>OU862922.1:9601024-10288524 GCA_917880885.1 Limnephilus marmoratus
TGTTTTCGGTAAATGTGTATAAAATACATAATATTTTAAAAAATACGCTAAACACTCGCAAAACAAGATATCAATTTTTTAGTTAGTTAGTTAGAGGTAAAATGACTATTGCTTTGATGTCGTCAACCCACTGTCTAAATGGTCTACCTCGTTTTCTCTTCTTGTCACTTGTGAACCAATTCATGACTAACTTTGACCATTTTTCACTTCCTCTGATTGTGTGATCTGACCACTTCCACTTCTTTTTTATGACATCTTTTGTTCTTGTTTGTTTCTTAATGGCTCCAATTTTTAGTCTACCGGACAGTTTTTTTCCCTATTATACTTCTTTTAATAAATAAGTTAATGTCATTTACTACACTAATTCTAATTTTTATACGAATTGTTTATGGGGCACCTGAAAAAAAAAATTAATTCTTATTGCTTTTACCTAAATTATTATAGGCGTAACGTTAGACCATCAACGTCACTCTATTTCTTTAAAAGTAAGATAACAAGCGATATATTTATTTATTTATTTATTTATTACAAGCCCTAATGGGCCTTTACATTATAGTTTATATGTTATAATATTCAATTTACTGTCAAACTCATTGTGAAACAGATATTAGCATATCAGCAAAATGCTGTCTGCTTATTATACGAGGTGTTAAGGACGTACTTGACTTACGAATACTTTAACCATTGATTCCTGATAATATTTGGAATTAAAATATGTTAAAGAAATTTTCTCCAGTGATCTTTTTTGTTATTTGAAATTAGGATGAAACGGAAATGCGTCACAACTCACTTCCACACAAATACTCGGTTTTAATATAATACGGTAAAATCAATCGCACCTTGGCACGTGCTTCCCATAGTGGGCAAGACGCCTGACAAGTCTCAGCGGCCAGAGAGACGGACATCAAGCGAACGGAGGTTCGAATCCTACGAAATCCAAAAAAAACATTTTTATTTTGGTAAAATCATTATCCAATTTTCAAACCACTTTAAAAGAAACAGGCAAAAGAAAAGAAAGCGACATCTAGCGACTTTCTAGTTTCACTTCTACCGCTTGTGAATTGCACACTCTGATTTTTCTTTTTCAACATATTTTTGAACACTCAGCCGAGTAACCACCGAACTACTCACCCCGAACCTAACTATAATTTCAATTGACTTTTTATGTATAAAGTTGAAAAAAAAATCGATACGTCAACAGAGACCAAAATTTCGGAATTTTTTTTTACTCCAAATAATCACACTGGAATCACTAATTAAAGTAAATCATGTACGTCCCAACACCCTGTAAATAACATTTCTTTCTACAGGTTTTGCTACTAATACTTTTTTAAATTGTCTCTTCCAAAATCTGACCAGCATAAATTTGTACCTATTATCTTACTACTTTAATACTAATCTATATATATGTATAAATCAAAATGTGTTTGTATATATATGAGATGCATATGTGTTGCTATACCATTCATCCGATTGCGATGAAACTTTGGGGATTTGATGTTTGCCCGCGATGGTTTCTATATACAATAGTGTGTTCTGGCATCACGAAATTATGCATTGCTAACCGTTCATCCGATAGCGATGAAAATTTGGTGAGTTGTTGTGAGCACGTCCACGAAGGTTTCCACATATATACTGGTGAGCTCTGGCATTATGAAATTTGTACAAAAAAATGCAATAGGTGACTCGCGAGCTGTTTGAAAACTGAATTTACAGGGACTGAATGTGTGGAATGCGTGAGGCGGTAGGGGAAATCGGGAGGGGGTTCGTGGGACGGGGGAAGCGGGCGAGGGGAGTGGGGAGAGGGAAAGCGGTGAAGGCATAATGGGAACGCGTATGGGTTGCGGGAGAGAAGGGGAGGCGCATGATAAAGATGACGAATGATAAAGGACAAGCAGGGTGAAACAATTTCTTTATTAAGTGGCATAGCAACGCACGCTGGGAACTCAGAAGCAAGGTGTATTTCTAGTTATATTTATTAGAAATACGTTAACACGATTATAAATAAATTATCCGCGACAATATTATTGTACAGAAGCGGTTTACGAAAGTTTCTGGGAATAGAATGCTCTGAAAACTTTGTATCGCCGGATTTCATCTTGATCATCTGCGCATTCCGTTTGCGCAGAGAGTGTTGCTAGCATATGAAGGTTGAACGCTCACAAAATGTGGATTCACGGTGCCTACACATATTTTGATTTTTATATATTTAGATTTCCTCCTAATACCATGCGAGGGAAGCCGCTGGTAAAAAAAGCTAGTTTTTTACATGAGCTCCACAAGGAGACCCTGAGGAAAATAATTTCCCTCAGGGCCTATGTCATCTTTGAGGATGCTGTGTGGAGGGTTTTTTTTAAGGAAAGGAAGGAGAGGAGAGTTCTGGGAAGGAAAAGGGTTTAAGGGGTGGGTAGGAATCTGGGGTTCAGTATGTCCTGGTCATCTGCCTCCAAGACCTAGACAAATCTCACCCCATGAACCCGGGCACCCCTGCTAAATCACCAAACGTAGCGAACCACGAACTAAATATATTTTTAAATTGTAAGTTTACATATAATAACAAATCGTGGAAGTGCCTTCCCAAAACATTTTCCTTTTGTTTTTTATTAGCCGAAAACACGTAACGATTTATTTCCATCTTACTTATTCTATCTTCTCGACATTCTTACTGACAATCTCCCCCTGTAACCCCCCAATTCTCTCATCCTCCCCCTCCTTGTGAGATATGGGAAGGAATTGCTTCTATCCGCATTCGTTTGTGCCGTAGAATATATCCGAAACACCTTTGTGTTATTCTGCAACAGGATTGCGGGAAGTGATTCAACGAAGTAAATTATGAAATAAAACCTATCTACGATGTGGGATTCAAAATAATCGGTGGGTAGTGTCCCAGGGTCTGGTCTCCGAACAGCCTACCGTCAGGTGGAAAATGAGCAGCTTTGTTGACTGCCTTCGTTTCCAAACCCAGGAAACTTACAGTGAGAGAGGTTATGTTTTGCGGTATTCTTTCTTAGTAAAACACTCGTGTTTTTACTGGATATTGTTGTAAAAAATTTTCAGATGAATAGTACTTTACAGTGAGATTTGATTATATTCTGAGCACTGGAGTTGCAATTTGTAAAATGTAGAATTATGTAGAAAGAATGACATCGCAATAAGCAACAAGCTTATTTATAGACCAAAAAAGAAAGTTTACGAATCCACAGACAAAGAGTGCTAATAGACAAAAAATGCATTGAAATATTTCATAATGGGTGACAGAGATGCGAAAGTTACGAGTAAAGGACTCTGCACATCGAGATTTAGATAAAATGAGAAGTTCTCAGTGCAAATTGAGGTTAAATATTTGAAACAGGACAATCACATCACACAACAATCGGTACTTAATAATAATAGTCATCATGGCTTTTTCATCATACCACACGGTAGAACAGATGTTATCGCTATTATATTTATGTTCTATGACAAGAGGAATGAGTCATTTGTATTTAATTAAAACTCTTTCAATAACCTAAAAATATTTAGTAAATCTGTCTTGCCATAGTAATAAATATTGTACCGTAAATTAATAATGAATCTGTCATCAATAATTAAAACAGAAAGTTATTATGTTAATTAGAAAAAATACAATTTACAGGTGTACAAGAGTGTTGTAAAATCTTTTTGCACAGAGCTCGAAAAAAATCTCGTAGAAAATCAATTGGACATCAAAGTGGCTCAACAAAAATATCACTCAAATCAGTATAATTTTATAATTACTTCAGTTTGACATTTTTTACATTGGCTCCACATAGCAAGCCCTGAGGAATATAATTCCATTTAGGCCCTATTTTGTCTGGGGGTCAGTGTGTCCAAGAAGGACGGATGTACGAATTCATCTATTCAACAGCGGTATAAGACGATGTTCCGAGAGAGTCCTACTATAGAGGTCAAAATTCTCTCAACCAGTCTCTCCCGATCCGGCCTGACACGCAGTTGATGGGGAAAACGCATCCGAACCCGGTCATGAACTCAGTCACCCCAAGTTAACAAACCTAGCGAACCACTTTTTTTTACGATAGCTCCACACAGGAGGCCCTGAGGAAAATAATTCCTCTCAGAGCCTGTGTCATCTTTGGGGATGCTGTGTGGAGAATCTTTTTAGAAAAGGAAGGAAAAGGATATTAAAGGTGGGTAGGAATCTGGGGGTCATTATGTCCTGGAGTGACGGACGTATGTATAAATCCATCCCTTGTACTGCGGTGCAAGGCGACGTTCCGAGAGAGTACGGCTGGAGAAGTCAAAAGGATTCCCTCAACCCCTCTCGGGGAGACCAATGGAAGAGGTATTTGTTATCCAATAAATGGTTCCGAAGGCGGCGGTACCCACATCCGCCTCGTTTTCGCCAGATTTCGAAAGATAAGACAGTTCGACAGTTTTTAAAAATAAAAAGATCGAAGCTCAATAAACTTAATGCAATATCTCATATTCGGTAATTAGTAACCCTTTGATAAATGTAATAAAAATAAATGTTTACAATATTACCTATCGGAGAGCAAAAGTTTTCGGGTTATTGTCATCAAATAATATAATTATCTTCTGAAGTATATATTAAGATCACTAAATCAATGAATCCATACTTTTGTTGTTACTGCGTCATTCAAAAAGCTAAAATATCCCCGAAACATAATCATTTCATATAATATAGTATTCCCTTAGTATAGTTTGGTTAAGAAACGAGTTCCCTTGGCAGGTAGATAAGTTCCCGCTCTGTCTCTAATTACACATCTTCTTCCTTAATTAAAATTAAAAGCAATCCCAGCGCAATGTCATCTTAAGGAGAATTAAAAAAAGTATAAATGAAACAGCAACACGAAAAATTAAAATTTAATTACTCCTTTGTCTTTGCATATTATTAAAATTAAAATTGCTCATCTCCCCTTCTCCCCTGGGGGGAGGGGGTGAAGAAGATCCCTTAAAAATGTTTAATATTAAGAAATTACGCCGTAATTAGTTTAAAGTTAATTATCCTCGGTATCATAGCGTACAAGATCAGGGGTAGCCAAACTGATGTTAGCCAGCTACTTCTGACTCTACTAGAGGTAGTGACAAGAAATGCCTCGTTTATGAAACCAAAATATCACAAAACTAACTAAATAGCCACAACTTGCCTCATTCACATTCCTAGATCGTCTAATGTAAACTCTTCTGTTATTCTTGACTCTTAATGACATGGCTTCCTAGGGCATCTCCGAGTTCTTCTACCGTACACATTCGCGTAATTCCTCGTAATTCTACTTACGTTCCTTTCTTCGTTCATTCGCTCTCGTACCCAAACTTACATCAGCCTTGCGTTATTTGCGAATCTTCACATATTTGACGAGCATGCATGGTTTTACCACACATACGCTTCAGGGATCTCATTTCTACAGCATTTAGTCTATTTTTGTCCGTCCTCTGCCAATTCCATGCCTCACTGCCTTACATCAGGGTAGTACTTATCACTAGTGCTCCATTATGGACTGCTAGCTTCGCTTCTTTTCTACATTTTTTTGTCAGCGCCAACCGCGCCCAGTCCTCCATTAATGAAGTTTTCTGCATTTACTCTTCTTTCAATATTTCTAGCAGTCTTTCCATATCTCTCCATCTACTTTATAAATATTCTAGGTATGTACATAGGACGTCAGGTCTACCTAAAACTTCACAGAATATCTAAAAAGTTGTATTTCGTTAAGAACGTAGTTGAATTGGTATATTATGACATTGTTTTATTTTTTTGTCTATTTATCTATGACAAAAGCCATGATTGTATGGAATAGAAGGCAGAACGCAGAAATCTAACCAAAATGCAAATAATTGAAATCAAATCATTTTTTTACTTTTAGGGAGTCTTAAAACTATTCTGACATTATTAACGTTTTTAATCATTATTTACATCTCAGTTACAAAGTCATCAGGTCGGAGGCTTAGTTTATATATCGATACAATAATAATAAATAATATTTCTATTTTTAACTAACTATTTTTATGAACACTATTGTACTGACTCTGGCAAACTTCTAGCGTGGAGGAAAATATTTAATCTCATTAAAATATTTAATCATTGACGAAGAAGACAATAATAATCTAAACGAAAATATGAAAGAGAACAAGAGACAGAAAAGCAGAAAAAAGACAATGGTCGCGACTGGGACGGGCGCGTTAACCAATTCCGCTATTGCCACCTTCTGTCAAACCGTCATAATTGTCAATCTCATATTTAAAATTTTAGAATTAAAAATATTTCCTTCAACTAATTATTTTTCCATATAATGGGCAACTACCCTTTTTATTGGAAACAATCATTCTAAGAATTGGTTTGTATCCTGGATTCGAGGTCTGGGTTCGAGTCCCATTGCCTTTTTTGTGTTCTGTGCGACCATTGTCTTTTTTTCTGTTTTTCAGTATCTTGTTCTCTTTCATATCTTCGTTTAGATTATTATTGTTATCTTCTTCTTCAATAATATATTACATTGACGGAAATAACCTTCAAAAATTATAAAAGAGAGTTTTTCTTATAAAAAATTTAAGTATTATTTGTTTCAGAAAAGTTAGCAGACCTCTGCACAAGTCTCCGAATCTCTGTTTTATCCCTTTCTTTCTCCCAGCATCTTCTTTGTCTCTTAGACACTGAAATCCCTTTATTGTTCTACTCGCATTTTTTTCTTGTTGTCCGTATTATTCTTTTCCCGCCCGGCGGAGGGGGCGAAAAAGTTACCCTTAATAAAAATGCAAATTCGCCGCTTTAAAAATGATCTAAGATATTAGTTAATTGGGCTCGAGGTGGGAGATGGCGCTGGGCAGGAAGGCTGGCGCGGAGATGGTGAGGGGAGGGGATGGTGGGTTAGCTTTTGCAATATTTATGTTATGTTAAAATACTTGTATATATTATTAAATGAATAAGGTTTCTTTTAGACTTCGAATTGCTTGATAGACCTTTGAAAGTTCTCATGTTACATCATTTATTATAAAACTATGTCATTTTGGAGGATTCATAAAAAAACTAACATTTTTAACACAAACTTGGTTTCACAGCTGTTTCACGACGAAGGCTAAGTTAAAATGTAGAAATGTGTAAATTAGTAAGTAATGTAACTCTCTTATTATTTCAGTTTTAATTGATGAAAAGGCCGTGAAATTTTCTTTAATAAGGACTAAAAATACCAAATACATATCTTAAACCTTCTCTTAGATATAGGTACGATATTTTAATTCTAAATGTATCGGAACTAAACTTGGCGATAACAAACTTTACTAAAGAAAGTGATTACATTATTGGTAACCCGTGAGGATTGTCCAGAAGTGACGGGGGTAAGAATCCATCCCTCCCACTGTGGTGCAAGACCATGGATCGACAGAATCAGGATGGTGAGGTCAAATGGTCTCCCGCAACCAGTCTCTCCCGATCCGGCCCGCGACGCAGCAGGTGGACAAACGCATTCGCCGCCAAGACCTAGACAAACCTCACCACATGAACCCTGGCACCCTTGCTAAGTCACCAAATGGAGCGAATCACTTGGGGTTGGATAATGGCAGGGGTGTTGGTTATCCAATATATACCCGTGTCCCAATTTGGCATTATGATATGTTTAAAACTTTGTTATGTTGAACTAATTATTTGTTCTTCTTTTTGATCATTTATCTCTCTCCGGTATTCCCTCTGTTTGTAACCGCCATTTTTAAAGCACTTTGCTTCCGGCGCGCATCTTTTTTATTTCAGTTCATCATACCATTTTCCAGCTTTTTATCGGGCTTTTATTAAAACACCCTGTTCACAAAGATGGTTTCCGTTCTAACTCCTCTGATAAAACATTATTTTTAGGTATATTCACATCAGCCAGTTTGTTTACCCATAGAAACACTGGAACAATATGTTTTAATTGCATATTATCATAACAAACAATATAATGAAATAACTTATTTGTAATATTTAATTAAATGAAGACAATATAAGCGAAACTCAATCGAAAATCTGAAAACAGAAAAATCAGAAAAAGATATTGACACATCTGGGACACGAACCCAGGACCTCTCGCTTACCGGGCGAACGCGCTAACCACTGCGCCACCGTGTCGATATCCAATTCGGTCACTTTTAACTGTATCATACTTCGACTAAGAACCACCCACACTATCTTCATTTTTCTTAACGCATATACTATTGGCTGCTATCTTTATGTATGATTGCAAGATTCAAACCCGAACTAAATGCTCTCTAGATAGTGTCTGGATAAATCTTTATCCATTTTATTTAATATGCGACATCAATTGACTTTTCTGCAAGTCTAGGATGAATATTTTTATTTTTATTTTAACTTTATGAGTAAAACCTCAAATTGTAATATTTAATTAAATGAAGACAATATAAGCGAAACTCAATCGAAAATCTGAAAACAGAAAAATCAGAAAAAGATATTGACACATCTGGGACACGAACCCAGGACCTCTCGCTTACCGGGCGAACGCGCTAACCACTGCGCCACCGTGTCGATATCCAATTCGGTCACTTTTAACTGTATCATACTTCGACTAAGAACCACCCACACTATCTTCATTTTTCTTAACGCATATACTATTGGCTGCTATCTTTATGTATGATTGCAAGATTCAAACCCGAACTAAATGCTCTCTAGATAGTGTCTGGATAAATCTTTATCCATTTTATTTAATATGCGACATCAATTGACTTTTCTGCAAGTCTAGGATGAATATTTTTATTTTTATTTTAACTTTATGAGTAAAACCTCAAATTGTAATATTTAATTAAATGAAGACAATATAAGCGAAACTCAATCGAAAATCTGAAAACAGAAAAATCAGAAAAAGATATTGACACATCTGTCCCAGATGTGTCAATATCTTTTTCTGATTTTTCTGTTTTCAGATTTTCGATTGAGTTTCGCTTATATTGTCTTCATTTAATTAAATATTACAATTTGAGGTTTTACTCATAAAGTTAAAATAAAAATAAAAATAACTTATTTGTGTTGGTAATTAGATTATAATCTGAAATGATACGCTAGTTACTGATCAAACCAAATCTATTCGAGCAACTTTTCGTATATACATCTTGATTAACAGGTATGTTATAATTTGGTTTAATTAGTAGGTACCTACCTAATATGAGACGACTAGTGTACCTACTTACAATTAAAAAATATATATTATTGCATCTTCAGTTGACGACTTAAGAGCGAATAACCAGAGTAAACCGGAAATATGTCATTTTTGAATAAAATTTTAGACGTAGGAATTGACTCTTTTCCACATAAAATTATAAATTGACTTCGAAAGATTGTTCTTTTATCTTGTAAAGGTATGTTTTAAATTTGAAAAAAATATATATTTTTAGTACAGTCAGGTAGTCAGGTCGTAGGTCGTTGGCAGATTTGTTAAATTTTCAAACAAAATTTTGTATTATATAACACACATTTCAAATCATGCAGAAAATAAATCAATAAATTACCTGGGAAATTTTAATTTTAATTTAAACAAAATCATTAAAAAAAAGATCCGCGCACGTGTTTTGTGACGAAAATACATCAGTTTGTCTATTTATTTACGGTCTTACAAACTATTAAGATTTTTTACATTCTTATTTTGCTTAGATATTACCTATAGACAAATTATAAATACTTATGATAAAAAAATAATTACCAAAAGTACATAATTTTAATAGTTTTATCAACACGACTTTCGGCATCAAATTTTGAATGAAATAAAATCGACCTTGAGTTATAATTTAAAAAAACTGGTACGGAGAATAAATATTCTTTGTCGTTGGAACTGGAACTTTGTCTGTACGATCGTAAGAACATCTTTCGACGAAATTTGGATTCTCGGCCGCTAGCTGGTTAAAAGCACTTAATATTGCTTGCTTTTTGAGGAAAAATCAATAGGTATCTACTCTAATTTTTTTAAGTTTTTGTTACACTTAATTATTATAATAATCATTTTAATATAATTAATTATTTCAGTAAAAAGTAATGAATGCTAACCATCTCTCACTGCTTATTGTTGTTATTGTTATTGTCTATAGTTATATGTAGGTTACTTCATTTTGTGTTTATGTTTATTTATCTATTCTTGTCTTGTTTTAGTACACTTTGAATACCATAATTTGGTAATGAAATTTTTTTTTTAAATGGTGTTTTTGTTGTTATTATCATTTAATTTAAAATGGTGCCACGAGGTAGTTTTGCATTGTAAGAAACACATAATATAGTTTTGTGAAATTTATTTCAATTCCCTTAACTTTACATATTCTACGGTAAAGTCAATTTAAGGCACTACAAATACCTACGTTAGTATCAGTCAAATATACAAAGCGTTGTTGGGTTCCCCCACACGTTGGGTTTCTGCTAGCTCGACGGCCGGCGTAGTGCAGCGGTAAGGCGCCTGACTCGCATTCCGAAGGTCGCGGGATCGAATCCCGGCGTGGCAAATAAATTTTATTTGATTAATTTGTGTATTTCACAATTTATTCATTTAAAATAATATATACCTAGTATATTTGCGGCACGTTCCAGAGTGGAAAATACTCTCAGAATCACCCTGGTGTAAGACCACCATTCAGAATTGAAACGTTGCCTGAAATGGCTTTAGCCGTGTTTGGTGACCAGATCTGAATAGCCAGGTACTTGCCCACATTCCTCTTCCCTATCTCGTTCCCTCCCCACTACCTTTAGCCTCACAACATACCCCAATTGGGGATGCCATAGTCTAACTGGCTCCAGACGGGAGCAGTTGGGACTCTTGTGCGGTATTCATGTAAAAAAAAAGCTATGTAGTCCGTGATTGCCTAGGCAACATTTTCCAGTTAAGATAACAATATAAATGGTAGCGAAATAATAAACATTACCTAATAATTACAGAAAATGTTATGCAATAACGTGGCTTAAAATATTATGGTTTCAAAATTGCAAAATCAAGAAAATATTCTCTATCATATAATACAGTGTGTGTATAATTATTCCAATACAACGTGTTTAACCCACGTAAATACAATAATAACAACATTTCTTGTAAGCTGTTTGATAACCAAGAAGCTATGCTAGCGTTATTTGATGGCATACTGAGAAGCAAGCTGGAGTACGCGAGCGATGTTTGGACACCGTACCACCAGAAGTACATTGATATGTTAGAGCAAATCCAGAAGAAATTCCTCAGGTATGTTTATATGCGGAAGCGTTGAACCTATCCAAGGTTCATGCACCATATTGACTTACTTGAGGAAACTGATTCTGTGAGTCTAGAAACTAGACGGAAAGCAAGTCTTGCTATTTTGTCTTTCAAAATTTGGAACAATTTCATCGATAGCCCATTTCTCTTGGGATGCTATGATTTATATGTACCAGACCACTACAGCCGAAGTCGATATCATGACTTATTTAAAGTACCGAACGGCAGAACAGACGTCTTGGCAAAGCATAGCATGATGAGGGGAGTGGTGCTGTTAAATGAAATTGCAAACCATTTGGATGTAAGTGACTCTTCTTTATATGCCTTAAAAATATTATTGAAGAGTCACTTGCCTAAATGCTGATAGGGTAACTAAATTAAATTCTGTTGTACAATAATAATAATATAATAAAATAAAATAAAAATAAATTTCCACTAAAATCGTTAATTGTAAAATTAAATACCCTAACAAAATAATCAGTTCATCCTGTCCACCCTATTCTGAAATCCCCGGTCGCCTCTATTTATAATTTTCCCTTTTTATATTTTTTATATAACGCACACCTTGGGAATAATTAAATTTACCCACCCCTTCATCACCCCGCCAGCTCACCCTCATCTCGTAGTCGCCTCTACACTGTGCCATGTCTACGCCGGGCTACGGGCTACACCGAACCGAGTACAATCACGTTATTAAATGCTGTTTATTAAAAACATGATATTATCTCAAAATATTTAGGCAAATTGAACGTTTTTTAAGCATCTAAAGAAAAAAATAACTTATCATTAAATACGGTAGGTAGGTACTTATCTGCTTATTTTATTAGATACATTCCGGTTTCGCATCATACGTGAAAAGTATGGAACAAACAACTCGGTGTCTTGATAAGATCGACGAAAAGCCTTTGCGCATTTCTAGTGCCTGAGATTCCAATTTTGTCACATTTCTAACAGACTTATTGCTTTGCAGTTGAGATAATTCAAAAAAATATTATCAAATATTAGCTGGTTCCCGGCATGGGTTACTATGCCATTTAATGAAGACATTGTTTCTCTCTGCGTGTCCTTTCCCATTCGTCCCGTTCCCCTTCCTCTCCCCCGCTCCCTTCCCCTCTCCCTTCCTCTTCCCTCACCACACTCCCCCCTTCCGCCGTCCCTAGAAACCCCCCTCCCGTGTCCCCTCCCCTCTCCCAGGTTCCCCTCCACCCTCATGAGTTCCCCTCCCACTCCATCCCGCGATCCCCCTAACCGAGTTCCCCTCCCCCTCCCGCATTCTATACATACAGTTCAGGTACATTCAGTTTTCAAACAGGTTACGTGCCACCTATTGCAATTTTTTTACACAAATTTCTTAATGCCAGAGCTCACCAGTAGTTTTATACCTGTCCTGACAATAACGACCACAACAAAATAGACTTATCCAATTTGGTGCAGTCGTTCGGAAATTATGCGCGTACAAACATTTCGGCGATTCATAATTTAAAATAATAATATCTAATATATAGAAGACTGGGTTATTTTTCAGAAAAAAAGAGTCGATTCACAAATTATCCAATTTTTATAATTATTATTAACCAATTCGTGCTCTATTCATCGAGTAGAAATCAATTAATAAATTCCTCCCAAAAATGCTGTTCAAATTTCATGACGCCTTAGTCGGAGAGTTTTAACTCGAGTAGTGGACTTTTTTTGCGATAACTTTATGCTTTCTACCTATTTTAGTTTTCTCATCCTTTATGTAGTCATATACTATCAATCACAATAACGTTTGATGTCTGTTTTATAATCAAAGTATGTTTTATACCTCAACACTTTTAGTCCACATTGATTGAAACACCAATTGCACCAAGTCAAACATTGATCTCCTATCAATAATTCACCTTGCTCACAAATTGGTTTTCTACAATTAAAAAATACGACAGGTTTTGATCCATTTCAAATTGAAAAATTCCCAAAAAAATATCCAGCATGCATCCAGAGGCGAGCGTTTTGATACTACGAGCTACGAGCTACGAGCTTCGGCCGCTACGTCGATCGTAACCTCCATACATTGCAGCCAGCGGTCGCGGAGCAGCGTCAAATTTAATCAACTTTTTGTCCACCGCGAATTAAACACAGCGCTACGGCGTAGAGCGGTTCATTTTTTTACGCGCTGTTTTTATTTGCGCCGTGTTATTTTTATTTTTCCCGTGTTATATGAGCCGGAGCAGTAATGAAAGCGACGCTGTCTGGTTTGACGTGGCTACGCGATTATTCATCCTGTGGAGACGTCATCGCGGCGTCAATTTATCGGCGGAAGGCTGTATTGATGGGCTGCGCGATGGCTTTATGAAGGCTTCTACGCTTCACTGAATTGTGTTACAAATCTTTCTGACTGATGGAATTCGTAAATCTGATAAATTTTACTGCGTAGTGTAGATACCTATGAAATAACACATAATAAAATTCATTAAAATTGCTAAATATCAACATACCGTTGAAATGAAATAGAAAACAAACTGATTCTGTGAAAATATTATGAAACATTATTCAGGTAATTCCAGATTTTTTTTGAATTAGCTCCACACAGGAGGCCCGGAGGAAAATAATTATCCTCAGGGCCTGTATCATCTTTAGGGGTGCTGTGTGGAGGGTCTTTTTAATGATAGGAAGAAGAGGAAGTTCTGGAGACGAAAAGGTATGAGGAGTGTGTAGGAATCTGGGGTTCAATGTGTCCAGGGGTACATATGAATCGGACATATGAATCCATCCCTCCCATTATGTGGGAGAGTCCGGCTGGAGAGGTTAAATGGCCTCCATCAACCAGTCTCTCCCGATCCAGCCCGCCACGCAGTAGCTGGGCAAACGCGTTCCGCACCAAGACCTAGACAAATCTCACCCTCATGAATCCGGGCACCCTTGCTAAGTCATCAAACGTAGCGAACCACTTGAGATGACCAACGGCAGGGGTCCAATAAATGGTTCCCAGGACAGGGATACCCATACCCGCGGCTCAAATTGATATGTTAGCAAACCTTCAAACCCACCGTGTTCCGCCAATGCGTTTTTGGTATTTGAAGAATATGTTACAACGTCCCAAGTTTCACAAAAATAAGTAACACTATCTACTTTCATTAAATAGATACATATTTTGTAATTGATTCAAATAGTTTTATGAACATAATCAAAATTAAAATGAAATATTCAAGTTTAAATAGATACTACTTCATTACTACTTCGTACTTATGTTCATTTGAGAAAATTATTTACCTGTTTGGGCGCATGCAAATAAATAAAACCTTTTCAAAAATTACCTACAAATTCTCTTTGTGGCATCTTTTTCATTCGAAAATAACTGCAAAATTATCAAAAATCTTAATAAAGAATTAGGAATTTAGGTTTTCTGCTCGTTCAATTATCATTATAATATCTAAGAAGACTCTTAAGAGGGCATTACCAGAGAAAGCCGGAAATACGTCATTTTCAAAAAAGTTTTTAGACGTATGACTCTTTTCCACAAAAAATTATAAATGGATTTCGAAAGATTGTTCTTTTATCTAGCATTCGCATGTAGGTAATAAATTTTTAGATTTTTTTTTAATTTTTAGTATAATAAGGTTATTCCATAGGTCGTTGGCAGATTTGTTAAATTTTCAAAAAAGTTTTTGTATTATACCACACCCATTTCAAATAATGTAATCATGCAGTAAAATAAATCAATATATTATCTAGCAGAGTTATGTATTAGAATTTTAATTTTAGTTTCAATAAAATCATTAAAAAATATGTACGTACATGTGTTTCTTGACGAAAATTGGTCCATTTGTGTATTTATTTGCGCACTTACAAACTAATATATTTCAATTTTTTTTAAAATTCTTATTAAATTTAGACATTATTGAAAAATGATAAATACTTATAATCAAAAAATAACTACAAAAAGTACACTATTTTAATAGTTTTATCATCACGCCTTTCAGCATTTTTGGATGAAATAATATAAATTAAAGCTAATTTGGATTGAAATAAATTCGATATTGAGTTATAATTTTTAAAAGCTGGTACGGAGAATAATTAATCTTTCTCATTGTAACCGCCCTGCACGATCGGAAGAACAACTTTCGACGAAATGTGGATTTTCGTCCGCTGGCTGGTTAAACGCTCTTAAGAGCGTTTCTAATAAACGTGTGTAAAATTTAAAACACGTTTATTAGTAAGAGGGTTTTTGTTTATAAGTGAAAAAGTGAACTAATTGTCTTAAAAAAATGATAAAACCCATTAAAATAGAGCTCTTCTATTTAGGTTTTAAGGGTAGTTAATTTTTCTACAGTGTTTTATTTTTTACACAGCGTCGCGCTGGACGCTGAATACCGTGCTTTGTAGATAGTAATATATAGCCATGTAGCTACACAGCACTGTCTATGGTAGATATATATGTAGTTACCTCCGTGGAAAAACGAATTTGAAAAAAAATTGGATGGATTTATCTGTTTTATCGCTGATCCCTGCCCCGGGATTTTTGACATATTTATTGTCCCGGGCAGTCCACGTATGAACCGGAGCCCATAATCCATTTCAAAATAAATTCAATGTTTTTTTTTCGATTCGAGAGGAAGCAATGTAAAACGAGCGGACGCAAATCTTTTTTCTGCATTTTATGATTCTTAATTTATTTCTGTGCTTCACGTCGGTGCATATCCGAATCAGAGTATTTATCGAACTAACCGCGTAATTAACTCAATTACTCTAATATTATATTGAAAATGTATTCATTCGAACAAAACACTTATTTTAAAATTATATGACTAGCTGAAAAAATCTGCAGTGCCGTTATATACTAGTTGAGGATGACAATTTGGGAGGCGGGTATGGGTACCGCCGCCCCGGGAACCTTTATTGGATAACCAACACCTCTGCCATAGGTCACCCCAAGTGATTCGCTATGTTTGGTGATTTAGTAGGGGTGCCCGGGTTCAGGGGGTGAGGTTTGTCTAGGTCTTGGAGGCGGATGACCAGGACACACTGAACCCCAGATTCCTACCCACCCCTTAAACCCTTTTCCTTCCCAGAAGTCTCCTCTCCTTCTTCCTAAAAAAAAAACCCTCCACACAGCATCCCCAAAGATGACATAGGCCCTGAGTGAAATTATTTTCCTCAGGGCCTCCTTGTGGAGCTCATGTAAAAAAAAGTACTTATACCCTAATTACACCTTTGTCATAGGTCACCCCCAGTGGTTTGCTATGTTCGGTGACTTAGCAGGGGTGCCCGGGTTCACGGGGTGAGGTTTGTCTAGGTCTTGGCGGCGGATGACCTGAACAAACTGAACCCCAGATTCCTACCCACCCCTCATACATTTTTCCTTACTAGAACTCTATGTTCTTCCTTTCCTTATAAAGATCCTTCACACAGCATCCCCAAAGAAGACATAGGCCCTGAGGGAAATTATTTTTATGGATTAATGTAAAAATAAATAAAAATCAAATTTACAACAATTTAAGTAAATATTACACTTTTCAAAAATTTGGCTAACATCGAGCTAATATTTACCTACACGAAACCAAATCTAGGGCAAAGCCATTCATTAAAACTAATAAAATAGTAGTAATTAAAAAATGCTATTTTTAAGAAGAAGTAATTTAAATTAAAAATTATTATTTCGTTGTAAGTTAAAATAATATGTATCTCAAAGATAATTTTGATTTTTTTATGTTCCTTTTTAGTTCTGTTTATCACAATTGAGAAAGACTTTAAATAAAGCAATACAAATCAAAAAGATCATAAACCAAAATTACGTCCCTTATATATCCTATATTTTTAATTCCTTTTTACGACTTATAGCTTATTTATTTATCGGTCATCAGGCCGTTAAATCTGTTTTGATGTTCGATTGTTTCCCATTTTTTTTATCATATACAATTTTTTTCATTCTCCATATTTTTATTGGCGGCTAACGACATCAATTTGATGAAAAAGCCATCTATGTTGCCTGCAAAGGCTACAAAGAAGAAGGGATGTCTTTCGGATGGATTTTTAGTACCGCGAGGGTCGGGAGACGCAAACAAAAGTTGACAAGTTTATACATAAAGTTATTACAGCACTTAGCTAATTGAATCATTGGAAATGAAACATCGCGACGTAGTTGTAGCTTTTACCATAAAACAGGATGGGCTACCAAACTTCCATCCACCATCCACCATGGGGTTAGGGGAGGGGGCAGAATATTGTTAAGGGATGATATTTTCGATACAATGGTCACAGTTTTACGAAAATTGTATTTTTTTGTTGTCGTAAAAACGAATTGAATGATGTGGAAAAATAATATCATTGGCAAGAGATTATTAAAGAATATTTTAACTTTGTGGTTATTGTTTTTTAAGCGCTATCTTTTTTTTAGTTAGCCCGTTGTAAAATGTTGCCAGCTTCGGAAGATTAAATTATATTTTTTTGAAGTGAAACTTCCTTAGAGTGATTTAAAATTCGGATGAAACCAAATCACGAACTACAGCACCTGTGAAGCATCAAACTGCGCTCAAGGCTCCTATTGGTTGAATATAAAACGGAAACGACGATAGGTCTACGCTCAATGCGTAAATTCGCGCCTCAAATCATAGTGCGTCGCAAATCTCAGCGGCCAGAGAAATTCAGCGGACGGAAGGTTGAATCCTACGAAATCAAAAAAAAAAAACATTTTTGTTTTTGTAAATTAATATCCAATATTCAAGCCACTTTGAAATAAACAGGCTAATGAAAGCGACGTCTAGCGACTTTCTAGTTTCACTTCTATCGCGTGTGAATTACGCACTCTATTTTTTTTATTATTACGAACTTGATATTTTATTTTGTCAAAATAATTTATTGTTGTAAGTAAATACTATCGATTATTCCTTTTTATTAAAAGTAGAAATATAATTTGTTGACACCTCGTGGAAGCAATTTTGTGTCGCAATAAAAAGGTTCACCTTTATAATTGCAGTCTAACACAGAAAAATTCAAAACAGGTTTCATATGTAAATCTTTTTAAAAAATTCGTGAATGGAGCAGTGCAAATAAAGAGGAAATGGAGTGAAGGTTAGTTAATTAGATGTATTTGTACATTGTTCTAACAAAATTAAATCTCATTTATTGATTTCACTGAAAGAATAATCTAATTTAGTTCGAAATGGTTAAAAAGTATTATTTTAAATACCTACATGAAAAAAAAGTAAATTACCCATGTTGAATGAAAACAAAAACTTATTTCAATTACTATTTTAATTAAAAACATATCCATGTTTTAGAACCAAAGGTTCTTTTACCAATATTCAAATTACTTTGAAAAGAAGTTACACACTCGTGAGAAGAGACCAAAATAATAATAAATGGTATTTAATTAGGTATTATTGTGAAAATAATTAATTAAAATAAATAAGAATATTTGGTTAAATGAAAATATATCACTTTGTAAAACGCCATTTATTTAATCAAAATTATGTAGACCTCTAAAAACCAAAGATTTCTTCGTCAAGATGAGATTAACATTAGGTATACCTTTGAAGAAGAGATTTTAATGAAGAAACTTTGGTTTGAAATATGTGAACAATTTTGATTACATAAGTGGTATTTTAAAAAGTGATTTATTTTTATTTAATTAAAAATCAAGTCACAAAGTGATTTGCAAAGATTGAAGAAATAATATTTGGTTTTCAGAAATTAAATAGCGGTTTAAACAAAGTTTATTATTTTCATTTAAATAAAATAACGCCTAAAAGTGAATTTATAATTCTTGAAGCAGTAAATAATATTAATTATAGGGTAGACGTAGACATCCTTAAGAAAATATTTAAAACTGGGCGGGCATTCTATTTAATTCTTTATTTATTGCCATTTTTTCCATTTATAATCATAGAATTATTCTTTTCTTTATTTTATTCTTAATATAATAATTTTTAATAATTAATATTATAATTGTTTTCTTTTAAATTTAATTCCTGTCCGGCCCTGCTCGGGTCCGCATATCAGAAGCATTGTTCCGCTATTCTTTTATTTGTTCGCTATTTGATTTCATTGGTCGTATAATACTTCCCCTAGCGCCCGCGCCGCCGGGGATGGATCGAGAGAAGCGGAGCGGGCAATCGCCCAAACGTCCATTGTCGTTGCATGGCTGACTCCTAATTATTATACATAGCCCAACCCTCTGAGTACGCATTATGTTACTGGGAAATTAGACCCTTTACAATTTTTTGTCGGTTGTGTAAGATTTCGATATTTTTTTATCATAAAATAAAAAATTACATAGATAACAGACGAAAGATTTGCTGAATTCGATTGTGAACTTCAGATTACCAATAATTCCTTCAGATTTAGTGAGAAGATTTTTTCACAGCTTTGTTGGTTTTAATTTTGTGTTTCTCGATGCAATTTCTATAAACATAAAATAAGCTATAAATAAATACGAGAAGATACGTTTACAACAACATTTCTAAGTTTTAAATCACCAGTTATAACTCTTAGTTTTACGTCACCAGTTATTAATATAAGTTATAAGCCACTAGTAACAAATGGAAGTTTCAAGTCAAAGTGGTAGGATTTAATACGTTAAATGTAAAGTTTTAAAGAGGCCTAGAGGTCCTTTTTTCCACAAAACGGCGCTAGAGAAATGATCTAAATATCATCATTCATTACAATTACGACACAATATTATTCGCCAAGAAAGGGGTCTTTAATAGGTTGCCATGAGTAAAATATTTTCCCTCAGGGCCTATTTCATCTTTGGGGATGCTGTGTGGAGAGTTTTTTTAAGAAAGGGAGGAAAAGACGACCTGGTAAAGAAAAAAGATTAATGAGAGTGTAGAAATCTGGAGGTCAACGTGTCCAGGAGTGACGGACGTATGAATGCAAAACTATGGGTCAAAAGTCCTGCTATTCCTGCTGCAACCAGTCTCCCCATTCCCGCCCGCCGCACAGTAGCTGGGCAATCGCATCCGCCGCCAATACCTAGAAAATTCTCACCCTATGAACCCAGGCACCCCTGATGAGTCACCAGACATAGAAAAACACTTGGGATGACCAAGTACAGAGGTGCTGGCTATCCAAAAAAATATTCTCGGGGTGGCGGTACCCCATGCTTACCTCCCAAATTTTTAATTTAAAAAAATATAAAAATTAGAAAAAACTAAGCATTACCTGAAATTTGATGGAATCTATCAACATCCTGTGGTTTGAGCATTGTTTTCATAGCAAATTGCTGCTAGTGTTTTTCGTTTAGGGGTTGTATTTATATCATCATTTAGAATACATATATCATCATGTTAAATCATATCGTTTAGCTTTATATGTCACATTGTGTTTCTCACACAATGTTTGGTGACAGCGGTTTATTAGAAACATTAATGAAACAAGGCTTTCTCTCAGAATGAGATAAAGATAAATAAGTGATTACGTTAACCACGACGCTAATAATTTACGTTACCGAAGTTAGGTTAACTTCGTTACGATAAGTAATGAGGGAAATAGAATTAGAAAAAAGAGAACCCAGAATATTTTCAATAAATGTAATGTGTAAATACAACGATCTTTTTTCGGACAAAACCGCGCCTCTGTCAGAGCTGTATGTCAAATTGTTTTGCGTTTTAGTTTTCTTTTTTAACCACTGCACTGGAGGGCTTTTTGCGACAATACGGCACTATTTAATATACCTCGGATTGCTTTGCTGTCAGTTTAAGGCAAATTTTCCCTAGATGCATTTGTACTTAATTTGAATTAAATATTCAAAAATATTCAAAATGATCACTAAAAAATCACGAGCAATCCGAGGAAAAAGTTTTAAATTAGTCTGTCGCTCAAGTGGTTAAGTGAAAACTTCTGAATCACGACGGCGCGCCGCGAAACGAAAAATAGCGATACTAAAAAGAGACAAACACATACATCTATAGCAGGGTTTCCCAAACTTTTTCTGCAATGGAACACTTTGCAAATCCGTATATTTTAACGGAACACTTGGCTCATTTATTAGATTGCGTAATTCCTAATAATAAAGTTTTAAAAAATGTTATTATACATTATTTATTAAGTATACAATCAATAAAAAAATGGAATATAAACAAAAAATGGAATATAAATAACAAAAAATGGAAAAAAAAAACAAAAATGGAATATAAAAAATGAAATATAAATAACAAAAAATTTAATATAAGCAACAAAAAATTGTAACATAAACAAAAAAAATATTATATACAACAACAAAAAATGGAATAAATCAAACACCTAATTAATGACTGATGATTTTGAGCCCTTGAATTTCATATCTTCTTGATATCAGGCACAATATTGATAAGTTGTCTTCTAATATCTGGTGTGGCGTCTCGAACCTGTACCTGCACTTTGACTTGCAGCATAATTCGAAAATCCCGCTTCGAATAAATAGTTCGTAGAAAACGGAAGTATAACAACAATAGCTTGTTTTGATAAATTGGGGTACTCTTCTGACAAACTCGCCCAGAAATCATTTAAATGAGAATAATATCAGCAGTGTTGAAATATGAATATGTGTATAATATATTAAATTAAATTCTTCCGACAAATTGTCGCGGAACCCCTGTACAGGATCGGCGGAACCCTAGGGTTCCGCGGAACACAGTTTGGGAAACCCTGATCTATAGGATTTAACTTGTGAGAGAATGAGATAGTATAGTCGGTCTCCTCTTTGTGCGGTATTTCCTAGCCTTTCGGTCTCTTCTTTGTGCAGCGCTTCGTAGCCTCCCCACTCTTGTCTACTTTGTGAATTACACACTCAGTTTTTTTTTTCTATCACAAAGTTACCAATTGCCAACGGAGAACATCACCAGCGCAGACCCGTGACAACTCACGTGATAAGTAAGTTCCAATTTTCAAAACGACAATTCATAAAATTTTCTGTTCAAATATTACATTAATAGGTAGATAGTTTATAGCTTATCTGAATTCTTCAGACAATCAGTTTTCAATTTTGAAAATGTTACTCAAATTTTTAGCAAATTTGAATTCATCGAACCAGAGTTTTGCATGATTCGCCGACAATCGAAATTATATAGTATTTTTGATGATATTTTCGAAAAGCTCCAGATTCGCTGTTGGTGGTATTCACGAACCCCCAAAAGTATGTAAATCTCTCCAGCACTTACAAAATTACACGTGAAAAATAAAACCGTTTTAATTTTAAGGTCCTGCACCGCGTGCAAAATAATAGGCACAAACATACAAAAAGAAAACATATTCTAAAATGACCCAATAAAGAAGGTGGGGACTACACAACATTCAGTGCCATCCTCACAGTAGAAGGTGGAGGATGTACGGTTCGGGGGTGGTAATTAGCCTCTCCTTGCCCCATTAGCTCCATATGCAGCTGTGGGGTGGCCCACCCCTCCCCCTCCCCCTCCCCTACCCTGTACAGCCTTACGGCGGGGCTGAGATTTTAGGGGTGGTTTGGAGGCGCGAGCGCGAAGGGAATGTTAATTCCATTGAGAGGAGAATGGATGCAGGGTTCATTGAAGCAGTTGCCAATGCTATTTGGGACCTCTAACCTATTTATACATAGTTTTAGTTTTTCTAACCTAACATAATTGTACATAGTTTTTTTTTAATGAGAAATAATCATTTAATTAGTTGGATGTAAGATTATGCTTTTTTAAAGAATGATTTTCGATTAAAAGGTCTACTCCAAATCTTGCAAAATAGACGAACTATTTTATAAACTACAAATACCTTTAGAAATGTGCAAAAGATAATGTTTATTTTCTGATTCTGATCGTCATACTAAAAATGCGTAATTTTAGTATTTTCATGTTTATTTATTGATTTTAAAAACGATCCGAAACTGCACATTCGGAAACTGTTCCAACTGGTAATTATGACGTAGAAAACTCTACCGTCTGATAAGACAGCTATCACCGACGTTAACCAGTGTGACGTCAAATTCACAATGCCAATGTCAAATAAACAATGCTATATTTAAAATCGTTATAGAGAATCTATTCGTCAACATAAAAGTAAAATAAAAATGCCTTAAATATTGTAATTTTTTTCTTAATATTTTAGATGGTGAAGTAACCAGTGTAAATACCATATTCTTTATAAGGCTGGGTGAACGCTGCTTCCTCCATTCAATTTTATAATCATTGCATATAAAAAATATGCAAATTTTTCAAATGATTCTACTCCAGTAATTAGTGCTCACTTTGTGGTATGTAGTATATCTAGATAAATATAAAGAAATTTTAATGTAACATATTCAACGTACAGTCTTGTTTACTTTAATTTTATTTATCCTCAATAATAGGTTTAAAATAAAAAAGAAATATCGGTTTTGCAGCAAAATATATTACCTACAATAATAATATTGACCTTCCTCTTATCAATTCAGTCTGTTCAACAAAATCCAAAATAGTCACAGATTATTTTGTCCCTTATTATTGTGCCTGTTAAAATTAGAAAACAACACGTGTTCGGCAGTGGGCTACAGCCTTTTAATGTTTTCACCCTCTTCGCTATCTGGAATGGTGTACGTAAGTACCCTCCACTTCATTCTGCCACCGCAGATAAATGACCGCCGCAACCCTTGCGACAGCACCCCCCCACCCCACCCACACCGATACACCCACACGCCAATACACCCGCACACCACCCACACAAGTACTGCTCCTGCGAGGGTGAGACGGAGCAGTCTCCTTGCGACCACTTTCCTCAAAGGCTCTTTGTTGTACAGTGCAACAAGAGAGTTGTGAAAAATCAACTTGAATAGAATTAAAAACATAGGTTCATATAATATTATGTACATACATATTAATTACTCATTTAACGATTGAAAACAATATTAGTGACTCTCATACAAAAATTTAAAAAAGAAAAATCAGAAAAAAGATTCGTTCGCATCTAGGAATTGAACCCCGGATCCTAGCCTTGCCGGAGCGTTACTCTAAGCTAATTCGACCCTATCCCCTTCGGTAATATTTAACTGTATCATACTTCGAATAAGAACTACTAACATCATCTTCAATTTCTTAAAACATATTTTTATTGGCTGCTATGTTTAGGTATGATTTTAAAATTCTACCCGAACTAAACGCAATCTAGATAATGTCTTGGATAAATATGGTGTATCATTTTTTTTCATTTTAACATGCGCCATCTATTGAATTTTCCACTAGTTTACGATAAATTTTTTGTATTTGTTGAATTTTTTGAATTGGAATGGTTTCTGCTAGTGACCCTACTGTCCTGTTAACCCGTTTAATCACAGGAGACCAGATTTGTCCCAACGCACATAGGTCTCACATAAGACGCCGTAACTCCCTTACTATCATAGTTAGAAATATGTTCTAATCGGTGTTAGAAAGGAAAAACATCATGCTTTATATTCCAATCTAAAAAATAGCCAACAAAAAAGTAAAATGTACACTTTTATGTACACAAAGTTTTGAATCGCAAATTGAAAAAGAATTTGAAAATTCGGGAATTTTTTAAAAAAAATTTTCATAGAGCGACAAAAAATTGAGGTTACAGTATGTGTTCGTTATACATTTGTCTAATAGAATATGCATGTGTTTTTTTTTTTTTTATTATCAGTAACTTTAGTTAGAAAAAACAAAAGGTGAGCCATTTTGAAAACTTTTTTATGTTTGTATGCAAAAATTTTATAATTTAAAAAAAATATATATTTTTCGAACTCTATAATTTGAAAGTGTATTTCATCACCTTTCAACAGTTTTTGGTTTTTGAATGTGTTCAGAAATATTCCAAGTATTTGCATTTTATTGTAAAGCGAAAATATTTTGACTATCCGAAAAAAAAGCCAAATTTTTGAAGGGTTAAGTTATAGGTTATCACGCATCTGCCCTGATTATGAACACTGTAAAGCTGTCCGAAACATTGGCTAATGAAGGAGGTATCACAATACGGCATAACTCCTCAAAAATAAATAACGAAAAAAGTTATATGTTGTTATTTTTTTCTCTGGCCAGGAGTGGCTAAACGGCTAAATAGGCTAAAATAAAATAAATTCGGATTGTTCTACTATTTTATTGTTTTTACGATCAGTATAAGACCACAAGTACGGAATTTTTATTGATCAAATTAAATAAGCGCCCTTGAGGTGATTTTCTCACGATAAGGCGCTATAAAAATTATCCAACCATTATAAGCAAGTTGGTATTCGTGGTGAGTTCCGAAATCGATTCGAACGTCATACAGGAGCAATTTCCACAACCATTATTGTTAGTTTATCTAAAAATTCTGACAGATTCATTTTAACTAGACATTTTCCTCCTTTCCTCTAAAGCTCTTCTGGCATCTAGTTTTGAAAATTGACTTCCGTTAAATGCTATCAGTTTCGCCAAATCTGAATGTCAGTATCAATTTTTATTTGCTTAATATTTTCGGTGTACAGTGTTCATCTCCACGAACCCTCCCCGCCCCGGCCTTAATTGCTTTGCAAATTATATGGAGCGATCGACGCTAAATAATACCATAGTGGAAAAAGTATTAATTAATATGGTATTGATCAAATTATAAAGGTAGAATTCAAATTTTTATCTGCTAAGACTTAGATATGCTTAAATGAAGTTTAATGGACTCCGAAGACATTTTCAAAGCTGATAATTTCACATTTATTGAGATATTTCAAACCCACATAGCTCTTGATGTAACGAAACAATGCAAGCTGAGTTATAAATTATTATAATTTCAATTTACAGTTGCTTTAGTCTAGAAATCCCAAAGCGAAAATTTAACAAAAAATAGAGACTCCAAAGTTCATGGACGGAAATGCCATGACAAAGTGAACATTCCTTTAAAATATCATAAAAACAGACACAGCATTCTCACCTGTCCTATGAATTTGACGTTATTATTACTATAACGTCTGTACGGCTGAAATTTAAGAGTTCAACTTGCGAGCACAACTTTGACGCCGCGCATTACGCAAAACCGTTTTCTTACGTGGTGTTTGTTACAAATCTACTATTGTAATAAAACTGAATTAAAGCAATGTCAAAAAATGACGCCACTTACGTTAATAGCTAGCGTGAGCAACGTCGGCTGGCTGGCGTATGTACTATTGGATTCGTACTCTCCTGCTATTTTTGGAATCAGTTCTTATCGGATTTATAAAATGGTCACCAACCAAACGCCGCCCGCGGGTCTAGCTGCAAAAACCAGCTGAGCGGTTCAAATGATTGTAATTTGACAGTTGACGAATCTAACAGAGAATTTTACCGTTTTCAAAAAGGGTCGAATAAGACCAATAATAAAATCCTTACAAAAGGTACCTATTGTTAATAAAGCTAAATTAATTTCAACCTAATTAATATCCGTGAATGTAAATAGAGTAAATCTTTATAATAATA
Organism: Limnephilus marmoratus; assembly: GCA_917880885.1. NCBI lineage: Eukaryota > Metazoa > Arthropoda > Insecta > Trichoptera > Limnephilidae > Limnephilus > Limnephilus marmoratus. The sequence continues at coordinate 9,627,555 of OU862922.1, forward strand.
TTAAAGGCAGGATTTCACTTGATATTATTATCCTCTGCCTTAGTAAATCACGTTAACAAAGCGAGCAAGCAATTAAAATTTTGTTCTACGGGCTAAATGGTTATGCCTTGAGGATCCCTGGGTTATTAGTGTATTTTGATAGCAGGAATAATTCGTTCCAGTACCGTTTAATGACCACCCCTGTTAAAGTCGCTATTTGCAGCCATTTTAGACACCCGAACGGAGCCTCCCCGACAACCTTACCAGGGCTGCCAACATGTTGCCGACAATTTTAACAATTTTTTTTTCAACAGTCAGTCGATATATATATATTTTTATTTGAAACCGCACATGAGTCCTAACTACACCAGTCTGGAGCCAGTGATATATGGCGTCCCCAATTTGGTAAATATTGTGAGGCTGAACGTAGTGTGGAAAGGAAGGGGAATCGGGAGAAGAAGGTGGGGCTATTCAGATCTGGTCACTAAACATGGCTAAAGCCATTTCAAGCAATGTCTCAATTCTGAATGTTGGTCTTACACCAGGGCGAGTATCTTCCACTCTGTAACTAAAAAATTGAAATAAAACAAATAAATCAATTAATATTTATTCGCCGGGTTTTGAAACCGCGTCCTTCGGATTATAAGTCGAGAGCTCTACCCCTCGACAACGAAGGCCGTCTAGAAAATAACAAAAAAGTCAATATGTTTTGTGCCATTTCGAAGTGAAGTCAATTCAAAATGGCATAAAAAACGATCTTAACATGTTAGTAATAATCACGAGATTCAGTTCATTCTAAAAGACATAAAAAAAATGGTGAAGTTTTTCACTTCTTCAAAGTTGGGAGTAATACATCCAAATTGCTCAAAATGGAAAAGTGATTTTACCATTTCAATGTCATTGCGGTAACTATATTTTTTGAAGTGTAGTAGATACATAAAGCCTTATCGTTAATATCCACAAATGATTAAACTTTCAAAGGGGTGATAGAATTTTTGAAATGATGGTCAAATGGTATTTGAAGAAAGTAAGGAAACCATCAATTTATGTAATCAGATACCTATAAGATTCATTGCTAACACGAATACAATACAGAATTTTGAACCCTTGTTAAAGGTATGATGTAAAGGTTACAAAAATATTTTTAAAGCGTTAAATATACATAAAGCTGAATGTACCATAGGTCACCCAAGTGACTTAGCAGGAATGCCCAGGTTCATGGGGTGAGGTTTATCTATGTCTTGGCGGCACATGCATTTGCTCACCTGCAGTGTGCTCAACTGCCGAATTGGGAGAGACTGGTTGAGGGAGACCTTTTTACAACTTCTGCCTGACTCTCTGGACCCCATCGCCTTATACCATAGTAGGAGTGTTTGCTTCTCTCTGGACCCATTGACCCCTAGATTCCTACCCACCCCTCAAATATTTTTCCTTCCCAGAACTTCGTCTCTTTACTTTACCTGTTAGGACCTTCCTTATACCAACCCAAAGATGACTTAGGCCCCGATGTAAATTGTTTTCTTAGCGGCCTTCTGTGCGGAGCTAAAATAAAAAAAAAATAACAAAAAATGAAACAAAAAATGCCACTAAAATAACAAAATCGTGAAAAGCCAATAAATTCCTTGGATTGTTAAAATGTTAAAGGTTTCATAATTAATTTATTTCAAATAAATTGAGGCAAATTTTTAGCCTTATTAAATTTAGCAACTGGTTACACGAATAAGGCTGGCAGGGTGGCAAGCGGCAACCCTTATTCCGCCACCCACCCTAATAGACATAAGATGGCGCCCGGATACATACATCTCCATTATTCCATAGTTTACCGAAGCCAGCGCACTCTACAATAGTCATTAACGAGTGTTTAAAATTAGACAATTTAAAGTTCAACGCAGAACGCTTCGGTAAAATATGGATTGACCGTTGGAATACTTATTCAGCAAATAGCTTTGGGTCGTTAGGGCTAACGGTAATTTTAGTTGGTTGCTAAAAGTACTATCGAGTAATGAAAACCTTAGCAATGTTTAGATATAAGTACCTAACTAATGCATGTATAATTATGCAGTCTTAAATTTTACCTGAATTGTTTCACATATGTGAGAATGCTGATCTTAGTTTCAAATAAATCTATTATACATGCCTATTGACCCAGTAAGAAATTTGAACAATATGTAGGTATAATATAAAAAAAAAAAAAAAAAAAAAAAAAAAAAAAAAAAAAAAAAAAAAAAAAAAAAAAAAAAAGAAGGAAAAACTAAACCCTTTCATACACTTCCCCAAATGATCATCTAATGAATCCACGTTATGCAATTGCACTATATAAGTATTATAAATACAAAACAATACAAGAAAAACATGTCAACCCACTAGAGACCAAATGGGAATATAATTCACCGACTCCAGATATTTTCATATCAGAGGGTTCGGCTCTGTGGCATTTCTAATTGAACCTATAAATCCTACTGATCCCTCAATATAAATATTTAAAAAATCTTTTGTAATCCTACATGTATTTAAAATTACTGCTTTTTGCATTTTTATATACAAATTCTTTGACAAATCTAATATGCTTAAATTTTGAATCAGATTCCTAGGTATTATGCCAGTGGCCGAAATAACAAATGGTAATATTTTTATAGTCCGAGAATGCCAAATTCTTTTAATCTCATTTCCTAAATCTGTGTATTTTCTAATTTTTTCAGAAACAGTTTTTTGAATATTACAGGAATTTGGAATAGCTACATCAATGATATAAGTTATTTTTTTAATTTTGTCATGTAAAACTATATCAGGTCTATTATGACTAATTGTTCTGTCTGTTAGTATAGTTTTATCATAATATATTTTATAAAATTCATTTTCTATAAATGAATTTGGTTCATATTCATAATATGGTACTACATTACGGCAATCAATCAAGTTATGTTTAATTACCAAACTTTGGTGAATTATTTTTAAAACCTGATTGTGCCTAAATGTATACTCGGAAGGCGCTAATATAGAACATCCCGATATAATATGTTCTATAGTTTCGGGAAAAGCCAAACATTCTATAATATTATTATTAAATTAATAAAAACAGTTTATTTTTAAACAGGTTCTGCTGTGTAATTATTGTTACGCGTGACAGCTGTTTCGCCTTCTGAAGGCATTATCAAACTGTGGCCATAAATGTTACAGGCCATAAATGTGGCCATAAACAGCTGTCACGCGTAACAATAATTACACAGCAGAACCTGTTTAAAAATAAACTGTTTTTATTAATTTAATAATAATATTATTGATTATATAATAAAAAAATAAAAATTAAATATGTAGGTATTTTACTCTACTGTTGCTGTCATTGTCGCGCTTACTTCCACAAATACTGAGTAAAAGGGACAACTGCACCTCAGGCTGATTGACACCTAAATAAAATCATTAAAATGGAGATTTTGAATTCCCCATTTTCTCCTGCAAAACTGGACTGATTTTTAAGATTTTTTGCCAACTATATTGTACGAAAGTATCTACTCTGTGTGTAGCTTTTTTTGAAATACAATGTCTAGTTTGTATACGGAACGTCAGTTGACGGCGTTAAATTCAGGCAATTTTAACGATTTTTGGAGGGTCCCAACTCCTACAAGAAGTAACTGACGGCCGGCGTAGTCCAGCGGTAAGGCTCTTGACTAGCACTCCGAAGGTCGCGGGATCGAATCCCGGCCTGGCAAATAAATTTTATTTGATTAATTTGTGTTATTTCACAATTTATTCTTTTAAAATAATATATTATATATTTGCGGAACGTTCCAGAGTGGAAGATACTCTTAGTATCGCCCTGGTGTAAGACAACCATTCAGAATTGAAACGTTGCTTGAAATGGCTTTTAGCCGTGTTTGGTGACCAGATCTGATTAGCCAGGTACTACCCACCTTCCTCTTCCCTATCTCTTTCCTCTCCCCACTACCTTCAGCCTCACAACATACCCCAATTGGGGATGCCATAGTCTCACTGGCTTCAGACGGGAGCAGTTGAGACTCTTGTGCGGTATTCATGTAAAAAAAAAACTAATCAAAAAAAGCAAAAGGTACCAACACACTAGTAATCGATATCTATAGCATATATATAAAACATATATTTGCAGTTGTGTCAAAACCCAAAGAGGAATTTGGGGAATACGTTTGTATGGACAAAACGCCACCTGGTTTTCTCTTACAGTGATCGTAAGTTACGTAGATTGCACAGAAGCAAGCTAGAATATGGGAATGTTTTTCGGAACTCACACTATTTAAAACATTAAAAAATTATTGAATCTGTACAAAAAAATCCTAAGACTATTATTATTTGACTTGAACTAAATGACTTACTTCAATCTTACAAGAAATGACTCCAACATTTTAATTTTACAACCCTGGGAAAAAAGAAGACAATTTGCTGACTTAATATGGTACAAAATTATTTTCATGATACTCTTAAGCTTTGTACCACTCATTGTCTGAGCAATATTCACATTAACGTTCCGAATAGACGTAATTTAAGGAGTCGCAATATAATATTCCAAATTGAATTATTTAATAACAATATTGCCAGTGGCCGATTTGCCCTAAGGCCTAAGTAGGCCCGGGCCTAGGGCGGCCAGATATTAGGGGCGGCCAATCATGAACGCAAAGTCACTGATGATAACAAGAAATAAAAATAAAAAAGAATTACTAACTTGACGAAACTAAGTGCATCTGAAGTGGAAGAAAACGACAAGGCATTGCAAATGGTTTATTCTACTGACTTAGAACACAATTTTTCAGAAGAATGTCTCCATTTTCGTGCTCACTACAATGTGAAAAATGTGAAACAGTGAAATGGTAATGAAATGAAGGTTGATCACACCATTTATCCAAACGTGGATATTGCTTTTCGTTTGTGTGTGTATACTCCCGCCAGTAACTGTTCTGCAGAACGATTGTTTTCTTAGTTGCAACAAGTTAAAATTTATTTACGCACAACAATGACGGAGCAAAGGTTAAACGATCTTGCTTTGCATAGAAGCAGATTTTTAAGGAAATAGGATTGCGAAGAGTTAATTAATGATTTTGCTGCACTTAAGTGCAGACAAGTTTTGTAACACATTGTGAAACACTTATTGTATAATAAACCTGTTGTTAAACTAGTCAAATAAATAAAACCTAAAACCGTTTTAATGTTTTGTTTAAATGTGCAATTATCCTTGAAACCTTAGAAAGTATTACAAACTAGCAGCTATTATAGTTAACTAAATTTCTAAATCGATTTCGATAAACGTTGGTAATAACGTAAATTCATTATGTATTCTATATGATAGGTACTGAGAAAGGGGCGGCTTGTTCTTACTTCATGGCCTGGGGCCTAGGGCGGCCAAGACTGCAAATCCGCCACTGAATATTGCCTACTTCAATCCGCTGTCTCGAATGTTTCGTCTGTATAATATTAGTGACTATACAGATATCTACGTTAACAGTCTATTTATCTATCGCATATTTTGAATAGTAAATTAGCCATCTATAAACATGACGTATCATTCATGGAGAATAGTTATATTTAACTCGAATGTGAATGGTTAGATATTATTAACTCTCTTTATTATTATCTTTTTACATCATATTTTAATATTTACATTTTATTTTTCTTTTCTCTCTTTACATGTTTTTTTTATATCTTGTTATTTCTAATTATTTTTAACATCTCTACATAGAGAAAATCATTTTTTAAACTGTGCATTCTATAAACATTTTAAAGTGGATTTCATATTAACATTTAGGTTCTTTACAATATTAATCTTAAAACTTTTTCATGTTTGTACTTTGTAATTGTTCGAAAACGAGGCAAGGATTAGAGCGAAGCAATTACTCGTATGCTGAAATTGAACAGACTCTAAACCTTTCTCCTTTAGAAGACCGTCGAATAAAATCTGATCTCATTTGTTTCTTCAAAATTATTAACTGTTTAATTGACTCGTCTACATTACTATAACTCATCACATTTAATATACCTTCTCGTAGACTCAGAAATAAAGACCTGCTTTTCCTCAATCAGCACTCTACTAACTATGGTTATACTTATAACTCACCACTGTCCAGAATGTGTGGACTGGTCAACTCACGTCAAGACCTTAATTTTTTTGGTATTAGCTTAAATGATTTCTGTCGCTCTTTAAACAAATGATGATATTTCATATTCACCCTAATTTTTGCAAGGTCTTGACGTGACTTGACACTTATTTTTTCTTCTATTTTCACTGTTTGTCTTTGCTTTCATGTACCATCCGAATCCTTACATTGTTCCTTTCTAAATTTCGTGATACTTTGTTTTAAATTGGACGCAAGTCCGTAAATAAATAAATAAATAACTCTATTTTTTTAGTGCGAATCATGATAACAGACTCAACAAGGCTGTCCGAAACGTTGCAGCTTTGGCTAAAGAAGGGGCAGAGTTTGCAACATGGCAAAACATAATATCAATCATAACGTAATGGCTTTTACTTACCAGATTTGATTAGCTAAGTTCTTACAAAACTTCTTCTTCATATCTTCTTTCCCCCCCTCCCCTCACTTCGTCCAGCCACCCAAAACTCACCATATTGGAGAATGCTATAGTCCCGCCCGTTCCGGACAGTTGAGTTTCTTGTGCAGTGATCACATGTAAATTAATTATATTTTGTAAATTCTTATGAAGAGTAGTCCTATTTTGGAAGACGAGTATGGGTTCCTACCGCCAACCCGGGAATCATTTATTGGACAATCAACACCTGTGCCGTAAGTCACCCCAAGTGGTTTGCTATGTTTGGTGACTTAACAGGGATGCCTGAGTTCATGGGGTGAAGTTTGTCCAGGTCTAGGCGGCCGACGAGTCTCGGATCGAGAGAGACTGGTTGAGGAGGTCTTTTGACCTCCCCAGCCAGAATCCCTCGACCCACCCATTGTACCGCAGTTGAAGGGATGGATTCATAAATCCGTCACTCCTGGACACACTGGCTCCAATATTCTTACTCACCCCTCATATCTATTTCCTTCCTCTTCTTCCTTTCCTTAAAAACCCCTTCACACCATCCCCTAAGATGACACCGATCCCCTAAGGAAATTATTTTCCTCGGGGCCTTCTGTGTGGAGCTAATATAAAAAGAGGACCAAGTTAATGAAAGTTGTCATAAATATTGGTAAATGGATTTATTTTTTGTTGGTTGTTGAATGGGTCAGTTTATCAGTTTTCATAATATTTTCAAAACCTTTCTAAAGTAGGGTATATTCGAAGGGGTATGGGCCAACTCATTATTCCCGCTTCTTCTTAATTATTCATTGGATTAAACTGTGTTTTAATTTTGTTATTAATTGCGAATTAAATTTTCTCTTTATCCTCCGATTAATTAACATTATTTTTATTCACACGTCTCGTTCATAATTCACTCTAATCCGGAACTTTGTAAGCTCGGTACACAAAAGCTACCGGCGAACTCAGCTCATTGCTTCGGATTCTGAATAATACAACACGTAAAAACGAGATAAAAAGTCTTTCTGGAATCTATAAAGACTCGCGAGAAAGTGGGAAGACTAGCTTACTTTGGATCCGTCTTGAAGTTGTAAGGGTATTTTTAAGGGTGGCTTGATTTCGTGTTCCCGTCCCGCTCGCGTGTTTGAAGTCTTATACGGCGATGAGAGAGAGAGTAATCAAGGGTAATTATGCATTGTATTTGCAAATTACACGGTACTTAGCCGTTCATATAATGTTCATTAATCATCCACTTCTCCTTCCCATCCCCTTTGTAAAAGTTACGGGTAAAGCCGGAGCCGGCGGCTGGGACCGTACCTAGAAATTAGTTGTTAATACAACACTATAAAAGTGTAATTAGGGATAATAATCGGTCCGATTCGCATATTTACAAGTAATTTATTGGTTATCAACAGTACAACTGTTATTTATTACAGCCGTATTTATGAATTACGTAAAGGTTAACAATACATATTTAAATTAATATTGTTGAGTATTTTAAAACATTTCCATCTATATTTATTTATTTTTCAATTTATTTATTTATTTATTTGTTTATCTTAAAATTGCTACATATTATAATTTTACTGGTCTTCCATTAAAAGCCTTAGCTTGTGGATGGAAGAAGAGTCGACATTTCATATATTATGTACAAATACAGTCACGTGTACAATTGTACAAATATGTAACACATTTCGCCATGGTTCAAATCTAATCTTCTAAATAAATAAAAATGAATCGCCGAAATGTATGTACGCGCATAACTTCCAAACGACTGCACCAAATTGGATAATTCTTTTTTCGTTGTGTTCGTTATGGTCCGGACAAGGTTTTTATAAAACTACTGGTGAGCTCTGGCATTACGAAATTTGTATAAAAAATTGCAATAGGTGGCACCCGATATGTTTGAAAACTCAATGTACCGGGACTGAATGAATGGATTGCGGAAGGGTGGAACTCGGGTAGGAGGGTTCGCGGGACGGGGGAAGCGGGCGAGGGGAGTGGGGAGAGGGAAGGCGGTGTGGGAACGCGGGAGGGGGAAGGGGACGCGGGAGAGGAAGGGGAGGCGGAAAGGGAACGACGAATGGAAAAGGACACGCAGGAAGAAACAATTTCTTTATTAAAAGGCATAGCAACGCATGCCGGGAACCAGCTAGTTTATTATAAAGTCGGGTGTAAATCACATTTATAGATATGAGTATATTGGTAGTTTAGAGCATTCATGACATATATTTTATGTAACAATTATTATGAGCAATAATTATCAGCCTGAAACACTCATTTACATTGAAAAAAATCTTCCGAGAAAAGATACATGCCGCTGACGGGACTCGAACCCGTGTCCTTCTGATTTCCGGTCAAACGCTCTGACCACTGAGCTACGTCGGCTTATCTCCTGCCCGCCAAATAATTCAATATATACAAGTGTTTCACTCAACAATCATTGCTTATTACATTTTTCACCTGGAAACAACCAACTTTATTTTTATATGAGAGATGCATTGTAAGTGCTAAATCTCTCACTAGGTGGCGTCGAGACAAATTCTGACTAAAATTTTTGGTGAAATACTTTAACTTGTCTAATATTAATTATTGTTTTTAATTGATAAACTAATGCTTAAGATAAGATTTTTAAGCATAGCACAAAGTGAAACAATCATAAAAATCAATAATTATCAGTTATGTATTAAAAAAAATATTATGTTTTAAGAAAATATTCAATTATTTTGGAGGAAAATACATTGTACGTACCAAGATTGCATTTTAGAAAAATATATATTATTTTGTATTAGGACCACAAGCCCTTATCAATATACGTTTATTTTTTGACCCCTAGGCCTTAAACCTAGAATGATTTATAAGATTTATTATTTGAATACGAAGGTACTTATAAAGGCTCTCGACTAGCAATCCGGAGATCGCGGGTTCAAATCCCGGCATGCGCAGATAAATTTTATTTGATTAATTTGTGTTTTCACAATTTAATCATTTAAAATAATATAAGGTACATTTACGGTACGTTCCAGAGTAGAAGATACTCTCAGTATCGCTCTGGTATAAGACCACCATTCAGAATTGAAACGTTGCTTGAAATAGCCATGTTTAGTGACTGGATCTGAATATCCGATTCCTTCCCCACCTTCCTCTGCCTAATCCTTACCACTACTACTTTCAACCAATTTATCTGTAATTCTTAATTTATTTTTTTTTTGTACGCATTTTATGTATTTTTTCTTACCAGTAGTATGAAAAAATCGTGCTCTACGTCTAAACAAACACTCAAAAACAAAACAATATACAGGGTGTCCGGGGGTAAAGTGCACAAACTTCAGGAGTGATGGTACAAGTAAAAAATATAAATACCTTTTTTCGATATTCCAACGTTTTAAGATAGTTTTCGGGTAAAAAAGATGAATTTTGAAAAAAACTGTTCTTCTATTAAAAATATTTATGTATTGAAAAAAAAAATTCGAATTCGATGCAAATTATTTGGCTTTTTTGCTTCTGCCATCATGTAGAATCACTTCTAGAAGTTTGTGCACTTTCCCCCCGGACACCCTATATACACGTTCTGAAACATACTTGGCCAATACTTATTAATAACTTGATGAATAATAAAAATACTATGTAATTATATAAGCACCAAAGATATTCACTATGTGATTTAATGACATATTTTATGTTGTTTAGCAACTAAAATCTGTAAAATGTAACATGTTCACCTACTTCTAATAACATAATTTTTACCATTGTCCTATTTGTCGTCCGAAATAAAATGATGTAGGTACGAAAAGAGTGTTGAAACTCGAGTTAATAACTGTAACCCTTTTTTAAGGTTTTCGAAAAACATTTATTTTACGAGTGGGTATCAAATTACATAGATACCTAATATAATATAGATCTGTAGGTAGTGGTTGATGGGTACAATTTAAGATACCTATAATTAAACAAATTCGTTCAATTACACCCCCAGACAAGTCATTCCGGCCAAGTTGCTAATTAATTCACGGGTCCAATATAACAAGACATTCCATCAAAGTTGAGACAGGCAGTTTTCAAGAGATATTACACGTACTTCATCATCCCGTCTTCCCTGTCTGCGAGGGTGGGAGGGAGAAGGCTGGATGGGGGGACTGTCGGGTATTTGCAACAGGGAGACTGATATTATATTATAATCCTGACTTGTTCTTCTCTGTTAAGGGCTGGGACTAATAATTATTATTCGGATGTTTCATAGATAAAAGTGGCATTAATGCTTGTAAATTTAAGGTTATACAAACGTCAAGATTTATCCACGTGCAAGCGTCATCTGTTTTACTACATGTTATCTGCTGATTATATCAACTTTCCAAGTAATCAACCAAGTATTATTATGTTTTGGGCTCAATTCTTTGGCACGACATTTGTTTCGCCTAAATACACATTTATGATTACTGAAATGACAACTATGCAAAATGAGATTATAATAATTATGAAACAGATAAAAATCTCGCATAGTGAGCTCGATCGTCATGAATTTTGCACAGCTTTTCATGTCAGCCTGATTTTCTAGTCGTTATTGTAATCGTGAGCTTTAAAGCTTAAAAAAAAACACATTTAGAATAGACGCAAATTTTTCAATCAAAGTCTCGTGCACATGATGGAAAAGCTGGTGGTTTGATAAAATGTTACTCAGAAATTTTGAAAATTGATTTGAGATAATTTTGACCATTGGAGGTTATCCACCACTTACACGCCCTTGTGTAAGTAACAGATGGTTACTGCTTCAGGGTTCTCGCAAGGACTCTAATTTTTTTGAAAGAACGAATCTAGACCTCCAGTGTCCCTGCATACGTTGTTAGTAAGCAGTATGCAAGTGCTTAGCGGGAAATCAAGATACAATAAGTGTTAGTATGACTACAGACAAGATTGGTGATAGTCCACGATGAGGCAAGCGCTGGGTGATTGTATCAATTGAATAATTTTGACCAGGATTTTGATAAAGTGGGAACTTACATTGTTTGGCATAAGGGATTTTGCCAATTCATACTTACCAATTTACCAATGGATAATGCTAGCAAAGGTGTGTCGGCGAGTAATATAATAAAAACAGGTTAAGATCACAGACTTTAAGTGTATTTAATAAAGATTTATAAATTGAATACTCGAAAACGATACGACAAGATATATCAGAAGGAATTTAGAAACATGGCGAGAATGCCAGCGAGCGGTTAAATGGAGCACAAGAAAGCGAACGAATTTTCATGCCGGTTGATCAAAGTTGCCGGTCGCTGTCATGTGCGTAGTGATACCATTATAAAAAAATAATTTATGTGGCTATAAAGTGAATTCGCTGTTATTCTCTTCAATGTAATATTTTTAAGTGATATTGAAATGTTGCCGAGATGAGTAGCCAACTACTGGCTGCTTGAGTCGTAGGTAGAAACAGTATAAACCTTTGTAGGTATTTATTTAATCAAATGAAACGCGAAAGCCACTTAGTAATGTTTTAATCCGGCTACAGAGGGTTTCCATTATTTTAAATCCACGGATCACGGCAAGACCGGGTTAAGTCCGACTCGAGTTCAGCGGACAATTTGTATCGCGAAATTAATTATCTAGTCTCATTTCAGATTTAATACGCAATTAATTTCAGCGAATCCTCTCTCTTAGGGCTTCGCCAATAATACTTGTTCCGAGCGACGGCACGGCGACTAAATCCTCGTGAAATTAATTTCTAACAATTCCTCTGGGGATGGGGAGGAACACCATGCTACCTTGCTATCCTCCCGTACCCTCTGCTACCTCTGCTAGCCTGGTAGCCTGGTATCCTCCACCCACCCTTGTATCATTACAAGTTATGGAGGGTTATATCGACACTTAGGTTTTGATGCAATATTAGTTATAAACTTGAATGAAGCATATCATTACTTTGAGAATGGAGCAGTTATAACATGCTGGAGTATCAATAAAATATTCATTATGGTTAAGACTGCTTGTTCATACTTATTGCGTATTATGGTAACAAACATGATACTATTATACTCGTTAAAGAACTCTGTTGGAAGATTTGTTTTTATAACTTGGGGTACTCCTTTCCTCCTACATTGTAGGTTCCAATCTCTCAATTTTGCCTCTGTGTTTGTTTAATGATGAATTTTGTATCTAACAGTGGATTATCTTTACTTTCAGGTTTGGTTCCAGAACCGTCGCACAAAATGGAGGAAGAAGCACGCTGCCGAGATGGCCACCGCTAAGCGTAAGCAGGAGGAGCTGGGAGAGGAATGCGAAGAGCCAACCCTTGAAGATGATGAAGGAAGCGAACCTGACTCCGAAGAGACCGCCGCCAAGAGACTGCGCCGAGAGCTCCAACACCACCACCAGCAGCCGCGTCCGTAACGCCAAGGACCCTCGCCTCAAGAAGTCGAGAGGGCCAGGGAGTATGTCGCACGGTGTGGAGAAGTCCAGGGATACGTCCCCTGGATGCAAAACCAAGAGTATGATCCGGGAACTTCGAGGCAAGTCAGTACGAGACAAGAGTTCGAATCCGGATCTTCCAGGCAAAATAATTCGAGACAAGAATTCGATACAGTAACCAGACAAACCACTTCCAGAACAGAATTCGAAGCTGGAACTCAAAGGGGTGTCGTTTCAAGACAAGAATATGACGCAGGAACTTCTAGACAAGCCGGCGCAAGACCAGATTATGATGCGGAAACGTCGAGGCAAGTTAACTCCAGACAAGAATTCGAACCAGGATCATCCAGACAAACTAATGCGAGGCAGGAATATGAGGTTCCTTCTACTAGACAAGACTTTTTGATGAATGATGCCAACAAAGCAACCATTCGTGTTCAAAGCGATCGATCCAATAAGGATGCTGGATGCAGTTTGAACTACAGTTTAGTTCCTAAACCAATTGAAGAGTATTCTGGAACGGAAGACTACGCCGAGAAATTGAATCAAGAATTCCAAAGAAAGGCGAGTAAGGACATGGCTGGAAGTTCGGGCTACAATTTTGCTGGACAGTTGTGCCACGATTATTCCAGAAAAACGTTAGAAGATTACTCTCGAAAGCACGAGGATTTTGGTGGTGTGATGAGTAATGACTTCGAGGGCAACGGGGGTCAAAATCTAACCGGTAGATCGAATGAGGACTTTTCAAATAAATCTAGTCACGAGTTTGGTGAAAACTTGAGTTTCGATTTTTCTGGTAAATGAAAACTATTCTCCGATTCGTTCTCGTGGGAGGGGTTCAGTTGAGTGGAATGTTTTAAAAGTTTAAGTGTGCCAAATGAAAAACTTTACAGTTAAGTTTTTAAAACTATAACTTAACAGACAAGATGCGTACACTGTACATATTATATTAAGCAGTTTCGTAGTGATAATGGCTTATTGACGGCCAGAAAACTATTATATATAAGTATTACATTATTTATTAGAATATATATTATGTAACAATTTGATACGTGTCAAATAACAAAGACTTGAAGTGTAAAGTGTAGAGGAGGTATATTAACTTTAATTATTGCAAATTTTTAATCGAGATGAGCTTGTAAAAAGTAGCAATTAATATAAATATCTATCGTTATAAATGTAAATAAATTCCGGCTATATATTATTAAAAACACGCTAGAGTTACTCGTTAATGTATGTTTAATGATTATATTACAAATAACACAATTATTGAACATAGGATTAGCAAAACATAAGTGGTTTTAAACGTACATGCTTCAGATACAAACAAGAATTACGATTTTTACTGAGAGCTTGGTATGAAATAGATTACTCTTCTCTAATAAAGCAAAAAGTTTGTTTATTAAATCTCATTTTAAAACAATGCCAAAACTTTTGACTAAATATTACACAATACAATACCAGGCAGAGTTTTTGATACTGAAATTGAAAAAATAATGTACGTGTTCGTGTATCTATCAACTGGTATGATTTTCATAGTGAGTACCTATATTATTAAAGAAAATTATGTACCTACATATAAGTTTGTAAATAAAATTTCACAGTGCAATTCGTAGTTGAACTCTTCAAGTTAGTATTTTAATAAGACATTGATTATTTTATAGTGAATAAGTCTTAATTTTACTTTATAAAAATTAGTGTTCAACTCACTTAATTTGTCCACCCAGAAAATATTGTTATATTTTGAACAAAACAATAATTTAATGAAACCTATTTTACTACAGTTTGTCAGTGTATAATTTATTTTGGATTTCACTTAACGCTATAGTGGAAAAATCTAACACTAATTTATAATTTATTTCATTACAGCCATTCATGGCAAGATCTTAAAAAATAAAACAAGTATTTTAAACTCAACCACTTTTCTTTGATAAATAAAATGAATCTATAGATCAGTTAATATTTTACTAAAACTTAAAAGTATGTTTTTCAAATAAATATTCAAAAGCTTCTTGCACCCTTATATACTAGGTACTTAGGTACTGTACTTCCCACTCTTATAATAATATATTTATGCTTCTACTTATGTAAAAAATATGCTAAGACTATTTGTAAAATAAAAAATAATTATAAATCTTTTGTTCATGGAAAAAAAACGCATTTTAACCAATCATCCCCTATATCATTTCCATTTTAAATAATTAACTTAGCATATATAAATATTATACTTATTACACTGTAAAAATATGTAATAATTTTAAGAATGAGAGATAAAACAGCATTATTTCTTTTTTTTACATTAACTCCACACAGGAGGCAGAGGAAAATAATTTCTCTCAGGGCCTGTCTCATCTTTGTGGATGCTATGTGGAGAATCTTTTAGGGGAGAGGAAGGAGTGAACATGCGTCTTGATGAGACCCATGCTGAAGGAGGGAGGAAACACAGAGGCCAGCCAATCATTCCACAGCCGAGCTGTTGAACTTAATTACGTGCGTTATTAGTAGAAACGACCGTTCTCATGTGACAAATGTCAACCGTGTATATAATATGTTGGGCGCGTTTCCCGACTATGCACCGATGCCGAGGGGATCAATGACTTATTCCATTGAAATACCGGTAGAACAAGGACAGAATCCCCATCCGACGTCTGTGCTCTAAACATTGCAGTTCGTTTGTTATGATAGGAGAATCTTGTTGATGTTCAGAGATGTTTTCAGGTATTTTGGGGCTCCAGACCAGAGGTGGCTGGTGAGAGAACAGAGCTCCAATTTATAGCTGATGAATGTAGGTATATCTAGCAATCAAATATTATTTACTCCTATAGTTGTAGAAATTCTACTCTACTTTGCTGCATATTTTTTTTTAATTCATTATATCAAATATATGTTTGGTTTTCTTCTTGAGTACGGACGTAAAATCGTCTCGGGTGATGTTTATCTTAAGTGATTTGAAGATTTTATTTAATTTATGGGTACCTATTAGATAGCCCTCCCTCAAACATCATTTTATTGACAAAATTCACAAAGTAGGGTTAAATTTGGAGGCACCATCCGCAAACACCTACTAAGGTAGCCATGGCAGTCGTTATCACGTGATCTTCCTCTGAGGGGCGCGGAATTGGGGAGGGAAGCACCCTACAGCCTCCGGTATCCATGGCAACGGCTTCAATCCCCACCCTTCGTCGCTCACTCGGAAAAGTCCCAAATCTCAAAGGGCGGTCGGGCTATATTAACCCCCAATGAAAGGAAAACTAAGGACTATTTTTGTATTCAATGTTTTCCGGCGGATAAGGATGTGTAGTTATAAATGTTAAACATGGATCTATGGCGGGAAAACACAGCGGGAGGCTTTCGGGGGAGGCTTTCAAGCGGAAACGGATGAAAGGAGGAGTTAAGTGGCCGGAAACTTGGGAAAAGACCCCCGGGCCGCAGGAGAAGCGAGGAAGTATCAAGAGGGATGTTAAGATTTGAGGAAGTGTTTCATTGCTTTATTCGTACATATGGTAATTCTTACAGCAGGGTTTCACAAGACATAGGTAGCTACAATTCTATTTGAAGAACTCTACGTTTGTTCGTTAATTAAATTAAATGCTTTTCGTTATTTTTGCTTCCTCGCCCCTTTTCGTTTAACCACAACGTGGGAAAACAGAGGGGATTGGTTTATTATATACGAAATATACTTTTAGAATAAACATATAAAACACAAGTATGTTAGTAAAATTATACCTACCTGATTTGGTACGATACAATACGATTGTACCACCCCAGCCAGGAGCTCTGCTGTCCCGGTGAGACCGGTACACTATGGGACGCTGATTTGTTAGGATTGCAAGGAGGTTGGAGTTTAATCGACCGGTATCACAGATAAGAACCGGTATGTATGGCCACCTAATAAGCCAACATTAGAATGAGTCAAGAACGTTTTTATTTTAGCAAAATCAATATCCGATATTCAACCCACTCCAAAATTGACATGCGAAAGAAAACGACATCTAGCGACTCCGAAGAAGAAACTACAAATATTAATAAGATGACCAAACCTGTAGAAAAAGGTGCACTGGAATTCGACGACAAATATGGGGTCGTCCATTAATCACGTGAGGCTCGAAAGGGGGGGGGGGGGTTCGGAAAAAATCACGAAATATCACCAGGGGGGGGGGTATAATGAGACATCACGTGTATTTATTTTTCGTGATAATATTCTGAAAATTTCAAAATACTTTGTACTAAAAAAAATATACGTGATTTTGGGAATGGGGGGGGGGGTTAGTCTAAAACCTCACCACATATCACCACGGGGGGGGGGGGGTTAAAAAGTTGCTAAAAAACATCACATGATTAATGGACGACCCCTATGGAGAAAATCGTCCTTCTTGCTAACTAATTATTAACCATCACGCCGTTTCCCCGCAGGGGTAGGCAGATAGGACGGACCGCCAAACTACTCGGTCTTGGCACACACTCCTTGCCTCGTTAACCATACATTGTTTCAGACATGGTTTTCTATTATTCTGACTCTTGACGTGGCCCGAATCAAATATCTGATTAACTTGAACGTGCCATTTTTTTAAAGTGAAACTTCTTTAGCACCGTTTTGATTTGAAATTCCATGAAACGGAAATGCGACTATAAAATGTAATATTTCACGGCTACTCGGTTCTAATATAATATGATAAATTCGCTGCTTTGCGCGAGCCTTCGATAGTATAGCGGTATAAGGCGTCTGACGAAAATCTGCAGCCAGACATCCAGCGAACCAAGGTATCGAATCCTACGAAATAAAAAAATCAATTTTTATTTTTTTTGCAAAATCAATTTCATTTTTATTTTTGATATTCGTAGAATAAAATGTAAAAAAAAAATCATTTTTAAACTTGTCAACAATATTATAATTTAAAAAAAAAACAAAACCTACAATTATCATACTCCTGATGCTCTGCGTTGGTCTCATTCTCTCGAAGTTTATTTTTCTGAAGGTTTCACTTCTACCGCGTGTGAACTAAACACATGATTTTTTTGGATGTAGTAGGATTCGAACCTAGGTCGTTTGAATGTCCGGCCACTAGATTCGTTAGGCGCTTTATGACACAGGACTATGGTAAGCTTGCGTGAGACCGAGGATTTCACAAAGTTATACAATAATTAAAATGTGGCGGATCTCGTTAATCTTCTTCTTCTTTTCGAGCCCTGTCCTTTGGTTATCATGTTGGCTATGCGGACTTGCTATTTACTGCGGCCAGGAACAGCTCTGCAGTAGACTGGCGAAACCACTGTCTTAGATTTTTCAGCCATGATGTTCTCCTTCTTCCAGAACCCCGTCTTTTCCCCCGCAATCTTTCCCTTCATTATAAGAAGCAAGATCTCGTTAATCGATGCCGATAATGCCTGCGAATAAGTAAGTCACAGAGTTCACACTCGAAGAGTCGCTCGAAGGGAAGAGGAGTCGCGCCAAAATCACTCTCAATCTATCTGTCCGACAGGCTGCGCTCGCAGCGTTTATACAGGACCTTCATGATTCAAGACGCAGTTACAGAGTTGCGCGTCTGCAGCAGGACTGCTACAGTGCTATATCTTTCAATTATTCCTTAGTAAAAAAGAGTGTTGAAATATAGGAGAAGCCGATAGGAGGCTGTTAGCTGGTATTATAAGTAAAGTACAGATAATCCCTAGAAGTGTGAAACTTGAAAGAAAACGGTTATCGCCAGTTTAAATAGTAAATAAGACATTTTGACTCCTGACAAAAATAAGATATTGTTGTCATCCGACATAGTAAGGTCAATTCTAAGTTCTACTAAAACCAGCCAAGTTGCTTTCATACAAAAAATCATGATTAAAGCAACATTTAAATATGTGCAGAAAAGACCCACGGCACTCAAAACTAATTTTAAAATGGCTTTTTTTTAAAACATACCTATTTAGCAGAAAACAGTCAGAGTGCACTTGAACGTCAATTAAATGTCAGACATATGCAATGACATTTACCTGAAGCAGAAAACTTTCTCGGCGCTCGTAATTACGCACATTTAGTGTTTTGGTTGCTCTGGCCTGTTTTGCGCAGAATTCAAATACTAAGGTCAACCACCATAACACGGGCATGTGCCTAACATGGTTGGCGAAAAATCCACAAATTATGTAACAGTCAAAGCAATGAATAAATAAAATTTAAAAAAAAACAGTTAATTGTAGAGCTCACGTTTACTAATATATTCTACAAAAAAGAGCCAAACCTGAAAATAAATATATAATCCACTTATCAGTTGAAAAAGCATTCAAGTGTTAATAGGATAAAAGATTAATTAATTAATCTCTTATCCTGACAAAGAAAACTTTGTTTTTGAAACATGTCGATATTATAGATTATACAAAGGTATTACACAAAGTAATTTGTTTTCATTTAATTAAAAATCACGTCACAAATTGTGTTTGCTAAGTTTAAAAAACTGCTTTTATCTTAGTTTGAGTTTTTGTGGCTGACTGCTTTTTGAATAACTGCGTTCAATTTAACCCTACTTCGGACACACAGGAATGCCCACTGGCTTGTGTTGCTCTCCATAAAGTTTAAAAAATGGCCTTATTTTTAAACGCCTGGGGTCTCAAAAGTTGCGCATGATCTGTAGCTTTCGAAAATGTAAAAATAAATGAAGTTGTTGGTCACTATTAGCTCGCTAAAATGGCAGAAAGTTTAAAAAAAAAATAGATTTCGTGATTTGGAAAAAAAAATAAAACAGAGGTTCCATATTTTATATTTTGTAGCAAACTTAATTTTTATTCCATAACTGCAGTACAAGAAACGCAAAAAAAAAAAAAAAATATATATATATATATTTAAGCATATGTGATGTGTTTGTTAAAAATATAAAAGGGGAAAATGACACTTTTTCTGGATCAAATCAGTATTCTTGTTGACTTAATGTATTCATAAACTTGATTTTTTTTCATTTTTGTCAGCTATAACAAACAAACGTTAAAATATTAAATTATTGAAAAAAAAATTACCGTAATTTAAAAAAAATGTTTACGGTTTTTTTTCTGATTTTCAATGGATTTTAACGAGCTAATAACCATTTAAAAAAAATAATTTAAATGCAGTTCTCATTTTCTTTGTAAGGCGCAACTTTTGAGACCCCAGGCGTTCCTGAATTCAAAAGTTGAAATAATTGACACACCGTAACGCCCACAACACTAGTTAATACAACTCACCTATTAGTATGTAGGTAGGTATAACATATGTGTGGGCAGAAGTTTATGTAATTTGTCTTAGAAAAAGGTAGCTGTTTATTTCCTATGGTGATAAATACGTCGACGACATTTTAAAATATTTATGGCTCGTGCTTGAATTTATTATAAAATACGCTTAAAAGATATGAATGCAATAAGCTTACTAGGACAATTTAAATAAAGCTTATAGAAGCGCGTACGGAGTCGAATTATTGAGTGGGTGCATAATACCTAATACGAAAGTCAAAATACTTAGATCTTTAAGTCGATGAAAAACCTTCTTGAATGGGCAGACTCGAAGGCTAATTTATTTGTTAATGGTGGTAAGTCCCGCATAATGAAACCACAATGCTTCAGCGCTTTTAGACAGATTTATTAAGCTGTCCAAAGTCCAAATACACTGCGTACTTACCACAAGCCACAATGGAAAGTCATTAATTTTAATATGAAATTAGAAATTAATTTGTCTATGAAAGGTCACATTTGATTTAGAAGAGTTATGACTGGATGGAAGCTTAATTCAATAATTTACTTTAAATAGCTGAGAGAAGATAAAGCAGTTAAGAAAAAAACGTTATAGACAATAAATGCTAAGCTAAATAATTTTATTGGGCATCAGAAGCATTTCTTTGGTCATGTTTTTTTTTATTTGTTTTATGATGGGCATAATCGAAACAGATCAAAAATAAACATTTACGGAACGTTATAATTAATAAAAGAATGACTTTTAGAAATAATCGTCGGACGGGGTTTAGAAGGCGAACGAAATGACTGGGTACGACATACCTTTATTGTTATTCAACCAAGCAAATCTTTCGAAATACAATCAATTTTTTCAACTGGTTCACTATTTCTTACGAATTATTTAAATTAATTTCACCCAAATTAATGTTTTTTTTTTTTCTTTTTTAACTTTATAAGTAACACCTCCTGTTGTAATATTTAATTGAATGAGTACAATATTAGCAAAAATCTGGAAACATAAAAATCAGAAAAAGATATGGGACTGGGACTCGAACCCAGGACCTTTCGCTTTCCCGGAAAATGCGCTAACCACTGCGCGAACGTGTCGATATCCGATTCGATCATTTTTAACTTCAATTATCTTCGACTAAGAACCGCCCACATTATCTTCATTTTCTTTACGCATATTTTATTGGCTGCTATCGTATGATCGCAAGATTCAAGTCCAATTATTCTTTATAATATTCTTTGTGCAACGATAAGTTTAAATTACGAATTTACGTAAAACAAATGGGATCAACATTAAATATTAATGAATACTTGCTTACTTTATTATTTATATATACAGGGTGTTATGGAAAGTACTTGACTAACTAACCAGTAATTCCAGACATTATTTGGAGTAAATGTAAATGAAATTTCTGTCTCCGGTGACTTTTCCGATGCCTTTTTTTCAAAATAATTTTCTTCAAAACGAACTAAAAAAATTCTTCCTCATGTCGTTGTAACGAGTAACCGCTTAACCCCTCACCCCGCCCCCAACTGTCCAATACCTAGAAAAATTTTGTGTTTTTAGTTGAAAAAAAAAATCGTATAAATCAGGACCAATTTTACATTATTCGTCCATATCTAATTCTGACAATTTAAACATAGTACCTATGTTAAATTCACGCCAGAACAATTAAAATTATTTCAAAACTAATGTTTTTATTAAATGAAAACAAATCACTTTGTATACACCGTATACTTAATCAAATTATCAACATGGTCGAAACCAATGGTTCGTTCGTCACGAATTTTTTAAAAACAAATTACATTGTAATTTTATCCTGATGAAGGAACCATTGGTTTCGAAACGTTTTGATAAATTTGACTAAACTAGTGCTGTATTCAAAGTGATTTGCTTTAATTTATATTATTATTTTAATGAGTTTTATTTCACATGTACATTCGTTACTTAATTTTTATTTATCTGCTACCGGTTTCGACATATCTATGTCATTTACTCGCAATCTTAAAACCTGTGTCATTCTGTGTGTCATCATTAGCAAACTTAAAGTTTCAAGATTGCTAATAAATGACTCGGATGTGTCGAAACCAGAAGCAGATTTATAAAAGTTATGTAACAAATGTACATGTGAAATAAATTTCTTCAAAACAAAATGTCTAAAAATTGTTGCATAGTTAATACCCTATAAATACAAAAAATGGTTTCCATTTAATTAAAATGATGCCACAAATTAAATTTGCGTATATTGAAGAAGTATTATTACACATAACGACATAACCTAAAAGGAAGTGTTTTTTTCTGAATTTGCTAATCTTGATCTTCAGTTTACTGAAATACATACCAACACTGTACATAATATGAATATTATTCGAGTGCTATTCCAAGTTTATTGTAATAATAATGGGAAGACAAAACTCAAATAAAAATAGGTAGGTACATTTTTTTTCCGAGTAATAATTACACACAATAAGTAGGGAAAATGTAGTTATTCCATACATTATTTATTTTTTTAAACCAAATAAATTAGTCAACAGAATTGGCATCACAAATTGATACCACGAGGAAAATGTATGCAGTAATCTACACAACTAAAGGACCGATGGTAAGCGTTCAAAAAGAAGAAGTAAGATTTATTTATTTATTAATTTACGGACGGTAGTCCATTAAAAACATAATAATAACACGAATAAAAAAAGCAGAGATGACAGTGAAGGGACAGCATATATAAATGCATAGGAATGACAATATAAAATATAAAAACTACATATAGAAGAAACTACAAGTCAATGCATGAAGAAGCATTTAAATATTGCGTATCGACTGCCAGAAGTCATTTAGTTTTATACCAAAAAATTCAATGCCTTGACTTGCGTTGACAAGTCTCGACATTCTGGATAAAGGAGGACGGTATCCATAATTAGTAGAATGTTGATTGAGGAACAGCAATTCATTATTTCGGAGTCTACGGGAAGGGATGTTAAACTGGATGAGTTGTAACAAAGCAGGTGTATCAGGAAAACTGTTGATAATTTTAAATATGCAAATTAGATCAGAGTCCTTCCTACGTTTTTCTAAAAAAGAAATGTTTAAAATTTGTTCAATTTCAAGAACTAACCTCCTAGCAATTCTTCTTAGGAAGCGATGTTGTATGGGTTCGATGTGACAAATGTGGACAGCATAAAAAAGAGACCAAATGACACTAGCATATTCAAGGTGAGGGCGAACCAGCAAACAGTAAAGAGTTTTAAGTGTACTTATATGTTTGAAGTCAGAGGTAATTCTACGAATGAAGCCGAGTAGTTTGAGTGATTTATTTACGATATTATTAAAGTGTTCATGGAAAGAAAGTTTGCAGTCTAGAGTGACCCCAAGGTCGTTGATAGATGTGACAGTAGATAGACAAACAATATTTAGTTTATAATCAAACTGAATAGGTTTTTTGGTTCTATAAAAGGAAATATATCAAAGACATCTAAATACGAATGTAAGAGGGAGCCAGAGCGAAGATTGCACCGATGGTATCCCACCTCCTTTAAGATGAATATATACGTGAAATCCTATTTAGATAGATACTATTTTGATTAATCTTTACGACGAATCGGCTTACAGTATGAACATCAAAAAATATGCTACGGATAAATCGAAGCTTTTGCTAGCGTTTCTATGTATTGGAATTACAATAAAATTATTATATACGTAACAAAAAATATAAGCGTAAACCACAAAAAAAAATGTTTTTTATAAATACAAGAAACAATTTTTAATAAATACCCGATTATGGCTAAGACTATTTTTGAGGTTTTCCATGTTCTAACTTTTTTTCGTTCTTATAAAATTATGTACAAAATAAATAAAAACCACTTTTTCGCTTACTAACCTCGCGCAAAAAGACGCTCGATTTTAAAATTTTGCAGGGCATGAGATTCGAAATATTTCTAGCGTTTATATTCCTCTTAAGATTGAACACTAGAAGAAGAAAATATGTAGCACCATATTTATAAATCTCTGAAGTCAATTCCAATCATTGCCCTTTTTGAAATAATAAAATATTTATTTTTCGTACATTTTAATATCAGGTAAGCTTTTAATGACTCGCAATTATTACAAATATATTTAGTATGGCAATCAGATTCTGCTTTCTGACCAATAAACCTTTAAAGGCTCATATAAAGTTTAAAGTGGGTAGTTAGGCACCTACGCGGGTAATTTAGTTATATTTTATAAATGGTTTAAAACCTTGACGGTTCTAATGTTATTAGTTCAATCTGGAAAAAACAAAGTTCATCGGCAATGCTAAAATAATACAATAAACCAATAATAGAACTTCTGATACTCTAATAGAGATTAAAAACATGCGAAAATTGACGGGGCGTAGCGAAGGCATGTTTTCATTTGACTGTTTGTAATTTCATCTGTCTATAAATTTGTTTGTGTGCTCAGTTTCCGGTTCAAGATGGCTGTGGTAGACGCTGCTTTTTATCCCGCTAAAGCGTGAGCAAGAACGTGGATCCTAAGGCCATGAACGGTTAAATTGGAATAATCGATATATTTTATGGTATCTAACTGCCCAAAGAATTTTGAAAAAGAATTGTCATAGGATAGTGACGTTTGTTTCTTTGTACAAATTGTCAGACTGTGTAATTCCTTCACACCTTTTATAATTATCAGGTTTCTAATGAAACCGGTAGGTATTTAAGTACCTACTTACAAATCTTGTGATTTCAGAGGAATTTTTGATTCTGATCTATTGAATAAAAGAAAATTACAAACATACTTATTTGGACGCGAGGTCTACTGTTTACAGAACTACTTCTATGGAATTTTTCTGAACCCCTCAGGCTAATTTTTTCGTTTTTCAGTTCGTCATTCAGGTCTCAAAGAAATTGTTTCTCACTTACTCTCATGGTTAGAAATATGTTCTAA
This sequence comes from Limnephilus marmoratus, assembly GCA_917880885.1. NCBI lineage: Eukaryota > Metazoa > Arthropoda > Insecta > Trichoptera > Limnephilidae > Limnephilus > Limnephilus marmoratus. The sequence continues at coordinate 9,652,537 of OU862922.1, forward strand.
ACAGTGTCTGAAAGAGAAAACACTACGCTTTATAATGAAATATATATATATTAACCACAAAATAATTCAAATGTAAACTTTTAAGAAACCAAAGTTTCCGACCGCAATTTGAAAAAAAAATTTAACTTTGGGAATTTGTTATTAATTATTTTACTTAAAACTATAAAAAAATGAGTTAACGATAACGTTTATGATAAGGGTTGCCGTACGTCCGGAATTTTCCGGACAAGTCCGGAAATATAGGTCTTTGTCCGGAATGCGGGGGGATTCTAAACAGTCCGGAATTTCTACAATTAAGTGGAGATTGATATAAAAAATGAAATAAACCAAATTTTTTTATTACAAATCAAAGTAAAAACATCACTTCTGGTATTTAATTCTCCCAGAAATGTTGTTCAACACTTCCGAATCTTGTAGAACATTTCGCGAGTCATATTTTTTTTAAATTATACTGTGCTAAGAGAATCGACTTGACAGACTCTACAGACAGCCTGTTCCTTTCTATTGACAATTGGGTTCCCCCCCTTGGGTTCCCCCTCCCCTTGGGTTCCCCTCCCCCGACGCGGGTTTTGACATGCCACGATGCATAACGACATTCATATTATATTTATTTACAAGAAAGTCAGGAATTTTCTCCGGGATTTTGATTTTTTGATCTGAGAACCGTATTTATGATACATTTGCCCAATAAAATATGTGTGTGTTTTTATTTTTTTGTCATTAGCAAATTAGTTTTAAAAAATCGTGAGGTTACCCATTTTTAAAACTTTTTTATGTTTGGCACTCAAGATTTTCTCAAAAACTATAAGTTTTCGAATTATAAAATTTGAAAGCGTATTATATCACCTTTAAAAAACAGCTTTAGTTATCGGATGCATTGAAAAACATTCCGTTGAATTTTATTGCAAAGCTGAAATATTTTGAGCTTCCGAGAAAATAGGTCTGAGGGGTCACCACGAACACCAAAATCATCGGAAAAACCCAACTCTATTACTTAAATTATTTTTGTATGTGTCCTATCACTATTTATCAAAGGCTCCGTGGAATTTCTTTGACTATTAATTGTTGGTGTGATGTGGATTCTTTATAACCAAATTTCATGTAGGTGCCAGGAGGTGGAAATTAATGTTCAAACGGCGATAAACGTGTTACCCTCCTTCACAAATTTGAAAGGCACTAAAACATCCTGGGACGGGTGCATGTTTCTGGAATCGATGAACTATTTGATGAGGTGACTATGGAAGGAGATCTGCTACCACAGGCTACACACACAAGTGAATTGGTAATTCAGCCTATCAGCCTTACTAATAAACGTTGTGTGAATTTTATAGTCATGAACAACCGCGTAATTAAAAAGACACGCAGGGAGAAACAATTTCTTTATTAGTGGTATTGCTACGCATGCCGGGAACTCGCTAATACAAATATATTTCAAACATCTCGGTAAAATTCATAAATTCTGTGAGGAAATTAACGCTCTTCCGCTAGTATATATAACTTGCCATGAACTGTTTTAGGACTGCTAAAGATCTGTTTTGCGTTTAGATTCCCAAAATAAAATAAAATAAAAAATTCCCAAAGTTTTATAATTGTTTTCAAATTGCGGTCGAAAACTTTGGTGTCATAAAAATTTGTATTTGAATTATTTTGTGGTTATTGTTATCTTCTTCTTTAATTTTAGAAACTAGATAAACTTACTCTTAATATTTTGTATTTCAAAAAAAACTTAAATTGGAATATTTTAATTTCAAAAATAAAATTTAAAAAAAAACACGCATGAGTCGAAAAATTTTTGAAAATACGAAATTTAGAAAAGACATTCCTTTTATTTAGGGAATCTGCAAGAAAACTGTCACTTCACTTTTATCTTGTTTATGTAAAAAAATAAAAATTTGAGAAAAAAAAAAAATTAACTGAAATTTAAATTTTGGATTGATTGTTCTAAATTCAGCTACACGTAGGTATATAAGACACATGCATATATTTAAGTTATTTAAAAACATCGCTTTAACGGAATTCTTATTAAATTCACACGGTTAGAGTGAAATAAAAAAATAATACCTACGTCAGAAATGACCCCAATTTTTCAAGACAGGAATGTCATTGTCAGCTCTTTCGCAGCACAGTTGAAGATATTTTTTAAAAGTAGGAATTCAAAACAGAGTTTTGTAAAGTCTTTATTAAATGTGTTACTAAAACAACGTTTAACGGTTGGGAAGTATTTTTTTAAATTTTATTAGTAAGGCTATAATGACTTCTGTGGTGTTTAGTTCAAACATCTTTACAGCTGTTGTAAAGGACATTATTTATACTGGTCGGTAAAGGGGAAGGAAACCTCATAAAATCCACTCCATTGCATTTAAAATGTTAATGGCCGACATCAAGATGAGCTATAACTGTCACCAAATTTGTTATTGACTTTAATGGGAATAGGCATCGATCGCGTGATACTTGTCATTGTATTCTAACCGTAAGATTTTTTTCAGAATATATTGGAGTAGTAGGTCTGAACTCGAAGATTTAAAAATTTAGACAATACCGGCAGAGGCGGAAAAAAGGCTCAAAATGATATTTGTACATATTATCTAATAGTAATTTTCTTTACATCAGCTCTGCAGGCCCCGAGGAAAACGATTTCCCCTTGTCGTCTCTGGGGATACTGTATGGAGAGGTTTTTTTAAGGAAAGGAAGGAGAGGAAGATCTGGAAGGGAAAAGGTATGAGGGGTGGGTAAGAATCTGGGGGTCAGTGTGTCCAGGAGGCGTATTTACAAAACCTATACCGGTTCAGTCGGTTTACATTTTCAATATCAAAATTTAAATATTTAGAAATTAGATTATTCATTTCCAATATTCACATTGGAAAGATTATTTTATATAGATTTTAGAACAATTTTTGATTTTGCAAAGTGATGAAAAATAACCAATATAAAGGTGTATTTACAATATATGTGAATAATATCAAAATTAAAATATTTAGAAATTAAATTATTAATATCCAATATACACATTGGAAAGATAATTTGGTCCAAATTTTAGAACAATTTTTGTTTTTGCAAAGTGGTAAAAAATAACCGGTATAGATTTTGGAAATACGCGTCCAGGAGTGACGTACGTATGTATGAATCCATTTCTCTCACTGCGGTGCAAGGCGATGGATAGAAAAGTGATAGAACAGATGACAGAACAGTAGAACAGTGTTTCTTAACCGCATTGAAAGAATCGCCCCCTTTACCACAGTAAAATTATCCAGCGCCCCCCCCCCCCCCCCCCCTTCGGACGAAATTTAAAAAGTACACATTGTAGTAGGAAGTCCATTTACGCAACGGATTTCCTACTGCAGATAAAAATGATGAGAAGAGTATAGTTAAAACATATTATTATTTGATTGACATTGAGCATTAAATCTAGTTTAAATTCTGGAACTCTTCAAGACTAGCATTAATAAATCGATTCCTTCAGCCCTTACCTTAATCCGCCTCACAACGCAGCCCAACCTGGTGGAGAAATAGTGCCCTTGTCTTTACACCATACAGACATGGGCGCTTTTGTGAAGCGTCACATAGAATATAAATAAAAAATGCGCGTTCTAGAAGCACCCCAGCGGGAATCTATAAATGATAAGGATGATCTGTCAACTTAATATAACTTCGACCAACCTAACACGGGCATGGGCCTAGCATTGTTGTCGAAAACTTCCACTAATTATTCAACCATCAAAACCATGAATAAAGCAAAATTAAAAAAAAATGAATTGATTAAGCACTGAGTGCCAACATTTTTAAATTGAGATAAGGGGTTATTACTGAACAAAATAGGTTTCCTGTGGAGAAAACAAACCCTGTACATAATACGTCTTGTTCATTTTAGGTATATAGCAAAAAATTCATTTTATGGCACTAAGTCTTAGGGTAAGACCAATAGGGCGAAGGAGCCTGGGAAGGCCAAGACTAAGATGGAGCGACAACGTCCTCAAAGACATATCTATCTTGGAGCTTCCAAACTGGAGAGAGCTGGCACAAAACCGATATGAGTGGAGGAAGACTCTTGAGGAGGCCAAGACCCACCTGGGGTTGTAGAGCCAATAGTGATGATGATAATGAAGTCTTAGGGTATTGGCAATGGCACATAAACATTTACCAATGGAATTGCAATACGAAGAACATATGAAGCACTTGTTCGCAGCATCCTAGAATACAGCTCCGTTATTTGGGCCCCCTCTGAACAAAATATCCTAGAAATAGAAAGAGTTCAAAAAAGTTTTATGCGTTACCTGTTTATGAGGGAATATAGGTACATACAACACATTCCTGTATTCATCGTTGTTCTTAACAGGAAAGCTCGATCTTAATAGAAACATTTTTTTAAGCTGATCTGCTGTATTGTACTGAATCCACCTACGTTAAAGGAGATTAACCAATATATCCTTAACGCGTATACTCGTGGGAGATCCCATGCACTTTTTTATGCTCCGAAAGCGAGAACTTCTTCCTTTCAAAATGCGCTATTAAACAGAGCAATTCAACTGCTTAACGGATCTGCATTGAACATCTTCAATATTACCTATAGAGAGTTCAGTAACTATCTTTGGACATATTTATGTCACAACATAGCTAAACTGCCCCCACGAACTTTTTTTTCTTATTAATTTTTTTTTAATCTTCTCTCTAATAATTTGGTGTATAACTGTTTTATGGAGAAATTATATAATTTCTTCATATTTACTTAAAAATTTTGTTGGCACTTAGTGTCTTATTTAATTCAGGTATTCAACTTATCTCCCCTATAAGTCATTATTAAATTAAATTCATAGGAAAAAAGGGGATACGGGCCGTCACTGACTCCCATTAAACTACTCGTATCTTCTGTGGTCGCCGTTTAATAGATTTTCACATAAAACATAATTTGAGAGTGTAACCATTAAAATTAATAAATCCATCAAGCGCTGCGGTCTTTCGAGAAATAATTGTCATTTATTGATATTATTTACAAGTCCACATTAAACATCCTTCCCCTTTTATTATTTATTACAGTTATGTCGCATTCCGATCGGAGTGGACTTTTTATAGCGATATATTGTAATGCATAAAATTCAATAATTTGATTTTTAAGTTTTCCGTATACCCAGGAGTGGAAAAACGTTAAATTTATATTGTTTCTTATACTCTCAGGCTAATTTGTTCGCTTTTCGGAACAAATCGTATAGGCCTCATAGAAATCGTTATGTCTTCTTAACTATTGTGGCTATAAATATAATTTAAACGGTGGTTAATAAGAGAAAACGCATTATTTTTAAGTCTTAAAGTTAGTCACAAAATAATTTTTAAAAAATATTTCTTTATGAAACCCAAGTTTCCAACCGCAATTTGAAAAAACTTTTACAAACATGTAGTTTGTGTATATGTTAGTCATGGTGATTAAGTAGCAATTATACATAGTAATTATATATAATAACAAAATTGTTTAGACAATGTGATAAATTAATCATTTTATCCGGATATTATTCAAAATATCGGGTCAAGGTTAGCCAAAGTAATAAATATGGTCCAACTGTACCTAACCTAACCTAATAAATAATATTTATGACTCAGTTGTTTTTGAATATTATTATTGTAGTTAATTCATGTCAGTTGATTTTAAATATTTTATTATTGCAGTCATTATTTTTTTTTTTACATGAGCTCCACACAGGAGGCCCTGAGGAAAATAATTTCCCTCGGGGCCAATGTGTTATTTGGGGATGCTGTGTGGAGGGTTTTGTATGTGGAGTTCTGGGAAGGAAAAGGGTTTAAGGGGTGGGTAGGAATCTGGGGTTCAGTATGTCCTGGTCATCCGCCTCCAAGACCTAGACAAACCTCACCCCATGAACCCGGGCACCCCAGCTTAATCACCAAACGCTGAATTAAAGAGTGATATGAGGTTAGGTGAAGTAAAGTTAGGTTAGGTTAGGTTGTTAGGTTTGGTGCAGTTGGACCGTATTTATTACTTTGGCTAACTTTGACCCGATATTATGAATAATATCCGGATAAGAGATTAATTCTGTGCCAATTATATGTAAGGGAACCCATACTACGTGACACTTTTAGGGGGGGGGGGGGTCTTCAAAATGTCACGCTCCATACAAATGAGCGGCAAGTTGCTAAGGATTTTGGTCACCGGGGGGGGGGGGGGTTAAAAATTGCAAAAAGTTGGTCACGTAGTATGGGTACGTTCCCTAAATAAAGTGATCTAAACTAAGGTATTTGTCTTCTGCCGCCATATTCAATCTGCCATTAACAAACATAAAGTAAATTAACTTCCTCATAAATGTCCTTTATTGAGGGTTGGTTTTATACGTCCGTTACTCCTGGACACACTGATCCCCTGATTCCACCCCGCCCCTCATACCTTTATCTATATGTCTAGTGTGGTAGCCAAAAAACGTAAAAATCTGTAACTAATAAAATTTTATTAAATAAAAATAAATAAACGTCTAATAAATAAATAAATGACAACTCAGAATTAACTCAATCCAACAACTCTTTGAAAGGTCATTAAAAGCTATGAAAAAAAATCGAAAAATGGTCCATAACCTAACCTAACCTATTTAACCATTTTTTATCCTGTTTTATCAGTTTTAATGACTTTTAAAAGGAGGCGTTGAGTTGTGTTGATTCTGAGTTGTCAGATCACCATATTTGTCGGTACATTTCTACTTTAAATTAATTTGCTAGTAAAACTTAGCAGAGTTTATTAAAGGTCCCAGCAGTGATTTTATTAGTTCGGTTTTTTGCAGTTAGCACTATTTTTTAAAATTTCAAAGCTCTATCTGACTACGCTTGTAGTAAAATAACAAATTCGTCTATTAATTTGTCCAGTTCATATAATATATCCCACAACGTTACCTTCAATGGAACCATTGTCAACGTTTAACATTGACTCCGTCAGCGGAGCATGAATGGTTTTGCCAAAAAAAGCGGCGATGGGTTCCCAAGAATGAATGACCGAATGAATGAATGAAAGAACTGAAAATAGTATCCATATCCGCTTAACTATTTGGCGTTTGTTTGTAGTTTTAGGTGAAATTCATACCACTCCATGGTGGCTTAGAGCTTAGACACTTTAGACAGGTACAAACAGGAAGTGATGTGTGCGGAAAAGATTGTATAGAGTATAGAGAAATATTATTTATTATTTGCAATTTTCTAAGTCTTGCATTGTTTTTTATCTAAGTCTTTTGAACGATTTTTTATTTTAAGTTTGCTATAATTTGAAACAAATGCCTATTAAATTTAAATTGTCCACTTGCTAAAAATATGTAGATATTTATTTTAATTTATTTATTTATTTATTGTTTCTTTACACTGCAGGTAAAAATGTTTACAATACAATTTGTCACCTCGCTAGGACAAGCCTGTGTTGAGGTTAACAATTATAAAAATTCAAAATAACACAAAATTATACGGATACTGAAAGAACAATATTGTTGTATTTCTTACAGATTGAGATTATGGGTACCTACTAAACTGATGGCGCTAGGTATATAACTAGCGATTTCCCGGCATGCGTTGCAAAGCCACTTAAAAAAGAAATTGTTTCTCGCTGCAGGTCCTTTCCCATTCGTCATATTTTCCTACAGCCGCCGCCCCTTCCCCTCCCATGTCCCCTTCCCTCTCCCTTCTTCTGCTCCCCCGTACCGCCAACCCCCTTCCCGCGTTCCATGTATTCAGTCCCAGTAAATACCGTTTTCAAACAGCTCGAGTGCAACCTATTACAATTTTTTTATGAAAATTTTCATATTTCATATATTGCAAACATTTATTTTTTATCTGGTAGACGTGTGAATGTGAAGTGTGGATCTGCCGGATCTGCCCTGATGATGGACACTGCAACGCTGTCCGAAACATTGGCTAAAGAAGGAGGTAGCGCAACACGGCATAACACCCCAAAAACAAATAACGAAAATAGTTTTGGCCGTGAAAATCTTAACTCGTATGTAGATGTTTCCGAACAATTGGTCTATTTCTTTAGCACTTGTTTTACCTATTTTGTCGACAGTAACAAAGAATTCGTTCAATTTTAATATTTTGCTTTCAAGTTTACAAACGATTTCACAAATAATTATTCGTAGGAGAGATGTACGAAACAGGATAAGTAATATAGAGTTATTTTAATTACAAGGCTTGTTTCAACCTTTTGAGCCTGATAAAGATACTAAAGCGCGATATTCCAATAGAGAATATATTATAATATCTAGACTACACATTGGTTCCTTCTTACATTGGTTCCTTCTTAATCTTACAATACCTAACTGATTTATTTAATGGGTGCATTTCAACTTGTCAGTTTCTTAACATTGACTTGAATATTAAATAGGTATCCTTTTATAGCCTAGAGTTAAGTCCCTTCAAGATCAATGCATCATTGAGTATACGGATATTGATTTCAAATACAACAGGAACGTGTAAATCTTTTACACAAACACACAAGTAGTTTTATAAATTCTTAATATTTTCATTCACAAAACAGTTCATTCATGATATTTTTTGCTTCCTTTTAGAAAGTATCGGTCTTGTCTCTTATCCCACGTGTCAATACTCAGATTTTGTGACAGGATGACGTTTGGGACGTGCGTTTTTTGCCGACACCGATTAGCAAACATATTTTCTCTTATCGTTAAGTACCCCAAATAGTGAAGAGATTATATTCATAGAGATAATAGGTTGTTGCAAGGCTGTAGCGAGAACTTTCATCTCAATATTTCGGATTTAAATTATGTAGGTATCTACATAAACAGATTAAGTACAGTATCTACCAATAACTTTTTTGATAATGGAGAATGTTAACAATAGTAGATGGTCTAAAATACAGCCACTAAGAATGCATGAACACCTTTATGCGTTTGCAATGTAAAGAAGTGGTTAGATTGGTAAATATCGATTTTAACCCATCGACCAAGTACATCCTTATCATTTTTTTAAATGTGAATGAGAATCCTACCAGTAGAAGGAAAAAAAGTTTTTTTTTTTACATATGCTCCACACAGGAGGCACCGAGGAAAACAATTTCCCTAGGGGCCTATGTCATCTTTGAGGATGCTGTGTGGAGGGTTTTTTAAGGGAAAGGAAGGAGAAGAAGATATGGGAAGGAAAAAGGTATGAGGAGTGGGTCAGTGTGGCCAGGAGTGACAGACGTATGAATCTATTACTCACACTGCGGTGCAAGGCGAAGGGTCGGGAGAATCCGGCTGGAGAGGTCAAAAGGCCTCCCTCAATCAGTCTCCTCCAATCCAGCCCGCCACACAGTGGTTGGGCAAACGTATCCGCCACCAAGACCTAGACAAACCTCATCCCATGAACCCGGGCACCCCTGCTAAGTCACCAAACGTAGCGAACCACTTGGGGTGACCTGTGGCAGGGGTGTTGGTTTTCCAATAAATGGTTCCCGGGGCGGCGGTACCCATACCCGCCTCCCAAATTAAGATATATTGCAGGTAGGTAATTAATTGACCATGACTTGCACAGCATGAGCGACTACTGGTTTGACAAATCGTTGCTGTTCTTACCTGTGTACCCGCTCAAAATGAAGAAGATGGAGAAATATGTAAATACAAATGTTAGAGAGAGTGCGCTAATACTAAAAACGATAATATTCAAGCGAAAATTGTGAAATTGTTTAATAAAACATGGCTCCTTTAAAATAGAGCCAAAATCTCGTGGGTATAGTTTAAAGTAGCATTCAAAGAAACAAACGAATTTTTTCATACATATATAACTTCTAAAATAATTTTAAAAAAGTGTGATTAATAATTTTTGGAGCGATTTTTTTCTACCGAGGGAATTTCACATAATTGTTTTTTCGGCGTGGGGATGTATAGATATTATCTTCAAGAATAACATAGGTATATTTTTTATATAGAGCTTTAAAACTTAAGGAAAATATGCAATAAATAGAATTGCGAGAAGCCGGGCTTTATTAAAAAAAAAACAAATTTTCTCATGAGGTGATATAAACTGTATGTTTTTCGTATGTATACGTAGGTAAAAATATGTGTAAATGCAATTAAATTTAAAAGAATTACTTGAAAATCATTTAAAATAACGAAAAAAAATAGTTTTATTAATCTTCTGAGAAAACAAACTTTTGTAGGTACAAGGTAAAGCCAGAACAGTCACGAAATGTAATTTTTTATTTTAATTTTTTTTTAAAAGAAAAACTTTCTAATATTCCCGGGTTACGAATAACCCGACAATATTTGAAAATCTCCTACTAACACCACAGAAAGCCGAAATTTTGCTTGTTTTGTGATGGAGGAATTAGCCAGCCAAGGAATCGAACACGCGACGCTCGGGTGGGACCCAACCGCGATGCAAACTCAGCCATTGACCGGTGATGTGATCAGATAGCTTTCCTATTCCTAGAGCTCAACGTACGTAACTTAATTATAATATATTCCCACTAAATATAATGATTTATCTCTTCCACGTTTCAGACAGAAAAATTAGGCGTCAAGCTGTCTAGCGGCCTATCTACCCTCTGATGCAACACACAACGTGCGAGATATTGTAGGTATGGGAAGTTCCGTCCCTGGGGTCCAATTTCCCGATGGTGGTGGCGGACCGGCTGCCGAAACGTCCGCATCCGGAGACCTGCAACAATAAACACTGGGTCCCTGGGAGTGGGAGATGGAGAAACCTACCACGGAGAGGTAGCTCTCTGCTCTCTGCGACTGGAAGAATAACATTGCGGTGACACCTAAATGACCCGCGATGAGATGCACGTGTGATTGCAATTGGGGTGCATTGAGAAAATGTTTTTTAATATAAAAATATATTGTGATTTTTTTACAACATTATCACTACTAACCAAGCAATGATTTGAAGGAAATACGTCTAGGCGCGTCTTGAAAATTTCGTGGACATAATTAAAAGTTCTTCGCTGAGTGATTAACATAATGCGATACCTACTGTAAAAGATATATGTAGAAGATAACTACAAATCTTGGTCGACATGATACAATACGATACGATTGTACCACCCCAGTCAAGAGCACTCCTGTCCTGGTGAGACCGGTACACGAGGGACAATTATTTATCGGGACTTGGATGGGAAGGAGGTACGAGTTAAATCGACCGATGTTCATGGCAACCTAATAAGTCATTATTGGAATTTATGATAGGTAGGAATAAAGGAATTGATTTAGCGATGTTTTTTCTTATTTTTTATGTCTTCCTTATTCTTGCCTCTTCTTACAATTTTTAGCCTCGTTTTGGCTTTTCTTGGCTTTTCTTGGGTCTTCTTGGTTATTCTTGACTCACCATGGTTCTCCTTATGTATCATCTTTTCTTGCGTATTTTTAATTCTTAAAGCTCCTTTTTGCCTCTTCTGTTTGCTTCACTCCTATTCTTGGTTCATCTTGAATCTTCTTCCTTCTTACCGCCGCTTATTGTCTCTTCTAATCTATTTTAGTCTTTTCTGGGTTCTTCGTGATTCTCATTGCATCTTCTCGAGCCTTCTAGTATTTTCTTAGTTCTTCTAGGATCTTGTAGGAACTTCTTTCCTCTTCTGCTTCTTCTCGCCTCTTCTTCCATCTTCTTGTATCTTCTTGGCTCGTCTTCTTACCACCTAACGACCCTTCTTATCTTTTCTTGTCTCTTCTAAGACAACTACAAATCATAGTCTATATTAAATGGGTAGATACCTAGGTACCCATCTGAAAAATCAGTGAAAGATTATTTAGAGACATGGTACAGAAAGGTGTGAAAGAGATAGACATCATGATTTCGAAATGTACGTGACTGATACAAGCACAGTTAAATAATAAAAAATATTAATATTTGAAAAATTTGAATCGCGCCGTTTTTGTGAAAAATCAACAAAAGGGCCCAAATTCAGCACAGAATGGTGATATATGAATAGATAGGAGACAGGAGACGGCATTAAAATAAGTGGGATCTTCAGTAGAATAGAAACATTGAAATCACAGGCTCTACACAATGTCTACATGCACAAATCTAGAATTTTAAATTATCTGCAAGAATTTTAAAAGTTAAGCTGGTCACCGTCACCAGATCTAAATCACTGAAATATATCGTTGAATAAGAAGAAAACAATAATAATCTAAACGAAAATACGAAAGAGAACACGACACAGAAAAATAGAAAAGACAATGGACGCACCAGTTGGTCCCAGTTGCGAGACAAATATCATTGAAGAAGAAGAAAACAATAATAATCTAAACGAAAATATGAAAGAGACCAAGCCACAGAAAAATAGAAAAAGACAATGGTCTCACCAGTTGGTCTTTTTTTATTTTTCTGTGTCTTGTTCTCTTTCATATTTTCGTTTAGATTATTATAGTTTTCTTCTTCTTCAATGATATATTACGTCGATTGGAATAACCTTCAAAAGTTATAAAAAGATAGTTTTTCTTATAAAAATCTAAATCACTGATCCTACTCTGTCCTAAGTATCAATCCGTTCAACAGAAAAAATCCATTTCGCCGTCAAATGATACAGATAGGAAGACTGCTTAGATAAATAAATAAACACATCGGAAACATATCCAACGGCACAAAATGGAATTTGTCACTTCTTGTTGATGTTGTGCCGGAGATGTGACGTTTTTATGCTTATTTTAGAATGCAGTTTTTTCGTCTCCCAAATTACGATAATGCAAAGACAGAAAGGCTCAACTGAGATTTAGATTATTTTTAATATTATCAGCTACATCCATATTATTATGTAAGTTCTTCTGCAGTGTAAAGTAGAGAAGGGAAAACAATCCAACATTTCAGTCACGCGTGCATTTCCATGCTTTGCCCTAATATTTCCAATTTGGAAGGCGAGTATGGGTACCGCCGTCCCGGGAACCATTTATTGATAACCAACAGCTCTGGTATAGGTCACCCCAAGCAGTTCGCTACGTTTGCTGACTTAGCAGGGGTGCCCGGGTTCATTGGATCAGGTTTGTCCTGATCTTGGCGACTGGATGTGTCTGCCCACCAACTGCGTGGCAGGCCGGATCGGGAGAGACTGGTTGAGGGAGACCTTTTGACCTCTCCAGTAGGACTCTCAACAGGATTTCTCTCATCAGTGGAAGGGATGGATTCATTTGTCCGTCACTTCTGGCTTCACATTGACCTCCGGACCTACCCACCCCTTACACCTTTTTCCTATTCAGAATTTCCCCTCATTCCTTTCCCCAAAAAAGATCCTCTACACAGCATCCCCAAAGATGACATTGGCCTTGAGGGGAATTATTTTCCTCGGTTCCACTGTGTGGAGCTTATATTAAAAAAAAATCCTCTCATCATTTGATATAAACATGTAAATTTTTTATTTTTTTATTTACTATTTTACACACTTTACAAATACAAGACAAAAAGTCCCGATAAACTACTTTTTAGCAGTTTGTCTAACGGATTCTTTACATTAAAGATCTTATTATAGTGAGTTAATACTTACATTTTTACAATTATATAAAATAAATATTGATAAAAAAATTTACCGAGATATAGAGAAAAGAAAAATTATGAAAACATAAATAACAATTTTAAAGTCTTCAGAATAATATGTAATTGTAAGCAAATATAAATTAATTCTTTCAGAAAGCCAATTTGATGAATTAATTGACTTTTACGCTCACAGTACGCAAAAAGTCTTACTCGACAAGTTTCTTCCCATGCTAGTTTATTTTCTACAGTCTTCCATGGTTGGTTCTTGGTCCAAGTAAACTCGAAGTAAGCTGTGTGATTTCTGAATGATTCTTGCATCATCCAAGAATGCAATATTTTAAACAGGTGCAGGTAACATAACGACCTCCTGAAGGGCAGCAAAATAAATAATAACCTAATTAAAATGTGCATCTTTATGAAGCCAAAGTTTCCGACCGCAATTTGAAAAAAACGATAAAACTTAGGGAATTTTTTACTAATTATTTTTACATAAAACGACAAAAAATGAGTTGACGATAATGTAGTATAACATATTTGCCTAATAAAACATGAAAATGTTTTTTTTGTTATCAGTAATTTTTGTTAGAAAAAATGTAAGGTGAGCCATTTTAAAAACTTTATTATGTTTGCATTAAAAATTTTAATATTTAGAAAATAATGTAATAAAATTAAATCCTTTTTTTTTTACAACCACGAGATTTATTAATTTATGCGAAACCGGTCGGTTCATAAATTAATAAATCTCATGGTTGTAAACAAAAAAAGTATTTTATTTTATTAAATATGTCAAACCACAAAGTGATTGCTTTCTACAATAATAGAAAATTATGTGTTTATTTCGAATTTCATCCCCTTTCAAAACCAGTTTTTAGTTTCGGATGCATTCAGGAATATTGCATTTACTTGGTTTTTAGTGCAAAATGGAAAATTTTGACCTTTCGACAAAATAGGCCCGAAGCCTGAGGGATTAAGGAATGGATTTTACCGAAATTATAGAATTTATTAGAAACGTAATGATGTATTTTTGAATATATATAATATCGATAATATCCAAATTCAACCGTGAATCTAGTTATTACATGGTAATACATCCAATGTTGATACAAATTACAAATTATATTAATGTGACAAAGCAATACCTATGCCCTAAGGATCTTTAAGGAATTTAAATAAATTATTTCGATATGAGATCATCTGTGGCCATCACTAAGTGATTTCCGGTTTGTTTTCAATTAGATTGATATCTAACCAATAAATGATATCCATTAGGCCATTGACTAAGAGATTTTGCCATCCAGTTTTTATAAGTTTAGAATTACCTGATATTATAAGGCCGCAGTCCAAAGGGGGACTTATCTGATCGTAATCTGGAGGATTTATCAAATAGGGAAGAACTCCAATTTGAAACGGTCCAAATCTAAATTTTCAATTATATTCATATTTATCTTTCACGGGATCAAATTGGTATTTTGTCGCAAGCTTTTTTAGGGGATCTCTTTGGTGAAATTTGAGGCATTTTTATGTCGTATTATGAATAACCGATGATCATGGTAATAATAATAATAACATTATATCTATACAGCGTAGTTTTGTGACATTTCATTTCAAGTGCGCTTAACTAAAATAAATTTAAAATTTAAAAATAATCCTATAGTGCTCCTTATAATATTGCGAAAATAATAAAAGAATATACAGTATTTACAAAACAATGACAGAAGAACAAAATTAACAAAGATAGTGCTGTTATAGCATGCACGGGACAATAATAACAATAGACAATAGCAGTGCTATTGTAACACAGAACAAAACAAGAACTTTTAAACTAAAATCTAATAAACTAACAGAAAGGCACTTGTGGCAGAAATGAGATATATTCTGACATAAATTCGGATATTAAACATAAAATAAAAATACAATTATGAGGAAACCGAAACCAAACAATTACGGGAAACTTGAGAACATGGTTTATTACGTATAATGAAAAGATGTTAGGATTCATGAATGGTATGATTTTTTAAATAATTTTGTTTTTAAAGCCCGTTTAAATTCAGTCAAATTCTGGATATTAGTAAGAGCTGGTGGAAGTTTATTCCAGATGAGAGGGCCCGTTACATGAAAAGAGCGATCATAGTAAACAGATCGATTTGACCTAGAAAGTTCGATTAGACGATTAGTAACATCTAGATCTGCTGACCTTAGAGTAAACTGTCTCTCGCTTATGGTGCTAACTAACTTCCAATTTTACTAAATGTATTTAAGAGTTTATGTATATATATTTTTTTAAATCCCATAATTCTGGTCTTAGTCAAAACATGAGCTTATATATATGACAAATTATCTAAATAAACGAAGTCTTTATGAACGCAATTCAAAAGTCATCTCACGCATTAAGTGAACAGTAAACAGCTTATATGTAGGTATATAACTAAACAGCAAACAGCATGATTATCTTAGCTTATAATCATTACCGTCTACGCCTGGAAAAATGATTGCGGTTAGAGTGTTAGTGTCGACAATTGTATTAAAAGCACCTATCTATGTTGATATTATATAAGATACACTCATAAGAAGATCAGTGTTTGTAATAAATTGACCTATGACACTCCTTCTTCAAGTTCGTGAATAAATATCGGTGGTATTCACAAAACCTGAGCGACCGCTAACTTAAATTTTCAATCATGAGCACGATTTCGGCGTCACTAGCACTAACGTTGTGGGCGTAGTTTTCACTCAAGAATTATCGTAAATAAACCTCTATTCAATAATGATTATTTTTAATTGAGTAATTCTCTATAAAATGCGATCTTCTGTCGAGACACGCTATTTATTTATTTTCACAAATCCGTCACAACAACACGTGCCATTAACATAATTGACATTACTTTTAATAGTACATCAATATGAAGAATAACAGTACAAATTTAAGATAAAAATGTAAATTAGGTAATAAGTAGTGAGTTAAAGGTAAAATGTGTAAAAGCATAATTATTATAAAGTATAAAATATAAAGCGTTATGTTTGTTATGTTAAAATATAGTAAACAAGGTACCAGTTCTTAACATTAACTCACACATACCCAATTTGAGAGGAGGGTATGAGTACCACCGCTTCGGGGACTATTTATCGGATAACCAACACCCATGCCATAGGTCACCAAATGTTTCGCTACGTTTGGTGACTTAGAAGGGGTGCCCGTGTTCATAGGGTGAGGTTTGTCTAGGTCGATGGCTCTCTGTTTTAGCGGCCGATGAATTTGCCCACCGTGGCGGGCCGGATCCTAGGACCTAAGACCTCTCCAGCCGGTCTCTCTCGACCCATCGCCTTCCACGGCAGTTGGAGGGATGGATTCATACATCCGTCACTCGTGGACACCTTGACCCTAAGATTCCTACCCAACCTTCACACCCTTTTCTTTCCTAGAACTTTCTCTACTAAAAATACCCTCCACACAGCATTCCCAAAGATGATGAAGGCCATGGGGGATTTTTCCTCAGGACCTCCTGTGTGGAGCTATTATAAAAAATAAACTCTGAAATAACCACCATAAAATTGAGTTTGAATGTAAAAAAAGGAAAACCCAATCCTGACGGTAGTTTTTAGATTTTAGGTTTTAGTTTTTTTTTAAATAAATATATATTCTTCAGATATTTTGATAGTTACCTACCTACCTTATAGCTTATAGGTATTGTTATCATTGGATCACCATTGCAGGTGAATTGACAATTTTTCTAAGTCCAACACAATATGATGATCAATCTGATAAAATCTACGACAGTAAAAAATAATGTTGTCTTCATAGAGATATTATCAATGGTTGTCTTCCAGTTGTTTCATCTTGTAGGTTCTTACGCACAAGTCTTCCCACATAAATATGTGTAAAGTTTATAAACCTTCATCACTCATAAACTCTTTTACCCAGCATACAAAATCACACCATATCGTTGAAGATATTCCGGTGAGAGGTTTTTCAATTTCATCTAAAGTCAAAATTCTTTCCCTTGTCTAGGAACAATTATTTGGTGCCAGGCTGTCTGGCAGAGTCAGTGTCTTCTATCGCCTTCTCCCTTGTGTACGGTCGTATCCTTTGTCTCCGTCGTCGTGAGAGTCAAAAGCCGGCTAGGTGTCGTAAAGCCCCATTGAGCAGGGGAAGACAGGACAGGTAGAGGAAATCATAAAAATATCTCCCCACAAAGAGAAGGGAAGAGAACATTAGTCGAGATGCTTTGACTTGTCAAAACCTCTGCTACAGGGTGTTTATCATTTATCAGTGTTCTGCCGGACTATTTGTTGGCTGCAAATTAAGTACCTAACGCATCACCAGCAGTTAAAAACTCGCTCCGCAGGTTTTGGTGACCATTTTTAAATTCGATAGGAACTGGTTCCAAAAATTCCCGGTTCTTCGGAAAAATAATCTCAGGCGATCCAGTGACAGCTAGTTACCGTGACAAAGGTACCGCGGCAGGCATTGACGTCACATATAGCCGTTATTACTAACTTTCACGATCTTTTAATTTACTAATTGAGCTAGAATTCCCTCACCAAACACAAGAGCATTGTCTCTTTATGGTGAGGAAAGGCAATTTTTTGTTTCTTTGTTAAAAAATCTTATGTAACTGTGTAACCGATGTAACTTAATATGTATTTTAATCAGTATCGCCAGAAAAAAACATTATAGTGTATGTATAGATGCGTGGTATTTTTATTCACAAACGTCAGTTACAATAATAATCATATTATCATCAATCTCTCCATGCCCGGAGAGATTCACGAAATTACAAATCCAAGAGTAGATATTTACGCCTGCCAGCCGACATTATTGCCTTTAGGCATTATTGGCTACTTGCTTGAATTCGGTTCTATTACAAAAGTAGCTTTTAAACAAACTTCAAGTACGAAGATGGTTTTGCGTAAGACGCGGCGCCAGAGATGTATTCGAAGTTGGCTTCTTAAATTTAAACCGTGCAGTCGTTAGCCTAATAGTAACGTAAGATACTTGGGTTGGATGGAGTGATGTGTGCCCAGACCCGAGCACTAAACATCGTAATGTTTTTTTTCTTGAAAATGTCTTTTCATAGTTCCCGACTAAGGCTGCAGATTGTCAAAAATCAAACAACAGTGGGTACAAATCGACTTTTGAAATGAAAACTTCCTTAGTAGCGATGTGATTTGAAACGAGAAAGCGACGCTACAAAGAGACAAACACATACATCTATAGGATTTAGCCTTGAGAATGTGATAGAATAGTCGGGAACCATTTATTGGGTTACCAACACCTCTGCCATAGGTCCCTCAAGTGGTTCGCTACGTTTTGTGACTTAGCAGGGGTGCCCGGGTTCATGGGGTGAGTTTTGTCCGGGTCTTGGCGGCCGATGCGTGAGCCCACCTGCTGCGTGGTGGACTATCGAGAGAGGTTAGGACTAGTTATAGACTATTCAGGGAGGTCTTTTATCCTCTCTAGAATCTTTCGACCTACTGCCTTGCACCGCAGTTGAAGGGAAGGATTCATATGTCCTTCACTCCTGGACACACTGACCCCCAGATTCCTACCCACCTCTAATAACCTTTTCCTACCCATAACTTTCTATCCATCCCTTCCTTAAAAAAATCCTCCACACATCATCCCCTAAGATGACGGAAATTATTCTCTTCAGGACCTCCTGTGTCGAGCTAATATAATTATTAAAAAATATATTTAAAAAATGGGTATGAAGTATAAAAGTCTATTTGTGTCTAGACAAATAAAAGTTTTTGAATAAAGAACATTTATATTGGTTTTCTTTAAGATGAAATATATATCTCTCAGATCAGAATATTTATTTCCGAGGCTTTGACGTCTCGGAATCGCGGATTTTTGATAAACAAGTGTCCTGGTGTTGTTAAAGTAAAAAGATAATAAATGTCGGCAAGATCTTTTGGGTACTACATGGATGTAGATTAATTGAAGCATTGAGGACACTGTACTGCAGTATTTTATGTAATAGTATTAAATCTATTCGTCTATCTGAAAGTTTAATTAAGGACATTTGATCCAGGCAGTAATTATAAGTTTATATATGTACCACCTGGATAATGTTTTGTACAGGAATATGCAATTTACAGTTCATATACATAACCTCAGGTACCTACTTACTTTAACTTAAATACAGGTTGGACTTGGGTTGAATCTTTTCAATGTTGTCGGAATGAATATTAAAAAAGGGAGACCACAATGTAGAGTTATACTCCAGTTGGCATCTGACAAGGGTTTTTACAACTTAAATTTGCCTAAATTATTAAAGTTTTTTGCAGCTCTGAAAACAAAGCCAATATGCTTTTAAGGGCCTTGACATACAAATAAAAAATAAATGTTAAACGACATACCAAAGGTTTGTTTTCGAATATAACACCTAAAGTCAATAATTTCACTAACGCAATATATAAAATATAAGTAACATATATATAATATATTGTCGTAGTTATGGAACTTTTCAGTCATCCTGTAGCTCATTATTCAACTAAACATGCAGGGCAATTAAAGCTCCAGCTAACTGTACTGCCTATACTACCTGGAATAATTGTGCACACACACAACACACAAGGATGCTGGCCTTTGCCTCACAATAGAGCAAATCTCTCAGTATTCACACCGAGCCCATAGATCCATCTTGGACGAAGTCAAACACCACAATGTCTGTATTCTGTAACAAGTAGACACGATGGAGCTACCTACTTAAAATAGTGGTGTTATATTACTAGTACTATTTACAATAACTGGTTCACCGGGTTAATTAACGAATTTTTTTTATGCGTGGTAAGAATTTGCATCATCTTTTATCGATTTAAAAAAAAAACAGTATCTCGTTTTGCGTAGGTACATAAATCAAGTTTTTTTTTTTGCTTTTGACCAATAGCAGCACTTTGTGAAAACAATGGCCAACTTTTATATACCTATCTGCCATTGGCTAGAAAAAAATACTCATGGCTGCAGTTACTTTGGGTTAAAACACTGAAAGTTCATCAAATCACTTTAATGAAATGAAATAAACATGAAATTTCTAAAATATTATGTTTTTAATACAAATATAAAAAAGTTTTAAAAATTGCTCACCCTGCTTTTCTTCTTTCTATAATTACTGATGACGAAAAAAAACAATTATTGTATTAAGCAAACATATTATAAAAGTTTTAATTGCCTCACATTTTTGTCGTTTCAAAAAAAATATTGATAAATATTTCTCGAAACTTTATAAATTTTTTTTTTTTTTTTTATTTATTTATTTTATACATTTTACAAATATAAGACAAAAAGTCCCGATAAACTACTTTTTAGCAGTTTGTCTAACGGGTTCTTTACAATAAAGATCTTATTATAGAGATTTAAATAGTTACAGTTAAAGATATAAACAGTTACAGTTAAAGATATAAAATAAAATTATTTTTTTTTACAGAAATATACTTAAGTAGATACATTTTTACAATTATAGATATAAGATAAAATTAAATTTTTTACAGAAATATACTTAGATAAAAAATAAAAAAAAAATTATGAAAACATGAATAACAATTTTAAAGTCTTTAGAATAAGTAATATGTTATTGTAAGCTAATACAAATGAATTCTTTCCATAAGCCAAGTCTTCAGTAAGTTCACCAATTGTTTGTTTTGGGTACAGTTTTTAATTTCAGCTGGAAGCATATTTAAACAACTGGGAATCATGTAATTTAACGTTCTTTGTCCATATTTATTTGTATGTTTAGGTACAATTAGTCCTTCATTAAAGTTAAAACGAGTATTATGGTTGTGTTCCAGCCTGTTTATATATAAAGGGTTATTTATGTGCTGAAATATAATTTTGTACCACATAATTGCTCTCACTGAAAGAATTTTGAGACTTTGATAAAAGTATGGAATATTATGCCTTTCTTTGTATAAATTTTTTTCAGCTAATAATTTAACCAATGAATTTTGCACTGATTGAACATGGTCTATATTTGTTTTACAAGAAAATCCCCAAGCTGTTATTCCATACCTTATAACAGATTCAGCTAGAGATAAATAAATTATTCGAAGTGTGCAGAGAGGAACAAAAAATTTTAGTTTATACAATCTGTTTACAATTGATCTTAATCGTGCACAAACTTTGTTTATTTGTATATCCCACTTGAAAAAGCAATCAATAATAACACCTAAATAAACATACTCTTTAACTAGTTCCATATTTTCACATGTACACGATGCTGGAATACCATTGTGTAAGCAATCTGATGTATGTGTCTTTATTTCAGGTGTAATACATACCTTAACATTAGGGGATCTTATGTGTAACAATTTAGTTTTTTTGGCATTTATAATTAAGCCAGAGTCGTGAGACCATTTTAAGAGTTCAATGTAGTCTTTTTGTAAAAGATCTATACAAGTTTGCAAATCACTGCTAGAAATAACTAAAGCAGTATCATCCGCGTATACAAAGTACTTTACATGTCTAAAAATGAATTTAATAAAAGATACAAATATAATATACAGGATTGGACCTAATATGGAACCTTGAGGAACGCCGGCAAAAAACTTCTTTTTTTTACTTAAAGATTTTAAGAGTTTTAATTTCATGCATCGGTTGTTTAAGTAATTTTCAAAAAGTTTTATTAGTTTTCCTCTTATTCCTATAATTTCTAGTATTTTAAGTAATTTACCGTGATCAATGGTATCAAAGTGCTATCGGAAAGTTTGGTTTAATGGAGGTGCACATTTAAATTTTTCTATTGTTAAATTATAGATTTGAATATAAAGCGGGGAGTTTTCTCTTTCTCACTTGGATTAGATCATATTTCTCACCATGAAAGTAAGGGAGATGCAACGATTTATGAGAGACCTATATTAGCTGAGATAAATTTGGACTCCTGTGATTATACAGGTTAAAAAATCAAAGAGGGCAATAAATATCAATGAAAACCACAAAAAAACTTCGTTTACTCTACAAATACAATTTTTGTCTTTTTAAAGATAAATTAAAAATAATAAAGAAGGAGTACAACACCACAATCAATAAAATGTTTGTTCCTTGTTGACAACCGGTTCACTAATAAAACAATAATTTCGTTGTTGGGAAGAATAAGAAGATTCCTTGACAGTGTCCAGTAAAAATGTGTACAACGCAATCATTCTACCACACATAAATTATCGTAGCAGCATTCTATTCTTAGCCAACGACGGATTAATGAAACAAATGACAATTCTACAAAACAGAGCTATGAGAACTATACTGAAGAAAAATAGGTTCACTTCAGTCAAAAAAATGTTAAAGGAGTTAAATATCTTGTCATTTAAACAAATTATTTACTTCAATACTATATTGTTAATCTACAAAATAATCAATGGCCATATGTCTATTGAATTCCTAAGAAAAAATGATAAACTACAAAGCAAACATACATGAGACGAGGAAAAGAAGTGAAGTAAGACTTCCCTTCAGAAAAAAAAGCACAGAGTCAAAAGTCATTGATGTACGGAGCATTTAAGATATTTGGAGAACTACCAAAAATAAAATTGGAAGAGAGCATAAAGGCATTTAAACTTAAATTACAAAGATATTAGATCGATTTGGTATAGATGTGTTATTTTAAGTGTATGGATGAATAAGGATTGTATTAGGACATAGATAACTATGTACCTATTTAAAATACCGCAATAAACGATAAATAATAAATAAAAACGTCTCATTCTTAAATCCGGTTCAATCGAACCGGTGCGGACCGCAATGACATCACTACATAGGTAAAATCGTAAATACAATACAAGTCGATACCTTGACTTCTCTTTACCTGCGCAAGGATAATGCGCATGGGCAAGAAAGGGAAACTTCGTGGAATGAAAGACACTTCCGTTTCTTTGTGGCCGACAGTTCCAAGTCAAAATGAATGGATTTAGGAATTTATTTAGGAGCTCATTCAGGACTGGTGAAGATGAACATTAATTGGGTGATGTGGGAAAGACCAGTCATTTTGATTTTGATGGATGTACATTGTATAGATGTAGATATGTGGGCGGTATTCTCTTTTAAATATTGAACTTTATACCTATGAGTAGCATCATTAATCCCTCAGGCCTCGGGCTTATTTTGTCGAAAGGCCAAAATATTTCTGGATGCATCCTTGTTTTTGAAAGGTCATGAAATACACTTTCAAATTTTCGAATAATTTGAAGTAAACATATAATTTTTGTAATATGAAACATTTGAATGCAAACATAAAAAAGTTTTAAAAATGTCTTACCTTACTTTTTTCTAACTAATATTACTGATAACAAAAAATAATTCGAGTGCAGTTTACACACGGCAGAAGCGAAACTTTACCAAAACAATCTCAACTATAAAAGGGTCGACCGAGACAGGTTTTTCGTTCTCGGCCGAGACCGAGACCAAGAATAAATTAAAATCTCTGCCGAGACAGATTTTTGCACAATATAGTATATTTAAGAATGTAATAATAATTTGTTTTAATAATCAAAATTGAACAACATGATTTTGTAGCACATAAAAAGCATTTTTTTCTGCGTTTTCACCCTTCAAAGAGTGTCGCCTCATGTTGTATAATTAACCAACTCTGCTAAAGAGTTGTTCACTTGGTGCACTAGTAGGCAGTGCTGATAAAAACTTTCATCACAATCGACTGCTATCTCACGCACTGACACCAAGTGACGAATGTGGACGCGCGCGGTAGATTTGAATCCAATTATCCTATACCGTACCTACTTACAACGGTCTCGGATATGGCCGAGAACCTCGGCGATTTTTCGCCGAGAACCGAGACAGAATTCTCGGTAAAATTTGTAGCCGAGGATGCCGAGACCGAGACCGAGACCGAGATCTCGGTCGACCCTTAATCTCAATCAATATTTGAAAAGTGAGGTCATCATCAAAGCGATCAATGAGTGCAGACCAGCTTAATTTCCGTTTCATATCTCAACCAAAAGGAGCCTTTAAAAGTGACATCATAATCAAAGCGGTCAATGAGCGCAGTTGATGCGTCGCAGGTGCAGTAATCGTCATTTCGGTTTCATCCGAAATCCAAATCATAGCGGGGCTATAGAAGTTTCACTTCAAATACACACTCACTTATTTCATTAAGCAAATGTATTATAAACATTATCGTTAACTCAGTTTTTTGACATTTCATCTACAAAAAATGAACAAAAAATTCCTTAAGTTTCATCATATTTTTTTATAATTTTTTAAATTATTATGCAGTTAATTTTTAGATTTGGATATAAAGCACGGTTCTTTGTCTTTCTAACACCGTCGAGATCATATTTCTAACTACGATAGTAAGGGAGACACAATGATTTCTGAGAGACCCAAATGAGTTGTTCGGAAAATCAAACAAATTAACCTGAGGGGTTAAAAAATCATGATAATTATTAATACTTTTGCTACCGGATGTTTGCAGGCTGCTTGGTACCTACCCAGTCAATGTCATCGGCTAATTTGACTCGTGAATCCTTCTACATTAATCTAAATTACTATTGACCTCAGAATAATACAAACTTTTACTTCTTTCGTCAATTAAAAAATGTTAAACGCATTCGAAAATTCTTCCAGATTTTTTTTTCTCTAACTTTTCTACCGTTCTTTGTACTGTAGGAAGGATCGAGACTTCGAAGACAAAATATCTGGTCGGTGGACAGGAAGAAAAGGATTATCTAAGGACCTGTCATAGGACATAATTTTTGAGTGATGCATTTCGAACAAACGCAGAACGACCACTTTGTGATCAAGTATCACAGTAGGCACCTACTCGACTGCCTGTTGATGGTAATAGCATGGAGTAGGAAACCTGTGGTATTTTTAAAGGTTATTCCTTGATCTGCAAAAATAAATCGATTACAAAAACTTATAAGTAAGTATTTACTGCAGTTACGAGACGTGTTGAATTATTTAACGCGCTTTGCAGCATAATCTGTGCACTTGACTAGGCAATATATTTTTGTGGCGGTAGGTAAAAAAAAAGACCATAAAACACAGCAATTTCTTCTTATATGGTCGTTTTACACTATGTTATGTTCTTTCTTGTTATTTTAAATTTTGAAACTACATCGGGTATCAGGACCCGTATGAAAAATGTCTGCTTTACGAGATAATTATTGTTGCCATTAGAGAAAAAACAATTGTTTATTAATTTTATTTATTTGATATAATTTCTTACATTTCAAATACAATTCAGCAATGTCTATGGGAGGAGTTTAAAAATACTTGAGAAAAAGCTTTTGGAAAGGTTAGAAAAGGTATTTGAGAGTTTTGTTTTACGTTGATTTCGTAAAGGCCTCTAAAAAATATTAATTTCTGTTTTACGCATTGTTTATTGTAATAAAACGGAAATTTAAAATTGATTTCACGAAATCAAGCGACGCGGAGTGAAGCGTCCATCTCCCGCTCAGTTCGGGGCATAAATATACTAACCCCTAGATCGATCACTTCGGGCTTTTTCCTCCTAGCGGTTTCGTCACCAACTTAACCAAACCACGCCCATAATTGACCCCCCCCCTCGCCCTTCCCGCACCTGCCCGCGCCAATGCCAGCACTAATAGACTAAAGATAGAGGAAACTTATTTGTCTACCATAGACAATATAATCGCTCTCGACCTACTTCATTAGCCCAATAAATTATTTAAGAACAAAATTATTGGAATCAGAAAATGTTACATTAGACAAATGAAACACTCTGAGAACATCTTTAAATATGTTTATTTTCAGTAAAGACAATTGATAATAAATAACACATAAGACAATTGATAATAAAACATAACACAAAAACTAAGGTATCCTAACCGACCTAACCTCAAATTAATTTACGGACGAATGCTGAATGTTGATGCCCTGGTACTGGTTCTGATCCTGGTCATCTTGTAGATACTCCACTGACCAGCTCTCTTCACCTTCACCGTCAGACTCCCATTTGACATCGGAAATGTCTCCTTCCAGTGCAATAGTTATTTCTTCATGTGACAAACCTCTAACAGCCATCTATAAAAATGATAACAATAAGTTATATATAGTCTACCGGAAAACATTAAAATAAATTAATACATCTTGAAAGAATCAAATTAAAATACGTAAAACAATACAAAAGGCCAAAACAAGAAGATCTCCATTAAAAACATCCACCAATGCGCCATCACAGGATCATGAACGTTTTTAGCGAAAACAAAATGAAAAAGCAATGTTTTTGAATGGAAATCATATTTATCGATCAGACTAAACATCTATATACAGTATAATAATTATTTTCAACAGAAAAATGCTATATCTTACCTTGTTATGCAGAAAACCAAGACCGTTAAATGCTGTCAAAAACGCCATTCGAAATAGAAATATTTTGTGTTGCCAGAACGCGATTTGTTATATACCTTATAAAACATATCTTTCACAAGCGATACGCAAAATACGGGGCTGTTTGTTTCATAAAATCAAGAGATTTTAATTTTCATCCATCAAATGACCTGACGACCTCCGTAGTCCAGTGGATAAGACTCTTGACTCACGATCCGGAGATTGGGGTTCGAACTAGTAAATTTTATTTGATTAATTTATGTTATTTCACAATTAATTCATTTAAAATAATATATGTATAGTATATTTGCGGCATGTTCCAGAGTGGAAGATACTATCAGTATCGCCCTGGTGTAAGACCACCATTCAGAATTGAAACGTTGCTTGAAAATGGCTTTAGCCGTGTTTGGTGACCAGATCTGAATAGCCAGGTACTTCCCAACCCTCCTCTTCCCCACCTCCTTCCCCTCCTCACTACCTTCAGCCTCACAACATACCTAATTTGGGGAATGCCATAGTCTCACTGGCTTCAGACGGGAGCAGTTGAGATTCTTGTGCGGTATTCACTGTAAAAAAAAATCCTTTTCTTCAAGATCTTGTGATATATTTAGAAAATCAAAACCAAAACACATTGAAGCTTCATCAGATGTTCTCGGAAATTAAAAAAAAAAATCTACAACTTCAAGAGTCCACCAATTTTTTCAATAGAGAACTCCAGTACATTTTTTTTATTCTTTTTAATAAATAATGACCTTCTAACTTAAATAACTGCACATTTATTTTTATTTTTAAAGTTAGTTATAATAGTTAAAATAATTGTTAAAGTTTTAATTTTTCAAGACCCCTCCGAAAACCACCGATGTATGGTGAATCGTGTGTCGTCATCACTCCTGAAAAATTAGTATAGGATTGGGCAATCAGCTGATCTACTGCCGCCATTTTGAATTCCGTTCTTCGAAGTATTCTCCCTAGAAATAGCATTACTATTTTTTTTGTACAGTAGTTTTTTTAACATTTTCAATAATAGAGATAATCTAATAAGAGATGCCTTATAAACACAACAACTAAATATCTATAAACAGTATAAAATAACGAATAACATGAAATGTTGTTAGTACTGATGGCTTATGTCATACCTACATAATCAAAGTTTCAATACAATGACTGGTGACGCGTGACGTCAGCACTAACCATTTCAGAGCATAGCAGGCCTAGCGATTTTTTCCAGATTGGATAAAATAGTTATAGTTTTTGTCGCTTGCGTCGCTCTCAGCACATTTTGAAGACAATTCCGCCAAAAATCGTTGCTTAAACTGATTTGTATCCTTTCATCCGCTCGGAAATCCGAAGTTCAAACGAATACTCCCGAACAAATAAAAAATGGTATATTAAAAATATCGTTGACAGTTTTGGCGGATTGCTAATTCAGTCGAATGTCCATGTTCCCTATATGTTGGGGAATTTTTCCCCAAAATTCCCTATTTTGTTAAAAAAATATGTGAAAATTTTTAGAATCGACGAATTAATTCAACGCCGCATTTATGTTGTTCAGCTTTTAAGATAAATGTGTGATTTTTGCGATGTTAATACTAGAAATCTCTGTGTTTGTAAATTTAACTCCGCACATTGATTAAAACTTAACAAACATCTAAAATAAATCAGTTTCTCCTCATCGCGACATTCATATTAGACGTTTATTGCTTCAATTTATGTAATATATAATGTGTCCAAAAATATAATATTCACGACAAAAAATATAAATACCAATAAATATGGGATATTTTTTATTAGATTACAACACTGGAAACCGCCACACACGATGTCGTCATTTTTTGTATTTTGCTGGACTGTTGCTGGACTAATGTTCAAGGGCTGCCACAAAATTTGAATAAAAAAACAATCTTGGAAACTACATTTATTAAAATCAAAGCCAAAACCTTTTTTACAGTAACTATTCAATTTGGAGGCGGATATGGGTACCACCGCCTCGGGAACCATTTATTGGATAACCAACACCTCTGCCATAGGTCTCCCCAAATGGTTCGCTAAGTTTGGTGACTTGAGTGAGCAAGGGTGCCAGGGTTCATGTGGTGAGGTTTTTACAGGTCTTGGCGGCGGATGCGCCTGCTCACCTCCTGCGTGGCGGGTCGGATCGCGAGAGACTGGGTGAGGGAGGACTTTTGATCTTTCCAGCCAGACTCTGTCAACCGATTTCCTTGCACCGCAGTTGGAGGGATGGATTATACGTCCGTCACTCCTGGACACACTAACCCCTTAGATTCCTACCCACCCCTCATAGCTTTTTCCTTCCCAAAACTTACTATCCTTCCCTTCCTCAAAAACACCCTCTACATAGGAATCCCCTAAGATGACTTATACCCTGAGGAAAATTATTTTCCTCAGGGACTCCTGTGTGGAGTTAATGTAATAAAAATAGGTACTTATAATGAAACATTGTGAAATTTAGATATTTTATTGATGACTTCCATATAGTTATTGGAGATGGATTCCGGAACGCCTCTTATTTCAATATTACATATTTGTTGCATGTATTCAAGTCTGTCTATCCTGTCATCTTGTTTTGATACTGTACTTGATAAAATGGTATTTTGGTTTTTTAGATCAAATCACACTATCATCATCACTATGTCATCTTAAGGAATGCTGTGTGGAGGTTATTTTAAGGAAAAGAAGGAGACGAAGTTCCGGAAAGGAAATAGATATTAGGGATGGGTAGGAATCTGGGTTTCAGTGTATCCAGGCGTAACGATTCATCCCTTCAACGGTGGAGTAAGGCGATGGGTCGAGAGATTCAAAGTATAGAAGATCTACAGTCTCTCGTATCTAGGATGAACGAAGTTGTATGAATAATAATAATAATAATAATTGGATAATTTGTATAGCGCC
Source organism: Limnephilus marmoratus (assembly GCA_917880885.1). Classification (NCBI taxonomy): domain Eukaryota; kingdom Metazoa; phylum Arthropoda; class Insecta; order Trichoptera; family Limnephilidae; genus Limnephilus; species Limnephilus marmoratus. The sequence continues at coordinate 9,682,178 of OU862922.1, forward strand.
GTTTATGTGAAAAATCACCTCAAGGGCTCTGGAGTGAATGATGAATGTAAGTAAGTCTAAAGTCATATGCTTGAATGAGAGAATACGAAAACAATGTGCAACATAGTTGTGAATGATGAATACTTGGAGCAGGTGGATGTGTTTGTGTATTTGGGAAATATGTTTACGAGAGATGGGAAGGCTGATAGAGATATTGAAAGAGGGGTGAATGCAGGTAACTCTATTAATGGATATATGGCAGTGAGTTATGGAACTGGCAGAGAAATGATGAAAGTAGACTGAATGCTGTAGAATGAGATCCCTTAGGCGTATGTGTGGTAAAACCATGTACGATCGTGTGAGAAACGTAGAGATCCGCAAAGAATGCAAAGCTGATATAAGCCTAATGAGTAAGATTGAGAAAGGAACGCTCTGATGGTTTGGGCATGTAGAGCAAATGAACGAGGGAAGGAGTGTAAGGATAATATATAACGCAAATGGTAGAATAAGTCGGGGACGCCCAAGAAAGACATGGCACGACCAAGTGAATCAGATACTTGAGTGGGATGATGTCAAGAGTCAGAATAATAGAAAAGCATATATGAGACGATGTATGAATGTGAACGAGGCAAGAAGTGTGTGCCAAGACCGAGTTGTTTGGCGGTCCGTCCTCTCTGCCTACCCCTGCGGAGAAACGGCGTGATGGTTAGTTAGTTAAATTATGAATAATAATAATTAACCATTTATTTGGACAGCCCTATTTCGTGTGTAACTTGACACTCGCTTTTGAAAAATAAAATAATATTATGACGGATAATATACATGCCTTCTTCGAAAAAGTAAGACAACACGGAAATTTTTATATTGTAAAAGCACTGATGGGCTTTAACAAAATGTTTAATTTTTACATGGTTTTACTGCCAGATACAGAGATATCGAAAAATATTATACAGTTAGGTACAGTTCTGAATCTCAACTATTTAATAATAATAATTGGATGATTTGTATAATGCCGTATTGGTGAAAAATCACCCCTAGGGCGCTGGTTCACTTGATCGTGCCATTCTCCCCCCGACTTCTTCTACCATACACATTCACCTCGTTCCTTCTCCTTATACTCTTTTCTTCATTCATCTGCTCCATAATGTATTCATAATTAAATAAACTAAGTAAAAATGGTCAAAAGGAATAAAACTTCCGAATAATAAAAGCTAATTGAAAATAATTAAAGTTTCATTTATTATTGTTTACAAGTAATGGGAGTTTTGCCTACCAAAGTCATCGCCAAATCAACAATTTTTGCCGGTACGCATATAATTAAAATCATTAAAAATATCAAGCAGAACTTAATAATTAGTAATTGATTTCAATGATAACATTAAAAATATTTTTCGAAAGTCCACGTATAAAAATAAACATAAAAGCAGTTAAAAATTGATTCGTAAAACCGAGTGATCACTGTATTCATATTTGGGTCCACGGATATTATTTTTTGCACACAAACAAGGCAAAACGTAGGAAGGTACAAGTATATGGCAGTCCGTGTCCTGGCCACTATCGTTTTAAAATATATCTTTTTGACAAGATTCATTCACTTTCCCCGTCCAAATTCAGTGGTCGAATTTCTTTTCTGCAGAGTATACGTATTCTATACAAAACCAACACATGCATGTATTCTTAATACTACTTTACAGAACAGAGCGTCACGAAAGAACCTCTTGTGGCGACTGACTTTCGCGTAATGAAGAGCAGTTGGAAATGGAATCGCTTTTATCTGTTTTGGGTACAGATAAAAATGGAATATTACACAATAAATCACAAAATTATTTTTATTTAATTATCAGTTTGTATAGTTTAAATATTGTTTTAATATACATTATTTTTATTTTTTTCAAATACTTGTTTTTTAATACATAAAATCGATTTCAAAGTACATCGATTTACGTAGTTTTTAAAAATTATTTTACCTCATTATTTGCGCATTTTATAAAAAAATATAAATGTGGGGGTATAGGTTGATATGTGTCCTATAACAAAATATTTTTAAATATTTTTTTTATTTTCGTATATGACGACAGATGGAAAAAAATCAGTGGTACATTGACGATTTTTTGAAAACTGATCTTTTATAAACAGTTATAAAGTAAGAAAAAATATTTTTTTGAATATTTAATTTAAACTTGTGGCATTGACAATGCATGTATCTAAAAAAGCAGAGTTACAAACTTTTTTTTTGAGGTGCTATTATCGACACAGATGACTTCGAAAATAGGCAAAAATCTGCAAAAATACGAAAAAAAAATTAAATATTGAAAAATCCCTCGCGGGCTCTTCAGTAATACCAACTTTACATTGTGTTTTGACGAGAGGTTTAAAAATGCACTTTTTAATAATTTTTTAAGAACTCTACGTTTAATATTATGAAATAAAACTTAAATAATCAGAATCAGCGTTCATTGGTCTGTATGAACATATTTTTTAAAGCCATAATATTTTTCACTGGAGTTCCTTATTGTGAAGGCACAAGTCGTTTCAGCAAGTTTTTGTACAATAAAAATAAATCCTCAAATAAGAAGTGTGCGAGTGCTCCGTGTAAACGATGTAATAAAAATTTAAAAAAATATATGGAATCACAAAACCCCCAAAAATACCACAAAAAATACCCCAAAACACCTATTAAACCAGTAAAAAAATCCCATCTCACTTATTTTACCCATAAGTTGGCAACCCTGAGCGAGAGATGGTGAAAATTAAAATTACAAACCTATCTTTACAGCTCCATCTATGAAACTTTATCTATGTGTGACAGCACTTTTACGTCACGGACCACGGTTGAAAAATTTGAACGAAGTGATACGCCCCTGGTTCGGGGCTTGACTGACGTTTGGCGACTGTGGCGTGAACAGTTCTTCGGTGGACCCCATAGGATTCCCTTTGAAAACCGAATTCGTCGACTAGCGGCCGTATTGTAAAATAACAACGCGAAAATGCATATTTTATTTTATTTTGGGAAGATTGCGTGTAAATATCAACTTTTTTTGCGATCATTATAAAATAAACTGAATTTGCCATATTATACAATAAAACCATAACCGAAAAGGGGTTTATAAATAGGAGAGTTTGGACTTGAAAGGGTGTTTTTTAGACCTTATACTTTATTTTTTTATAGGCTTATTAAAGACATAAAAAAATGACCGATATTTTTAAGGGCCAAGGTATTTTCTACACGCAGTATTTAACGGAAGCATCTACAATACTTCTAAGCGATCAAATTTTCAAAACAAAAACATGTGATTTTGTATGATTTTGCATTATTTACTATGGCTTCATCTTCATAAAGATAGCAGCCAATAATATGTGTTAAGAAAATGAAGACAATGTTGATAGTTCTTAGTCGAAGTATGATACAGTTAAAAGTGATCGAATTTGATATCGACACCTTAGCTCAGTTGGTAGAGCACTTGCCATGTAAGCAAAGGGTGCTGGGTTCGAGTCCCAGAGGTGCAAATATCTTTTTCTGTCTCCACATTTTAGAATGAGTTTCGCTAATATTGTCTTCAAATACTTAAGTATGCAAAATATGGTTAAGTAAAATAATCACTGATAGATGACAGATTTCAAATAGTGTCCGCCATCCTAAACTGTGCGAAAATAGGTGCGAAAATAGAATAAGTCCTTTTTATCACCCCGAATCGACCACGAAAAGACGACACATTTGGTAACTGGATGAAAAAAGCTTCTTATAAAACGCCCATTAGATTATGTTTTCAGAAATAAAGATTCTTACCAATAATATCTATTTATTTCATTTTATTTATTAATTTTATTTTAGCAATTTGTACATTTAAGTTTACAAATTTCTAATCAATTATAATATTTCATATTGCAAACTAAATTTTATGTAATTTTATGTAGCTCCTACAATACGTCTTGAACTTTCCAATTGGTGTGGACTTCAAAGTCTCTGGTAGCTTGTTATACAACTTCATCCCCTTGTACAGCAAACTGTTCTGCGTATTCGCCTTATCCTTTTTTTGAAGCCTGATTTCTTTGCATGTCTGTGAATGTCCTTGTTGAATACAATTTTATTTGAAAAGTATTTTGGTAAAATGTTGTTAATTATTTTATGTATAAATATCATCGTATTCAAGGTCAGCATCTGTTTCACGGTTAGCCAATTCAGTTACTTTAACATTTTGTTTACTTTTGAAAATCTATTCCGCCGTAATATTATTCTCATTGCCCTGTTTTGGAGAATTTGAAACTTATTTTGTTCTCGTTCGTTACATAGGAAAAGGATAGTTGAGCAATAATCGAATTGTAGATAGTGATTGCAGTTTTACTAGATAGTTTTGGCCGAATTCTCCCAAAAAAGATATTTTTTCCCAATTTTATTTTGTGTATATTCAGCATGCTTGTTGAATGTTAGTTTGGAGTCTAATATAACTCCTAAATATTTCATTTCAGTAACATTTTCAATAATTTCACCATCAATTTTAATTTTGCTTTCACTGGATGTCTTCTTGTATCTGCTCACCTATGTAAAAGCAATAGAGTAAAAAGGGAGGAAATAACAAATATTAATAGTAACATATCCTGATGAAGACAACATTGTTGTCGAAACATGTTGATATTGTTTTAAATATAGTGGTTTTATACAAAGTAATAAGTTATTCATTATAGGGAGGAAATAGTTTATGAACAAAAAGAGAGGGTTAGTTTGGATAGATCCCTGAGTCACTGGATCAACAGAAGATGGCTATGTAGGATGTAGGTATAATTTTTACCAAAAAAACAAATTTCAATAAACACCAACCATCAGATCAGTTAGACAATGTAACTGAAAAACATAAAAACTTCGACGACAAACACGAGCTTTGGACAAAGACACTTCAAATACCAGGCAATAAAGCATTCCACAATCTTTCATTCGATGCAAAAATCTGATACAAAATTAAAAGATGGATTAAAGAACAAAGAAGGCCATTTTACAATTTTTTTTTATGTAAAAGAATAAAATATATATCCGATTCACAATACCATTACAAAACACACACCAATGTACATATATATATAACATAACATATGTATATATATAACAACTACTGTACTTGTTCGTGAAGGACGTGTTCTTATCAGTGCTCGGAATATTAACAGTATAAAACTTTGATATGGCGACAAGATCGACCCAAGCCTGGGAAACGGTCACCGCTGCCATTAAGGACCTCACGGACCAGATTAGTGGTCTAAAAAATACCATAACAGAGCTACATAACAAGGTTAGTGATCAATCGAACCTTATTGTTGCACAAAATTCTACCGTCGCCAAATTGTCCGCGAAGATAGTTGCACTGGAAGCCGCCAGCGCCTACGGCACGAGGGAGCACGCAACCAGTGGGCCGTCTACTTCGGGCAACACGAAGAAAGGACCAATCCCAATTATTCCTTCATCTAGTGGGCCATCGGCCCCGGACGATTCGACAGAAGGTGCAAATCCATCAGCATCTCCGATAAATGAGGATCATCTTGGGAAATCTAACCCGGACGAAAAAAGAAGGAAAAGCAAACCAATAAAAAATAAAACTAAGCCACTGAAAGAACCAGTCAATTCTAAACACGTTGATGGTCAGGGTGAGTGGCAGGTGCAAACAAGAAAGCCGCGACATCGTACATCCCACATAATAACGGGCACTAAAAAAGAAACGGCGTTGCGAGCAATAGAGCGAAAGCATTATATCCACGCTTGGCGCTTTAGCCTAGATACCGATAGCACACAGGTGCACACATTTCTTAAAACCATTGATCCGGACTCCGAGTTTGATATTGTCTCATTGAAGGCAAAAGGGAATTACACTTCCTTCAAAATAGGTGTTCCGGAAGAAAAGAAAGATACATTCCTAGACGCTGCCAACTGGCCGGCAGGTATCGCTGTGTCTAAATTCAAATTTTTATCATCATCAAATAAAGAAGGTGGCCCACAACCAGGTAAATCTATACCTACTTAAAAATGGCAAAACTATCTTTGAAATACCAAAATGTTCGTGGTTTAAATACGAAAATAAGTGAATTTTCGAACAATGTTATTTCACAAAATACTGAAGTCATTGCTCTAACCGAAACATGGTTGCAAACCTCTGTATTCGATGCAGAGCTGTTGTCCACCAATCAGTACACAATACATCGCCGGGACCGAGAGGGGCAACGAGGAGGAGGGGTACTGCTCGCAATACGCACACCACTGGAATCAATAAGAGTAAGGGCCGTCTGTTTCAACAGAAAGTTAAATCGTCTTCTAAAGTTAAATTTTAACTGTCAGTTAAAGTAACGAGGACGTTAAATACGACCGCGCGCTGTTTCAAGTGTATTTTCGCATAAGTAATAGTTGTCAGTGTGGCCAGTCTAAAAAGCAGCATATTCCTCGGAATTATGTGTCAAAATGCATCGAAATATTTTTTGATGCGGCAACACCGTAAACTAAATCAGAACAACTGTCAAAATATCCGGTTGTATTTTGTTTCGCGTCGTAGCTGACGGCTTTGTTCCGATAAAAGTATTTGTATGAATATTTACAAATAAATGACGACCTATTATAATGCATATAATATACAATATGAATGTAATTTACTTTCCAGTAGTTGTGATATCTCCTTGAATTTGAAGTGTCGCATATTTTTCGAGATAGTTTGCTGACTATTTTCATTCCGTTTATAGTCAAGTAACCCCGAAACTTGAAACCAATTTCCCAACAGCATCACCCTGGAACGTTGGAGATATCTCACTCGGATTGACCAACATCCAGGAAATAGAAGCCTGTATCCGGAATATGCGACCTGACAAGGCTACTGGACCGGACAGTATTCCTCCTTCGATAATTATAAAAATCGCTCCAAATATCAGTGTATCCCTTGCTTACATATTTAATCTCTGCATCATGTCATCCACGTTTCCACAGTGTTGGAAATTAACGAGGGTCAGCCCTATTCACAAAACCGATGAAAAGACTGATGTCAGAAATTATAGACCAGTTGCAGTACTGTCAACAATTCCAAAAATTTTTGAAATGATTATCTGTGATAAAATCAGTCCGCAAATCGCGCCTTTCTTAAGAGAAAATCAACATGGCTTCTTACCGAGGAAATCAACGGTAACCAACTTACTCTCTTTTTCTCGACGGGTAGCAAAAGGCCTAGACTGTAGGCATCAGACGGACGTAATCTACACGGATTTCGCAAAGGCATTTGACCGAGTAGATCACGACGTTCTATTAAGAAAGATGCACAAAATAGGTTTTAATCAACCCTTACTGATATTTTTTGCATCATATTTAAAAGATAGAAGCCAGTATGTAAATGTAAATGGATACGACTCACATAAGTTCGTAGCTCTGTCAGGAATTCCTCAAGGATCGAATCTAGGTCCCATGTTATTCCTTATTCTAATAGATGACATTCAGGACTGCATACGTCATAGCTCATGTCTCCTATTCGCGGATGACATGAAACTGATGATGGAAATCGAATCAGAGGACGATTATTCCAAACTGCAGGCAGACCTCGATTCAATCATGAAATGGTCGTTAGAAAATAAACTTAATTTCAATATTAAAAAATGCGTCGTTATGACTTATAGTCGTTCACAAAATCCGTTATTATACCCGTATATAATGAATGGAGAAGTACTAACACGCGTAAATATCATCAAGGATCTTGGGGTGACCTTTGATCCCAGGCTGACATTTTCAAATCATATAGTGCAGCTTACTTCGGCTTGCTCCAAAATGCTTGGTTTTGTAATTAGAACTTGCAAACAATTCAGTAACATAGAAGCAATGACCGCCATGTTCAACGGAGTGGTCAGAAGCAAGCTGGAGTACGCTAGTACTGTATGGATACCTTATCAAATTAAATATATAAATATGATTGAACAAATTCAAAAAAAATTCCTAAGGTATGTTTACATGCGATCATTCGGAATATATCCGAAATTCATGCATCACGTGGAACTGCTAAAGGAGACAAATTATCAAAGCCTGGAGACCAGGCGTAATGCCGGACTCATGGTATTCCAATTAAAGTTAATAAAAAACCTTATTGATTGTCCGTATCTCCTGTCATGCTGTGGCTTATTTGTTCCTGACAAATACTGTCGAAATCGTAGCCACGACCTATTCTACATACCGCAGGGTTGGACAGATGTCATGGCTCAACACAGCATGACAAGAGGTATGACATTGCTTAATGCCCTACCAGCGGATATAGATGTGTTTGATATCACCATACCATCTTTTAAAAAGAAAATATACATGTATTGTTAGTTGTTAAAATTAAAATTGTACTATAATTGGACTAACCTGTCTGTTGTACAATAAAAAAAAAAAATAAAAAAATAAAAAAATATCACGATTTTTTTTCATCACTGCCTTTATCTATTTCATTTTATTTCATCTTAGTTTGATTTTACTTTATTAATATTTATTATTTTATATTTTTGAATGTAGCTATCACTTTGTGGTTATCCATTATAGAAAAATAAAACAATACAACTTTGTATAAACCACTTATATATAATGCGTAAATCCTACCGGTTTCGGAATAAACGTTCCTTCTTCAGGGAAAGCTTATACTAATTTTACAGTTAATACCTACCCACCCAATCTACATTAATAACTAGCAACGGCTCCACCCCTACCATAATAAAACATTGTTCGAAACTGTCAAATTAGTATGAGCTTTCCCTGAAGAAGGAACGTTTGTTCCGAAACCGGTAGGATTTACGCATTATACAGCGTGACCCTTAAGTGTATTTTTTTTTTTTTTTTACAGTGAATACCACACAAGAATCTCAACTGCTCCCGTCTGGAGCCAGTGAGACTATGGCATCCCCAATTGGGGTATGTTGTGAGGCTGAAGGTAGTGGGGAGGGGAAGGAGGTGGGGAGGAGGAAGGTTGGGAAGTACCTGGCTATTCAGATCTGGTCACCAAACACGGCTAAAGCCATTTTCAAGCAACGTTTCAATTCTGAACGGTGGTCTTACACCAGGGCGATACTAATAGTATCTTCCACTCTGGAACATGCCGCAAATATACTATATATTATTTTAAATGAATTAATTGTGAAATAACACAAATTAATCAAATAAAATTTATTTGCTCATGCCGGGTTCGAACCCGCGACCTCCGGATTGTGAGTCAAGAGTCTTATCCACTGGACTACGGAGGTCGTCGTATACCTAGTTTCAATTAACAATAAATAAATAATGGTAGAACTTATATATGTTTTATTAATATTTTCAAAAACTACAATAAATGGAAATTTTAATGACATTAAGTTTGAAAAATTATCTTGTCCAAGTGAGCTCCATCAGCTTGTTGACATTGTCTAAGGCGGATTCGAAAATTCTCAAAAACACGTTGACAAGTTGCCCGTGGGATGGCGTTAATTTCCCGTACAATGTTTTGTTCTAACTGATTTATTGTTGTCGGATTGTCTTCATAGACTCTTGATTTTAAGTATCCCCAGAAAAAAAATCACACGGGCTAAGATCTGGGCTCCGTGGGGGCCACTCTATGTGTCCTCCTCGTGAAATGAGTTTTCCGGGAAACATCTCCTTCAAACGGTCCATGAACAGTTTAGCAGTGTGACAGGTGGCGCCGTCCTGCTGAAACCAGCTCCTGGAATTGTGGCCTTGAAAATCTTGAAGAGCTGGGACCAAGAACTCCTGAAACATCTGACAATAATTCTTAGATTTCAGTGTCGTAGCAACTCTCCTTTCGTTTTCAAAGAAATATTGGCCAATGATAACCCTACCTGATATTGCAGCCCACACAACGACCTTCGAGCTATGCAAGGGACGTTGATGCTTCTGTCAGGGGGGGTCTTCTTCTTCTTCTTCTATTCTCAGACCAATACCGGCAATTTTGTTTATTAACATGGCCATTGATATGGAAATTGGCCTCATCGCTGAACATTATGTTGAATAAATTGTCAGAACGTTCCAGCATCACATTGGCAAAATTAAGTCGAAGATCGGTATCATTCGGCTTCAACTATTGCGTCAGCTAAATTTTATAAGCTTTTAGATGTAAATCGTGGCGTAAAATTCTCTGTAAAGTGCTCCTCTTAATGGATAAGGTTTGGCTTCTCTTGCGAGTAGTTTGTTGTGGATTTTCCCTCACTGATTCACTAACACGCTGAATAACTTCTGGTATCCTCGCTGACTTCGGGCGGCCTTTATTAATTGTTTTTACTGTTGAGCCGGTGGTCTCAACCATTTTGATCCATTTCCGAATAGATTTTGTGCTTGTTGCTTGCGAAATGAGCAAGATACATTCGACTCGAAATCGCCACGGAATAATTGTTTATGTAATATGCACGAACACAGAACGTGCGCTGCCCTCCCGTGAACGGCTCCATGGCGACTAAAAATACCACGAAATAACGCGTCTAACGATGCCCCCCGAACCGCGCTCGCTCCACGCATTGTTGAAAAAATAACGAAACAAACCGCGAACACAGTTAAGGTCCACCCTGTATAAGTGGTTTATACAAAGTTGTATTGTTTCATTTTTCTATTTTATATTTTATTAAATTGTAAATTGGAGGCCTCGGCACGGGCATTGTGAGGCCTACACTATTGGATAATGTTTTAAAATATCTAAAGTTATTGTATAAAAAAAGTAATAATAAATAATTTAGGGAGATTTCTATTTCTCAGGCTGTATTTTAAACCTGCTACCTCTGGATTCAGAACCAAGAAGCTTACCACTGCCAATGTAAGGTCGTCATTTTTTCCCTAATAAGGTCAATAGTCCTAAAAGAACTAAGTAAGAGAAGCGGTTTCAGACTCAAAGAAACGTTTTGCTGCCAGAGATTAATGCCCAAGGTCCTTCTCAGAGTAGGTACTAATAATTATGAAAAGCTCAATTTTTCTAGATCATAAAAATATCTTTCTTATTAGTCTGAATTATAAATAATGGACATAAGAGAGATACGGTATGAATTCGTGCCGACAGTCGCCGAACCACGACCAAACTGCACGGATTCCGGACTGTCAAAGCGGCGGAACCAATGAAAGATATGCAATTGGTTGTAGATGTAGCCCAACGGTTGAATTTTTGCAGCCACCTCTGGTCTGGAGCTCCCAAATACCTGAAAAATACCCTCAACTCTGTGCAGGAACGGGCGGTCCGTTTGATAGATTCTCCCATCTTAACAGACGGATTGCAATCCTTAGAGCATAGGCGTCGGGTGGGAATGCTATCTTGTTCTACCGGTATTATAATGGAAGATGCTCCGAGGATTTAGCTTCATTGATCCCATCGGTACCGGTACATAGTCGGGAAACATGCCAAACGCGTGTCCAACATTTGTACACGCTTGTCATTAATTTGTCACATGAGAACAGGTAACTTCTTCGACTCGTTCTTCTGTTCAACGGATGACATAAGTGCCCTCCATACCATACAATTTCTAGTCACTTCTTGCTAGCCTGCTTGCTGCTGCCGCAGAGAGTCCCTGCATGCGTCTCGTTCTAGCGACCCTTTAACAAACGAGACAGCGCTAGTTCGCTCAACTCCACGCTCTCCGCAGTCACTGCCTGCAGTCACTGCATGCAGTGTCGTGTGTAGTCTTCCTACCTACTTTTACACTAAGGGAACGTACCCATACTACGTGACACGTTTAGGGGGGGGGGGTCTTCAAAATGTCACGCTTGGTACCAATGAGCGGCGGCGGGCTTAGGTTTTTGGTCACCGGGGGGGGGGGGGGGGGGTTAAAATTCGAAAAAAGTTGGTCACGTAGGTATTTTTTTTTTTTTTTTTTTTTTTTTTACATTAACTCCACACAGGAGGCCCTGAGGAAAATAATTTCCCTCAGGGCCTATGTCATCTGGGATGCTGTGTGGAGAGTCTTTTTGAGGAGAGGAAGGAATGAACATTGGTCTTGAAGAGACCCATGTTGTAGGAAGGAGGAAACACAGAGGCCGGCAAATCATTCCACAGCCGAGCTGTTGAACACAAGAACGAGTCGAAGAAACGACCCGTTCTCATGTGACAAATGTCAACCGTGTACAAATGTTGGGCACGCGTTTGGCGTGTTTCCCGACTATGCACCGGTGCCGAAGGGATCAATGATGCTAGTTCTTCAGAGCATCTTCCATTGTAATACCGGTAGAACAAGGATAGCATTCCCACCCGACGCCTGTGCTCTAAAGATTGCAATCCGTCTGTTAAGATGGGAGAATCTATCAAACGGACCGCCCGTTTCTGCACAGAGTCGAGGGTATTTTTCAGGTATTTTGGAGCTCCAGACCAGAGATGGCTGCCAAATTCAACCGTGGGGCGTACTTGTGATTTGTACAAGGTTAGCAGTTGTGTACTATTAAAGTATCTGCGGGCCCTGTACAGTACGCCCAGTTTTTGGGAGGCTAACTTTACTCTGGCTTCGATGGAGCCCCCATACCTGAGCTGGTCACTTAGGGTTACACCAAGCATATCAATGGAGGGCCTGTTCGGAAGATTGCTTCCGTTGAAAGAGACTAGATTTTCATTTCGATCCCTTTTAGACGTAATCAGACAAGATTGGGTCTTTGAAACATTAAATTCAACGAGATTATTTTTACCCCAAGAGAAAACACTCTCGAGGTAACCGTCCATTCTTTGCTTCAAAGCCCTACGAGCTGTTGGAGTTTGTGAGCCCTTTGGGGGCTTGTCAAACAAAAAGCTATCATGAACTGTACTGTCATCCGCGTAACAGTGAATTGGTGCACATGACAAAAGGTCGTTGATGTGCAACAAAAACAAAGTCGGAGACAGAACCGATCCCTGCGGGACGCCAGCATTTATCGAGTGTGAGGAAGAAGTGAAACCATCGACTACCGTCTGAATCGACCTCTCCCTCAAGAAGTCGGCAATCCACATACACAAGGATGCGGGAAGTCCGTAAGAATGCAGTTTGTTGACAAGTCCTCGGTGCCAAACCCGGTCAAAGGCCTTGGAGATGTCCAGTGCAACCGTTTGGGTCTCACCGAAACGTTCCAGGCATCGCCCCCAAACATGCGTCACATACGCGAGAAGATCACCGCACGAGCGGTTCCGCCGGAATCCGTATTGACGGTCGTTAATAATTTTGTTCTTCTCGAGGTATGTGAGCAGTTTGTCGTTGATCACACGTTCCATCACCTTAGACAGAACTGATGTGATCGCTATGGGGCGGTAGTTGGCCGGGTTGGAGCGGTCACCCTTCTTTGGAATAGGATGGATAACCGCTTTTTTCCAACCAGAGGGCACAGAGCCAGTCTTCAGGGACAATTTAAAGAGCTTCGTCAAAATTGGAGCTATTTCTGCAGCGCACTTCTGCAGTACCAGGGCAGGTATTCCGTCAGGCCCACTAGCTTTATTAACATCAAGCCCTCGTAAAACATGGAGTACTTCCCGATGCCGAATCCTCAGCTTTTTCATACGAAAACCGCAGTGAGGAACCGACGTCGGGACAGCACCTTGGTCATCGAGGGTTGAGTTATCCGCAAACATTTTACCTAATAAGTTTGCCTTTTCGGTGGCGGTGTTTGCTAGTGAGCCGTCAGGTCTGGTGAGAGGTGGCAAACTGGATTTGCAGAAATTGCGACCTATTGAGCTCGCAAGCGACCAGAATTGCCTGCTGCCATGCGGGCATGCAGCCAGCTTTCTGCTGATCTGCAGGTCGTGCTCCAATTTCGACCTATTTATGATTCTCTTGGTTTCCTTTGCCATTTTGTTGTAAGCTGTTCTGTCTTCGGATGTTCTAGATGTGTTGTAGGCTCGGTAAGCCGCGTTTTTTTCGTCGCACTGCTTCAGCGCATTGTCGACTGAACCACGGCTTTGAGCCCACACCAGTTTCCTTAACAGTAGAATGGATGAAGCCATCCATCGCGGATGTGATGACTTCACCAATTTCCTGGGCACATCTTGAGGGATCCGAAGTCCGAAAACAGACAGCTGACCACGGAAAAGCATTAAAATGTGCCCGCAGACCGAACCAATCTGCTGACCTATAGTGCCACACTTTTCTCTTCAGCCTCTCGTTTGGTGGTCTGAAGTTTACAGGGATTGATGTCGTCACCAGGCAGTGGTCGGACGATCCTAAAGGCGCTGTGACTTCAATCCTGTAACCGTGTGGCACAGTAGTTAAAAATAGATCTAACAGATTGGAACGGTGAGTCTGGACATCAGGAACCCTTGTAGGCTCCTGAACCATTTGTATGGGTACGGTACTAACTATTCCCTAACTTGTCTGAATTTTATTCTTCACACAAGCAGTTCCGATTTTGAAACAGAGCAGATTTGTGTTCGGTTTTGGTTTTTTCGGTTTTTCAGATTTGTATCATGTAGGAATGACGTACATTACAGACAATGATAGATGGTATTAATTTGAGTAAGTAATTAAAAAAACTTAGGCCTTAAGAGGGCAAAATACCAAGGAGTGTTTGGTGGACAGAAGTCATTTAATCATTATTGTTACTGCACATCGGTGGTAATACATATTATTCTAGGTAGGATAGGTACCCACTTATTCAAACACCTGGTTCATATTGAGTTGATGCCTAAAGTTGTTAAGAGGCTGATTAACAAATGAAATAACTTTGAGGCAAACGGTTTTGTGACCGCCCATAAAACACCTTTATCGAAAGTGCGAAATTTTACAACTATACAAACATTTTTTACATTTATACGGGCGGTCGTAAAACTTTGCACGAACATCCATTTGGAACCATAAATACCTAAAAAAATATACGTAATCTTTAGCCACTAGTCAAAATCATCAATATTTATATCCGTGTTATTTGGTATGATTTTATTCCAAATAATTATTTATCAATCAAGATCACACTAATAAAGCATAAATAAAAACAAATTATACCCGTAAAAGTTATAAATTCTTAAAATTAGTCTTATGTTTATTACGAGTTATGAGTCATTTGTCAGACCACGCAATACGCGCTCTGTTTTCTTGTGGCTTGGCCTATTTCATTACAGCTGAACCGGATAACCTCTTGTGCGGTGTAACCTGTGACGACCTCCGTAGTCCAGTGGCTAAGACTCTTGACTCACATTCCGGAGGTCGCGGGTTCGAACCCGGCATGCGCAAATAAATTTTATTTGATTAATTTGTGTTATTTCACAATTAATTCATTTAAAATAATATATAGTATATTTGCGGCATGTTCCAGAGTGGAAGATACTATCAGTATCGCCCTGGTGTAAGACCACCATTCAGAATTGAAACGTTGCTTGAAAATGGCTTTAGCCGTGTTTAGTGACCAGATCTGAATAGCCAGGTACTTCCCAACCTTCCTCTTCCCCACCTCCTTCCCCTCCCCATTACCTTCAGCCTCACAACACACCCCAATTGGGGATGCCATAGTCCCACTGGCTCCAGACGGGAGCAGTTGGGTTCTTGTGCGGTATACATGTAAAAAAATGGATGCCACAGCTCCGGGATTCAATTATTGAATAACCAACACCTCTGCCACGTGGTTCGCTACGTTTGCTGATTTTACCGGGGTGCTCGGGTTCACGGCGGTGAGGTTTGTCTAAGTTTTAGCGGCTGACATGCCTGCCCACCACAGCGTGGCGGACCAGATCGAAAAAAAACTGGTTGAGAGAGACCTCTCCGGCCGGATTTTTTCATGACGGACCCGACGCCTTGTATCTCAGTTAGAGGGAAGGATTCACACTTCGTCACTCCAGGACACGCTGAACCTCAGATTTCTACCCACACCTCTAACCCTTTTCCTTTCCAGAACTTAATCTCCTTCCTTTCCTTAAAAATACCCTCCACACACCATCCCCTAACACGTCATAGGCCCTTTTTATATGAATACCGCAGAAGAGTCTCAACCGCTCCTGTCTGGAGCCAATGAGACTATGCCATCCCGAATTGGGGGCACGGGCCTCCCCCAGACGGTATTTTTGTGTACTGTGGAGATTCCATCACAGTGCATACTTAGAAGCAGAAACTGTCTTTATTAAACATTTAATTTTTCTATTGTTTTGACACTTTCATAAATCTTACTATATATACTTGAACTTGTAACCGTCCGCCCCTTGTGCCCCCCCCCCCCCCCCCCCCCCAGAAAAAAATCCTGAATTGTTGGTTTTTTTGCCCGTCCGCCCCTTGTGACCCCCCCAGAAACAAATCCTGGATCCGCCCTTGTATTTGATACGTTTTAAGATTTTCACAGCCAAAAGTATTTTCGTTATTTGTTTTGGGGGTGTTATGCCGTGTTGCGCTACCTCCTTCTTTAGCCAACGTTTCGGACAGCGTTGCAGTGTCCATCATCAGGGCAGATCCGGCAAATACATCTACCGGATCTGCCGGATCTGCCCTGATGATGGACACTGCAACGCTGTCCGAAACGTTGGCTAAACAAGGATGTAGCGCAACACGGCATAACACCCCAAACGCAAATAACGAAAATGCTACATATTAGGTATTTATTTATTTTATTTATTTGTTTGTTTATTTAGTACAAGATTATACATGTATGTACATAATTCATTAATTTTTTTGACTGCCCAACTAGGAGTATTCCCGTTTTAGGACAGTCAAATTATTATGGGTATGAACAAATGGAACTTGATTTGTACAAAAAAGAAAGAAAATTGATGAAATAAATAGATGAAATAAACAGAAAGAATATAAAATAAAATAAAAAAAAGTTTAAAATCTAGTAACTGTTATTTGTTTAGCATAGTTATTAAAATAATATAAATTAAAAAAATGAATAAATTGTGAAATAACACAAATTAATCAAATAAAATTTATTGCGCACGCCGGGGTTTGAACCCGCGACCTCCGGATTGCGAGTCGAGAGCCTTACCTGTCGACCACGGATGCCGTCAGCTAACGTAAAAAAATCAAAAAAATCATACAGATGACGAATATTAAACGACCAATAAAAAATAAGTACTTATTAATCCCCATAAAAACAGAAGTCATTATTCCAAGAAGGTACCAAAACGGGTCATTATTAAAAATAATATATTCCGTAGTTCATTAGCTCTAATTCATGTTTTATTATGAATCAGAGGTGATTATTTCTGTTGCAATTGATGATATCCAGGAGCTTCTGTATGTGACCAGTGGTCCGAGTATTAAAGTCATTAGATGATGATGCTGAGATCAGAACTAATGAATTAATGAATATTTTCCATTCAAAATGATCTCATTAATCACCACCTTCACGAAAAGATCGCTTCTATTTTTTTATTGAAAATGATCTCACTTTCGGATATAAAATAATAATCACTAATTAACTACGTTAACAAAGTTTAATTGCCATCATCCAAATTCAGCTATAGAACGAATTAATTTACCTAGAAATTTAGGAGGTAGAGGTGTAGTCAAAATAACATCTTTGAAACACAATCAGGTAGAAATACTTAGAAATTTTTTCCATAGGAAAGCTAATAGCTCAGAAATGCACAAAATAATTTGCAAGGCAGATAGAAATATTACACCTTTAAATTTATATGACGAGAATGCCAACATTCTTATAAATACTAACCAGGTGTTATTAGATTCCTGGTCAAATAAAATTATTCACGCAAAACACTTCAATTATCTCAACCAAACGTATGTTGACAAACTTTCGTCAAACAAATGGTTGGGTATTGGAGAGTTGAGCGCAGAAATAGAAGGATTTATGCTTGCCATTCAAGATAGAGTCATTATTACTAAAATTATAGGAAGCATATAATCAAAGATATAAATCAAATTGATGATTTATGTAGAAAATGTTTGGCTTTTCCGGAAACTATAGAACATATTATATCGGGATGTTCTATATTAGCGCCGTCCGAGTATACATTTAGGCACAATCAGGTTTTAAAACTAATTCACCAATTGGTAATTAAACATAACTTGATTGATTGCCGTAATGTAGTACCATATTATGAATATGAACCAAATTCATTTTTAGAAAATGAATTTTATAAAATATATTATGATAAAACTGTACTAACAGACAAAACAATTAGTCATAATAGACCTGATATAGTTTTACATGACAAAATTTAAAAAATAACTTATATCATTGATGTAGCTATTCCAAATTCTTGTAATATTCAAAAAACTGTTTCTGAAAAAATAAGAAAATTCACAGATTTAGGAAATGAGATTAAAATAATTTGGCATTCTCAGACTATAAAAATATTACCATTTGTTATTTCGGCTACTGGCATTATACCTAGGTCTCTCATTCAAAATTTATGCATATTAGATTTGTCAAAGAATTTATATATAAAAATGCAAAAATCAGTCATTTTAAATACTTGTAGGATTACAAAAGATTTTTTAAATATTTATATTGAGGGATCAGTAGGGTTTATAGGTTCAATTAGGAATTCCACCGAGCCGAACCCTCTGATATGAAAATATCTGGAGTCGGTGAATTATTTTCCCATTTGGTCTCTGGTAGGTTGACATGTTGTTCTTGTATTGTTTTTTTATTTATTATACTTATATAGTGCAATTCATAGCGTGGATTCACTAGATGATGATTTGGGAAGTGTGTGAAAGGGTTTAGTTTTTCCTGTGGGGAAAATTTAACCCGGACATTTAAATCTGGTGCGTAAAAATATATCTCTATTCAATGAAATTGGCAACATTACAACTAAAAAAGTACATGTTCAATGTAGATTACATCAGTACAAAAAATTAACGAGTTGAAAGTAATGTAAGATCGGTTACACAGAAGTAGCATAATTATACAATATTTTCAGTTGTGCATAGCCTGCCTCACTAGGTGAACCTGTATTGAGGCAGAATTTTTTTGTAAATTGTTTCTCACAATTTTATCTATGGTTTTTTATAAATGTATAATGTAGGTTTCTATACAGCAAAAACTTTATTTTAGATTATATTATTGTTTGTATATACACAATACAAAAACTACAATAACAACTGTCAATGACAGGGCGTTTTAGTGAGAGCATCAGTATAGGCTCGATCATTAGAATATATCCAAATTTTAACATATTTTTTAAACTCTTTCTGTGTTTGACTCAGTTTGATGTTTTCTGGGAGATTGTTGAATATTTTCGTGGCAAAGTATCTAAAGCTACGTTGACCAAAGGTGGAAGAGAGCGCTGGAACTTGCAATATGTCTTTGTTGGAATTACGTGTAAATCTACGCGCTGCGTATATCTAAGAAGATACTTAAACGGCTGCTTTCACCAAATAAATGAGCAAATGACATGGATTTGATTTCGCTATTCGGCTAAGAAAATATAAATATGAATCCTACAAATCCAACAAATATTTCAACACTCCTCACGCGCCAACACTAAACCAGTCTTTAATTCCGATGTACACCAGCACAAAATTAAAAAGGAACTAAAAGCCTGCAGGGCCTGGCAGCAAAAACCTGCAGAGCGGGTTTTTCACTGCTAGTTTTTAATAAAACACGACTCGTTTAAAATAGATGAAAATCTTGTGGAAAATGTCTAAAATAGCATTTCAAGCAACAATGTGAATTATTTCATACATAAAACTGGTAAAATAACTAACTAAACTAAACTAAATAAAAACAAGTTGATAATAATCGGAGCAAACTGTGCGATTTTTTTCTATCGACGGAATTTGATATAATTGCCGTTTAGGCGTGGGGAATGTATAAATATTTTCTTCAAACACAACAAATGTATTTTTAAGAGCTTTAAAACTTAAATTATTTAAGGAAAATATGTGATAAATGGATAGAAATGCTTGAAACAATTGGGAAGCACGTAGGTCCATGGTTTTCATATGTCATCTACAACTTATTATCGGATTATAAGAAACACGCGATATTCAAGGATGTCCGATATTCGAACTTAGACCGCATGACTCACAGCATGGCACAATGTATTCTTTCTCGCGTCAGACGCGTTTAAAATAGACGCAAATAATAAGCTAATTTATTTGGCACTAACAAAGCCTTTACGGTTACACAAATTTATTTATTTTGTGCCAAACGAAACTTGTCACATTTAAGTAGTAGGCAACACATATACGGGGTTTCAAGGGGTGTACTTGACTTACTTTAACCAGAGATTTCTGATATTATTTTGAGTAAAATATGTACTTAAATTATATTTTGGTCTCCGGTAACATTTTTGAAGTTTTTTCTTGTATCTATAAACACAAAAAAATCAGTAGGCATTAGATAGTTAGGGGCGAGGTGAGAGGTTGGGTGGTTACTCGGCTGAGTGACCAGTGAAATATGTGAAAGAATTATTTTTTTGGGGTACTGCCGACCCGGCAACCATTTATTGGATAACTGACACCTCGGCACCCCAAGTGGTTCGCTACGTTTAGTGACTTAACCCGGGTTCATGAGGTAAGTTTTGTCCAGGTTTTCACCAGCTGCATAGCAGTCCGGATCCGGAGAGAATGGTTGAGGTAGTCCCTTTGACTTCTCCAGCGGCACTCTCTCGGAACATCGCATTGCACCGCTGTGGTAGGGATAGATTCATGCATTCTTCACTCCTTGATACACTGACCCCCAGATTCCTACCCACCTCTCATACCCTTTTCCTTCCCAGCACTTCCTATCCTACCATTCCTAGAAAGACCCCCCCCCCCACATATCCCCAAAGATGGCATCAAGGGCGAATTTAGGGGGGGAGAGGGTATTTTTGTGTACTGTGGAGATTCCATCACAGTACATACTTACTTAGAAGTAAAAACTGTCTTTATTTTACACATAAATTTTTCTATTGTTTTGACACTATCATAAACCTTCCCAAACATACTTGAACTTGTAGAAATAAACTTGAATTAAGTACTTCTAACAGTAATTGTTGATTTTTTGCCCGTCCGCCTCTTTTGCCCCCCCCCCCCCCCCCCCCCTCCCCCCCTCCCCAGAAAAAAATCTTATACAGTGATGTTTTTTTCCCCGTCCGCCCCTTGTGCCCCCCCCAAAAAAAAATCCTGGATCCACCCTTGGATGACATAAACCCTGAGATGGACTATTTTTTTTCCTGTGTGGAGCTAATGTAAAAAAAATAATTATGTATATTTTTTTAAATCAAAAAATCTAAATTTAATCTTAATTTTTTACTCCAAATACTGTGAGAAATAGGAAAAACTGGTTAAATTTAGTCGGGTAGACCCTTAATACCCTATATATATATATATATATATATGTTATTTACCACAAAACAAATTTCTTGCAACGTTTTATTCACAAAGACATCATTTTCTAACTGTAGTATCTATCTACGTACATAATATATGTCAAACCAAATAATGTGTTGACAGGTTATTTCTGCAATTATAACAGACAAATTGACTACGACTTGACGTAATTAAACATACCTCAACTCATTTTTAATAAATAATTATTATTGTGATTACAAGCTTTAAAGTTTTATTTGTTGGCTTTTGGCTTTTGGTTCGTTTTTTCCTGTCATAGTGGTGGTTTAAAGCTAATGAATGGATACAGGTTCGGTAGCTGGCTGGCCCATTGTGAACAAAGACCTTTACGATTGTGATGCGGCCTTACACACTACGTACGTATTACGTACAGACTTGTTGGATTGTATGTGTCTGTGTGAGGTTTGTTTTATGTCAGAAGTAAGAAAGCTTTTTTAATATGCTCTACTTAATATATTTTTTTGTCTGTAAAAGCTTTTCCCTCACAGACCCATAAGAACGCGCCTCACGTTACTGCTTGTTTATCAGTTCATCTGTCTGTTAATTTGTTTGTTACGTTCCGGTTGCAGTTCAAAATGGTTGCCGAATTGGATACCACCTTTTTATCCCGTTGCTGTCCTGAAAGAGCGTCAAATCGAAATAATCAATTTTATAGTACCTACCTACCGACCTGAAAGTTTGAAAAAATAAATTGTCATTGATACACGGACTAATTATAAAATTCAGATTAGAAATTTGAAAAAATCGAGTGCCGTTCACACGCAGTAGAATTGAAACCACCATCTACACAATCTCAAGCAATAGGAGTCTTGAAAAGTGAGCTCATAATCAATGCGGTAAGATTTTATTCTATCCCATTCTCTCGCAGGCTAAATCCTGTAGGTGTTTGTGTTTGTCTCTTTTTAGTATCAGTTTCAAATCACAACAGTGCTAAAGAAGTTTCACTTCAAAAAAGGTAAATAAGATACATATAATGGCTTATAATAAAGTAGGTAAGTGGTTTTTAAGTGTATACTAACTTTTGCTATGATTTCATTGGGAGTTATTGTTTTGATTTATTAAATAAGAGAAAATTATAAACATACTAGCTTTTTCCCGCTCGCTCGCATGGTATTAGGGGGGTTCCGACTCCACCTCTTCCACCCCCCCCCCCTTTCCCCCACCCCCTCCATCCCTCTCCGTCCCCGATCCCCCACCTCCCCTCCCACCCTCCCGCATTTATTTGAAGTACCTACCCCGATAATAATTTGAATCGAATAAAGAATTATAGATATCTTACCAATCGTGCCACCTATGGCAATTTTTTAATACACATTTCATGATACCAGAGCTCTGAGCTACAGCCTATATGTTATTTTGATGTATGAGCTATATCATTGTTAAGTTTCATTAAAATCCATTGAGTGGTTTTTGCGTGAAAGAGTAACAAACATGCATACATCCATTCATCCATACATACATGCAAACTTTCGCCTTTATAATATTAGTAGGATTATATTATCTTTTACCAACATCAAGAATATTATTCTACCGGCTTCGGTTCCTAGCCATTCGCCTTTAGTCTACAGGCATTCCCGTCCTTCTCAAATCTTCTTGTAGGTACCTACTCGTATATAATGCAGTTGGTTCACCTAATGCAGTTGGTTCACCTCAATCACCCAGCGCTTGCAACCTCGTGGACTTTCATCAATCTGTCCCATTGTCTTGTCTATATTTTGTCATACTAACACATATTGTATCTATATTTGGCGCTAAGCACTTACATACTGCTTGCTAACAACGTATGCAGGGACATTGAAGGTCCAGTTTCGTTAACAAATGAAGAGTCGTTTTTATCAAAAAAATTAGAGTCCTTGCAAGAGCCTTGAAGGGGTAACCATCTATTACCTATACCAGGGCGGGTAAGTGGTGGGTCCTCCAAGTTGGTTCACCTCTTTCTCAGTCTGTTTCTTTACTGTTTCCCCGTGAAAGACAACCATTCAAAATCGAAACTTTGCCTTTCTCGATATGATTTTTTGCCATGTTTGGTGATCAGATTTGATTATCCACATCCTTCCCAACCATTCTCTTACCTATCTCCTTCCCCTCACCACTGCTTTCAGCCTCACATCATTCCCCAGACAGAAGCAGTTCCAGAGATCTCGTCAAAACTTTTAGTGTGCTCACCACTGATCACTTGTACGCGTACCGCGCAGTTTGCGATCCCCTGTTAAATATAATATAATTGTTTGCATGTGTGTCTGGTGTGTGAATGTGAAATCCCTGAATTATTGGACTTGATAAATAATAATTAAGCCGTGTACAGCCGGGCGAAAGTACCACATCCCTCAAATATATACATTCTCATAATCTTAATGACGTGTCAACTTTACACTTATGGTACTTAGTATAGCCTTACTTCCTGTCAACAAAAAACAAATATTTGTACTGTTCATTTCCTTTATAAAATTACTAGCTTCAGATAGGTACTATCCGGCTTTGCTCGAGATTAGATTGAAAAATGAGGAACAAGCATTACCTACGGCGTCTTGTCGTTATTAATAGTTACCTATGTTATTTATATTATACTGGCTAGTTCCCGGCATGCGTTGCAATGCCATATTCAAAGAAATAAATTGTTTCTCCTTGCATGTCCTTTCCGTGCGTCCCCGTTCCCCTCCCGCGTCTCTTTCCGCGTTCCCCTTTCACCTTCTCCGCCTACCCTCACCCCTCTACAGCTCCCCCGTCCCGCCAACCACCCTCCCACATTCCATATTCAGCCCCAGTGCATTCAGTTTTCAAACAGCTCGCGTGCCACCTATTACAATTTTTTTATTCAAATGTTCATTTTTCATACACCTATTACAAATTTTCATTTTTTAATATTATTTATTTATTTATTGTAATGAGTATTGAATTTTGTTTTAGCAATCATTCTAATTTTTACATTTTTTACAGTTTTGCAAGATTTTTTGAAATGATTAAAAAACTTTCCAAATGTATTGTCATGTGGTTGTAATAACCCAGAAACCTTCACGTGGGCTTAAATAAGATATTTTGAATGTTTCAAACATTTACTGTGCTCAATATAGCAATATATAGACATCTCATATATTCATATACTCACATATTATGCATCCCCAAGCAAGCATATTTTGATTTTTATATACATAGTTATTTTGCAAAGCTCCGTAGTATTCAAAATTATCATGCTACTTAAAAAGTTTACCCAGAAGTTCTGGGTCAAAATGTCATAACGTCAGTTCTTCTCGTTCTAGAGTTTTTGCCGCTTTCGACAAATAAAAATATTTGAAAAGAATATAGGTGTCTCAAAATGTGATTTCCGTAGATTATTCATACATTTGAGGGGTGGGGACTATTTTTTTCTTAAGCCACGAACGGTTTTGACTGCCTTCGCGGTAGTGATATATGGCACTAGACGTGGCGCGGGTTCGAATACCGGCGCGCAAGTAAAATTTATTTAATTAATTTGTGTTTATTCACAAAAATCTCATTCATACTAATTTAATATGATATACTTTAGCACGTTCCCGAATGGAAGATACTCTCACAGGATTGGGTTAAAAACCAACATGCAAATTTGAGCGATGCTTGAAACGGGTTTGGCCGTGTTTGGTGATCAGTTCTAATTAACAAGGTGCTTCCCTACCATTCTACTTCAAACTTCTATAGCCCCGCTATGATTTGGATTTCGGATGATTACTGCACCTGAGTCGCACAACTGCGCTCATTGACCGCTTTGATTATGATGTCACTTTTAAAGGCTCCTATTGGTTGAGATATGAAACAGAAATTACGCTGGTCTGCGCTCATTGGTCGCTTTAATTATGACCTCACTTTTCAAGTATTGGTTGAGATTGTTTTGGTAAAGTTTCGCTTCTACCGCGTGTAAACTGCACTCAAATTTTTAATTTGGTTGTCATTAAACCAAACATTTAGGGCGGACATTTTAAATGCAGCAACATACTTATTAAAAAATTAAAGTGTCTATTTATTACAGTGAGAAAGTTAGGTACGTTGTAGTTTTAAAAAATATTTGAAGATGTAAGTATGTTATAAAATCATCAGTCTTGATTTCCTAGTATCAAACAATCTGCGAAATAAGAATCAAGATTACATATTACTAAAAATGTTTTCGTAAATAATTTTCTTCCCCATAACTTACGTTCCATCTATGCAGTAATCTGTTTCCTCCCAACAATCCTCAGCGGTTGTGATCTCCGCTACCTACTACCTACCTACAGCTTCCTACCTGGCACCAACCATCACGGGCTACCGTGTTACCCCTGGCGGTCGCTTGGCGAAACATTGCCCTTCTCAAGCAAGCGTGTCAGTGCAGTACCTGCTTGCTAATATTATATTTTCATTTGTAACATATTTAATTATGTTGTTTATTTTTATTTATGTTGTTCCTCGAGCAACATGGTGCAAAAGAGTTAAACTGATGTTTATCAAAGTTTTAAGATAGGTCAACCAAAGTGGTATTTGTAAATTGATGTTACACCCAAGGAGATGTTAAAAGTAATATTGTTGTTCCCGCGTTTTTGTAGCATGTTAGTAACTAGTATTTTTTATAGACAAATGAAACAAGTATTTTTTATGTTGTATAAAAATTGTGTACAATTGGAATTCATTGCCCTCTAAGCTACTGCAAGTAGCTTGTCAGCAGGAGATTAGTAACACAGATTACAAGTAGTTACAACAACAAATTAAATAATCATAAACGCATTAGCGTAGCAACAACATATACAAATAACAACATATAACATACCTACCAACATTGTGATATGTAAATGTTGAAAATAAATCAGAATTTGCATTTTTATGGTGAAAAACAGTGGAATAGGAAAATATATTTTTTAAATATCATGATACAGTTGCGCAAAATAATAACAGTAATACATTAGTAGTTAATCACAAACTTGCAATTTAATGCATGGTAAGAAAGAACAAAATATAATCTATAGTTTTACAGTTTATCCAAATGATGTCTTGCATATCTAGTACAATACATGAAGTACAATAAAATCGTCACGTTCAAAATTCCCCTGAATGTTTATTTTCCGAAAATTCTGTTATGTATCGTATATCAATATGTTCGTTATTGAATTTTTGGCTTCAAAGTCCTGAAATTAAAAATATGGTGTGAAAGTGAAGTAAGTTGCAACTGTAAAAAAAGACCTATTTCACAGGGTTTTATCAGTAAATCGTAGGTAACTCGTAACGTTACAGTAATAATATTGCAGTTACAGTGAATTCCAAAGATTTTTCCCACAAACATATCATGCTTTGTGGTTATTGACCTTAGAGCGTATTAAATTGTAATTAATGAGGCAAACCAACAAATACTTAGGTAAGACAATGATTTATTGGCTGTTTTAAAAAAATAGGGTTAATGCAAGTTGTGTATCCACACGTCAGAATTGTGGGTAGATCTCTACATTAAAATGGCACAATCTAAAGAAAAGCCTGCTACAATAACGCATATCGCCAATTATTTCGCCAAACAAAAAACTGCAGCGCTACGGAAATGTTCTTAGAGGGATGAGTGTACATCAGACTGTGCCAATCCAAGAATACCATCATAACTGTATGACTGCCTGAACGGAGTCCTCCCTATTACGACCTCCTACATCACATGTTCTCAACATGGGCGATAACGCCCCCTTGGGGGCATTTCAGACCATCAGGGGGACGGTAGAAGACCAAGAGCAAATTGGGGGGCGTTTCAGTCTTTCAGGAGGGTGGTGGAGATCCAGTGGCAAATGTAACCCCATCGTGGTATCCTATCACGCCCCCTTCATCGTGGTATCCCTTTACGCCCCCTCCGCTGTGGCAAAAACAGGTTGAGAATCGATGCCCTACAAAAATTACTATTATGGAGAAAATTCGATTTCATTATTTTTATTCACTTATTTTCTATCGTAATTTTATGTTTAATTTCTTTTTTTTTACTCCAAATTATTGCATTTCACCACCCCTCCATGCCTTCTGCAATGGATTACGTAATATTTTATTATAAAATATAAATACGTATGTTCTCATAGAAAATTGTCCCTCTAAATTAATTTCAGTTGAAGATAAAAACTTGTATTCACGTGCCGTCTCTGCCAAACTAAACATCAGCATCATAAGCCGAATAAAATCTGCTACCAAACGTGATCATAATAAATACATTACTCATCATTACGGACTTTTTCATCTTCCGATATTTCACAGCCGCGTTTATTATTCTTTATTAATAAAAGCCCGGGCTCTTTTGGCTTTTAACCGGGATCGTTTTTTTGTCGAAACCTCACAGTCGTTGTTTGGCAGTTTGGTAGTTGGTTGTTTTGTTGTTTCGTTGAGTCGGCCGGAGGTGTTCCTTTATTGCTTTATAAATAATATCGGCCGATAGTAATTTAAAGGAATTAAAGACTTAGCTCGCTAACTGGCGTGAGGAGGGAGAGGCTCCCGTTTGAGGTTGTTTAATAATGTTTCTTGGTAATCACCCAAGCGTTGTGGGTCTAACTAAACTGTGGGGCTCAAAGTTTGAGAACATTTTCTTTGTCGAGGGTAGAACACCTTGATGATCTTTATAATTGGATAATTTTAACGGTTCTTCTTTATTTAAATGAAGACAATATTAGCGTGCGTTACTACATGGAAGATAATGTTGGTGGTTCTTAGTCGAAGTATGATACAGTTAAAAGTGACCGAATTGGATGTAGACATCTTAACTCAGTTGGTAGAGCTCTTGCCATGAAAGCAGAAAGTCCTGGGTTCGAGTCCCAGAGGTGCCAATATCTTTTTCTGATTTTTTTGTGTCCAGATTTTCGATCGAGTTTCGCTAATATTGTCTGAATTTAATTAAATATTACAATTTGAGGTTTTACTCATAAAGATAAAAATAAATAGTTCTAATTTACTAACATATCGTATACAATATAGCAAGCCCGATTAATAAAAAAATTGATTTATGTAAAAATAGATAGTCCGTTTAATTCTGTTTCAATGAGTTCTAAATCGCCATTTTCTAAATTGTAAATAAATCATACTTTAGTGATTTTTCAAGGGTCCGCGCTAGTTATTTTTTTTCTGTGATTTCTTGAAACTTGATTTTTGTAAGTTTCAATAATTATTTATAATTATTTTTCTCGAAAAAAATTTTTGGCAGTTTTTAAATTTTTTTGTGATGATTTTATTCTCCTGATATGCATAATTTTTATGAAAAAATAAAAATGGATGCTTTCAGGATTTGAATTAATATTCTAAAATCTTCAATGATTCAAGGATAAAATGGTTTCTTTATATAAAAAAGATTTCTGAACTTTAAGGAGATCCAATAGTACAGGAAAAAAATCGAAATCGGCACCCACGCATCTTTTTGGAAGGGATTTAAAAATACTTGACAAGACTTGAGAAAAAGCTTTTGGAAAGGTTGGAAAAAGTAATTGAGAGTTGTTTTTTACAGGTTGATTTCTTAAAGATCTGTAAAAAACATTAACTTTTACGCATTGTTTATTTTAATAAGACGGAAATTTAAAATTGATTTCACGAAACCAAACGACGTGGAGCCTAACGTCTGTTCCCCGCTGCGGCCGTGGGAGGACTGACTAGAAAATGGGTGTGGCGAGTGAGTAGTTCTTCGGTGGACGGTATAAGGTTCACTTTTAAAATCCAAATTCGTTGACTAGGGGCCGTATTGTAAAATAACAATAATAATAATTATAAAGAAACTGAATTTGCCACATTATAAAATAAAATCAATAATTCGAAAAGGGGTTTATAAGTAGGAGAATTTTCACTTAAAAGTATTTTGATATAAACCTAACAATTTATTTTTTTGTAGGCTTATTAAAAGATTTATATAAAAAATGACAGATATTTTCAAAGGCCAAGATATGTTATACCTACACGCAGTGTTTAATTGAAGCATCTGTAATACATCTAAGCCATCAAATTTTCAAAACAAAAATTCCTGATTTTGTATAATTTTGCATTATTTCGCATGGCTTCATCTTAACGTAATTTGGTGTAGAAAAACACCATTTGTATAAGGAAACCCCGTAACAATACAAACATTGTATTCGAGATCATATGCATATGTCGTTATAAAATCGCTTGTAGGTATATGATGTTATAATATTTGTTTAACTTGAACTTTTTGAAATAGTATCATCCGTCTGAATATTTAAATAAAGACGTTATAGAAAACGAAACAAATGATTTCATTTTTAAAGCTTTTAAAATGGCGACGGAAATGAATGGACAGAGGTTTTAAGGCTTTCATACGACCAACAATTTCGAGCGCATAAGTTGGTGCATGTTCCTTGCATGAGTCAAGAAAGAGGTTATTTATAAATGAATTAATTATTCGATAATTGTTTTCTTGTTTAATTCGTAGACTACATTTATTTATTTTTTAAATTAAGTTTAAATAAATTTAATAATGTTACTATTAAGTTTTAAAAAAATTATTATTGTGACAGCTGTTTCTTCTTACAAGGCTATTTTCAAACTTTTTTCACAGTTTGAAAATGGCCCTGCAGAAAACTTAATAATAACTCTATTAAACAAAATTTAAAAATGGAGGTCGCAATAAAATGTAGGTTTTAAGGGATGTCATTCACTTACGAACGAGGCCGTCTACGGTCACGCTTTGGAGCGTGACGTATTTTGAAGTAGATATCACGTGATCAATTTAGTGTCATCGAGTAGTGTCAGTTTGCAAATGATGACGATTGTTGTTGATACTCGTTATTACTACTGATATGTGTATTGTTTTTTTTTAACAAGCATTAGACTATTTTAAACGGTGACATTTATTTCGACGGACTTCGTATCTTCAGGCCGGAATTCTAGTTGGTATTGCCCACAAAGGTTTATCCGTGAAAACCACGCAATAGTCATGTCAATAGTATCCGGAGATTCTGTAGACAAATTAAAAGGAAAAGAGGGAGTTAACGTTATCCAGGCGAGTACCTTGCTATTTATGTCTGGTCCATTAACATGCCTAAAGCCATTTCAATTAACGCTCCTTTTCTTAATGATGATGGTCTTTCACAAATGCAGCACTGAGAGTATCATCCATTATTCAAAGTACTCGATATTACATCCTGAAAAAAAAATAAACAAAGAATATTGTTACCTAATGTAGTTTCCGGGAGATGCAGGCAATACCCGTATCTCCCTGAAACTTGGATTGCTCTTCAATAAAACTCGAGAATACCCAAAACACTTTTCCTTTTATTAGAAGTAATTGATGTGCCATCAGATCCAAGAGCGGATTTAGATCACGGGGGAACTTCCCCCCCCCCCCAGGCGGTATTTTTGTGTACTGTGGAGATTCCATCACAGTACATACCTAGTAACAAAAACTGTATTTATTAAACATTTAATTTTTCTATTGTTTTGTCACTTTCATAAACCTTCCTATACATACTTGAACTTGTAGAAATAAACTTGAAGTATGACAAGTACTTCAAGTTTATTTCTAACAGTAATTGTTGATTTTTTGCCCGTCCGCCCCTTATGCCCCTCCCAGAAAAAAATCCTGGATCCGCCCTTGATCAAATCCGTGAAATGTATAATAATCTGATATATTACAAAACAAATGAGTTAAAAAAGGCACACGAAACAAGGAAACAAAAAGATTATATTGAGACCGAGACATAATTTACGAACGTAGTTGGCGAATTGCAGTAATGCTCGGATTGCAATAATTGTAGTAATGCTCGGTAACGATGACAAGTCAGCGATATTATCGATAAAATCTTTATCGATGGACTGTGCTAGGTACCCTGCTCAATCCAGGAATAACGCTTTGTAAAAAACACCCATGTAAATATTTAAAGCATCGTATAACAATTTGACCGATGCTTATAAGTTGAGATCATTAGCGTTAGTGTCAGTAAGTTTGGAACCCAAATAACCAAGTTTTCCATACAGCAATATACTTGTCTACAGCCTGCACCTAAGTATATTAGGTATTTATAACATTAACAACGTTATACCTACATAATTACCTAACAGTTGTTCACCAGTAGCCAAATGAGCAAATAAATAGAAGTTCACAACATGTTATTATTATTTATGAATGGGTTCACGAACATCTATTAATTTTTATTAAATATGCATTAGCAGTGAGTTTTAACTACCGTGCGCCAATGACGGTCAGATTCCTAAATAATTAAGGGAGATTTTCTGAATTATCTATTTCTCTATTGTTGAGTCATTCCAAGTAGTTGGTAATTAATTACTTCCGGTTTGATTGTGGGTTTTAATAATTACGTTATGTAATAAATGAATATTAAATTAAGGTAATTAAATAATACGAATCAATGCGATAAACTTGATTATTATCCAAATGAAGAAGACATGAATATTTTTAGGCGTATGTCCATTATGTGTGATAGAATTACCAACGACCCGCGACGGTTTAGGGCCTCCGTGGTCGAGGAGAAAAGTTCTCGACTAGCATTACGTAGGTCGTGTGTTCAAATCTCGTGTATAAATTTTATTTGGCTGATTTGTGTTTTCACAATTTAATCATTTTTAAATTTTATTTATTTTACACACTTTACAATTATAAGACAAAATAAGTCCCGACTTTTAAACAGTTTGTCTAACGGGTTCTTTACATTAAAGATTTTTTTATAGTGGGTTAATAGTTACATTTTTACAATTATATAAAATAAAAATAAAAGAATAACAGAAATATAGAGAAAAGAAAAATTATGGAAACATAAAAAAACATAAGTTAATTTTTTTTAAATTTTATTTTTATTTTTGTATTATTATTATTTTCTTTTATTTATTTCATTTCATTATGTAAAAAAAAAATTCTTTCATCTTGAAATATTTTAATTTAATGTTTTATATATGTATAATATGGAACTCGTGGGACTGCACCACCCTCCCCGAGATCTGGAATAAACGAATAAAAAAATAAAATAATAATAGTAAAAAAATAAACAACAATTTTAGAATAATATGTCATTGTAAGCTAATACAGATTAATTCTTTTAGCGACATTTTGATAATGTCGCCGGATCAACTGTCATGGAACCATTTTTTCAGCTAATAAAATTTAACCAATGAATTTTGCACTGATTGAACATGGTCGATATTTGTTTTACAGGAAACTACACGTAATTAATAGGAAATCGGAAACTTTGCAAAATTAAGGGAGTATTTATTAATACTTTGTTGTTACGCACATAATCGACCAGTCCATATACCTATAATATGTCAATTAAGAATAGAAAATATTAAGAATGGAACTACAAAATTTGTAGACTGGCAACATCAATTTAACTGTCAAATATTATTTTAAAGCGCAATTACACTGAATATGTAGAACACTGTGAAACACAATTTAAAAAAGATTTCTTTGTTCTTAAAGAAAAAAAAATTAAAATCGAAGAAGCACTGTTGTTGAGGTACCTACTTAATGACATAAATTTGATTAAAAGGTATTTTACAAAGTGATTTGCATTCATTTTATTTAACATTAATATGAATTTAACAGTAAAGAAAGGAAGAATCACTAATGGTGAGTTTAGTTACACTACTTTAGATCTGAATGAGTTAAATATATTCAGATCTAAAATTAGAGACATGATCTAAAGCCCGGGCAACGCTAGGTAGGTGTGCTTTATATTTTATTATAATATCGTTATTCTTCATTGCAAAGATATAATATACCTTTATGCATGTTATTTATTTTTGGGGTGTTATGCCGTGTTGCGCTATCTCCTCTTTTAGCCAACGTTTCGGACAGCGTTCCAGTGTCCATCATCAGCGACACATCTGCTCTAACGCAACACGGCATAACACCCCAAAAATAAATAACAAAAATACTTTTGGCCGTGAAAATCTAAAATCATATCTACCTATATGCAATTCTAATTTTGTTTCGGTGTGTATCTATAGGTATAGCAATGAAAAAAATATTTTTTTACTTTTATGCCTTTTAAATTTTTTGCAAAATGTTGGTTTCACAGCTTTTCATTCTCACCATGAGTTATATTTTTAGTATCGAACAAAAGTGGCGCCCTCCTATGTTTTCTACTCTTATTTGACAAACTATACGAAGGTCCTGTAGAAACAAATCAAGTGATACCTAACCATAGGTAGATCCTACAGCCATATGAGAACGGTTAAGTATAGGTATACCTGTTTACCTCTGTATTTAGTCTCCGAATAACGACTCTCACGGCCATGTATCGTCGTAACTATAAACACGGCGTTACCGGTTGCAGTGGACCGCGGGAGGCTGGAGCTGATTTAGGCCGCCAATCTATTTCCCAGATCAAATTAACAACAGGAGCAGTTAATCCAGGGCTTGATGTACCTGGCAGCCCATGCTACCAGGGAAGGACTCGGGCTTTTCACATAAATAATAGTTTAACTAAATTAAAGCCGAATTGCAATTTCTTCTTCTGGTCTTTATGACTGCACTGGGGATGACATCACATGATGCCACTTCATTTTTTTATTAACATTTAAACCTGCTAAACTACTTATGTAGTTTGTCAGCAGGTACATAATGACAACATTTTTGCAATAACATGGTACAATGGTAAGCAGGTTAGGTTTCTCGGATAATCTCTTCGGATAAATAAGGCGAATAAAAGGAAAAAAAAACTTCATTTGGTGTCTAAGCTCGGGAGAGGCCGGTTGAATTTTTTTTGCAATAGGTCCACACAGGAGGCCCGGAGGAAAACAATTTCCCAAGAGCTTACGTCATCTTTGGGGATGCTGTGTGGAAGGTCTTTTTACGAAAAGGAAGAAAGGTGAGTTCTGGGAAGGAAAAAGGTTGGAAAATGAAGGGTGGGTAGGAATCTGGGGGTCAGTGTGTCCAGGAGTGACGGTCATATAAATCCGTTCCTCAAACAGCGGTGCAAGGCGATGGGTCGAGAGAATCCGGCTAGAGAAATCAAAAGGTCTCCCTCAACCAGTCTCACCCGATCCGGCCCGCCACGCAGTAGGTGGGCAAATCATTCCGCCGCCAAGACCTTGACAAACCTCACCCATAAACCCGGGCACCCCTGCTAAGTCACCAGACGTAGCGAACCTCTTGAAGTGACCTATGGCAGAGGTGTTGGTTATCCAATAAATGGTTTCCGGGGTGGCATACCCACCTCCCACATTAAAATGTTTTAAGCTCTTTCACGTCCCTAGCCGGTTTCTTCCGACCGATCGCCTTTCACGACAGTGGGAGGGATGCAACATCCGTTCATCACACCTGAACACACTGACCATCAGATTCCTACCCAACTCGTATATATCCCAAATCATAGGCTCTGAGGGAAATTATTTTCCTCTGAAATAATCTTATTCTTTTGTTATTATGAACACAATATTTGTCCATGGTGTGATCCAGTGAATCTTAAGTACCTAACGGTTGAAAAGCTTTCCTTCTATGTATGTCTTTTCCCAATCCGACCACTGGCAATTAGTACCTACCTATCTATATTGCGTCGGCACAAGTTTTTTAATATGTATTTGGGTAATTTACATCTTTTGTTGCCTCCAACCATCATCACACTGATCATTATGTACCGTGCTGATTTTACGAGCTCTATAGTTTTACAATAATAATAGTTCATTCCAGAATGTATGCAGGGGTGGTGCAATGCTATACATTCCATATTTTGAAATAACCATAAAGAAATAAGACAAATAAATAAAACATAATAAAAAAACCGGAAAAAATCAGAAACGACGTGAAAAATGTTAAATACAAAAGTATGGAGGATATTTGACTGTCTCCTATCTCCAGAGGGAGACTCCATCTGGGCAATCGTGGCCGTGATGATTGTATTATTCGATTGGCGTAGTCCACGCCATAATTTTCTCACGCAGTGGCGGAGAAGTGCTCTGAAAGAGTGCATGCTTCCCTCCAGGAAGATTTCCGCAGCACTGCAGTATATAGGCGGAATAGTAGCGATAAGCATTACCGTAATAGACTCTTAGCTTATGACATTGAGATGCATTTTAGAACAACTAATCTTAACTACTTAGAAATGTTCTAACAACGGATCCAAACAATCATAACGGTACTATCAGTACAATGCAGGGTGTGCGATATTCTGCAATAGGCCAAGCCACGAAAGTATATAAATCTTAATGACTTTACTAGACACCCATAAAAGTATGTTCTGTCCTAATTAAATATTGCGTTATTTAAATTCGTAATTATTAGGTGACTGTAACAACATACGATTATCTTTGGCAATTTCTGGCAAGTAACAGAGTATTTCTCAGAAATGACCGATTGCAACCCTGGACTTAAATCCTCGTTAGATCACATTTAAGCGTTCAAACACCAGATAGTTAATGATGGAGCATAAATTAGAATAATTTTGCACTCCGCATAAATTTGACAAAGGGACGATGTGGTCTACGGGCGAGTAGATAGACAAATGAATTTCGCATAAATCGTGGAAATTTTGCGAATTTGTCTGCGGAATGACTTCAGATGTTTCAACGTGGTTCGAATCGCGAGTAAAATTAAAAAATTTCTCTTTCCTTATATTATAAATTATAACATGTGAGTTATATTATCGGATTGAATCTTACAGTGATTTACGTTATAATAATTACAATACCACTAACAATCCGGAGCTCGCGGGATCAAATCGCGGCGTGCTAAGTAAATTTTATATGATTAATTTGTGTTTTTTCACAATTCACTAATTTAAAATAATATATAGTAGTCCGCCTTACTCATAATCGCAGAATAAGATAATACCACGGTAATACGAACGGGTAACCTAACCCGTTCGTATTACCGTGGTATTATCTTATTCTGCGATTATGAGTAAGGCGGACTCTGCCTGTTTGCGACACGTTCCAGAGTGGAAGATACTCTCAGTATCGTTCTGGTGTAAAGCCAGAATTAAAACGTTGTTTGAAATGGCTTTAGTCATGTTTGGTGACCAGATCTGAGTTGCCAGATACTTCTCCACCTTCATCTTTCCCATATCCTTCCCCTCCCCACTACCTTCAGCCTCACAACCAATTACGGATGCAATAGTCTCACTGGCTTCAGACGGGAGCATTTGGGACTCTTGTTGGTATTCATACAAGAAGTATATTTGTATGTAATAATATCCTGATCCCGGGAACCTATATTGGTAGACACTCAAATATTGACAAATAAAGGTTAAAACAACACGTTTTCATATCCACACTATCTTCTATCTTCTTCTTCTATATAAATAAAAATGAATCGCCGAAATGTATGTCCGCGCATAACTTCCGAACGACTGCACTAAATTGGAAAATTCTTTTTTTTTGCGTTCGTTATTGTCAGGACAAGGTTTGTATAAAAATACTGGTGAGCTCTGGCATTACCAAATTTGTGTAAAAAATTGCAATAAATGTACAGGGGGGTTCACGGGACGGGGGAAGGGGGGAGTGGAGTGTGGAGAGGGAAGGTGGAGGAGGCGGAGTGGAAACGCGAGAGGGGAAGGGGAGGCGGAAAGGCAACGGGACGAATGGGAAAGTACACGCAGGGAGATTTTTTTTATTAAATGGCATAGCAACGCATGCCGGGAACCAGCTAGTTAGTTTATAAAAGTTTCAGATTTGGTTGCAAGACCAAATGTAAAAAAAAACGCAGATATAGTGGGACAAAATGCATGCTAGTTTGGTCAATATTTCAATGTGCAGTAAATTGCAAAGTGGTAAAGAGATTTCCAGAGTGGAAGATACTCTCAGTATCGCCCCGGTATAAGGCCGCCATTCAGAATTGAAATGTTGCTTAAAATGGCTCTAGCCGAATATGGTGATTAGATTTGAATTGCCAGGTACTTCCCTAACCTTCATTTTCCCCATCTCCTTCCCCTACCCATTACCTTCGGCGTGACAAAGTTTCTCAATTGAGGATGTAAACATCACTGGCTCCCAACGGAAGGCTCCTTTAAGAAATACCTAAACGCATCTTTGTAATTGTTAATCTATAATAACATATTAAAACTTTCTCGAGAATGAGAAGAAATCTAAATAATTTTGTTTAAACTGTCACATTATTAAAATCATGAAGTGAAAAGTTTCCAAGACCCGCCACCATATTAATAACGCCATTGCACATCGTCTCCCTGATCGATCCCCCAAATTTAAACAAGTCCTTTGTTTGCGAGTTTCGATTTCGCAGACAATGCATCTTACGTTCCAGTTGGCATTATTTGTCAATGATTCCTCTCAATGTAATCGTCTTTAGTCGTCCCGTAATCGATTGACACCGTCCATTGTGGCCGTTGACAACAGTTTAGTGAGTTTAGCGACGTGTGTCATTGGCGACATTGAAAAAAAGTAGCAGCTTTACCCGACACCTGGATATTGGACAACAACTGACTTTTAACTTGTAGCTATACAAATCGGTGTATTGACCAAAAGCCATTCAAGAGGAAATAGGTCCGTTTCCCGTTTGTAGGAATATAGTACAATCTACTTATGCCATTCGGATGATCTTATGCCATTCAACGTGGTTTTGGAAAATGATATTGACAAAAACTGGAATAGGTGTATGTTGTATATGTACAATACTGATTAGTAGGGCTCGGATAAATATGTATTAAAAAATTCAAAATATGTACATATAATATGGACTAAAAAATGTAAAACATGGAAAAAATATGGAGTGTAAAATAAGAATATCTTTCATATTAAACAATGTTTATTGTGAAAAATGCAGTAACAGTTACAATAAAAAATATATAAAAAGATTGCGAAATGTTTAGGTAATTCAAATAAAAAAATGTTTTATTCATCTTCCTCTAAATCTGTCTTAATAAATTGATTGCAATACACAATCACACGTTTTTTTAAATTATCGAAATTAAAACTTTGTCGATTTGGTCTAAATATAGCCTTATATTGGCTGAAAGATCTTTCCACGTCACATGATGTGTAATAAATAAATACCCTCGACTCTGTGCAGAAACGGGCGGTCCGTTTGATAGATTCTCCCATCTTAACAGACGGATTGCAATCTTTAGAGCACAGGCGTCGGGTGGGAATGCTATCCTTGTTCTACCGGTATTACAATGGAAGATGCTCCGAGGAACTAGCATCATTGATCCATTCGGCACCGGTGCATAGTCGGGAAACACGCCAAACGCGTGCCCAACATTTGTACACAGTTGACATTTGTCACATGAGAACGGGTCATTTCTTCGACTCGTTCTTGTGTTCAACAGCTCGGCTGTGGAATGATTTGCCGGCCTCTGTGTTTCCTCCTTCCTACAACATGGGTCTCTTCAAGACCAATGTTCATTCCTTCCTCTCCTCAAAAAGACCCTCCACACAGCATCCCAGATGACATAGGCCCTGAGGGAAATTATTTTCCTCAGGGCCTCCTGTGTGGAGTTAATGTAAAAAAAAAAAAAATGGGAGCGTACTTAAAGACGCGTTCCGAAATTGTGTAAGGCACGTCTGCAGTAATAATAATAATAAATTTGGACAACTTATATAGCGGTGTTTTTGCGAAAAATCGCCTCAAGAGCGCTGTACAAATTTGCATGGATTTTACATTAGAATTTACTTAACTTAGGAGGCCAGATAACAACTCGGCTTGCAATTATCAAGCGCATGGATTATTGGAATTTCCCCCCCCCCCCGGATAAATTAAATAAAAAATCTTTTTATATGTACGTATTTCAATTTACTTAACTATGTAGGGGGCTAGATAACCACTCGTCTTGCAGCTATCAAGCGCATTGTTGGTACCCTCAAAGCTTCCGCTCAGAACTTGATTAATTGTTTTTAGGGTGTCAAATCCTTTATTTTTGTCTAAAATATACTTTACTTGAAACGTAAAGGTTGTTTATCCTTGGGCATTTTGAAATTAAACTGATCGGTACCTAGACAGTAGCAGTAGGTGACTTGAGTAGGAAAAAAATAAAAAGACGCGCAAGCAACAGCAAGCAAGTAGAGGAAGAGAATCAAAAATCAAATTACGACGAATAATACGCGAGACAAATGAAACATGCGCGGCCGTATGCTGGCGAGAATGCAAACACGTAAAATTATATAAATTATTGTGAACTAACTCATGTTTTATGTTGTAAAAATCGAAAATATGGATGATTGTGATATTTTTTGTAAAATATGGACTTAACCATGAAATATGGAAAATAAAAATTAGTTTTTCACAATTTATCCATGATAATCTAGGTAGAGAACACATATGAGACCGAAAATTCGTGTAAATTAAAAATATGTATTTACATATTAATCCGGGCCCTACTGATTAAATTTAAAAAAAATCAAGAAGACAAGATTTTGAAATGAAAACTTCTTTAGCACCGTTGTGATTTGAAACTCGATGAAACAAATACGTCTATCGGATTTAGCACGCTAGAGAATGAGATAGAATAATAGGTCTTCTCTCCGTGTGGTGCTTCGTAGCCTCTCCACTCTGGTCTACATTAGTTTTTCACATCTACCGCGTGTGAACTGCACATATATTGTTTTTTTTTGCAATGCATAGTTAGGAACTTACTTAAATAAAATAAAAATAAAAGTATGACTGAGATCCTTGGTTCGATACCCCGTTGCGACCGTTACCTTTTTATTTATCTTTGTCTTTTTTTTTTCATTTACTAGATTCTTATGTATCTTGAAGAGATGAATCATTTAAATTTACTGAATTTAAAGTTAATGTTCCTTATACAAATAGAACGGCGTCATATGCGCCTTGAAATTTTTACCTCATGTGGGTATTTAAAATAGTATCTGGCTGTTATAGGCTTCGAGGTCTTGTGTTTTGTCGGTAGGGAAAAATTGTTATGTAAAAACCCTACGAAAATTGCATGTTTCGTTTAGCTCAACAAAGCAACCGTGAAGAAAGCTCGTGAAAATATATACATACGTGTGTGTTTGTGTTATGTTGGGAGTGGGAAGGAGTCGGTCATGTCCTTTTATTTGGAGCTCCTCCGCATTTGCCTTTGGGAATAAGGAAACCATGAAAAACCTTATCCGGGCTTCAAATTCAAATCAAAGTATTGTTGAAATTGCACTATTCTGAGTTGCCATGGAACCGTATTATACCTATTTTAAAATTAACCACTTTGAATAATTGAAAATATCATGTTCAAATGAGTACTATAATGTGAGCCCTTCAGGTGGTTTTTCACCAAAACGGCGCTATAGAAAACATCCAAATATTATTATTATTATCATAAAACAAAAACAGATTAGCATTTTTACAAAAAAATACAAAATCACAAAAATAGGCAATTGTAACTGTAATACCTATAAATTTACTCATTTGGCCAAATTATTATGTATATGTAGGTATGTATGTGTATACGTAGATGGGTATTTATATGTGTATGTAAATATTTTCAATATATGCTTACACCATTTTCTATGCTTACGATATTAAGATGTTGTCTTGTTGGTTATAGTATACTCAATAGAATATTTTCTTAGTATTGTGAATCGCAGTACTCCATCATGTTTGATTTAATAGTGATAGTATCAACCATGTTCAATGTAATTATATTTGTGAGCGCTTTGATATGAATCACTGTTAACAAATCTTTAAAAAAGTCATCTCAATGACATGTAATAATGCCGAAAAGAAAATAATCGCAATGCCCTCCGTCTTAGCGAATATGCGAATATCTAAATGTATAGTTTACAAAAACCAAATAATTCTTTGTAAAATGTGTTTTGAGACAAATTGTTATGTTTTGGTCATAAAAAGATATTGAAAGGGGTGATTGTGGATCCGAGAGTCAATCCAATCTTGGCATTGAAGGGGTGGTTTTGAGACCAGCAGCTCACAGGGGTTCCCTCCAACCCCATCGCTTGGGGCGGTTATTGGTCAAGAGGCTATCTGTTCTCAGGCCGTTGGTCAACCGCCCAGGGCTTATTCAAAGGGTACTTTGTCTTTGAAAGAATAACGTCTTCGCAACCCTTAGTGATTGCGGTGCCGCGATTTATTTGGACTTGATGATATATTATATTATGGGTTAGAGCAATCCTTGTCAAGGGAGGTGTTAAACTGACTGGTATAACAAAGACGATCGGATTTTAAAGTGTTATGGTTTACGGTGAATTCAGAAAATGTTTAGGACGATTTCAAATTCTTCGTTTGTCCATGAAGGAAAGCTCGTGTACAAGCAATGGAAGTTTATTTATGTACCATATAATCGGTTAAGGCGCCGCATCCGCGCTCAAAAAGAAGAAGATGGAGAGATACGTAATTACGAATGTTAGAGTAGCGCGCTAATATATAAAGCGATAAAATC
Source organism: Limnephilus marmoratus (assembly GCA_917880885.1). Classification (NCBI taxonomy): domain Eukaryota; kingdom Metazoa; phylum Arthropoda; class Insecta; order Trichoptera; family Limnephilidae; genus Limnephilus; species Limnephilus marmoratus. The sequence continues at coordinate 9,723,586 of OU862922.1, forward strand.
GATGCGAAAATTGCGAAAATGTTTAATAAAACACGACTCTTTTAAAATAAAGTAAAAATTTCGTGGAAGGTATCTTAAGTATCATTTAAAGAAACATTGTGAATCTTTTCACAACTACAACACGTAGAATAAATGAAAAACACGTGTTTATACCTAATAATTTTCGGGACATACTTTGCGATTTTTTTCTGTCGAGGGAGTTTTATATAATTTGCGTTTCGGCGTGGAACGCGTCTAGATATTATCTTAAAAAATAACATATATTTTTTAAGAGCTTAAAATGTGGGAGATATGTAAGAAATCGGTAGAAATTCGGGTAGTGCCGCCCTAATAATGCCGTTATTACAATTACCTTCTTGGATTAAATTAGGCTATAAGGTCGGCCTTCATGGTCGAGGGGTAAGGCTCTTGGCTCGTCTTTAACAATTCATTAATTTTTAATAAATTATATAGCATTTGCGGGACGTTCCAGAATGGAAGATTCTTTCAGTATAGTTCTGGTGACAAACCACCGTTCAGAAATAAAACGTTGCTTGAAATTGCCTAAGCCGTGTTTGGTGATCGGATCTGAATAGCCGTAACTTCATTTTCCCCATCTTCGTCCCCTCCCTTAAGCGTCACAACGTTCTCCAATTGAGGATGCCATAGTCTCACTGGCTCCAGAGAGACGGGCCTCTTTGACAACCCCTAACCGACCAAATCAACCGAAAAGTTAAATAAACCTAAACTTAAACTTTGGATTAAGAGTGCTTTATTGGTCATTTTGGAAAGATTGCTTTAACACTTTGGAATATTTTAACATTTCGATTTCAAACCATAGATCTACCATCTTGGAATTAAATTTACTATCTAAATTCAAATCACTTATTTAATGGTATCCGGAGAAGGTTTTGACTTTATAATATTTGTGATATATGTATTTCCGGAATTGGGATGGCAATTGAACTATTTCAAGTAGTAACAAAGAAGAGGGTAGGGGAAAAGGAATGGGACGGGAGGGAAGAGAAGAGACTATTTAACAAAAGAATGAAATATTGTTGACAAATTTTAATAGTGTCTGTTAAATTTAGTGAACTAAACGGCGCGACATTGCTATAGTTATTGCTATTTACTGTTATCAAATATATGGACATTTTCTGGTTTGAACTATGTCCAATTGTCCATTGCTCATTTATTGTACATCGAGAATACTTTGAAATATACAATGTGGTGAAACCTTGATCTAGACTCCGCATTTCGACTTTCTACCGACTTAAAACATTGAACAATGGGTTTTCTCTTAAAAAAATGTTAATTTTTTAGAAAATCTCTCTTCATATGCCGAATTAAACGAGTAATTTATACTAAATATACAAAATTCATTCAATAGAAAAAAATCGCCATATACCATAAAAATATTTTTTTTAAATCTGGTTTTGTTGTTTTTTAGTAATCCAATGTATATGTAGGTATTAAAAATTCACAATGTTTCATTAAAAGCTACTTAACTCAGTAATGAAGACTCTGCAAAGTTCTTCAAAATACAAACGTGTCGAAGAAATATAGAAAATTCGGTAATGTTATTTAAAATTACACATAACTTAATCGATTGTCCTTCTTCAACGCACATCATTCCATGTTCCAAATCGCAACAGCAGGCAGTCGCTTACCTTTAATCTCCTTCTTTGCAAGACCAACTTAAAACAGAACTCATTTATCTACAGATCCACACACTCATTTAACTTAAATGATTTCCACATTGACATTTTTAACTCAACTTTACGTGACATAAAACGAAAACTCACCAAGCAACATGACTCAAACTAGAAAGTTCAATCCCTATATATATTCCCGTCCTTTGCCTCTTAATCCTAATTCTATATTCCTCCTCCCCCCTCCCCTTTCATATTTGTAAAAAAAATAATTTAATTTAAGAAAACACCCTTTACAATGTTACAATGTCATACTTTATTTTTCATTCACTATCATAAGTGGAAAGTTCATAATTGGCATAATTAATTGTTTTATTGTGTAATCTCAGATTTGCTGTCAACTTTCCCTAAAATAAATAAAATAAAATAAAATATATATTGTACCTACATTACACTGTTCGAAGAGAAAAATCGTTATCAAAAACAAAATAAAATGCTGTCCTCTAAAAATGTATGAGATCAATAGATGCATTTTAAATTTAAAAAAAAAATAAGAAGAAGTTGAATCCTACTTCTTAGCTGCGTTCGACTCATAACGTAAAGGTATTTTTTTATTTTATTCAAAATTGAAATATTATAGTCTTGTTGATATTAACTTCTTTAAAAATATCATTCTTGCATAGTATTGAATATTGAATATAATGCTTATTCCGTGTCAGCAAGTTCCATTTAATAACAACGTGTGTAAGTCTCTAATTTCACCGAATTTCGTCACATTATCGTCTAAATCAGTAAATACATTTGTAATTGAAAATGTGCCCTTGCCATTCATGCCAAGCGGCTTAGCAGAAATCCAATTTTTCGGAAAATAATCCCATTTCGTGAATGCGTAAGTCAAAATCCAGCTTTTGGTGAAACTGACAGGAGAAGCTTTACACTGAAAAAGATACTCATTTTTGGAAACTGTTGTGAATGGGCTTGAATGCCCCAAAAATGTTAGAAAGGCAAGGTGTTCGGTGCCACCATATAAAAAAATACATAAAATATTATTTCAAAAAGTTATGAGTAGGTTTTGAAAACTTAAATTATTAATATTAATATACTTTGTCGTTTAGAGATAGATGACACAAATGTTTCTGGAGAAGAAAAAAGAAAGAAAAATAATTTCCCTCAGAGCCTACGTCATCTAGGCGGCTGCTACGTGGAAGGTTTTTTTAAGGAACGGAAGAAGAAGAAGTTCTGTGAAAGAAATAGGTATGAGGGGTGGTTAAGAATCAGGAGGTTAGTGTGTCCAGAAGTGACGGACGTATGAATACATCCCTTCAACTGCAGTGCGAAAGGCGCAAATCCCTCGCCCCAAGGCGATGGGGCGAAGGATTCTGGCTAAAGAGGTCAAAAGATCTCCTCAACCAGTCTCTCTCGATCCGGCCCGCCACGCAGCAGGTGGGCATACACATCGGTCGCCAAAACATTGTCAAACCTCACCCCATGAACCCAAGCACCCCTGCTAAGTCATCAAACGTTGCGAACTCTTGGGGTGACCTACGGCAGAGGTGTAAAATGGTTCCCGGGGCGACGGGACCTACACCCGCTTCCCAAAATGAAAACTAAATATAGTAAAATCAATAATCTAATAAATAATAAAAATTGCGCAATATAATTTTTTTATTATTTATTAGAGTATTGATTTTACTATAATTTTATATACTTTGTTTATTTTTGGCATCTACATTTATGGTGATGTTTAGGTTAGGTAGGTACTTAAAGTTAAGTACCTACTTAAAATTAATGATCAAATCTAACCATTTTAAATAATCTGCAGGTAGCTAAGGTAACTAAAGCCTGCCCTTGGCTCGACGAGGACGTAGAATGAACCCACCGCCACCACCTTTCGGGGTATTTAGTTGGAGTTATTTTTATGTCATGTTGACGATGTTATTAAGCCTATTAGGACACAATAGTGCGGGACCAACCCTCCAACAATTGATAAGGGAATTTTATACTTACCTTGCCTTGCGCTTATTGGGGTATATTACACCCCTCAAAAGTCACACCGTGGTTTAAGGGTTGTGCGCGATACTCCATATTAATATTTAATATTATGATATGATATAAGTTATGTTGTCCATGTAGCAAAACTATTTATTTAATCTGCATTTTTATAAGTAGATATGCACGTTTGTACTATATATTTTTTAAATAATTTTATACACCTATACACAAGATATGTACCCAATCTAACTATACTATACATATATTCCATCAACCTACGGCTAAAAATTCTTTTGGACAAAGAAATGAGCAATATTTTCAAATAAAATTGTTTAATCTCTTGCTATAAAAAACATTGAAAAAATAATCGACTTCAAAAGACGTATTAAGATATGGATTACGGACAAGGGATGGTAGAATATAGATGCAATGTTGCCTATCGAAGATTAACGCTTATGTTATGTTTTCTTCTAGATATTGCTATATAATTTTCCTGTCGTAATATTTTTACATACCTACTTACAAAAACTTACTTAAAAAATTAACATTCATACAAAAGAAAACTGATATAATTTATAAGTCATATTTCATACACAAAACTACGGACAATGTGACCTTAGAATGGGGTACCTCAGTAAGGTCACATTATTTTCGACTTTTATATTATGAAAAAAATTTTAACTAAAAAAATAAATACCTACGTGCTGACGACACAGGTAGGAATATATTATAATACATATAGCAGAGTGAAAAGGGCAAGGTAGAAAATATCATATTTATGTTAATTCCTATACCTACTTTGAAAAAAAGAAGCAAAATTGAAAGAAGAAAAAAACCTTGATGCAACAGACTGCAATATAAAATTATATTTAACAAGGACATTCACCGACATAACACAAGGACGTGCAAAGAAATCAGGCTTCAAAAAAAGGACAAGGCGAATACGCAGAACAGTTTACTGTACAAAGGGATGAAGTTATATAACAAGCTACCAGAAACTATAAAGTCCACACCAATTGGAAAGTTCAAGACGTAATTGTACGAGCTACATAAAACTACATAAAATTTAGTTTGCAATTTGAAATATTATAATTAATTAGAAATTTGTAAACTTAAATGTAAAAATTACTATTGTAAAATTAATAAATAAATAAAATAAAATAAATAATTACTTATGATTGTTCGACCGAGAGGTCATTTTTTGTCATTATTGATTTCTATATCAATCTTAAATCTTTCAATCTTCTTGTTAATTATTTGTATCCTTGTGTTATGTTTATTCTAAGCAAAAAAAATAAAACAGAACAAAACTGGCGATATCGCACAGTTTATTAAAGCTGATAATGCACCCCTACCGGAGACCGGAGTCGAACCCAAAAGCGCAACTCTACAAAAGGCTCCTCCATGCGACAAATTACAAAGCCTAATTGTTAAGGCCGTCAACTTTGTGACATTAAATTTGTTATTATTATTATGCTGCCGACTACCAAACAGCAGTTTATTCTAGTTTATGTTGCAGAAGATATATTGGTAATAAAGAAGAAGACAAATTCTGCTTTTATAATAAAATCTACTAGACAGGAACTACTATAAAATTACCTAAGTGTTTTTAGTTTCTTACGTTAAGAAACGTTTGTTTAATTAACATTTTTTTTAAATTGTTATATACGCATCTAAAATAAAAATGAGACCTGACCTACGTCATCTTTGGGAATGCTGTTTGGAGGGTTTTCTTTAGGAAAGGAAGGAGAAGATATTCTGAGATGGAAAAAAGTATGAGGGGTGGGTAGGAATCTGGGGCTCAGTATGTCCAGGAGTGACGGACATATGAATCTTTCCCTCCAACTGCGGTAAGACGATATTCCGAGAGAGTCCTGCTGGAAAGGTCTCCGTCTTCCAATCCGGCCTACCGCGCAGACGAATCCGTCGCCAAGATCTTGATAAACCAAAGTCTCTACTAAGTCACCAAATGTATGGCAATGATGTTGGTTATCCAATAAATCGTTTCCGGTTCGGCGGTACCCATACCCTCTTTCCAAATATAAGTGGAATGTTAAAAAAAAAACATTTATTATCCGTTTAACTTGTGTGTGGATTATTATAATTGCCTATTTCATCATCATCATCATCACTATTGGCTCTACAACCCTTGGTGGGTCTTGGCCTCCTTAAGAGTCTTCATCCACTCATTTCGGTTTTGTGCCAGCTCTCTCCAGTTTGGAAGCTCTAAGATAGATATGTCTTTGAGGACATATGCCTATTTCATATTGCGCCTTTTTGACAAATATATCGCCTTTAAGTCCAACAAAAAACCCCTATTTTAATTGTAAATATTTATGTACAGCTTTTAGTGGTCTAATAATATTTTAAAAAAATAGATAAAGAAAATGTGTGTCCTACGTAGATACATCTTATGAAATAAAACTAAAAGAGTGTTATTTTATTGGTTTATTACTAGAAAATGATAACTGACAACTTTCAACAGTTACAGTATTATTATAAATGAACTTAAAATGCAACTTATACACAAGCATTGAAAAATTATAACTTACAGATAAAAAAATATTTTACTGGGAAACTGAATGGTCCGGGTTCGAATTAATCAGCTATCATGATATTTTGAAGAAATATTGGTCGGTCCTAAACACGCAAGGCGGCACCAATCTATCAAAAATGATCATTTGTCCATTCCTTCCATTGTGTCGCTCATGTCACCTTAAAGGTCTTTAGAAAATGGCACCTACCTAGTCCCAGCAGCACTTCTCTTATATCCGCCGGAATTTTATTGTATACTCTGGCTTTTTGAAAAAGTCACGACATCCGGCTGTTTTTTTCGGGTGCTCTAAGGATAAAGTTTAGTTTAAAAGCTTCAGAAAAAGGAATGAGAAATACAGGTTTTCTCTTTCGTTTTCTGTCCGATAAAACGGCCGAGCATATATTTTATAATTATGTCTTTATGCGGTAAACGGCTTTTTTATTGGAATTCGGGTTTAATCCTTCAGACGGACACCTCTATAAAATAAGCTTTCAGAGCACAATTGATGCTGGTCTTTTAACGATTCCGATGGCATTTAAAAATAATAAGGTGAGCTTTAAATTAAAAGGATCGTAAATGGTGGAAAGACAGATTTTTTTATTTATAATGTTGTTAAAACCAACACTATATCGAAACGTAATAAAAAAATATGGATCCCTATTTATGCTACAATTCATCGGTTCGGAGAAATCTTACGGCGCGTTTTTTTAGAGTACTTACCTGAAGGAATAAATAATAAGGTAGTTAATGCAAATATAAAATCTTTTCATATTTACGTACAAGATTAATGTGAATTTTAAGGCTTTTTCTTGTGCCAAGGGTAGGTATTCTTAGAGAAAATAATAAATCTTGCCATTCAACATCGGTAGGTACACATTTATATATTGCTAGCTTTTGCCCCCAGCTTCGCTCGCATGGTATTAGGGGGGTTCCCACTCCCCCCCCCCTTCCCCCCTCCCCACCCCTTCCCCATTTCCCCTCACCCCTCACTCACCCACCCCTCCATACCCGTTACATTCATTTTTCAAACAGCTCGCGTGCCACCTATTAAAGCGCAACAATCAAACACACGCAGTTTCGCATTTATAACATTAGTATTGATTAGTATTTTATACAAATTTGAATTTTAACTATCATAGGGATCTCCATAATACCTAACCTAAACAAATAAAAAAATGACGTCGCACATGACGACCTCCGTAGTCCAGTGGGTAAGACTTTTGACTCACAATACAGAGGTTGCGGGATCGAACCCGGCATTCGCAAAAAATTTTTATTTGATTAATTTGTGTTATTTCACAATTAATTCATTTAAAATAATATGTAGTATATTTGCGGCATGTTCCAGAGTGGAAGATACTAGGGGTATCGCCCTGGTGTAAGACCACCATTCAGATTTGAAACGTTGCTTGAAAATGGCTTTAGCCGTGTTTGGTGACCAAATCTGAATAGCCAGGTACTTCCCGACCTTCCTCTTCCCCATCTCCTTCCCCTCCCCACTACCTTCAGCCTCACAACATACCCCAATTGGGGATGCCATAGTCTCACTGGCTCCAGACGGGAGCAGTTGAGATTCTCGTGCGGTATTCAATGTAAAAAAAAAAATTAAAAAAAATCAAATAATTACTTATAGTTACCAAGCAACGATTTATTTTGCTTTTCGTCTAGGCAATAAACGTGTAATAAATAATTTAATAACGCCAGAGCTTATCAATACATATATACAACCAATATTAATCGCAAATAATGTAGCTTTCTATTAGTGAAAGAATTTTTAAAGTCCATTCAGTATTTTTTGCGTGAAAAAGTAACAAACATTCATACGTCCATACATCCATACAAACTTTGGCCTTTATAATATTAGTAGGATGTAAGGGAATACTTTCGACTAGTAAGTGGCAGATTAGCGGTGGATTTCCTTGCTAAGTAACGCAAAAATAACATCATTCGTGGTGTATACTTTGATTCTTCAAATTGATCCGATTTAATCAATTGAACGAATAGGCTTTCGAGTACTACACTTATGGTGTTAATTATTATGAATTCACCCCGACGATGAACGCTAATGTTTCCGTACGCCGATATCTACATCGGTGTTTTTAATATAAGCATGAAATCAATGGAGTTTGCTAGAACGATTTGCTAGAATGATTCTCGTGATGTAACGAAGATTTTTACTTTCCATACATTCGATGAGAAACGTTCGGATTAATCATACTATCCCATTTAAGGATATTTCGAATGCATCCGTATTCAAAGGTAAATATTTTATTTTTTTGTATTATGATTATTAAAAATAGATTTAATATGGTGTTACATCTCAAAAATATAGTAAACATCACAGATAAAAGTTCTTAATTACCAGGTTTCCACGCTGTACAGAAAAGCAGAGAAAACATAACAACAACGAAAGAATTTAAGCGTTTGGTGTGTCTGGGGTCTAGATTTGAAGTGCCAAGTTTTTCCTCACCTTCCCCTCCCATATCTCTTTCCTCTCCGCTCTTATCTTCAGCCTCACGACATACCCCATTTGGGGATGCCGTAGTCTCACTGGATTCAGGCGGGAGCAAGTGAGACTCTTGTGAGATGTTCACATAAAAAAGGTAGGTATTTAGTAACCTACTGATAAATCTTGTGATTTAGAAAATTACAAACACGTCTTTTTGGCCGCAAGTTATACTGTTTACATAACTGCTAGTATAACCTATTATTTTATTATAATATTATAAAGGCGAAAGTTTGTATGGATGTATGTAATTAAGTTTATATGTATGTATGTTTGTTACTCTTTTACACAAAAACTACTAAATTTATTTATTTATTGCTTCTTCTTCTTCACAATTTATATACATATATTTTTAGCATGTAATTATTAACCCCACTAGGGTTCGCCTGTATAATGGACTTTAAAAATTCTTTCACTAATAAAAAGCTACATTATTTGCGAGTACTATATGCTAAATATACTGGTAAGCTCTGGCGTTACGAATAATCTCTGGCGTTATAAAATTATTTATCATACGTTTTCCGTCCCTAACAAAATCGAGTTATTGCAAACGTCAGAAGAAAAGCAAACAAATTGTTACCTAAGTAACGCGGTTTTTTTTTTAATTAGGCAATTTACCCTAAAAATAGTGTTTTTTTGGCGTCGTACTTAATAACTATCTATTAATATTATTACAACAATAACATTACCTGCAACAGCTGTAAAATTTTTGCTCTTCCACTATTTTTTATTAAAATGATAAAATTGCAATCAATTTAAAAAGTTATATGTATAGAAAATATTACACTAAATAACAATGACAACGCGATCAAACTCTAAGTCCGGCAGTAACCTCAATACGGAGCTTCTACAACTTTTAGACAAAAAGTTTGAAGACTTCAAAATTCATTTTCTGGAGAAAACATTTGAAGAGTTTAAAAACAATATAGTCGAAGTCATAAAAAATGAATTCAAATAGGAAATTAATCAGCTCAAAAAAAAGTGTTCCAACTTGAAATTCTCTCCAAGATAGGAGCCACAGCTGGATGCAATATAACTCGACAAGAAGTGGATTTCGCCAGCAGGATTGCCCCCAGGACAAACCATGATGTAAAAAATGGAAGACCGAGGAACATTGTCATCAAATTAACACGCAGGTACCTTAAGGATGAACTCATAGCTGCAATAAGCTGGAATGGAAAAGGTTCTGAGAAGGAAATAGGTATGAGGGGTGGGTAGGAAACTGGGGGTCAGTGTGACCAGGAGTGACGGATGTATGAATCCATTCCTCCAACCGCGGTTCAAGGCAATGGGTCGAGAGATTCCGGCTGGAGAACATAAAAGACCTCCCTCATCTAGTCTCTTTCGATCCTGCCCACCACGTCTTTACCTTACTGAATCGATTGGCTCTTTAATTCAATTTAAATTTATGATTTATTTTAACGAACGATTCGTTCAAACCCGAATACCACTAATGACATCTCTAAACGTTACTTGCAACATTTCATTGCGGCAATGGTAGTTATCACAATTCAATACCAATTATAAATACAAATTGCTGTCACCACTCGGTTGTGTTGAAGCCGGGCCGTGGGGAGCGGATGGTGTCGTGAGGATTATTTTGGATACAGAATAAAACATAATGCATGATTGTATCACATTATTTGGGTCATTTAAAGGGATATTTTGACGCAGCTGAGGTCCGCACCTCATAGCCTCGCGCTCCGTGCGGGGGGAACAGCTCCCGTGTAATCCTGTACAGGGACGTACTTGGAGAATTATTATTACTATATTCGGTAGGAACTGGTTCCTCGGATCCAGTGACATATAGTCACCGGGACAAACTAATCGCAATAGGCAATGACATCATATATAACAGTTATAGACGCGTGGTAAAAATCACGACTGCCAGTTACAATAATAAATAATCATACCATACCATCGATCTCTCCATTCCCAGAGAAAGAACAAATCTAATAGTACTTACGCCTGCCAGCCGATGCTCCTCACGCTAGCTGTTAAGGTAAGAGGCGCCATTTTTAAGCGCTGCTTTAATTCGTTTCTATTACAATAGTTGATTTGTTTCCAATTCCACGTACGAAAACGGTTTTGCGTAAGGCGCAGATGTATTTGAAGCCGGGTTCTTGAATTTCAACCGTACAGATGCACGGCTATTAACAACGCCCGATATAGTAGTATATATTTCAATGGACATTTCATACTTATTTTTAAAGTTTTATGCGGAATTTTGAATGTAGGCACACAATTAATTATAACCAATTCTCGCGTTGCAGTCGCAAATTTTTTTATGGAAAAGTCCCGTTAGCGATTCGGAATTCGGATGAAACGGAAATGATGCGTACTGCACCTGCGAAGCATTATACTCCTATCAAGGCTCCTATTGATTGAGATATAAAACGGAAATGGACTGCTTTGTTTATGACCTCACTTTTCAAGGCTCCTTGGTTCTTCATTGGTTGAGATTGTTTTGGTAAAGTTTCGTTTCTACCGCGTGTTAACTGCACTCAATTTTTTTTTATTAGGTATTATTTATTTATTTTATGGTTTTTAAATAGATTCATAGTTAAACGTAAAATATTTGAATTGTTTTATAAGTTTAATGTTGTCAAACAAAAGTCAGTGCTCAGAAGAACGCAGTGTATAATCTAATATATAAAACATAAAAGGGTATGATGGTGGGCGGAGTGGATTTGATTCCTATACAAGTCTACTGTTCACGAAGTACCTACTCTTTTTAGGGTGAATTTCCTATTTCGGAAAAAATATCTCCTGTTTTATTAATTGATGACATTTTGCACACTTAAAATTCAAAACAAGATAAACATCACCGTAATTTGATTTTGAAAAACTTTGTGTGAAGTCATAGTAATTATCAAAAATTATATAAATAATTTAATGGAAATATGGGAAACATATACGTTAAGTACTTAAACGACTTACAAGTAATACAGAAAAAAGTTTTTAATAAACTCTTCAATTATAACCCAGACACTCCCACAAAAAATTACACCAGGAAATGAACCGTCTGGAAATAAGAACATTACATACAAATACAACATTTATAAAAAAAACATCACAAGTACACGAACATTATACTAGACAACATAATAAATTGTACAAAATACTGTCAAGACTGAAAGTAGCAAGAGAAGCATTGGCCACGAGGGCGTACACATATAATCTCCTTCCAGATAACCTAAAATGGAGAAGAATATAAATACCTTTAAAAAAAAAACTATTCAAACTTAAGTTGTTAGAACAAAATTAGAAATATTACTACTACACTATGCACTTCTTTATATATATATATAATATATACTACTACATAGTATATATAGTCCTACAGCTCAGTTTTACGAAGTAAAAACAGAACTCTTATCACAGGAACTAACGATACGAGTGGAATAAATGCAATAATGAAACAAAAAAAATTGTGTCCCGGCTACATCCTGACACGACAACGGAGGAAGTTATTTCCCATGTCAAAACGAATACAGATATTAACTGCAATACTACATAAGTTAAGAAAGTGAAATATTACTTTTTTTTTTTGACTTAATAATAATAAAAATAAAAATAAGTCCCTACAACGATCGGGAGTTCAGCTAGTCATAGGTAAAATAAAATAGACAATTTGACTGACAATATAATATGTTGATCTATTTACTTATGTTTTGTAGATTGTATTGCATTGTTTGAATTTATGTGTTTATCTATGTAGTTAAGAAGAATATTTTTTTGTTAGTCTCAGGTCCGCCTCTGCTCTTTCGTCGCATTACGCCGAGTGTAAATCTCGCTAAGTCATTTCTTTTATTAATATTTCCCTTCATACTCTCTGCATCCTGCGCTCCTGCGAGTGTGTGAGTACTGGGTACTGTGTGATCACCATACTAACACACCTAATATTATGTTGACTGATATTCTTAGTAAACATTCGCAAGATGGCGGCATAATGATCCGAAGGGGCTTTCTATTTTTATACTCGGTTCAAGTACTGGTATTATTTATTGAGACATTCAATTTTAATATTCTAAGACTTGATATGGCCAGAGTGGTCGCCATGGTGAAAGTCCACCACCCAGAATCGGAAAGTTGCTTGAAATTGTTTTAACCGTGTTTATGACCAGATCTGAATATCCAGGTACTTCACCGCACCCCCCTAATATCCTAGTCTTTCCACCCATGCCTTCAGCCTCACAACATACCCCATTTGGGGATGCCCTAGTCTCACCGACTCCAGTATTTTTCCAGGATTAGTACCTACTTTAGTCTTTTTTTTAAATATTTCCGTGTGTCACAAAAAGAGTTTTCCGATGATTCGAAAATTAATTCCATAATTTTGTTTTTTCTGTACACAGGTTGTATAATACATAAATATATAATAATATTATTTTTTAAATAAACTCGTTATTCGTTACTCGTTGTTTAAATACTGGTGATATTATTAAACACATTTTTTTTAAATAAATAGGAGTTACATAAATTAAATTCGATAACAATTAATAATTTCATGCTTACTTTGTCAACAACTTTTAAACTTTTTTCCTCTTTTAAGGTGATGCACTATTAGGTAATGCAAAATCGTTTGTTTTTGGTTTGAAAATTAGATCACTTAGAAATATTTTAGAATCTTCAATTAAATACTGCAAGCAGAACACACCCTTCAAAGTAATCGTGTATTTTTCTAAGAACAGAAAAAATAATCTATCAGGCCTATAAAAACTGCTTTAAAGTTCAACATTTCTTACTTGCGAACCTCTTCACGGTTATGGCTTTATTGTGATTGTGGAAAATTAAATTATTTAGAAAACGATCGCAAAACAAAAATATTTGTGCCTGAACTTCACAAAATACATTTAAGAGCGTTTAACCAGCAGCGGACGAAAATCCACATTTCGTCGAAAGTTGTTCTTACGATCGTGCAGGGCGGTTACAATGAGAAAGATTAATTATTCTCCGTACCAGCTTTTTAAAATTATAACTCAATATCGAATTTATTTCAATTCAAATTAGCTTTAATTTACACCTTCATCTAAAATTCTGAAAGGCGTGATGATAAAACTATTAAAATAATGTACTTTTTGTAGTTATTTTTTGATTATAAGTATTTATTATTTTTCAATAATATCTAAATTTAATAAGAATGTTAAAAAAATCTGAAATATATTAGTTTGTAAGTTCGCAAATAAATACACAAACGGACCAATTTTCGCCAAGAAACACATGTACGTACATATTTTTTAATGATTTTACTGAAACTAAAATTAAAATTCTAAAACATACTTTTGCTAGATAATGTATTGATTTATTTTACTGCATGATTTTATTATTTGAAATAGGTGTATATAATACAAAAACTTTTTTGAAAATTGAACAAATCTGCCAACGATGTATGGAATAACCTTATTATACTAAAAATTAAAAAATTTTCTCAAAATTTATTACATACTAATGCTAGATAAAAAAACAATCTTTCGAAATCCATTTATAATTTTTTGTGGAAAAGAGTCAATACGTCTAAAAACTTTTTTGAAAATTACGTATTTCCGGTTTTCTCTGGTAATGCCCTCTTAAATACGCTTCTAGGCGATTTTTTTCTTGAATAATTCAAATAGGCGGCGGCTGTTAAACAAGAATTTAAACCTTATTGCCATTTATATAAGGAGTGTAATTGTTAGCGGCCTGATTCCGAATTTTACACAACGTACAATCGCCTTAAACTCGAATGAATATACGTACTTCAAACAGATGTACCTATTTATGGTTTCAAAACATTGAACTCGTCAGGCGAATGAACTTCTAATAACATGTCATGAAGTGGTCAATGAATAAAAAATTTTAAAAAATTTCAATCTTTGCAAATAATTTTTTTTAAACCTTTAAATATTTTTTTAGTCGCTTACTTTCACACTCTCGGTTAACAATTATTTTCTTTTGAATCTTGTGTAATATGAATAACAATTTCTTTCTGCAAATAGATTTCCCGTATAACAGCCTTTTAATAACCTTTCCGCACCTTCTATTCCCCCCTCTCCTTACAAATGTACGCACCTTAGTAACCACTTTAAAAAAAGAAAGTATGAGTATTATAAACTATTTTAAAATCAGTCTGACCTCCCAAAAACTATTATGTATACAATTAGCTATCTACGAGTATCTTACACTTAAATACAGATTTACACCACCCATAAAATGACATTGAATATCTACTATCAAAACGTAAGAGGACTACGCACAAAAACTGACACACTGTTGAATGCTGTCAGATCCAACGAATACGATATTATAGCCTTAACTGAAACCTGGCTAACTGATAGTATCCGTAATGAAGAACTGTTCGACGATCGCTATGACGTGTTTCGCCGGGATCGAAATTACTGTTCAACTGGTCAGCGCTTGGGCGGAGGTGTCTTGCTCGCTGTACGACGCGAGCTGGTAGCTCGCGGCCGCCCAGAGTGGCACTCAAAAGCAGAAGACTTATGGATATCATTACAAATTAAGGGATCACTGCGTAATAATCTAAACGTATGTTGTGTTTACCTTCCCAAGGGTCCAGCATACAATGAAAACATGGAAAGTTTTCTCAGCGAGATTTCTAGATCAACCTTACAATTTCCCTGTGAAAAATTTCTTATTTTAGGTGATTTTAACCACGCTGACATTCTGTGGAACAAAAGTTCAAATGATACGTCATACACACCTGCCAATCGTTTGTTCCCACTCAGCTCTGCGTTTGTCGATTGCCTGCACTTTTCGGGTCTCTGTCAATATAACGGTATTTCAAACTCCAATGGCCACTTTCTAGACCTCGTCCTCTGTAACGATTCTATTAAGGTATCAGCCTGTAACGACTCACTAATCGTTGAAGATATTCACCATACCTCCATAACGATAGATGTAGCATTCTCAGAACCCGTTGCATTGAGGGAGGAAATACGAAGGGTTCACGTCTTCAAACGTGGTAATTACGAACTTATAAATTTTTGTCTTAATAAAGTAAACTGGCATGAGCTCCTCTCTATCGGTGATATAAATTCAGCTTTATCAAATTTTTATTCACAAATAAATCAACTTGTAGACGCTCACATTCCACTAAAACCAAGTAAAAACTCAAAATACCCACCATGGTATAACTCAGCTCTTATAAAGTTAACGAAGGAAAAATACAAGTATTTCAAAAAGTTCAAAATTTACAAAAATCAGTCTGACTACTCCATTTTCTCTCTCTTAAGATCACGCCATAAAAAACTTCAACAAGAGTGTCACAATCAATATCTAATTAACGTTGAACACGAAATATTTATTTTTATTTATTTATTTATTTGTTGTTTACGCCTTGATGGCTTTTACATATAAAATAAATTGTACAGGAGCATTATAACAAGTATGCAGTATCATAAGTATATAGTACATAAAATGATAAACAAAGCTAGAAAGATATAAGTAGGCTTAACATAAATAGGTATCAGTATTCGAGTAATTGTTTACAAAGGAGTTCTATTTGGGCTCACGCTACATTAGATTCAATAATTATTGTCACAATATCACACAAAGTGTGATTCCAAATATGCTCGAAGCATACCGGTATTGCAGTGGTATAAAACATTTTTAACAATAAATATAAAAGTAGGTAATTTTCTTTAATGTACGTATGTTTGTTATTATTATGAAAAAGAAAAAAATAAAAGGTACACAGTAATTACATATATAAATAAGTAAGTAGGTACTATGAATGTAGTTATCATGAATGTAGTTACAGAGCAGTGGGTATTAAGTTTGTTACTGTTCACAATGTGAAACATTTAAGGATTTTTACGTTAGTTTGTTATTATCAGGAAAAAAATAAAATAAAAGGTACACAGCAATTACATATATGTATAAAGAAGTAAGTAGGTACTATAAAAGTAGTTACAGAGCAATGGGTATTAAATTTGTTACTGTTAACAATCTGGAACATTTAAGGATTTTTGCATCTGCATACATATATGCTTTTTGAAGGAAGCGATGTTTTTATAAAAAAATATATCGACAGAGCAAGTTTCATTCCCCACACGATGCAATCTCTGAAGACAAGAGTTAAACATAAAATTAGTGCGAGAAGCAACTACGTTAAATGGAGCATGGAGTCTGGTGTTGTAATTGTTAGGTACTTGATAATTTATCATGTTCACAAGTTCAGGGCTATCCAAATATCCGTTGATAATTTTAAATAATAATAAAACATCACAGATTTTTCTTCGCTGTGACAATTCGGGTAATTTAAGCAATTGCATTAAATAATTATAATTTAAATTTTCTATTGGAATTTTTAATTTGTAATTTATATGCCTTAAAAATTTATGTTGTACTCTTTCAATTTTGTGTGAATGAACATTGTATAATGGCGACCAGAGAGAGGAATTATACTCAAGAATACTTCTGACCAGTGTTATATATAGCGTTTTGAGTGTATTAGTATGCATTAGATCTTTGGACGATCTTAACACAAAACCGAGACATTTAAGTGCTTTATTCGTGATTGCATCAATGTGGGGGACGAATGTCATCTTGTTATCAAAAACGACACCCAGATCCTTTATTAATGTTACTATAGAAAGATTCACATTGTTAATGTGATATTGAAAGAGTATTGGATTTTTATTTCGAGAAAAACTTATAGATTGACATTTGTTAATGTTTAAAAATAAATCATTTATGTTACACCAATTATACAATCGATCCAAGTTGTTTTGCAATACAAGACAGTCCATTAAATTTCTTATAATAGTGTATATTTTCAAGTCATCAGCAAACAATAGGAAATGGATACCTTCAAATATTGAAACAATGTCATTGATAAATAGTAAAAAAAGAATAGGACCCAGATGAGAACCTTGGGGCACCCCACTTGAAGCTTCAATTACGTTTGACATATGGTTGGATAATTTAACGTATAGTTTTCTAGATGTTAAATAGGTCTCAAACCATTTTAGTAGATTTCCTTTTATCCCATATACTTTTAGTTTGTTTAATAAGATTTTTTGGGAAACTTTGTCGAATGCTTTGCTGAAATCTGTGTAAACTGCATCCGTTTGCAATTTTGAATTTAGATTGTCTGAAATATATTTTTCGTATATAATTAAATTTGTAAGTGTAGATCTTCCGGATATAAATCCATGTTGGTAGGGGGAAATGATTTTACGAGCCTGTAAGATAAATTTTGATAGAACTACGGATTCAAACAATTTAGGTATCGCTGATTGTATGCAAATAGGTCTGTAGTTAGAAGCATCCGTTTTATCACCCTTTTTATAGATGGGACTAAGGAAACTGATCTTCCATTTTTGAGGGAAAAGGCCTGATGCTAATGATATATTGAATATATTGGTTAAATGACCTTTTAAGCTAGATACACAGTTTTTTAAATAAATTGTTGGTATGGTGTCTGGGCCAGCGGATTTCTGACTATCTAATAGTGTAATTTTACGCTGAACATCGATTTCATCAATAACAAGGTCATTGAAATCAATAGAAATATTTGAGTTGAATTGAGGTATTTGGTTATTAGATGAGTTTACATCATATACTTCGCCAAAGCATTCGGCAAATAAGTCAGTAATTCCTTGAGGTGTATCAGCAATTAATTTTACCATTGTAGTATATGATAGACGGAATACCAGATTCATTACTATTAAGATTGTTTGCAAATTTGAATAAATTTTGAGGTTTATTTTGTAACGATTTCTCAATATTTTCCAGGTATTCTTTGTAACAAGAGATCGATATGTTTTTCACCCTTTTGCGTAAATTAGAAAAAAGTAGATAGTCATTTGGAGCTCGAGATATTTTGAATGTTTTATGTGCAAGTTTTTTTGACTGGATGGTACAAATTAGCTCTTTGCTAAACCATTTGGGGTAATTAGATGTCCTACATTTTGTAATAGGGACGTACAGTTCAATTGATTTGTTAATTATGCAGTAAAAAGATTCTATTATATCATTGATGTTATTACAATTACTAATGAAGTTCCAGTCTGATTTAGCGAGAAACTCGTTAATCTTAGGATTATCAGCTTTATAAAAATTTGATTTTTCTTTAAAAGACTCTAAATTTAAATTTTGTAGAGATATATGCTTAACAAAAAGTGGTGGGTGGTAGTTATCAATTGTTGAAACATTGTCATTTGCATGTTGTACACTTATATTGCTGGAATTGCTAAAAATTAAGTCTAATAGATTATTATTGCAGTTATATATAAAGTTCACTTGTCTAAGATTTAGGAAACATGACATTTCTATAAGTTCACGAGAACCATTATTGGACGTGGAATTTGTACGAGTATTATTGTTGTTAATATCCCAATGAACAGTAGGTTGATTAAAATCACCTGTAAGGATAAATTTAGCGTCTGGATATTTTCGCCGCAATATTTCTACTTCTTGACAGTAACTGGTATATAGCTGGACATCAGATGAGGGTGGAATGTACGCACAACCAACTATAATTTTTTCACTTTTGTTTGTCACTAAAACAAATAGTTGTTCCACATTGATATTTGCACATTTGAGTTTTCTTGAGGTTAATTTAGTGTTAATAGAAATAAGACAGCCACCTCCTCTACTTTTGTTGCTAGTATTAGTATCGCGGTCCATTCGATAGGTGTTATGGGAGTGAAATCCTAACTCACCATTTTTAATATCTGGGGTCAACCATGTCTCAGTGAAGCAGTAAACATCATATTCTAAGGTCGGTAGTTTAATTCTTAAATTATTTAGTTTAGTTTTAAGTCCTCTTACATTTTGGTAATAAATGTTGAGAGATTTCAATATCCTCCGATCCAAAAAAACTGTGGAACTACGTTAAATCAAACTCTAAATCACAAGGTGTGCCAAACACTGTATTTCTTAGGGATGAAAAAGCTGAGAACGGATCTGAGATTGCTAACTTATTCTCCAAATATTTCAGTTCTGTTTACACCAACGATGTTCAAACTTCTCAAAATATGCCAGCCAACTACAACATTCACAATTCTTCCACTATTCACAGTATTGAAGTTGACGAACGTCTGGTGCAGACATATCTGGAAAACTTAAATGTAAAAAAAAGCGCAGGCCCAGATCTAATCCCTCCCTTTTTCATCCTGAAGTGCGCAAGCAGTCTGTCAAAGCCATTATCCATTATATTCAATCGCTCTTTAAAAGAGGGTGTGGTACCTAATACTTGGAAAACTGCTTTCATAACACCCATTTTCAAAACCGGGCAAAAAGCTGACATTGAAAACTATCGTCCAGTTTCAAAATTATGTGTCTTCAGCAAGGTGTTTGAAAAAATAATATACGATCAGATGTTTCCCGCTTTGAAATCCTCACTTAATGTTAACCAACATGGGTTTATGAGTGGAAAATCAACAACAACTAATCTAATAGCATTCACGGAATTCTTGCAAGA
The DNA here is from genome assembly GCA_917880885.1 of Limnephilus marmoratus. Classification (NCBI taxonomy): domain Eukaryota; kingdom Metazoa; phylum Arthropoda; class Insecta; order Trichoptera; family Limnephilidae; genus Limnephilus; species Limnephilus marmoratus. The sequence goes on from OU862922.1 coordinate 9,743,679, forward strand.
TAATATGGATCAACGTGTACAAGTAGACGCAATATATACGGATTATAGCAAAGCTTTTGACCTAGTGAATCACGACATATTATTACGCAAGCTTATGCAAATCGGCGTCCACGGTGACCTTCTTAGATGGCTCTCATCCTATGTATCAAACCGTAGTCAAGTCGTAGTTGTGGGTGGTTTTAAATCGGACTGGGTAACCGTCCCATCAGGTGTGCCTCAAGGATCTCTATTGGGACCGTTACTTTTTAATATTTACATTAATGATATAGGCCAATGCTTCAAACACTCCAAAACATTACTTTACGCAGATGATATGAAGGTTTTTTATCCCATCAGATGTACTGCTGACTGTCAAAAAATGCAGGAGGACCTAAACCGTCTTAATGTTTACTGTACACAGCATACCCTTAAAATCAATGTTAAGAAGTGCTTCATCGTGAACTTCACACGAAATAAAAATATCGTTACCTATGAATATAATCTGAACGGCTCAATATTAATCAACAAAACAGAAGTCAAAGATTTGGGAGTGACATTGGACTCTAAGCTTATTTTTGATATTCATATAGACTCAGTCACATCAAAAGCTTCGAAAATGTTAGGATTCATTCTTAGGACATGTAAAAAATTCAATAACTTTAGAACAATGAAAATCCTATATTTTGCTTATGTCCGTAGCTTACTAGAATACGCATCACAAGTTTGGAATCCGCAATACAAATCATATGTGGAAAATCTAGAACGTGTTCAAAATCGTTTTATAAGATACTTAGATTTCCGCAGCTTCCGCCCACACCTAAGTCACCAAGATTCAGCCGCGTACTTCAATATACTACCATTAGAAGCTCGAAGAAGCTCGGCCGATGTACTTTTTCTTCAAAAAATAGCCAGATCCGTTGTAGATTGTCCAGCACTCCTAGAACGAATACAGATACGAGTTCCAAACAGACGAACAAGATCAGACATGATTCTTAGCCTCCCTCGGTGCAACACTAATTCTAAACAGAACTCTTTCATCTATCGTGCATCCAACACTTTCAACACACACTATACACAATTTGACATTTTTAACTCTGCACCACACTCCTTAAAATCACACAGATACTCTCTCGATACTCTACAATAACAATACTTATAGATACCCTCTAATACAACCACCACTCTATAAACTTCCTTTTTCTTTTTTTCTCTCTCTTTTAATTTTTTGTCACGCATATTTTTATTACTATACCTCAACTTAACCGATCCCCCCCCCATCCTACCCCTTTCCTATCCCCACCTAAATAACCCGTAATTCGTCTCTTGAAATGTAATTTTTTATGAGTAAATATTTCTGGAATAACTACACACTTGTATACAATACCCATGTGGAAACCTCTAATTGGTTCAATTATTGTACTCAATTATTATATACTTTGTTGTTAATGTAAACTGTTGGTCTCCCAAATAAATAAAATAAAATAAAATAAAAAATAAAAACAGATATTTTCTGTGTCAATCCAAAACGATTGGCATATCAAATCATGTAAAATATTGCTTCAATTTTGTGAAGAAAAAAGGAAACAGAAAGATTGGAAGGAGACGAATTCGACTTGCAACAGCAGGGTGACTGTTGTTAAATTCCTTGGTAGAAAAAGCTTAGTTCTCAGCTTCAGATTGCTGATTTTTTTTTAAGTTCTGTAAAGTTCGCAGATACTATTCAAGTATGATCGATTTGCACAATTGTTTCTTTTGATTCCATTTTATTTTCCTCATACCTATTCATCTGTTTGGGCAATCAAATTGTATTTCTACCGTTCAACGAAAGCTACTTCTGTTTTCATTTTGAGTATCGTAATGCGATCAAGAAACTAGTTTTTGAATTACTTTCATAGTTAATTAACGCAAGGAAGTTTTACAACTTAATTTATTAATCTATAATGATCTTACTTAGACTTACATTTGCTAGGCAGCTGCTAGAGAACTTAAAACTATGTAACATATTTTAAAACATACAATGGATTAAGATATACTCGTATTTTTTAAAACTGTTTCAATCGTGGACAACAAACATAAAATTAAAACATGATTATGTTTCGATAAATACATGAACTCTTAATAATAATAATAATATGATGATTTATATAGCGCCGTTTTTCTGAAAAATCACCGCAAGGGCGCTATACAAACTTATAATACATTTCTAAAATCTAGAAAAACTGCAAGCTAGACAAATAATTGAAAACAACTTATGGCAAAAATTGCCTCCACCGCACCGGTTCATTGATCACCGATACTAAAATATTTGTACAATGTTTTGACCAATGAAAGCGATGCTGCCTAAAAATGAATGAATATAGGATCATACTTACCTGGGAGGTCGCTTGAAATTAACACTATTTATTGTCTATTTAAAAAGTAATTTAGATAGAGTTCTATCTAAATTACTTATTTTCTACAGAAATCTATCAACTTTTGTTTTATCCAACGACATGTTTAGAAAAAAAAATTAACCACAATTGACGGTGAATGCTGGTATTCCTGTTGAAGGATCTTACGAGCAGAAATGCTGTACCTAGATGTGGGTGGGTGACTGGGGGTGTTGAGGGGGGTTTGTAAGGGGAAGAAAGGGAGAGAGTGAGGGGTAGGGGTGTAGATTAATCGGACGACATTTGTCACGCAGTTAGCTGTTTTTGCGCTTATCCGGGAGCGGCAAGGAGGAGCGATCGGTAGTTTTAAAAAATGCGCAATATTTAAATATTTTACATTGTATTTACGTTTTAATATATAAAAAAAACACTTGATTTGAAAAAATGAATAAAAACAAGAAAATATGAAGAAAAATCAGAAAATATCAATAAAAAGAAGAAAATGTTTATGAAAAATAGCAAATATGAAGAAAAACGAGAAAAAACGAATAAAAACCAGGAAATATGTATTAAAAGCAAAAATATGAATAAAAACAAAAAAATATGAAAAAAAAACAGAAAATATGAAGATATACAAGAAAATATGTATAAAAACTAGATAATATGAATAAAACCCGAAAATATGAGTAAAAAGAAGGAAATGTCAATGAACACCAGAAAATATGAATTAAAACCAGAAAATATGAATAAAAACAAGAAAATGTACAAAAAACAAGAAAATATGGATAAAAACCCGAAAATATGAGTAAAAACAAGAAAATATTATGAATAAAAAGAATAAAATTTGAAGAAATACAAGAAAAAATGAAAAAAAGCAGAAAATATTAATAAAAACCAGAAAATATGAAAAAAAGAAGAAAATTTTAATGAAAACCATACGCTACTTTTTAATGCAATGCGAGGTTCTTGTTTTTCTTATCTACCTATGTTACACTATAGACGAGATTTTTTAAGGCGATAGTGGTCATAGTAAATCAACGATTAAAATCGTGAATGATATAAGCGGTTAGGAGATAATGGGCTTAAAGGTCGAAGATTTACAATATAAATATTCTAATTTCTTTGGCTCAACACAAATACGGAATTGAAATCAGTTGACATAATGCACATTTGCCCATCATTTCAGAATGGAAGGTATTACAAAGTGAGGCACCTTCGCTCTGATTCTAAACAGCCAACAGCTGAGTTTTAAGGCTGAATTTAGTCTCACGCTGACCGCACGCGCACCGTCTGCGCTGATGGTCGAGATGTATGAACTTCTAGGAAGCGTTTTTGAATGACGCGTAGCTATCAGCGCGTAAGGTGGTCAGCGCTGATGGCTACGCGGCCATACGCGTCGCGCGTCGGCGCCGCGTAGCTGTCGGCGCTGACGATTGCACGAGCGCCTCTGCTTTCAGTGAGCGTTCTAGTATCGAGCGGAGCGGACGTCGTCAGCGTGTACAGTCATAGCGAATCGTTTTTTTTGGGATAGGTAGTACAAAGCAGCAATAACTAATACACTCCCCATTTTGGTCTTCGTCTGTACAGTAAGGCGGTCAGTACGATATTGAAACGAGCCACGCTGAGCCTCAGCGCTGACGAACTACGCGCTGATCTATGAGCGCTGACGGTGAGCGTGAGACTAAATTCGGCCTAAGTGTTCAAATCTGAACAACCATGTAGGTACATCATTACCTTTTTTTCCTAATTACTTCTTTCGGTTTCATAACATTTCTTCAAGTTCGACTGGCTACCAGCAGATTAAAGTCTATAGTTCGAATTTCAGGACTTGAAATTCAATCAAAATATACCAAAGCTTTAAAATTTCTTCAATTTGCATTAGTCGGTATTTACATATTGAGACTTATTAAATTAAATTAAAACTTTATTTTAATAAATTCAATTTGCTTTAAATTATTCACATCCAATTTGAGGCAGTGTTCCCCTATTAAAAATGGCTGTCGAATAAAATATTAGGATAGCTTTAGTGTTGAATATAAAAACAGGAAGAACACGTAGTAAGGAGGAGAGGAATATAAGATGGGGGGAGGGGGGGGGGGGGGTGGAGTGGGAAGGAAATGTTTAAATTTAAAATCTTCACTCGAGAAAATATGACGTGATTCAAATTACAGAAATTCATTTTATAATAATATTTTATACGGACTTAAAAGAGATTGATTTTAATTTTCTTGCGGCTTAACTTTAACTAATATTATTTTGTTGAATAATGCTTAATTTGGAATTAAGGAACGGATTTTGTTTTATTTTTTACATTAGCTTCAAGCCTGAGGGAAATTATTATGTCATCTCAGGGGATGCTGTGTGGAGAGTCTTTTTAAGAAAAGGAAGGAGAGGAAGTTCTGAGAAAGAAAAAGGTACGAGGGGTGGGTAGAAATCTGGAGGTCGGGAAGGGGATGGGTCAAGAGAGTCCAGCTGGAGAGGTCAAAAGGACTCCCTCAATCAGTATTTTTCGATCCGGTCCGCCGCACAGAAAATGGGCAGATGCACGCGCCACCAAGACCTAAACAAACCTCACGAATCGAACCACTTGAGGTGACCTATGACAGCGATGTTAAGTATCCAATAAATGGTTCCCGGAGCGGCGGTACCCATAACGCCTTCCAAATTGAATTGAATTATTTTTGTAAGGGTTTAGCTTAAAAAATGCAAAAAAATATTTTTCATAATGTTTATCCACAATTTGTTATGGATGAAAAGTAATAAAAAATATTGTTTAATTTTAACATTTCTATGTGAAAGGTAAGGTTCTATGTAAGAGGGCGTTAATAATTAAATTAATTAATTAATAATATGTCGATGCTACATCATTTGATTAATTAATGAATTATTTCTTGTTGTCTTCCCCTAGAGCCTAGAGTTATTAAAAAAATGTACCGTAATGAACGATCATTTTAAGGTTTTTCGATTCATGTCAATTTAAATATTCCATCTTTATCAAATCGAATATCTGATCGAGTTTGAACCTGAAAGTCTATTTTTTTAACAACGTTTACGAACTTAACATTGGTGGATGTGTTTTAAATGTTAATACGATCGTAGAATGAACTCACTTTTATATTTGTAAATTTGAAAAACATTACAAGCTAAACGTTAAATTTGCGCGTTAAAAGAAGGAATGCCCGTATCGTCCCATTGGTTATCCGTTATCAAGTGTAAGAGGTCTTTAAAGCATGTTTTTTTCGTTATAAACGGTGTTTCTTTTACAGAGTGTTCTCCTGATATGGGGGAGGTATTTTCCTGGCGGGGTGGTCGGTAATGCGCATTATTTGTCACTGGGGGTGGTGGGTGTTGGGCCCACCAGGGTTGCAGAGAAGCTGAAGAGGTAGAAGCAGTTGGAAGTGGCCACCTGGCGCCATCTGGCGACAATCCGGCGAATGATTTGGAAGGAATTTATTCAAACGTCTTGTATTGAATGGCGGAGTGTGAGGAAATCAACACTTCTTTAAGGCCGGCTTACATGCGAACGAAAGAAAGACGGAAATTGAACACTTAAATAAGGTGCTGCCGACGTGTGTATGAGGGAAAATATTGTTGCGTTATTATGCTGAGAGGAAGAAAATAAGTGTCTATAATAAAATTAAAATTATTTATGTATTTCTGCATAACTTTTTTTACTGTTCTTACAATACTTATCCACGGAATATTTATTCTTCACTTTTTGTTTGTATTGTACGAGTACTATGTTTAAAGTGCTTGATTAATGGAAACTTAATTGGTTTATCGTATGTTATCTTACGATGTAATTGTTATATTAATTAACAGTTTGTTTCCTTAATATAATAAAAAAAATAAAAATATAATAATAATCTAACCACCATTGACGATAATATTTGCCTATTTCATCTCCTGCATACTTCTATTATTGTATTGTTCTATTAACTAAATTGTTCTAAAATCTAGTCGCTTTCAACGGAAGCAATCTTCCGAACAGGCCCTCCATTGATATGCTTGGTGTAACCCTAAGTGACCAGCTGAGGTATGGGGGCTCCATCGAAGCCAGAGTAAAGTTAGCCTCCCAAAAACTGGGCGTACTGTACAGGGCCCGCAGATACTTTAATAGTACACAACTGCTAACCCTGTACAAATCGCAAGTGCGCCCCACGGTTGAATTTGGCAGCCACCTCTGGTCTGGAGCTCCAAAATACCTGAAAAATACCCTCGACTCTGTGCAGAAACGGGCGGTCCGTTTGATAGATTCTCCCATCTTAACAGACGGATTGCAATCTTTAGAGCACAGGCGTCGAGTGGAAATGCTATCCTTGTTCTACCGGTATTACAATGGAAAATGCTCCGAGAAACTAGCATCATTGATCCCTTCGGCACCGGTGCATAGTCGGGAAACACGCCAAACGCGTGCCCAACATTTGTACACAGTTGACACGGTCGTTCCTTCGACTCGTTCTTGTGTTCAACAGCTCGGCTGTGGAATGATTTGCCGGCCTCTGTGTTTCCTCCTTCCTCCATGGGTCTCTTCAAGACCAATGTTAAAAAAAAAAATAGCTGTGCTGTTAGCCAAAATATGATAAAATTAACAGTTATTTATGGTAAGTATACACATCTGCCCTGATGTTGGACACTGCAACGCTGTCCGAAACGTTGGCTAAAGAAGAAGATAGCGCAACATGGCATAACACCCCCAAAACAACTAACGAAAATTATTTATCGTATTTATTTAGTTTAGGTACACTTTTAATAATATTTTCATAATTTAAAAAAAAAATAATATGTAGGTATTATTTATTTATTCCGTAATGTGGGGAGGTTAGACTGAACTCACGTATCCCGTAGCGTAGAGCATAATCTATTTATTTATACCCATGGGAGTTAAACATTTCTTACACAATGTTTTCATTTTTTCACTATTTATTTATTTACTATTTTTTACACCCATGGGACTTTAACATTTCGTACATAATGTTTACATTTTTTCACTTAAGGGTTAGGAATAACTAACAAACAATGGGTTAATAAAAATAATTTCTTATAATACAGTTGTTTTCAGTTAGATAAATGTGAAAAAATAAAATGATAATAAACAGATATTGTCACAAATAGTACATTAATGAAATAAAATGTTTAAGTATGTGTTAAACACAGGAATTTTTACATTAAAAATGACAATATCATTGTTATATTTGTTTGACAACTATGCAATCAAGGAATTGGCGAGTTTGTACATAATTTATACATACATACACGTTATTATTACGCATTTTCATCTGTACATATATGTTTGCCTTGCTTACAGTGCTTTATGAAATCCTATATTATTATAAATCAATTCACATCAGAACCAAATCAAAAACAGGTGAACATCTCAGCACGGATTCTACTTCTTAGTTACGTACAACAATAATAATAATTTACTACAACAAATCATTTGTAGTACATATTATCATACTTATTTGACGTAAAAAAGTTTTAGTATAAAAATATAGATAAAAAAAAACGTTAGTGGTCTGCAACATTTGAAAATGATGGGACCATTAAGGGCCCGCAACCCGGATTTGTACCGATTTATTACATATTTCCCTTAAACACGGTAAGTTTTAAAGCTCTTAAAAAATATATGTTATTCTTGAAGATAATATCTAGACTTTGCCCGCGCCGAAACGCAAATTATATAAAATTCCCTCGATAGAAAAAAATCGCAAAGTATGCTCCAAAAATTATTATGAACACGTTTGTTTCAGTTATTTTACAAGTTATATGTATGAAAAAATTCACAGTGTTTCTTTAATGCTGTTTAAGATAATGCCCGCGAGATTTTTGCTCTATTTTAAACGAGTCGTGTCTTAATAAACATTTTCGCAATTTTCGCATCGATTTTATCGCGGTAAATATTAGCGCTCTCCTACATTCGTAATTTCGTACGTCTCCATCTTGTTCTTTTCGAGCCCGGTTGCAGAGCTTTAACTCTCTCCTGTGGGCTTCGATGTTGGAATCTGGACACCGGCGGAATCCCATGAAAAGGACATTTCCGAAGTTGTTTCCTTCCCCCCCGTGTAGGTACTTAATCATGAGGGCTGCAAAACCATGAACTAAAACATAAAGTATTAGGCTTTGGGATACTTACGTTTTTTTTTAAATTATTTTTTAAAGAAATCGTCATTCTATTCGGATGAAAACAAGTTTTTACGGTTTGGACACGCCGAAAATTTTACAGGCTAGAGTTTAAAGTTGGAGATAAAGATGATTCGCCACCCACCTCCTGTTTCCTTTGATATCGCCCTCCTAATATCCTCATTACCTCGCTGTAATCCCGGCTCGTCACTTTGTTTCTAGATTTTTCTCCGTGGGCCCGTAGCAGGCGAGATAAACGATTTCAACAGATTTAAGTAAAACAGATTGTCTGTGTAGCTACTGGACACTGACAGCGTAGCGCTAAGGAAATACCCTGTGGCGGTTCTCAAAGGTTGGTTGGGGCTTTCAAAACCTAATCATATAATAATCCAGGAATAATTAATTATTGGCGCTCTTGAGAGATGTCACAAAAAAACTAACGAAATGTCTGGAATTTCGAGATCAATGAAACCAGATCATAATTCTACCAAAATATAATCAGAATCTTAACGACGTAAGTAAAGAAGCCGTGTACACAAATTGCTACTCGAAACTGGTGTATTGGACGGACCTACTGTCGAATTTGCCCTACCAAACACCAATGAAGAAAGCGTGTACACACATATAATCGCGCGGCCCGATGTATTGGATGGATCTACGGTCGAATTCGCCTTAGCAGGCCTGGAAATTTGATCTTTCTTCCGGGTTTATTTTAATTGATGCTGATGAACGTGTTACTTATATTTCAGATGTCTCTAAACGAATGCCTCCGAAAGTTATAATTCATCGTCTAGAAAAACAAAAATGGGTGCTTACAGCTAAATTTATAGTTCAAACACGGGTTACGAAATGTTCAAATCGTTTAATGTAAAATATATTTATGGTAAGGTACAGTTTTTATTATTCTTAAATATAAATAACTTATACCCCCGGGTATCGGTTTAAAAAAAAGTTATTATATTAATGTACTCGTCGGAATGAATTAATACGTGAGACTTGAGCAATCGTTTTTCTACCATATCTGCAGCGAAATGTCTTCAAAACACTCGGCAAAAATTAAAACATTGGGGCAGGGCCACAAAAGTTTTGAAACCTTTGGTCGTCGTTAAGGAACAGTTGAAAAATACGTGATTTAAATACGATATTACTCAAAATAAAACGATATATTCTGTAGCAGTGTTGTTTGTTCGTAAGAAATGCCAAGTCCTTTCAAATCCAGCTGGCTTAAGCAACAACGTTTTTATCCCCTATCTTCTGTCATTTGTATATTTCATTAGAATTACAACGGAACTTTAACTTTGTAAGCCAACGAACGAGAACTTACAATAAAACAATGTACGCTTTCTGTAAATAATATCCTTTGGGACGGATGAAATGATTTGAAATTCGCAAGAAAATTTCGGAGAGGTAATTTGTTTTAAATAAAAAAACATTTCTGGTAATTGAAGTAAATAGATATTGTGAGAATATTCTTTGTGGATGAAGTGTATCCACATAAAATAATTGATGTCCTAGGTGATTTTAGTATTGGTAATAGATAAATCTAATAATTTAATCTTAATATATAAAACAAAGTCGGGTTAGTTACACCATTTATAACTCTAGAAGAGCTGGACAGATTTTGATGATGTTTGATTTGTTGGATTTGTATCCGAGAAAAACGCATCCAAAGTTTTGCTGAAGGATAATTCAACATACAAACTGATATGATTACAGATTTTCAGGACCAAAAGTATTTTTGTTATTTATTTTTGGGATGTTATGCCGTGTTGCGCTACCTCCTCCTTTAGCTAACGTTTCGGACATCGTTACGGTGTCCATCATCACAAATCTGCCCCGATGATGGACACTGTAACCAAACACACATCCAAAGTTTTGGATGCGTTTTTCTCGGCGGCAAATCCAACAAATCAAACATCGTCAAAATCTGTCCAGCTCTTCTAGAGTTATAAATGGTGTAACTAAACCGACTTTGAAAATGTTGACTAAAACGTTGTCCAAAACGTTGGCTAAAGGAGGAGGTAGTGCAACACGACACCCCAAAAAAAATAAATTAAAAAATATACAAACTGTTTAAAACAGTTTCATATAAAACGCTGTATCTCCTTCAATTTTACGAATTTTCTTTAAGTATTTGGTGAGAGCATTACTAACAAATGCAACTTTCAAAAAATGAAGTAAAAAAAACGATTATTTTTTACAGTGTCCTGGTGCCTTAAGGCCTTGTTAAGGATTTGATCAAGGGAACATGGAGGCGTTTGAAGGCCCCCAGGACCAGAGGCTCGTGTGAACTGAATAAAAAGTTTGTAAAATTACATCACTTCCTAAAGTAAGAGGAGAGGGGAGGGTCATTCAGGTTTGCCGTCCCAGGCCTCTGACGGGCTTAGTCCGCCACTGATTTCAACATTAAAAGTGACAAAATATATAATAACTCTTGTACACATTTTATAGTTATTTTTCAATATTATTATGTTATTTTTGCCATACAAATGTAATGTTATAAATAAATAAATATAATATGTTTTAAAAGCCCATAACCTAAGGAGCCGTTCAAGTATTACGTAACGCAATTGGGGGGGGGGGGGGGGGGTCTGGTGAAACGTTACGGCGCGTTACGGGGGGGGGGGTGGAGGGGGGGGTTCGAAGGACGCGTTACGTAACATTTTTTTTCTTTATTTAAATAAAAAACTAAGGAATTGAAATCTTCCAAGTTGGTAAGCCTTTTAGTTTATTTACGTTGTACGGGGTATTCCTCGACTGTATTGAGCGTCATTTTTATATTATTTTAGTTTTTAGTATTCGTTAGTGTTTTAAACACGAAATACGCATAAACACAATTTGCTGTAGTCAGTGTTGTTAATGTGAGTTTTTAGGAATTATAATGTCCTCCAAACCGGAAGATTTATATCATCAGCTGTTATTGGCCTATAAAGGCTCTCATCCTGACTTGCCAGCGCAGCGCGACCAAAAAATGCCAACCAAATTTGAAAGACAGCAAAAGAAAAATTTAAAAAAATTTTAAATTTATGCAACATATGAATGATGTTATACGAGAGTTTTTCGTAAGAACGATTTTAGTTATTACACACAGGTTAGTTTACTGCTAAAATATAATAATATTACCTAAAGCTAGGTTTCGTAGTACATGCATCGTTACACTCAGGACATGAAAAAGGTTTTCTTCACTTTGAATCGTTGTGTAGATTTTTTGATCTCCCTTTTGAGAACTTGAAAAACCACGCTGGGACAAAAAAATAGTTTTTTCTGCTGAAGGTAAACATGTGATTTTTTGTGCCTCTTTGTAGAACACGAATAGTTGCAGTAGAAACATGTAAGTGGTTTTGTAGCGCTGTGAGTCAGCAAATGATTTCTAAGAAGTTCCTTTGTACAAATGTATAATTGCAGTCGAGACACGAAAAAGGTTTTGGTCCAGTGTGGGTAAACACGTGAGTTTTAAGATACCGTTTTGTAGCGCCTGAATAGTCGCACTCGGGACAAGTAAAAGGTTTTTCATCACTGTGAATCAGCAAGTGCCGTTTTAGTTTTTTTTTTCGAGAAGAAGAATAGTTGCAGTCAGGGCATGAAATGGGTTTTTCACCACTGTAAGTAAACATGTGATTTTTTGATTTCTCTGAATAGTTACAGTCGGAACATGAAAAATGCTTTTCTCCACAATGAGTAGAGTCAGCAAGTGAATTCTTGGATATCCCTTTTAAGAACACAAATAGTTGCAGTCAGGACATGTAAAAGGTTTTCTCTTCTGTAAATCACACGGTGGATTTATAAATTATCCTTTCGAGAACTTGTATAACTGCATTCTGGACAGGAAAGTGGTTTTTGTCCACTGTGCGTTAACATGTGATTTTTGGTGACTCTTTGTAGAACATGAATAGTGCAGTAGAAACATGTAAAAGGTTTTATATCACTTTGAGTTAGCAAATGATTTCTAAAAAGTTCCTTTGCACTACATGAATAATTGCAGTCGGGACATGAAAAAGGTTTTTGTCCAGTGTGGTTCAACACGTGAACTTTTGGATACCGTTGTGTAGCGCATGAATAGTCGCAATCGGGACAAGAAAAAGGTTTTTCGTCACTGTGAGTTAGCAAGTGCCGTTTTCGTTATTTTTTTTCGAGAAGTAGAATAGTTGCAGTCAGGACATGAAATGGATTTTTCTCCACTGTGGGTAAACATGGGTACTTTTTAGATTTCTCTTCGTAGTACATGAATAGTTGCAGTCGGAACATGAAAACGTTTTTCTACACTGTGAGTCAGCAAGTGACTTCTTAGATATCTCTTTAGAGGAGACGAATAGTTGCAGTCAGGACATGAAAATGGTTTTTATCTTCTGTGAATCATACTGTTGATTTTTAATCAACAGTATGATCAATCAACCAGATGACTTGGAATTTTTTAAATCTTCTCTTTGAGAACTTGTATAACTGCAGTCGGGACGTGGAAAAGGTTTAACTCCACTATGAGTCAGCTTGTGAATCATAGTGGAGTAAAGTGTTGCTCCACAGGGAAAACTTAGGGAAATTACTTTCCTCAGGGCCTCCTCACTAAAGCTAATGTAAAAGAAAGTATGTATTGTAAAACCATGTAGGTTAATTCTAGGTACGACAGTGTTTAATTGTGGAGATCTGGAAGGAATACAAGGCCGATAAAAATAATAATTTTCTCAATTTTTTTCATAAATGACAAAATGAATAAATAAAATATATCGCGAGTTAGAAATCTTTTGTTTTAATTATTACCGCAAACGCGATAAAATCAAGACAAAGGGTATATTTAAGCGATATTTCAGTACGTTGCGCAACTTAATTGTGACTTTCAGATAAAAATTGTTACTTAGGCGTTACGTAACGCTTAGGGGGGGGGGGGGGTTGAACAAGAAAACGTTACGGCGCGTTACATGGGGGGGAGGGGGGGTCTAAAATCTTCAATTGCGTTACGTAATACTTGAACGCTCCCCAACCCAACGTGAACTATTTAATCAAGTTTTTTTTTTCATAACTTTTAATGACTTTTCAGATGAGTGATGAAGTTGCACATTAAGTTATCCGGTCACCGTTCTAAATATACAAAATCGTATTATCTATACTATATCATATACAGGTGTAAAGGGATGTACGTGACTTACTTTAACCAGTGAGTAAGTATTGGACAATTACGGTCGGGGTGAAAGGTTGGGCGGTTTCTCGAATAAACAGTGAAAAGGCGTTTTAACAAAAAAAAAAAATTTAAAATTTAAAAAATTTAAAAGCTACGTTATCAGCGAGTAACACAGGCTATATATAATGGTTGGCTCTGGCGTTATGAAATTTATATAAATGAAAATGTGCGTATTTCGTATATTTTATAGGCAAGGAGGAAAGGCAGGGGGAAGATGGGGTTAGCGGAGAGGGAAGAGAAGAGGGAGGGGAAAGGCGGGAAAGGTGAAAGAGAAAGGGGACACACGGGAAAGGACATGCAGGGGGAATCAATTTATTTCTTTGAACGGCATTGCAACGCATGCCGGGTACCAGCTAAATAATAAACTAAATTAAATAAACTTTAAAATGTTCGAAATTCATAGATATTATTTCGCATGGAATTAGGGTTACCTACCTATAAATTGATATAAATTGGTTTGACATTAACAAAGTCAGCGCTGAGGGACTCATAACATATTACTTATACATAAAAGCCAATAAGTTAGAGTGTCAATTGTCGATGATTCCGTCCCACCAATTTGTCCCACACAATACAAATACATCCCAGGCAGCTTCGGCTACTACTTGCAGTTGTAAATTATTATCAAAATATTGAATGCACATTGAAACGGTTCCGGCCATTTGAGGGAGCCATTGTGCACCGGAAAACTGTAACTAGTATATCAATGTATACCATAGAAATACATCTCACTAGAATGGTTTTGTGCTACTAAGAAAACTACTTTAAGGGCCATTAACCAGCCAGCGGCCGAGTATTCAAATTTCGTCGAAAGATGTTCTTACAGTCGTAGAGGGCGGTTCCAATGAGAAAGATTAATTATTCTCCGTACCAGCTTTTAAAAAAAATAACTCAATATCGATTTTATTTCATTCAAAATATGCTTTATTTTAAACCTACATTAAAAAAATGCTGAAAGGCGTGATGATAAAACTATTAAAATTATGTAGTTTTTGTAAGAAAGATTCGCTCTAATGTAGTCGCTTATAAATCTTTGTTTTTTTCATTTTTTATTTTTTACACATATTTAAAAAAAAAAAACCTAAGGACATATATTTTTTTTAAAATTTATCTATTGTTGAAAATGGTATGAACTAATGATATAATGTATGAGAACATTTTGTCTGATCTCTCAACGCTTTGTTATTAATTCATATATTTTTATCACTTATTATTTTCTCTGTTTATCATTTTATTTTTATATTTTATTATTTTGCTTTGACTTAACTGTTTATTTTTATTAAATTGTGAAATTATTAACCCCGATACAGGCGAACCCTAGTGGGGTTAATAATTACATGCTAAAAATATATGTATATAAATTGTGAAGAAGCAATAAATAAATAAAATAAATAAATTATTTTTGATCATAAGTATTTATATTTTTTCAATAATGTCTAAGCAAATTAAAATGTGAAAAAATCTTTAATATAATAGTTTGTAAGACCGTAAATAAATAGACAAACTGGAGTATTTTCGTCACAAAACACGTGCGCGATACTTTTTTTATTGATTTTATTTAAACAAACATTAAAATTCTGAAAAGTAGCTTTCCCGGATAATTTACTGATTTATTTTACTGCATGATTACTCGTCTATGATTAGAAATGTTTGTTGTATAATACACAATTATGTTTGAAAATTTAACGAATCTGCCAACGACCTACGGTATAACCTTATTGTACGAAAAATAAACATTTTTTCTCATAATTAAAAATATAACCTAACTCGATAAAATAACAATCTTTCGAAGTCAATTTATACTTTTTTGTGCAAAAAAATGAGTATTTCCGGTTGTCTGATTATGCCCTCATAACCAGCTGGTAACTATTTTTTTAAATTTTTTTTTTTCTTTTTTTTTTAAAGAAAGATAAACATCCCGCGGTGCCCACTCAGCCACTGACCTGTCTGTAAGTAAATTTTTGTAAGAGCATAAAAAAAATTATAAGTCTAAATGAAAATGGTGGATGTTCCTCAGAGGTACTTTTCTAAACTCGGAACTGCCGGCTGTGGTCAAGTGGTAAAAGCACGAGTCGGGAAGTTGAGGGTTCGCTTGGGCACTTGGCTCGATGTAATGAATTTTATCGTTTTGTTCGATGGACAAAAATTGGAAAATAATCAAATTAAAGAAAAAATTGGAAAATGTATAAAGTCTGTAATTGTTAGATGTCAAATAATATCATTTAAACTTTCTCTCCTGATTACAAATCTATGGAGTTTTTTTTTTTAATTAACTCCACACAGGATACCCTGGGAAAAATAATTCATCTTTGGGGACGCTGTGTGGAGGTTCTTTTCAGGAAAGGAAGGAGATGAAGTTCTGTCAACGAAAAAAAGGTATGAGGGTTGGTTAGGAATCTGGGGATTAGTGTGTCCAGGAGTGACGTACGTGTGAATCTATCATTGCAGTGCATACATCTCATTACACATACCTCCCACTGCAGAGCAACGCGATGTTTCGAGAGAGTCCTCCTGGAGAGGTCAAAAGGTTTCCTCCCACCAGCCTCTCCCGATCCGGTCTGCCACGCAGTTTGTGGGCAGACGCATCCACCGCCAAGATCCGGACAAACCTCACCCCATCATCCCGGAAACCCCCGCTAAGCCATCAAACGTAGCGAACCACTTGAGGTGACCTATGGCAGAGGTGTTGGTTATCCAATAAATGGTTCCCGGGCGTCGCTACACAAATCCGCCTCCCAAAGTCTAAATATATTGCATTTGCCCCAAAAATTAATTTCCATGGATGGATAATTATTTTTTCATAGCGAAAAACGACTCGCATCCGCAAACACGACGTACAGAACAGACTTGTGTATGGCCAATCTTGTGAATACTCTATCAGTGGGTAGAAAGAAAAAAATCATTCTAGGTTCTTAGTCCCCTTGGATACAATCAATTATTGGCTTTCAATAAACAGCTTGCGCGGAATGTGCGAAAAAAATTACTCGTCCGTGTAATTGCGGATCGATTTATTAGATATGGACGATTCTGTACTCGGGTTATTAGTTATTGTAAAAGCTCGTTTTGTTTGGTGTTATTGCAGTCGCCTGAGAAGCCAGGGATTAATGCGTGTTACAGAGATTAAATTGACGAGTAACTGTTGCATCTGTCACTAAGACTTGGAGAGAAAAAAATGCCTTATTTATGATATTATGATGGTATGATAAAAATCTATAATTTTGTGATATGGGGAAGAACCTACTTCAAAGGGTAGCGAATGAACCTAAAGGCAAATTACATATCTAAATACTACATACCATGTCGATCGTCCATTTGATTAAACAAACATCTCCAAATACTAAGTTTTGAGAAAATGAGGAATGCAATTTTGGAATTCTAACTATAAATCACACATTATTTACTCGTGTCTGTGTTTAACATGATAAATATGCTCTAAAATAAAATAAAAAAAAAACTATTATCACTATATTTTCTTAGTTTTTCTCAATTTTATTTCACTTTTTTTTTCTCCTCTGTTTCTATGTTTTCGATTTTATTTTTGTTTGGTTTTTATTTTTAATTTCGACTTTGTTAAATAGTCCAGTAAAGGAAGGAGTTGTAGAGTGCGTGAGCAGGAACCTAAGCGATTCTTTCAGGACTTGCTTAGGGTGCTTAGGGTGTGGACATACTAAAAGTCCTGACGTCTAGGTGGTGAGCTAGGGGGGGGGAGGGGGGGGGGGAAGGTCCCGATTTTTGGGTTTCCGTTTATATCTCTAAAACAGTGCGTCGCAGAGGAAAACTTTTTTAGAATAAGTAAAAGCTCATAAGATTATCTACAACTTTTATTCTATACGTAATTTTGGAAATCCCAGCCGTTTTTGAGTTATACGCTCCACAAATGTCAATATTTTCGAAAAAAATTATTTTACTTCACATTTTTCATGAAACATTCCTTCATATCGTCTAAAATATTTATCTAAGAAAGAAATTTATTTGAAAGAAGTTGTAAATAATTTAATTACTGATATGTCTGCCCTTTCCTCGGCAGATAGTAATTATTAAATAAGGTTCTTTGAATATAAAAGTGTTTATTTACTGGAATAACCTAGCTGGTTAACTACGTCTGTTTACTATTCGGGGGTAGGTAAATCTCTGGAGCCTTGCCACGGGAGCTCGCAAAGTATATCTCTGAGACTGCTTCTTGTACGCCAATGCCATCTGGCGAGCTATGGTGCAAGCTACATGCTTACCGCCATCTATCGTATTCTTTCCATATGAAATACTTAATTACTCTACATCACACCCTCCCCCACCTAACCTCAAGCCCTGGCTACAATAAATACAAGACATGTTCTTTTCAAAGAAGTTATACAATTTGACAAAAAAAATAGGATTTTAAATATTTCATTTATACATGATTTTATACTCTAAATTCAACCAAACATAGTCATGATTTTAAATATTTCAACTTAAATATTTCTGTTTCTCTGGGAGGGACCTTTATGAACGCCTTGAACGGAGCCTTCCTTCCCAAGGTCTTAGTTGAGTAGTTTGCTCTCGATCATCCGCTGGTAATCTGAAATCAAGAGAACTCCACGTTAGCCCCTTCAACAAAGCTGAGGTCCCCAACTCGTCTGAAGCGCATTTCGTGACCTCAGACGCGGTGGGTGGGTTATTATCTTCACTCTCCTCTTCCCATCTCACAGATAAACTCTTTAACTGATCAATATGTCTCTTCCAAGTCAACGGAGTACCACAGATCCTAACGATATAAACTTTTTTACCCACTTTCCTTTCTACAATACCTCTAACCCAACCAACTTTATTCACCTGACGGAAGTCCTTGACCAGACACTTTTGGCCAACATGTAAATTCCTAATTTTTACGCCCCCATAATTCCTTATTTGATTATCTTGACTCCTTTTTATATTATCGTTAGCTATTTTTCTCTGTTCTGACACATCTTCCTGAGTGGTTTTAGGAATTAAACTACTGAAAGTTGATTTCAGTCTCCTACCAAACATCAAGACTGCCGGTTCTAATCCCGTTGTGCAATGTGGCGAATTTCGATAATCAGATAAAAAATCACATAATCTACTTACATAATTTACTGAAAAATTATTCCTAACCATAATTTTTTTTAAAAAATTTTTTACCGTTCTAACTGAATTTTCAGCTTGTCCATTACACTGAGGGAATTTTACCGGTGAATTTAAAAATTCTATGTTATTCTCTTTAAGAAATTCTTTAAACTCTACACTAGAAAATGCTGTTCCATTATCCGAAACTATGCAATCAGGGTTACCAAAATTAGAGAAAATTCTTCTCAATTCCTTAATCGTGTTAAACGAATCCGCCCTTGGAACCTCTAAGCAATCGATCCACTTGGAAAAAGCGTCACAAATTACAAGAAACATTTTTCCTGCTACCGGTCCGCAGTAGTCTACATGCACCCTACTCCAAGTTGCCCCAGGGTTCGGCCACACCGACAAATGACTCTTAGAAGGTGCCGGCCTCATAGCCGCGCAATCATCACATTTTAGAACCATTTTTTCAATGTCATTGTTCAGTGACGGCCACCAAAAATAAGCTTTTGCTAGGCCCTTCATTTTAACTATTCCTAAATGAGATCTGTGTAATAACTCTAGCACATGTTCTTGTAAGGAACTCGGAATGACAATTCTATGTTGCCAGAAAAGGCAATCCTTGACTATGGACATTTCGTTTCTCTTAACCCAGAATCTCCACAGTACATCGTCTCGACCAACTCGTTTTGGCCAGCCCTTACGCAAACCCGTTAAAACTTCCTGAATAACCGTGCCTGTCTCTGTAGCTGTGGAAATGAGCTTGATATCTATGTGCTCGCATTTATCTACATAACACACAAAATCTGATCCATAATCATCTTCAAATTCTTCTTGAGAATTTTCTACCGGAAGCCGAGATAGAAAATCCGCATGATTATGACATGACTTGACAAATTCTACCTTATACGCAAATCCTGCTAATATAATTCCATAACGCTGCAATCTGTTAGCCGCTAAAACCGGAATGTTTTTGTGTTCACCTAAAATCCTCATCAAGGGCATATTATCTACGCATAAAGTAAACTCCCGACCGAATAGGTATTGAAAGAATTTGTTCAGACCAAACACAATAGCTAACGCTTCTAAATCTAGAATACTGTATTTCTTTTCTGCACTAGACAAACTTCTTGATGCAAATTCGATCGGTCTCATTGAACCGTCCGCAAATGTGTGTAATAACACGGCTCCGAGGCCTGCGCTGCTCGCGTCTGTATATAACTTAAGAGGAAGGTTGGGAAAATAATGAGTGAGAATTCTATCAGAACCCATTAGATACTTTACTTTATCTACTGCGTCAATGCATGACTTCCCAAATTCAAACTTTGCATTCTTCTTTAAAAGATTATGCAAAGGTTCTAAAATTGATGACATGTTCGGTATGAAGTTCCGATAAAAATTAAAAAATCCCAAAAGACTCCTCAATTGATGCACGTCAGATGGGTACGGTGCATTCTTAATTGCTTCCAATTTATCCTTTTGAGGTTCAATGCCCCTTCCCGAAATAACGTATCCCAAAAATTCTATAGATTTAACAAAAAACTGACACTTCCCAGTATTGACACATAAACCACATTCTTTCAACCGCTCGCAGACCGCGCAAATATTATTATACAGATCAAGTTCATCGACCCCTGAAATAATAATATCGTCTAGGTAAAAGGCTACGCCTTTTAAACCTTGTAAACAACTTGATATTGTTCTTGCGAAGATGGCCGGAGCCGATTTAAACCCAAAAACCAACCTGTTATATTGGAACAGACCTAAGTGTGTGTTAATAGTTGTAAACTTTTTACAATGATCCGCTAATTCTAACTGTGAATATGCTTCCTTAAGGTCTAATTTTGCAAAAACTTTGCCCGAACTAACCTTATGTATGACCTCCTCAATCCTTGGCATCGGATATTTCTCTAAATTGGAAATCAAATTAAGACTCCTTTTATAATCTACACAAATTCTTATATCTCCATTTTTCTTGACCACCGGAATAATCGGTGAAGCGAATTCGCTACTTGTAACCGGGGAGATTATACCTTTTTCTACCATCGATCTTAATTCGGATTCGATCTTCCCTTTAATAGAAAAAGGAACCGGCCTTGCATTGAAAAAAATTGGATCCGATTCCTGGTTTACCTTAAAATAAACTTTATATTTGTTAAATCTTCCCAACTTTTGCGAAAACACTTCCGGGTAATTTTGAATAAATTTTTCTCCATTCCTCATTTGCGGCGTCACTAAATTAATTGTCTCCTGAGAAGTTATCCCAAGATCGAAACATTCCATAAAATCTCTCCCCACAATTAATTCTGTTCCTTTTATTACTACAATAAAATTAATATTTTTGTTCCTACCCTTAAATTTCACATCAAAAATCGCCTTTCCTACGACTTTTAAACGATTATTTCCATAACCTGAAATAATCCGCTTGTCTTGTGACAAAATGATTGAACTAAAATGTCGTTTAAAAATACCCTCCGGCATCACACATAAAGATGAACCGGAATCAATCATTGCCGTAAACTTCTTGTTATTAATTTCAATTTCAGCAGTAATCGGACTAATTGACGCAACTAAAACTTTACTATCCCTGTGATTTTCAAAAATGGGATTTATAGGATTATTCTTGCAGAATTTCTGTAAATGCCCAACGCCCTTACATTTAAAACATTTCGCATTACGAAATTTACAATCAAACGATAGATGATCATTCCTTTTGCAAATAAAACACTGTTTTTTAACACTACCCACGGGTGATCTAAAATTCGTACCTGAATTTGATCCTAACCTATAAGCTGGTTTCGTGTTAAAACTACCCTTGGGGCTCGACGATCGTTCCCTACGCTGATCTCGCTTGACCCCATCGCTAGTAACTCGTTTTTTTACTAGGTTTACTTCTGATTTTACTGTATTAGCACTATCCAAAGTTGACATACTAACTGCAAGTCCTTCTATTTCATTAAACGATAACGTTTGCCCTTCTACAAAAATTTTCTCTTTCGCGCGCCCCGGTAACAACCCGATTGCAAACATGTCTATAAGATTTTTTTCAAGCCTCGTTTCGAATTGACAATACGTTGCTAAAGAACGAAGTCTAACCGCGAAATCTCTTATCGTCTCGCCTTGTTGTTGCCTCGCTAAAAAAAAATTCTCCCGTTCTTTAAAAACTGAACGATTTTTGTTACAATGTTTGTCGAGAAGCGCTAAAAGTTTATCAAAAGATAAGTCCGTTACTTTACTTGGAAAACACAGATTAATTAGTAAGGTCAACGTTTCTGATTCTAGGAGATTCAATAAAAAAGCCCGTTTTTTCTCCACAGACGCTTTGTCATCATGGATCACGAAAAATTGCTCTATCCGAAGTCGAAACAACCCCCAGTCTCCGGAGAGATGGCAAAACGGTGGTATTCTACCCGATTCCATAACTCCCAACAAATAAATCGGCAAAGAAAAATCAACAAGAAAACAATAACAAATAATCCCTCTCAAAGAATCAAAAATACTTATCTCAGGAACTCTTCTGGTCTCCCTCTGGGTTTTATCCTTGTCTTCTGATTAATTGATTAATCCAATGATCCACAGATTCGTCCTTGAAACTATTAATCCAATGATCCGTTTTGACCTTGAAACTTCTGATTAATCCAATGATCCACAACCAGATCGCCTCCTTGCGGTATTTCACTTCTGTTCCTAAAACAAAAATCTTCTTATTCAGCCCGTAGCCACGGAACCAAATGCTCCTTAATCTCGAGCAGAATCTCTTCCGATTCCTTGCCAAAACTGCAAGTCACTCCAGCAGTGACTTAGTCCTCCGTGTCCAGCACCAATTGTTATTCGCACGCGTAACTTTCACACAATTATACTTATACGGCTGCGCCAATTGATATGTCTGCCCTTTCCTCGGCAGATAGTAATTATTAAATAAGGTTCTTTGAATATAAAAGTGTTTATTTACTGGAATAACCTAGCTGGTTAACTACGTCTGTTTACTATTCGGGGGTAGGTAAATCTCTGGAGCCTTGCCACGGGAGCTCGCAAAGTATATCTCTGAGACTGCTTCTTGTACGCCAATGCCATCTGGCGAGCTATGGTGCAAGCTACATGCTTACCGCCATCTATCGTATTCTTTCCATATGAAATACTTAATTACTCTACATCACAATTACCTTTTAGAATATATATACATACGTAAATAAATCTCCAACCAGTATACAGCAATAATAAGTTTTTTCGTAAAATGTCATCATTTTCAGAAAAATAATCGTTTTGACTTTGTTAAATCTATGTTTTTAATATGTGTACTTATACTCTCTATAGTCTATAGCATGGGTCGGCAACCTTTTGTGGTCCAAGGGCCAAATATTTGACGTGGGAACTTGCGCGGGCCGCACTTACAAAAATTCTCTAGCCACCCCCCCCCCTCCCGGGACGGATCTCATTTGACTAGGTAGTAGAGTTTTTATGAATTGAATTTGCTTCAACTTTAATGGGGGGGGGGGGGGTGACACAACGTTTTCTGCCCCGGGTGGCACCCATAATGGTAATATAAATAAATCATTTTTTAAGAAAGAGGTAAAAAAAGAAGTTCAGTTCAAGTTCTTTAATATTTGCTTGCATTTTTGATGTGGAGGCGCGTAGTATTGCGTCCAACTGTAAATGTAATAATCGAGAACAGTGTTTGTTTTTCCGATAATTAAGAATTGAAAAAGTTTGCTCACAAATATACGGACTACCAAACATAGTAATTATTTGCTGAGCAAACCTTTTAATTCTTTGTACTTTTCGGAAGGCAAACTCCCGTAGAAATCTACTAAGTTATTTTTTTCCTTAAATACCATTTTAAGGATATTATCACTTTGCAAATCTACCATGTTGATTTGCAAATAGCTTAGTACATTATCGATATCCACTGCGAAGGGATTTTCGAAACATCTGAATACATATGGCATATTAATTTATTTTTTACCTTTAAACAATTTACCAATTTGGGAGGCGGGAATGGGTACCGCCGCCCCGGGAACCTTTACTGGATAACCAACACCTCTGCCATAGGTCACCCCAAGTGGTTCGCTACGTTTGGTGATTTAGCAGGGGTGCCCGGGTTCATGGGGTGAGGTTTGTCTAGGTTTTGGAGGCGGATGACCAGGACACACTGAACCCCAGATTCCTACCCACCCCTAAGACCCTCTTCCTTCCCAGAACTCTCCCCTCCTTCCTTTCCTTAAAAAAAACCCTCCACACAGCATCCCCAAAGATGACATAGGCCCTGAGGGAAATTATTTTCCTCAGGGCCTCCTGTGTGAATCTCACGTAAAAAAAAAAAAAAAAAACGAGTATTAAGTAGATTCAGTTCGGCAGTCAAATCAGTTAAAAATCCAAGGTAAGTTAAAAGTCACGTGCGTTGCGGCGAGAATCTTGCGGGCCGCACCAAGACTCCTCGCGGGCCGCAGGTTGCCGACCCATGGTCTATAGGATGAGGGTTTGCACTTACCTCCCCACATCCTGGAATGAAGACCATGATTAATATTATTATAATGGTCCGATACATTAGTATGAGATTTTAAAATATCCTACTACTGATCCAGAAAACAACAGTATTTCGTTGAATTCACTACAAGTTTTCTGCATCATAATTATCTATGTAATCTGAATATTGAACCAGATAGTGGGTGCACTTTTACACATAACTGCGTACATAAATCAAAATTTCGTTTGTTCGGAGATGTCTGACTAATCAACTGGACGATAGACATGTAAAATCTATCTAGTCTACATAGCCTCTAAAAATAAAAGTAGAATGACGATAATAAAAAATTGATTTACGACATCAAATGTAAGATTAAAACAGAAATTTTCATTTAATTTTGTACGATAAGTGAGCGAATTTTCACCAAGAAGTATCAAAGATCGGCTTTAAGAGCGTTTAACCGGCCAGCGGACGAAAATCCACATTTCGTCGAAAGTTGTTCTTCCGATCGCGCAGGACGGTTACAATGAGAAAGATTAATTATTCTCCGTACCAGCTTTTTTAAATTATAACTCAATATCGAATTTATTTCAATCCAAATTAGCTTTAATTTATACCTTCATCCAAAAATGCTGAAAGGCGTGATGATAAAACTATTAAAATAGTGTACTTTTTGTAGTTATTTTTTGATTATAAGTATTTATCATTTTTCAATAATGTCTAAATTTAATAAGAATGTTAAAAAAATCTGAAATATATTAGTTTGTAAGTGCGCAAATAAATACACAAATGGACCAATTTTCGTCAAGAAACACATGTACGTAGGTACATATTTTTTAATGATTTTATTGAAACTAAAATTAAAATTCTAATACATAACTCTGCTAGATAATGTATTGATTTATTTTACTGCATGATTACATTATTTGAAATGGGTGTGGTATAATACAAAAACTTTTTTGAAAATTTAACAAATCTGCCAACGACCTATGGAATAACCTTATTATACTAAAAATTAAAAAAAATTCTAAAAATTGATTACATAACTTCACTAGATAAAAGAAAAATCTTTCGAAATCCATTTATAATTTTTTGTGGAAAAGAGTCAATACTTCTAAAAACTTTTTTGAAAATGACGTATTTCCGGCTTTCTCTGGTAATGCCCTCTTAATGGTTGGGAAAAGGAGGTGGGAATTATTTTTCGACAACTCATGTAGACATTGACCTTGACGATTACTTCTAAATTATATTACTACTAACCGGACTATATCAGATTATATGTAGATAACTAGACACTAATGGGTTCAAGTTCCTAGTTATGATCGATGGAAATCATCTGATCTGGGCCAGAAGCCTAATATATTTATTTATTTAATTTTTTTTCAGGTTGTCCATAAAACAGTTATACACCAAATTATTACGGAGAAGATTACAAAATTTAAGAGAAAAAAGTCCAAGGGGGCAGTATCACTATGTTAAGAGGTATGTCAAAAGATGGTTACTGAACTCTCTGTAGGTAACAATGAAGATATCGATGCCCAATGCAGAATCGTTAATGCAGAATTGCTCTGTTTAATGGGGCATTCTGAAAGGAAGAAGTTCTCGCTTTCGGAGCATAAAAAAGTGCGTGGAATCTCCCACGAGTATACGAGTATACGCGTTAGGGACATATAGGTTAATCTCTTTCAACATATGTGAATTCAGTACAGTACCGGAGATCAGCTTAAAAAAATGTTTCCCGCAAATATTTTTAGGGGGGGTTTCTAAGGTATTTAGACCGAGCATTCCTGTTAAGAATAACGATGAATACAGAAATGGCTAGTATGTATATACTAATGTGCATGGACTATTGAAAAGTCACAACTGTCACGCAACACGTGCCTTTTGCATACTGTTTATTGTTGGGATTGTATTATATGGATCTGCCATGAAGCGACTGCAAAAAAAATGTTAATTAAATTAATTATCGTCTAACAGAAAGAGCTGAAACAATTTTTTCCACCAGAACGCCTAGTCGAATCAATGGGACCCAGATCTAACTAGGAAAAGGCGACAGAAGATTATTTATTAAATTCCTGAGTACCTAGCATGGACGATCGATAAACCCTTATATCGATGCGATATTGACCAAATCCGTCATCTATGTATCAGTTATCAATATTTGCGAGCACGGTCAACAATAATTATTGGTAAGATATAAAAATTTCCACCGACGATGCCGACGATTGAAATATTTTAGCCCGGCCTCTCAGAAAAGTTTTGAATAACGGTCAATATACGCATTTATTTGGATACTGTCGTAGGTTAGGGAAAAAACTTAGTAATGAAAAAAATACTTTTGGCCGTGAAAATCTAAAATCATTTCCAAAAACCTGGTTAATTAATTATTAATCATCATCACTATTGGCTCTACAACCCCTTGTGGGTCTTGGCCTCCTCAAGAGTCTTCCTTCACTCATCTCGGTTTTGTGCCAGCTCTCTCCAGTTTAGAAGCTCCAAGATAGATATGTCTTTGAGGACGTTCCTCAAAGACATATCTATCTTGGAGCTTCTCCGCCCTATCAGTCTTGAGTTCAGCAGGGACTTTGGTGCTTGATGCTCGGACATTCTCTCCACATGACCCAGCCACCGAAGTCTTCCCAGTTTTATAAATTTTGCGACGTTTAGCTTCTTAAACAAAGTACCTATGGAGCTCATTGTTATAAGTCTACGCCAAAATCGACAAAATCGTCTCTCAAAAATTTTCTTTCAAAAACGTCCAGTGCTCGCCCATTCCTCTTAGTTAGTACCCAAGTCTCAGTTGCGTACGTAATTACTGGTCTGATAAGTGTTTTGTACACTAATATCTTCGTGTTTCTGGAGAGCAGTCTGGATGTTATTATTTTCGTGTTTCTGGACAATTATTAATATTTTTCATTATTGATTGGCGTTTGACGTTTCAGAATGCGAATTCATGGACAAATCCTCCAGTTTTGCCAGCATATACCGATTCCTTATTATTTATTCCCTGTCAATATCGGTTCGGCTATCAACGGTGAAACTTTACGATGGATATCGATATAAAATCATCAGAAGTTACACCTATCGATCCGGCATTGTAAAGTTATCGATATCACCGTGCTAGAGTGCTTCATATAAAAGGCGTCGAAATGAAAAGTAGAGTTCAATTATGAAACTTAATTTTTATTTCTCGAATTTATGCATTTACGATGAACTTAAATCCAAACGTGCTTGATACCTTGCACCCTCTAATCCAATACGATGCATTGAGCATTAAATAGAGTAAACACTATGGGGTAGTTTATAGCCCGTGAGTGACTGAATCAGGTAGAGATACTGCAGCATTCTCACTGCATGCTCCGCAAGCGACTGTATGATGCGTGACAGCTGCAATTGGGAGCATTTTGTATGGTCTGCAAATAAATGCATTCAATTTGCGCTGTTCGCTCGATTGACTGTAACAATAATTGCACAATATAGCCCAAAGATACATCGTATGTCGTACGCATAAAAATCTGTCCTATTTATTTAATCAGTTAAAAATCAAGATTTTACGAATCTGCAACTGGGCGTTCAAAAAACGATATGTGATAATCGCGAGTTGGTAGTGGTTAATAATTAAAAAAGTTATTATTTTCATTTAAGTTTTAATTAATTTTAATTAAATTAATTATTATAGAGCGGAGACGGTTCGCACATAGTTCCAGTAAACACTTAAACCAAAGGCCCATTGTGATTTCTCCTATTTTGCATCATTCATTCAGTAACCCGGTTCCTTTTATAAAGTCCACCAGGGTTGTCATTGGATATGAGGCTATGTCTACTGGTTCAATGTGTCTTCCCAGGTCTCATCTCTCTTCTCTACTCCTCCTCAGTTCCCTGAAGGCCCCAAACAAGGGAAGAGTTCACAGAGGTGGACTCAGCTCTCTTCTCCAATCCTCCTTGATTCCCTGAAGGCCCCTCATCTCTCCTCTTTACTCCCCCTCGGTTTCCTGAAGGCCCCAAAAGGGAAGAGTTCACAGAGGTGGACTCAGCTCTCTTCTCCAATCCTCCTTGATTCCCTGAAGGCCCCTCATCTCTCCTCTTCACTCCCCCTCGGTTTCCTGAAGGCCCCAAAAGGGAAGAGTACACAGAGGTGGACTCAGCTCTCTTCTCCAATCCTCCTTGATTCCCTGAAGGCCCCTCATCTCTCCTCTTTACTCCCCCTCGGTTTCCTGAAGGCCCCGAAAGGGAAGAGTTCACAGAGGTGGACTCAGCTCTCTTCTCCAATCCTCCTTGATTCCCTGAAGGCCCCTCATCTCTCCTCTTTACTCCCTCTCGGTTTCCTGAAGGCCCCAAAAGGGAAGAGTTCACAGAGGTGGTCTCAGCTCTCTTCTCCAATCCTCCTTGATTCCCTGAAGGCCCCTCATCTCTCCTCTTTACTCCCTCTCGGTTTCCTGAAGGCCCCAAAAGGGAAGAGTTCACAGAGGTGGTCTCAGCTCTCTTCTCCAATCCTCCTTGATTCCCTGAAGGGCCCCTATTCTCTCCTCTTCACTCCTCCTCGGTTCCCTGCAGGACCCACGATGGAAGAGTCCACTCCTCCCTAGGTTCCCTGAAGGCTCCACCAGGGAATAGTAAATGACATTCCACCCGTAAGGCTGTAGAGAGCGCTGTTGGTGGTGGGGGTCTTCCGTTTAAATACTAATATCAACCAATTACTAAGTAGTTAATACAAAATAATACACAAAAAAATTATAATCTTATAGTAAATATCATTTCGGGGGGCCAACAGCTGTCGGCGAATCAACTGTCGGGTCACCAAGAATAATTCACAGTGTGTTGGTATAATATTATCTTATTAATATTTACCAATTCAGTTTGGTACTTCGTTACTGATTCACAGGAACGTAGATACCATTTTTGTTTGTAGCAATGTAGCAAATAATTAATATTTTTTAATAATGATTGCAGTTCGTGATAAAAACACTAAAACATATGGTATTCGCTGTCTATCGAGGGGGGACGCGGGAACAATTCAATGGGGGGATTAATTAATATGACGCCATTAAACATATGTGTCGTTTATTTACACAAATTTACATGCAAATGTCATTTTTCTCTCCATTGTCCGGCACTAAAACCCTTTTTACTCCACTAATATGATGGGCAAATATAATAAATTTTCCGACTGCGGCGTAATTTATTCGTGAAATTAATTTGTGCATGAATTTTTATTATGCTTCTCATTAACTTGATAAAACTAGCAATTATCATAGACATGTTAATTTTTGGGGACGGTGTCCAAACATGGTACCTATAAAAAACGACCAAAAAATATTTGAAAAGAGTTGAAACAAAAATTTTCAGCAATTTTCAAAACAAAAATTTCAGCAATAGCACAGTCCATTTTTTTTTTTTTTTATGAATCTTCTAACTTAAAATATTATGCACCAGATTTAAATGTCCGGGTTTAATTTTCCCCAAAAAAAAAAAAAAAGGAAAAAAAGAAGGAAAAACTAAACCCTTTCACACACTTCCCCAAATGATCATCTAGTCAACCCACGCTATGCAATTGCACTATATAAGTATTATAAATACAAAATAATACAAGAACAACATGTCAACCTACTAGAGACCAAATGGGAATATATTTCTTCATAAATCACCAATTTGATTTATATCTTTGATTATATGCTTCCTATAATTTTTAGTATTAATGACTCTATCTTGAATGGCAAGCATAAATCCTTCTATTTCTGCGCTCAACTCTCCAATACTCAACCATTTGTTTGACGAAAGTTTGTCAACATACGTTTGGTTGAGATAATTGAAGTGTTTTGCGTGAATAATTTTATTTGACCAGGAATCTAATAATTCATGGTTAGTATTTATAAGAATGTTGGCATTCTCGTCATATAAATTTAAAGGTGTAATATTTCTATCTGCCTTGCAAATTATTTTGTGCATTTCTGAGCTATTAGCTTTCCTTTGGAAAAAAATTTCTAAGCATTTCTACCTGATTGTGTTTCAAAAATGTTATTTTGACTACACCTCTACCTCCTAAATTTCTAGGTAAATTAATTCGTTCTATAGCTGAATTTGGATGATGGCAATTAAACTTTGTTAAAGTAGTTCTAATTAATCGTTCTAAACTATTTAAATCTGTATTGGACCATTTAATTATGCCAAATGAGTACGTTAGTAGAGGTATTGCCCAAGTATTTATTGCTTTTACTAAACTTTTAGCAGATAGATTGCATTTTAAAATATTTCTGATCCTAGTTTGAAATTTAATCCTAACATCATTTTTAATACTAGTGTGATCTAATCTATTCGATTGCGGGTATCCTAAATATTTATAAACCTCATCCCCTTTCATACTTTTAATTTTGAAATTTCTAAATATACCTTCGTCTCCATCTACAATTTTGCCTTTCTCTATATGGATCGTTTTACATTTATCTAAATCAAAAGTCATTTTAATATCATCTGAAAAAATTTTAACTACCTTAATCATTTTCTCTAAATTCGATTCAGAATTTGAAAATAATTTTATATCATCCATATATAATAGATGTGAAACTATACTACTCTCTCTTGTATTACCCTTAATTTTTATTCCAAACTTGCTTTTAATTAACATTTTATAAAAGGGATTCAATGCTAAGCAAAACCAAAGAGGACTCAATGAGTCTCCTTGAAAAATCCCTCTTTTTATTGAAATGCCCGGTACTACTATTTTCTTACCTTTTAAATAACTGCATTTTTATTTTTAGAGTTAGTTTTAATAGTTAAAATAATTGTCAAAGTTTTTATTTTTCAAGACCCCTGAAAACCAGCGTATGTATGGCGAATCGTGTGACGTCATCACTCCTGAAAAATTACCATAGAATCGGGCAATCAGCTGATCGACTGCCGCCATTTTGAATTCCGTTGTTCGATATATTCTTCCTAGAAGTATCTAGCATTACTATTTTTTTGTGCAGTAGTTTTTGAATATTTTCAATAATAGAGATAAACTAATAAGAGATGCCTTCATTTTTGAAACATTATTTAGACCTAAATAATGTTTCAATAAACAGAACAACTAAATCTCTATGAACAGTACGTAAATAAACGAATACATTAATACGATGACTTATGTCATATCATACATTCCCATACAATGACTTTACGGTGACGTCACGACACGTCGAACAGTGACGTCACCACTAAAATTTCAATAATGCCAACTTGACAGCGTGTTTTTGCGACCCGATTAAAAATGGACATTTTAATAATTTTTTAAAAACTTTGCGTTTAATATTATTAAATAAAACTTATATATTCAGAATCGGCGTTTATTGATCTTTATGAACATATTTTTTTAAAGCCATGATATTTTTCACTGGAGTTCCTTGTTGTTTGATACATATTTTTTAAATATGTTTATTTTAATAAAAATTTACACCTACTTTAATCTAAGCAAATTAGTGGCTTCTATGTAAAATGCCTGTGATTTATTTCATTAGTAAGTTGTCTCAAGACGGGCCGTCAACGCACTTGAGCCGCTTTCAATTAGGAAATAACTCATGCAATTAAATGGGAAAATTAAAGTGCAGCAATACAATAGTTTTTTTAATTTTTTTATTGTTGATACATTATTTTACAAAATTTCACAGTACAATCCAGTAATGTTGGCCTCACTGGGTTGTTTACCCGTGCTGAGGCCCCCATTTTATATTATAATAATTTATACATAATACAGGTTGAAAAAAAGAAATGTACAATGTTGGAGACGAAACAAAAAAAAATAGTGGTGTAATAGTGTTTTCCGATTAGCTTGCATGGTAGTTATGAGGGAGGCGTCTACTAATATCTACAGGATTTCCAAAAACTGAAAAAATCGAACTAATATCTATGAAAACCAAAGTGTTGACAAATATCTACAGCTCAAACTGTTGACTAATATCTATGAGAACCAAAGTGTTGACGAATATCTACAGATCAAACTGCTGACTAATATCTATGAGAACCAAAGTGTTGACGAATATCTACAGCACTAGCAGAGGTTGGATTTGCAATTATGTATAGCATATTGGAATAACGTAATATTGCGTATGCAGTTTAAAAAACTTAATTTATGTAAGTATGTATGTAAAAATCCCTAATATCGGACAATTGGACACATTTAGCTGATTAGTCCAACCTAAGCTCTGTAGATATAGGTTCAACCTACGCTCTGTAGATATTAGTGAACACTGGGACCGTCATAGATATTCGTCCGACCTTAGCTCTGTAGATATTAGTCAACACTCTAAAGTTCGTAGATATTAGTTTAACATATGAGCTGTAGATATTCGTCTATCGTATCTGGAGTCGTTATGAGCGGCGCTAGTGCGTTGTGCTGTCCGTCCGGGTCTTGGAGCAACTATTAGTACCTATATAGGGTAGGTAAGTACCCATGTAATTTTTAAGAAAATTCAATAAAATACCTAATACATTCCACAGATCTCGGTTCATCAAAAATAATGTCTGTTGAAACGTAAAAATTATTATAAATTGTTTGAATTAATTAAAAATTCAGAAAGAAACAATGAAACCCAATTTTTGGACTGGATTTATTAGTCGAAAAAAGACAGAATTTTCATGTAATTTTTCTTACTTTCAACATCAGCAATTATGAAAATCTGGTAAAACTAGGACACGAATCGTGGGATTTTTACCAAACGGGATACATTATACATTATACTGTCATCAAGTTATATTATTATCTTAGACTGTCTTAGAGCATTTCTACCAATGTTTAACTGAATTCGTGAACCCGAATGCGAATGACATAATATTATAGGTATGAACGGTGGATTATTTTACAAATCAGGTCAAATAATGTTAGCATTCAGTGGATAATATGATAATTCCCATATTAGACCATAAATTATATAATGTAAATAATGTGTCTTTAAATTAAACTTACTCTATATTAATATTAATATATTTTTTTTTTTTTATAATCTGCTTTAATTTATCGTTTCATATTTTTCGTGGTCAAACCGTAGGAAGCCAGGTAAACCTATTCGCTGCAGAGTCCGCCATCTATCGACGACCGTTGAAAATAGGTCCCGCGTTAGTTTCGATGTCCTCCGCTTGGAGGAGCCGCATCATTGCCCTGGATTCACAGGATACGAGTTGACGGAGTTCATCCTGCAAAATATAACATAATTTATTTCCAACAAAAAATACTTACGGAAATTATTTGATGTGGTGACCAATTACATTATTTTTCTGAAGTTCAAGTTGAAGTTGACGCTCAAACCAAGATATCACTTTATCGAGAAAAGCTTTCATTTTGATTTGTAGAGAAAAACATAGATGTCGCGCGGGGGTCGAAAATAGTTCTTAGTGCATTATTTTTAAAACAATTTATATAGTATATTGTAATATGGAATTCTACTTCTAAATCATTGTCTTTATTTTTAAATAACAACCATAATGCTAAATGAGAATAAAAAACTTTTTTTAAACAACTATTTAATACAACGTATCAAACATGTTATTGTTTCAAAGCCAAAGGTTTCTTTATACACACAGATCGAAAGAAGAACACGACAAAATTTCGTGTGGACGTTTTTCGTCATACAGACATTTGGCCAATCTGACCTTAAATTTCCAATACAAAACTGTGTTTGACCATGATTACGATAATCAAATGGAATGGAGATCTACGATGCCAGCCGAGTGAACCGAAGTGAGACAGAGTTCGTGCTATTTCTATATTCTATGACACAGATAAACAAAATGCCATAAAGTAATTTTGCAAATTATTGAATAAATATTTATATTATATTATTAATCTTAATTTCGAAGTGAAAACTTCTTCAGCACCGTTGTGATTTGAAACGCGATGAAACGAAAAAGCGATACTAAGAAGAGACAAACACATACATCTATAGGATTTAAAGGGTTACTATTCGGTACTTGAACCTATGAACAATGGCTACATATAGGATAAATTAGCCGAAGTTTTTACCTGTTGCTAGTATTAGGGGGAGTACGTATATTATCGGACAACGTATGATATCGTACAAATGTTTTTTCTCTTACTGGCGTATAGGTAGGACGATGCAAGTTAGTTTATAATATTGCCGCACTAATTCTGGATGCCCGGTGTTTGCATGACTCTAGAAGTGGGTTGATTCACTCATTTTACGGAATCAATTCCGGACCTATATTCGACTGAGTGGACTCGATTCACTGGACTCGCTCCTTTGATTCCGGCGATTCCACCGGACTCACCGAATCAAACTCATTGTGGCGTTCCGCCGGAGTCGTTGAATCGGCCGGAATCAAACTCAGTTTGGCTCTTGCTGATTCAATGCCAGAGTTGATTCCGCCGGACTCGCCGAACCAAACTCATTGTGGCGCTCCGCCGGAGTCGTTGAATCGGCCGGAACTAAACTCAATTTGACTCCTGCTGATTCAATGCCGAGAGTTGATTCAGCTGCACTCGCCGTACTCGGTGGAATCGTGGAACGTTACGGAGTTAAGGAATCATGTGTTTAAGTAGCCGGGCGTGTGTACATTAACATGCTATTGTTTATTGCGAGCGAGAAGTCTTATCTTTATATAGCTAATAATAATGTATTTGACATGAGTGATATCTTTGTCGGCTTTATGAGAACCGTGTAAGATATTTACGATAAATTTGAAACTTACGAACAGTGGAGTCCTTGTATAGCAGTGAGCCATGGAACCGGCAGAGGAAGGATGAAAGTAAACTGAATGCTGTTGAAATGAGATCCCTGAGGCGTATATGTGGTGAAACTATGTATGATCGTGAGAGAAATGTGGAGATCCGCAAATAATGTAAGGCTGATGTAAGCATAATGAGTAAGATTAAGAAGGGGACCCTCAGATGGTTTGGGCAAGTAGAGCGAATGAACGAAGAAAGTAGTGTAAGGAGAATATATGCCAAAATGTGAATGGTGGAAGATGTTGGGGACGCCCGGGGAAGACATGGCAAGATCAAGTGAATCAGATACTTGAGTCGGGCCATGTCAAAAATCAGAATAAAAGAAGAGTATGTTTGAGACGATGTATGAATGTGAGTGAGGCAAGGAGTGTGTGCCAAGATCGAGTTGTTTGGCGGTCATTCCTCTCAGGAATGAGAAAAACCCCTGCGGAGAAACGGCGTGATGGTTAGTTAGATATTTTACGTTCTTCATAAAACTAGTAATTCACCAGAGTATCACCGGCGCGAACTTGCGGGAAGGCAAATTTGCTCCGTGATGACCGACAAAAGGTAAAAAGCAGTGCTCCTTGCTATCTTTTGACTAAGATATAATGCTATTTCTTTTCGAAAAATGTTTTCACGCTGTCATCGCGCCCCACTAGAGCAATAAGTCCTGTATTCTCACTCTGTCACTCGTTCCCGAGTGATAGAGTGACAAATCCCCGCCCGGCCTGCGCCGCGCACCTCCTCCCGTAAATGATTCCTGCCGCCCGGCCCGCGTCGCACACCTCCTTCCGCGTCAACCTCGCCCGAGTGCGAGCGACTCCGGAACTGATTCATAACATTTTGCGGACTCGGAACGAATCAAACGCATCCGGACTCGGAATCTTTGGATTCGTTCCGGCCGGAACGACACACTTCTACATGACTCTCGCCAAAGCCGGTTGTGTCGTTTTGTGGCCAAAAACGAACTTTGACCACCGCATATTTTGTCCGCAGCTTTATTCGAAGACAAATAAAAGGTACTTTATTAATTTAATTACATTTTTTACATATAAGACGATACACTAAATTTCAGTGGCAATCAAATGACGATCTTATGTTTTAAAATTTGTGTCCCATACCAGGTAGGCGGTTATTTTGTTAACTCCACGTCGTCGTTTGGTTAATATCCGACATGGCTGTTACGGATGATATCGGACACACGAGTAAATGCTTATTTTTTTATTTATTTATTTATTTAAATTAATAGGTATACCTACACCAAATGAAGTGTATCGTATTTTTATACACCTTATCATGAAAATATATTGTATTACGAAAGCAATATACAAAGGGTTTGCTATTGTTGATTTAAAAACATTATTTTCAAAAAGTCAATATGTTTTTCATCCATTTTTCCAGATAATGTCGAGGTTCAAAAAAAAAGTGGGACAGGGGCTCGGGGTGAATGGAAGGATTGCAACATGAAATCAGCAGTGGAATACGTTTGTGACAATTTGAGAAGCTGTCTTATATTGTGATGTCCCTAAAAGTAACTTAGTGACAGGTTGTTTAAATTGAAGAAAGTATTTAGGATATTGAGGAAATTAGGTTCACTTCTGAAAAGTTCAAAAATTGTATAGAATGAAGCCAAAACACAAGTACCGGGTCTACCAATCAAAATAAAACAAGAAAAACTACCAGGATACAGTATATGCCAAAAAGATTTTGAAGATCAAAATGAGTAAATCAAAAAAGAATCCGCCCAAATACAAAAAAAATAATGTTAACACCATCAATTATTAGAAAGCAGATAAACTAAAACAACATAAGGATTATAACAAAGATGAAGTTTGAATTTTATCTGTAGAGAAAGCTTCGAAGAAGACTGGATTCAATGTCAAGGGTGTCACGGATGGGCTCATGAAAATTGTACGGGTCTTGAATCTTGCCAGCATTTTTACAAATGTGAATTGTGCCAGAAATAATTTTTTATTTTCAGTGTAACGTGTTATGTAAAGTTTGAACACGGTTTTACCACTTTTTTTAAATCCTTTTTTTTATAAAAAAAAAACATGAATATTTTTTGTCCACTTTTGTGTCCGGTACCACCTTTGATGTCCGATATTAGACAATTATTTCAAATACTTTGTTGCCCTTTTTCTTGTATTTCTCATTTTTTTTTAAATGAAGGTAGTGTCTTGATATATGTGAATATGTGAAATCTTTTGTATTTAATCATTTTTAGTAACCGTTTTATTATAAAACAAAAGAAATTACGGTGTTAAATCAAAGAGCTAATTTGTCCGATACCACCCGTCGAATTCCGAGAATAAACGAAAATTTCGTAATTTTAAAATCTAAATTTTGGGAAACAGTGATGGTTACCTATGGATTTTTAAAATTAGCATAGCATGTAGATCTGTCCTTTCCACTTTGATTAATTCATAAATCGTTTATATTGAAGCAATAACAACAAAATACAATTGATCAACACTATGCGTCCGATAATATCCGTACTCCCCCTACACATAATGAATATTTTGGATTAATTCTACAGGATTTATTTATTTAAAAAGTCTGAGTTTACTATTCGGTACTTGAACCTATGAACAATGGCTACATATAGGATAAATTAGCCGAAGTTTTTACCTGTTGCTAGTATTTATTTGTTTTTTTTAATTAATATTCGTTATGTGTATGGATAAGCTATTGGGAGGATGGTGAGAAACCCTCTTAGCCTGCTATGATCGGCCTCCTCTTTGTGCGGTGCTTCGTAGCCTCCTCACTTTAGATTTCTGAAGGT
Organism: Limnephilus marmoratus; assembly: GCA_917880885.1. NCBI lineage: Eukaryota > Metazoa > Arthropoda > Insecta > Trichoptera > Limnephilidae > Limnephilus > Limnephilus marmoratus. The sequence continues at coordinate 9,781,329 of OU862922.1, forward strand.
TTCACTTCTACCGCGTGTGAACTGCACACAATTTCTTTTGAATATAATTTAGGACATAAAAACTTTTTATTAACTCGAAGTCCTACAAGTAAAAGAGGGAATAACCAGACAAAACAGGAATTAATTATGTCATTTTTAAATCAAATTTTAGACGTATCGACTCTTTTTCCACGAAAAATTATAAATTGATTTCGAAAGACTGTTCTTATATCTAGTAATGCTATATTTTAAATTTTGAGAAATGTGAATATTTTTTAGAACAATAAGGTTTTACCGTAGGTCATTGGCAGATTTGTTAAATTTTCAAACAAAATTTTCTATTATACAACACACATTTCAAATCATATAATCATGCAGTAAAATAAATCAATACATCATCTGGGAAAGCTATGTTTCAGAATTTTAATTTTAGTTTAAATAAAATCATTTAAAAAATGATCCGCACACGGGTTTTGTTACGAAAATACTTCAGTTTGTCTATTTATTGACGGTCTTATAATATATTTAACTAATATATGATTTTATATGTATATACGGGTGTACGAGTATACTTTGTATCCTGATAAAGAAACCATTGGTTTTAAAACGTATTGATAGTTTTTTATCGAAACCATTGATGATAAACCTTTTTAGCCACAGAGCAAATTTATTAATTTTGATTTTTTCGCGGGCCGCAGGGGGTAGGGTTCATGTCTTAACGAAATGGTTAATTTGGCAGTCGGTGGTGTCGTCAAACATTTTTTTATTAAATAAATTTAAAAAAAAAACATAAAACGGAAAAAGCAAAGTTCCGCAGCTGATTAAAGTAGTTAAAAATTAATTGGTCAAACTAATAAATTGATTGAAAATATTTGAAAATTTCGAAAAGTTGTACAAAATTTTTGGTATTTTTTATAAAACGGAAACCTTTGATTCTTTAAAGATAGATAAAAAAGATGACTTTTGTGAATGTTTTTTGTTTCTCTTCGTAGTCCTGATTTAACCCCCATAGAGTTTTCCCTGTGGGGGTTATCTCTAAAATCTAAAATTCGTTTCGGGGGGGGGGGGGGATATATAAAATATGAACTTTCTTTTGAAACACCTTGTACATAACCATGAAAAAGCCAATCAAAAATTTACCATGAGCATGTGACAGACGGCCGCTGTGGACTTGGCCGGCCCCTTGCAGTCCATCTCCGCGCCTGTCACTCCGCGCTTGCCCGCGTTCCAGTCCCGGCTGAAGGTCACCTGGGCCGAGCACCAACTCCCGCTCAGCAGGGCCAGCGACACGACCAGCACCACCAGAGTACAGCGGGGACTCCTACTGGAAGAATGCTAACTCTTTAGTTGGGGATCCACGTCATCCATGATGACATCTCTTACCTGCCACTCAGTGGCGGACTAACGGGGAGCGGAAGCCTTCCCGCCCCGGGCCTCTGGTCTTGGGGGACCTCCAAACGCCTCCGTGTTCCCTTGATCAAATCCTAAACAAGGCTTTAAGACAATAGGACACTGTAAAATAAAAAAAATTGTATTTTTTTAAAATTTCATCATCTGAAAGATGCATTTGTTAAGAACGCTCTCAGCAAATGTTTTAAAAAATTCGAAAAATTGACGGAGATACAGCATTTTATGTGAAACCGTTTGAAACAGTTTGTATGACTGGATTTTCGCGAACAGTATAAGACTTGGTGCATGCAAATCGGATGTATAGTTTTTCTAATATGTCTTTAACCAGGTTGAAAACGTAGTTTCGAGAAAAACGCGTTCAAAGTTTTGCCGAAGGATAATAATTCAACTTACAAACTGTTTAAAACGGTTTCATATAAAATGCTGTACCTCCGTCAATTTTACAAATTTTCTTATAACATTTTTTGGTGAGAAACAAAGCCATCTTTTAGAAAATTAAATAAAAAAATTGACAATTTTTTTTACAGTGTCCTGGTTCCTTAAAAATACGATAAGTATATGTATAGAATGTTTATTTAAGTCGAATTTAAATTTCACTTACTCTTCTCAAAACATATTTCTTTCATCAAATTAATATTTGAAAGTCTTGTTTTCCGGGAGTTTGCAAGGATTACAGATTTTTTTTAAATTTATTTAGTTAGTACCTACCTACCCACAGAAAATCATTAGGATGGGTTGTTTCAAACAATTTGAACAATTCATCAAATATTTTAAGTTAATTTTCACGTTCTTTGTAAGTTTTATTGAAGTTCTGTTTTTATATCATTATGGGCCAGTTGCTTCATAAAACTGAAAAAAATTAAAACGTTCGCAGAACGTGAAAATTAACTTCAAGTTTTCGATTAATTGTTCAAATTTTTTAAACAACCCGTCCTTTGACATTATAATAATTTGAGGAAATACGTTTTAAAATTTTCACTTGGTAGGTTTTTCATTTTAGAATAGGCATTCTAAATAAACTTTATAATTGGCATTGATTCGAAATTTGATAAGTGGATTGAATTGTTAAAAAATATACGTGTTATTGTCGGTGTGTAGATATTTTTATTACGAGAACTATTTTTGATTAAATAAATATTCTCGGCTTTGGTGTTCTTTTCTTAAATTAATTGACTTTTCTAAATTATTTTTTTTAAATTGTTGAAAAAAGATTTTTGTTGAATATGAATAAATTATGAGATGTTTTGAAGATAAAAAGTCCGTTCTCACAGTATATGCAGACACCACTGCATAAATCTTTCAATGTTTATGAAGTTAGTTACGTTATATCAATACTAAAACAAAGTACGATGACACATTTCAAGATCTCTCCTAGATAACAAATCCTAGATAAGACAAATCACCGAGCGCAACAAAGATAAGAAAAAAGTCTTTATAAACTCAAACTCTTCAAAAAATATCAGTAATATCAAAATGGCAGTAGTCGCGATTTCAAGATCTTGGACGATCTCGATCCTGAGCGGATCCGAAGACGTGACTTCGGGTTCGTTAAAGACAGTAGCAGTAGAAAAGTTATCAGTTGCACCAGAAGCTGTGGTTGAAACTCCCAAGGGAGTCGTCATAAACCTGCCGAAACTCAGCAGGCAGGAACAGATCGAGGAGGCATTTGCAGATCTCAGTGGAAAGATAGATATTTGTGCCACTGAAGCTTTGAATGCCACAGACAAAAAACGAGCCTCAGATGTGATCAAGAACCATTGGAAGAAGGAGCAGAATTGATGATGGATAAATAAACATTGCATTGTTACCAGCATACCACAAAAGATGCCCACGTGTGGATACAATAAATTGGCTAAAACAATTGTCAACAAGCTAAAAATTTTATCAAAGTTTTGTGCATTAATTGAAATGATTTTAGTGTAACAATTTGTCATTGTTATCCATTCCAAGAACGTTTGACTGATTTATAACATGTTTACTTTAGTACTTTTATTTGCGTCAGTGATTTAATCTTCTTTATGATATGACGCTACTAGTGGACTAACGTGCTCAACCGAAATAGATTCATAATGATAAGAATAAAAATATAACCTAGATAATGATTTTCAACGAAAATTTCTCCGAGTACCTAAACTCCTTCGATTAAATTTGTTTTAACGCGTTGTAATGAAAATGTTTTGGTGTTAATAAATTATGAATTTAAACAAACGAAAAACTTTTATTTATTTAATTTAGGTTTTAAGAATACAAACTAATATCAAACATTTCGTCGGTCTCCTGACCAACTGGCGTATCTTCACTATTACTGAGTTTACGGGAGGGCGTTTTTTGCATTTCGTCAGACTTTTCGTGATAAACTGTGTACATCTGTCCAATGTTTTACTGATAGTGTTATTTTTGTGTTACTATTGACAAACGTTAATAGTAATTGCTTTTTAGATTTTTTGTTTTTTTTACATAAACTCCGCACAGGAGGCCCTGAGGAAAATAATTTCCCTCAGGGCATATGTCATCTTTGAAGATGCTGTGTGGAGGGTCTTTTTGAGGAAAGGAAATAGTGAACACAGGTCTTGCAGAGACCCGTGTTGTAGGAGGGAGGAAACACAGAGACTGGCAAATCGTTCCACAGCCGAGCTGTTGAACTCAAGAACGATTCGAAGAAACGACCCGTTCTCATGTGACTAATGTCAACCGTGTACAAATGTTGGGCGCGTGTTTGGCGTGTTTCCCAACTATGCACCGGCGCCGAGGGGATCAATGACGCTCGTTCCTCGGAGCATCTTCCATTGTAATACCGGTAGAACAAGGACAGCATTCCCACCTGACGCCTGTGCTCTAAAGATTGCAATCCGTCTGTTAAGATGGGAGAATCAATCAAATGGACCGCCCGTTTCTGCCCAGAGTCAAGGGAAAGAAGGGTTTGTGGAAGAAGCAACTTTTGTTTTACAGATATTGAATTTTTTTCACATTTTTTTGCCAGTTTTTCAGGAATTGATTTGTTTATGAAAATACACTGTACCTATATTTGAATGTGATCAGAAATTGAGTTCCACTAAAATCTCCTCAAGAGATAAATTCTGTTCCATGAAATTTGCACACATTAAAACAGAATAGCTATGCAGATTCTTTTAATTTGTCTGTAAAATAAATTTACGAGAAGCTTTCAAAATTTGTTTCATACTTTTTCAATAATAAAATAGTGTTAAACTAGTTCAAAATGAGGCTTTAATTTAAGCTAAATTACTCTTGTAACATTTTATCTAAGGGTCTAATAAGGGTTAATATGTTTTTGTTGCTTTTATCACCAAAACGTAGCAAAAAAAAATGTTGAAATCTGGTAAAACATATACGAACTCGATAAAAATTAATATGGAAACAAATATAACGCGCGAAAGACATATTTTACCGTATGTATTTTTAATTAATATTTAATAACTAATTAGTACTAATTACTCACACTGAAAATCCCATGATAATTTTTTGGATGGACTCTTCTCAAAAACTCTCAAAAAAAAATCTAAAAAAGATTTATATATTAGAAATTTTTTGATTTTAAAACTTTTTGAATGTTGGGTTCTCGAATACTTAGTCTCGCCTTGAAGGGGATGGTAGACTGATTATGCCACTGACCACAGAGCCTGGCCTTTTATACACAGTTTGGGGGTGGTAGAGCACCCCCAGTGCCTCGGGCTACTTGCCTCCCGCCTCCTGCCAGCTACCTGTGCATCCTCCCATGGAGGGAGGAGGGGGAAGGGGTGGGTTGTGATGTGTGAGTGTTTCAGAGTTCGTTTTTCCTTTATGGTCGGGGATATTTAATCTGTGGCTTAAAGATGCGTGAAGGTGGAAATTTAAAAAAATCTTTAATACTACTAATAACTTAATGAATGCGGCGAATACCTCTATAAATCTAAACGCATTCGTGTTTTTTTCCAATTTACTAAAAGCGTTTTTTTCATCGAAATGAGGGGTGTAAGAGCAAAACTGCCACCATTCACAGTTTGTTCATTTTGACCTAATGATTGATTGGTAATCTATGTCTCATTATCCATAATATGCAATCTTTAAACCAAAGCAAAACTGCCTCTAAGCCATTCAACAACAACTTTTAAAACGGTTGTCAAACTTGAAACCGCTTCCATTTTAGTGAGGTTCAAAAACGCCACTCTCCAAATGCACCAATCACGAGTTTGAAAACACATAAGAGCTCGTTCACATTGAGCATATAAATATAAAAGATCATAGCACGCCACATATCGCTCTCCATACAATCCCTTCAGACCGTTCACACCTGAGCGCTTTATGCGCACATCAACCATAGACAATGCACATCTTATGCCGTAACCGCTCCTGAGGCGATATGCCAACAGTTAAGCACCCCCACTCCGACGAAAACAGGAGAGGGGGTCATTTTAATTACGGAGCTGCCAAGACCGGTGGGTGACAGATGTCAAGTTCATAGATTCAGTACAAAAAATGCGCACTCCGTGGCCGCTCGCTAATTCAACTGACCCCCTCTCCTACCATAGGAAGAAATATTTTATCTGCGCCGTGTGAACGGCTCGAAACATAAGCGCTCGCGATTCAACAGATACCTGCTAGCGGTTATATTAGATGTCTGAACACCCCTTAAGTTCTTCGCAGAACTAACATGGCCGCTGTGCTGGTTTTAGCGCAAAACTACCACTCTGATAAATGTTCAGGTGCAAAAACGCCACTAAGCTGAATTGAACTCCACTATTCAAATGCAATTGTTTTTATGGCAGAAACAAATCTAAAAATGTTTATAAAAATGAAATAATTCAACTTTGTATAAACCACTTATATGATGCACAAATCCGACCGGTTTCGGAACAAACGTTCCTTCGTCAGGGAAAGCTTATACTAATTTGACAGATTCGAACAATGTTTTATTATGGTAGGGGTGGAGCCGTTGCTAGTTAATAATGTAGATAAGGTGGGTAGGTATTAGTGTAGAGTGGGTGGGTAGGGGATAAGGGTATTAGTGGTACTCTACACTAATACCTACGCACCCAATCTACATTATTAACTAGCAACGGCTCCACCCCTTTTTTTTTTTTTTTTTACATTAACTCCACACAGGAGGTCCTGAGGAAAATAATTTCCCTCAGGGCCTATGTCATCTGGGATGCTGTGTGGAGGGTCTTTTTGAGGAGAGGAAGGAATGAACATTGGTCTTGAAGAGACCCATGTTGTAGGAAGGAGGAAACACAGAGGCCGGCAAATCATTCCACAGCCGAGCTGTTGAACACAAGAACGAGTCGAAGAAACGACCCGTTCTCATGTGACAAATGTCAACTGTGTACAAATGTTGGGCACGCGTTTGGCGTGTTTCCCGACTATGCACCGGTGCCGAAGGGATCAATGATGCTAGTTCCTCGGAGCATCTTCCATTGTAATACCGGTAGAACAAGGATAGCATTCCCACCCGACGCCTGTGCTCTAAAGATTGCAATCCGTCTGTTAAGATGGGAGAATCTATCAAACGGACCGCCCGTTTCTGCACAGAGTCGAGGGTATTTTTCAGGTATTTTGGAGCTCCAGACCAGAGGTGGCTGCCAAATTCAACCGTGGGGCGAACTTGCGATTTGTACAGGGTTAGCAGTTGTGTACTATTAAAGTATCTGCGGGCCCTGTACAGTACGCCCAGTTTTTGGGAGGCTAACTTTACTCTGGCTTCGATGGAGCCCCCATACCTCAGCTGGTCACTTAGGGTTACACCAAGCATATAAATGGAGGGCCTGTTCGGAAGACCCCTACCATAATAAAACATTGTTCGAAACTGTCAAATTAGTATCTATAAGCTTTCCCTGACGAAGGAACGTTTGTTCCGAAACCGGTCGGATTTGCGCATAATATAAGTGGTTTATACAAAGTTGAATTATTTCATTTTTCTATAATGGATAACCACAAAATAATAGCTACATTCAAAAATATAAAAAAAATCTTAAAATGTTTGTTTTAAAAATGAGGATGCAAAAAAATGCATTAGCTGGTAATTTTTAAAAAATCGACAACCATGCTAGGCACATGCCCGTCTTGTGGTGATTATACATCATACATCATACACTCCAAACTTTAATACAAATCTGACGTTGATACAAAAATCGTCGAAATATGTGAGTTTAAGGCCCGAAAAGCGGCATCCCTCCCCGCCCATGCCTTTCTCTGTCGCACATATGTTTTACGAATCTTTCTCTTTCGCTTATGGTCACTATTAAGTCAGTAGTGACTGTATCAAGTTCAGGTCGGTATTTAAATTTGGCGTGTACTTGTACCAACAGCAAGGATTATTTATTAAATAACACATTTTATCTATTACTTGGGCAAAACTATGCGAAATCACGGGATGTTATAATTTATTGCGGGATTTGTGAAGCCAAAGTATTTATAAAATTTGTACTGACAATTGAAATAAGTACGATTAATTTTCTGCATCTCTCTGTAAGTAGCCTTTTTATTTTCATCTCTCATTTTGTCGTCAAAAATAATATATTTCTATAATATCATTACACAGTTATGTTTTGCCAAATTTCAATATTTTCTTTTCCTTAATTCACAATATTTACATAATGATACAAATAAGTATCTAATTATAATTACAAGTAATTTTGATGACTATCAGTTGCTCAGGCAATTAACGTAATAAGTAATAACATTTCCACTTAAAATCTATAATAAATATTTTCTTACTATCTACATCGGAAATTAGTGCAAAGATAAGACAAAAAGATTGATTTTTATGTTTTCTAGAAGTGATTAAGTAAACAGTTCTCGAAATATTAAAGGCAGTTTTAGATAAAGAGAATTCCACTCACAACTGAAGGGGACTAACTTTAAACATTTGCTAAAAATGAACACAGCCTAGTAGAATAGTACCTACTTAATATTGTAGAACTGTAACTCCTAAAACATGTAATATGCGCGGAAAAGAATGCAATTACAACATTATTATGTCATAAGTTATTACTATTGGTGAAAAACGCATGAAAATCCTTTGCTTAATTTAGCGAGCGACTTCATTTTATACTATGTAAAGATTTCAATAAATTTACACAAAATCTTGACAAATTATATGTATAACTAAACATTTCTCATGAATCACTTTGTCTGCTGATGAAACTACAGGAAAATCTGTTCAGTCGTTTTTGAGTTTATCGCGGACAGACAGACAGACGCGTCGGAGGACTATAATTTATAATATGTAGAAATATATATTTCAACCAATTTACACAAAACCTTGACAAATTATATACCATTTATATACGTAAACCTTTCTCATGAATCACTCTACCTATTGGTTAAAACCGCATGAAAATCCGTTCAGTCGTTTTTGAGGTTATCGCGAACAGACAGACCGACAGACAGACGCATCGGAGGATTTTAATTTATAATATGTAGAGATTACTTAAGGTAGTGCAAAAAGACTGGAAGACGTCTAGTAGATACTAGCAGTTTCGTGAATACTTGACCTAAAATTGTGTGTTGCCAATTTTCTCTTATATATATTGAAAAAAACAATTCCACTTAAATCGTAAGATTTGTAGGTCAGCACTCGCACAAGACGATCGCCTAGTAAAATATATTTTTACATAATTTGTAATAGCCAACAACGGTCCGCAAGTACATTTTTACAGAACGGAGCGACGCGCGACGCGGAGAGCAAAGCAAATCCGGGCGGCAAAGTGCGAATATACTAGTACTGGGCGTTGACGATAATTCTATCCAACGCCAACGTCGTTATCGTTGGCAATTTTCAACTGTTGAAAATAGCTGTTGAAAATAACGTCGATGTTGACACAGTTATAATAGGAGATCGACACGATACTAACAAAACAACAAACAAAAAATATATCAAAATCGTATTAAGGAATCCCTTTTAACGGGTGGTTCCCCGAATCATTGATGTATTATTAATTATTATTATCTCTATGCCCCACGCCCCACACACGTAATAATAATACTATAATAACGTTGAAAGTTGAAACTGTTGGAAGACGTTGGTTTCGGTATTGAAAATATTACCCTGTTGAAATATTATAACTTTGAAGATATATTTTGCTTGTCACTGATAAATTCGCTTGTTGCTTGGCGCTACGGATCAGCCGTATTGGACGGGAAAATATTAAAAAAAGTGCAGTAGGTACGTACATTACGAAACGACCATGTCTAATTGGGTATAATATCGTTCACGAAGTGTGATCTCTTGACTTGATCTCTTGACCCTTTTGATTTTATCATTCCAACACCGTTGAAAACAAGGTACAAAATGTACCTCTTAGGCGACCGGCGTTGATAATTATCAATAGGTTATTTTTTGCTTGTCGTTGATAAATTTGATTGTTCCCTGGCGCTGCGTATCGGCCGTATTGGATGGGAAAATAAAAAAAAGTGCAGTAGGTACGTACATTACTAAAAGACCATTTAAAATATCGTGTAATGTTATTCACGAAGTACAAACTCTTAACCCTTTTTATTTATTAGGCAGTTGAATCGTTGACTGCGTTGAATAATGTTCGCATGTAGGTATTATTTTTCAACTGTTGGCGCTAATTATTTTCAACAGCGTTGGACGTTGAAACAATATAACTATTGTTTCCAACGGTGGATACGCGCCATAAATATGCTATGAGACCATGAGGGCGCCATCTATGGTTTTTGTATTGTATTGAATTTACCTATGTGACTTGAGATTCAGTATATTCATGCATTTCCTTAGCTCTGTGAATCAGGCAATTACTTCCGACGGGAGTGTGAGTCAAAGCCAAGAGATGTCTCTCCTAGTCAGTCATAAAAATAATTCATCCAATAAAATTGAATTATTGTTGTACAAGATTTTTGGCACGTATTATTAATATGCAAATTTATTCATTGTTGAAACTTCCTTGCTGTGCGAAACATCTGTTAAGATAATGCAATACCGCCTTGATATTTTTTAATGAAAGAAGTGTCTTTTGTGTTGGAAATCATGGATGAGCTGCATTCTCTGAGTGAGTATTGTTTGTTTTCACTTTGGATTTTGGAATTGCTGGGTCAACTGTTTTTGTGTCACATAGGGAAGAATTCAATTTTCGTTAATTTACATAGGGTAGTCATTCCCTCGTGTCAGGGGCTATTTACACGCCCCTACATATTAAATGGTCCTTTCGTAGCCTGGATTATTCATTCATTCATATATTCAATTCGAGATTATAGCTGATATTACATGGATGTTTGAATTTACGTATTTTTTTTGGTAAATTTGAAGTACCTCTCATTTTGTGAGAACTATAGCTGGTTTTGTTTTTTGCTTTTGGATGACATATTTGGATGTTCGCAGAATTGTCGTAATTTTGGATAATTATTCGCAACATTATTATTATTAATTAATTGTTAACATTGTTCGCAGAATTGTCGTAATTTTGGATAATTATTCGCAACATTGTTATTAATTAATTATTAACATTGTAACATTATTGTAAAATTTTGTGGTAATCTTTTCGCATATAAAAAATGCCAAGAATTACGGAGGAAGGTGAGGGTGAGGCTCAAGACAGGTCGCTTATTCCTTTAACCGCAAAAAAGGAAAACCTTTTTTTTCGTATGAACGATCTGTATAATGCAACAAAGAATATATCTAATTTTGAGTCAAAAAATAATGATGTCTTTATGGCTCAGTCAGAGATGATTGATCAAATGCGAAGTCAATTTGAAAATATTATAGATAGCATCAATGATCGTCAGTTAACTTTAAATCCAGAATTTAAACCAGATTTTCAAGCTTTAAATACTTTCGATGATCTTTTTTTGAAGGTCAAACGGACTAGATCGAATATGAAAACTTCTGTAAGAGAATCACTGACGTCACAAAATAAGTCGCGGGAGCCGTGTATGATTAATCTTCCTGCAATAGATCTTCCAACCTTCGATGGTAAGAATGAAAGCTGGTCGAAATTTTTTGAGTCATTTAAAGCCAATATCCATAATAATAGACAGCTAACTGACTCGCAGCGTGTGCAGTACTTAGTCGGAAAACTCACACACGGGGCGTTGAACGTAACCGCAGGCATTGTGCCTTCGGGTGATACATATCAGATCATTTGGGAGAGTTTAGTTAAAAAATATCAAGATAAACGTACACTAGGAACACATTATTCAAATAATATTCTCGATGCGAAAAACTGCACGAATACATCTGCCAGTCTCAATTCTTTCATTGAAAGATATTCTTCGTCAGTGTCGGCATTAAAGCAGTTAGGTATTGAAGATTTAACTGATTTTATTTTGTTACACTGCGCGGTAAGAAAAATTGATTCACAGACGGCTCAGAACTTTGAGCTGACAGTTCGTAATATAGAAATTCCTTCTTATAATGAGTTAGTTTCGTTTGTACAAGATCAAGTAAAGATTTTAGAACGAACGAGTAACTCGCATGGTGTCGTAAATAAAACGCATCCCATTTCGTCCTCCCGATCAAATAATACTAAATCGTTCGTCGCGAGTAATGCGAATATTCCGCGCTTTCCAGCTCCGCCGAAAGGATGTATTCTGTGTAACAAAACTGATCATTTAGTCAACGTTTGCTCAAAGTTTAAATGTATGAGTTCCCCACAGGCTCGATTTGAATTTATAAAATCGAAAAATGCCTGTGTAAATTGCCTTAGTGGTTCACATACAATCAAGTCATGCAAATCGGGGTTAGTTTGTGATTTGTGCAATAAACGTCATCTTACATTCTTACATTTCGGCAGTGTGAATAATATGAAAACCAATACTCATGTACATACGTCGCAAGTACCTACCAGTGAAGAACCGTCAGTCCCCCCTCCAGTGTCATCCAGCATCAATGGAACTGGTATTGGTGATAAGCAAGTGGAGGGGACCGCGAATGTCAATCCTTCGTGTTCGCTTTGTGCCAAAGTAACACCGAACTCTTCTATTTTACTTTCGACCGCACAAGTATACGCGAAGCTTAAAAACGGAAATAAAGTTATTGTTCGGTGCCTAATTGATAATGGCTCTCAAAATAATTTGATTACGGTCGATTGTTGTAAGACGCTGAATTTACCAATAATTCCTTTGAGTAATTCGTTTGTCAAAGGAATTGGATCAACGTCTCGACCAATTTTCGGTTTTCGTGTTTTTGGACATTGAGTCTCGCGTATACCCAGAGAATAAATATAATATACATGCGCTTGTCGTTGACAGATCACCGACCAATTACCTAATCGCTATATAGCCAAGGGTGACATGAGGTACTTAGAGGGCATACCTCTCGCAGACTTAACGTGGAATATTCCTGGATGCGTGGATGTCGTCATCGGTGCACAACTGTTCCCATATATTTATTTAGGGAACAGGGTTGAATCGGATACTAGTACACCCCCCGCGTTATCGACCGCTTTCGGTTTCGTGTTGATGGGTGATTACCCCAATAATGTGCTCAACACAAACACATCATTTTCGGCACTCGCACTAAATGATTTAGTGCAAAAATTTTGGCTGTTAGAAGAGATACCTAATATAAAATTTCTAAGTCCGGAGGAGACAGAATGTGAGAATCTCTTTACTTCATCAATTTCTCGCACTGATGATGGAAGATATTCTGTTGCTTTACCTTTCTGTAAAGATCCAAGACAATTGGGTAATTCTCGTACTGCTGCCCAACGCCGATTTTTGGCATTCGAGCGAAAATTTAAACATTCCCCTGCTTTGCAGGAGAATTATAACAAGGTTATCAGTGAATATATTGAAAATAATTACCTATCAGAAGTCTCAGAGTCTGATATCACAGAAGATGGATATTACATCCCACATCATGCTGTCACTCGTCCAGACAAACCAATGCCTCGTATTGTGCTCGATGCTAGTGCTAAAACACACACAGGGCTGTCACTGAATGACATTATTCATACTGGTCCCAATTTGCAAGCCGATTTGTTTCTGCTTTTGCTTGACTTTCGTCTTTTTCCCATCGCTATGACTGCGGATATAAAGCAAATGTATTTACAGATTGAAGTTCCTAGCAAGCATCGCAGATACCTGAGGATCTTATTTCGATTCTCAAATAATGGTCTCATACGAACTTTTCATTTCAATCGAGTTCCTTTCGGCTTGACGGCAAGTCCATTCTTAGCAATGCGGACGGTTCGCCAGTTGGCCCAGGATATGAGATCACATTACCCGGACGCTGCCAAAGTGGCAGAGTCCAAGCTGTATATGGACGACCTGGTCTATTCTATTGCAGATGAGCCCAGCGCCATACGTCTTTCTCGAGAATTAATCTCATTGTTTAAGTCCGGTGCCTTTGATTTAGTAAAATGGACTAGTAATTCTCAAGTTGTACTTGAGAACCTCCCGGATTCTCACCGCAGCCCAGTGGACTTCACTGTTGGTTCTAACAATACCTCTAAGGTGTTGGGCCTTTCGTGGGAACCAGCTGATGACAGCTTCTTCTTTACGACATCTTATGTTCAGGAGAAGTGCACAAAGCGGAGCATACTCTCCATAGTCGCCCGCTTATTTGATGTCCTCGGCTTGGTCGCCGCTGTCATTCTGTACACTAAATTACTTATCAAAGAGCTATGGCTGTGCAACATTGGTTGGGATGATATACCCCCTGATAGCGTTATTCGTCGGTTTTCGGCGCTTACACAGGAATTTCTTCTAATTTCAATGATGAAAATCCCTCGCCATGTTGGTGTCCTGAAAGACAGTACGGTGCTCGTTGTTGCTTTCTGCGATGCAAGCATGAATGGTTACGGCTGTGTGATTTATTTGCACACCACTGATCTGTTTGGGAAAATTACAGTGAGATTGTTGTGCGCAAAATCAAAGGTTTCTCCCACCAAAGTGACGACCCTCGCTCGTTTGGAGCTCTGTGCCGCAGTATTGATGTCCAAATTAATACGGACGGTTCAAGATAATTATTCTGAGCGTCTTCCTATTGCAGGAACATACGCGTTTTCCGATTCTACCGTTGCGCTCTCTTGGATACATTCTTCACCGCATCGCTGGTCGGTGTTTGTTAGTAATCGCGTAGCTCAGTGCCAAGAAAATTTGTCTCCAGAGAACTTTTACCATGTTGCTGGTAGTGAAAACCCAAGCGACTGCCTTTCTCGTGGCATGCTTCCTTCCCAACTCGTTTCACATGATTTATGGTGGAACGGCCCATCATGGATTCGCAGCCCACCTTTGGAATGGCCATTAAAACCGTTTTACCCTACCAATACTGGTGAAATGCCTGAACACAAAGCTAATGTGCTCATTGCAACATTTCAGGGTGAAAAATCGGTCCTGAGTGAACTGGCTCAGCGTATATCCACTTGGGATAAACTACTAAGGATTGTTGTTTATGTCCTCCGATTCATAAAAAAGATATCACTTTCCTCTGGAACGGTCAATCATCTTATGACTGCTGAAAAGGCTGTGATTCGTGCTGTGCAGAGTATTCATTTTGCAGGAAATATTGCTGCACTCCAGAAAGGCAAATTTCATTCCAAAAGACTTCAGAGTTTATCTCTATTTCTTGATGGAGATAATCTGTTACGTACTGGGGGGCGGCTTTCTAAATCCGATTTACCTTTTGAGGTTAAACATCCGGTTTTACTTCCCAAACATGACTGTGTTGTCGATCTGATCATCGCTCACTTTCATGTCGTGAACTGTCATACAGGCCCAGGACTTCTTATGTCTATCTTACGTCAACGCTATTGGATATTAGATGCTAGGACTGTTATTAGGACGATGGTGCGGAAATGCAATTGTTGCTTCCGCTTAAATCCATCGCATCCTACACCGAAGATGGCAGATTTACCGTCATATCGTGTTGCAGAAGCAAAGGCCTTCGTACATACCGGTGTAGATTACGCAGGTCCCCTCCGTATTACGCTGACTCGTCGGAGAGGACAACATTCTCAAAAGGCATATATTTGTATATTCGTATGCCTTGTGACCAAGGCTATTCATATTGAGTTGGTCTCTGACTTAACTTCAAATGCTTTCCTGGCTGCTTTCAGCCGTTTTATTTCTCGGCGTGGCCCGGTAACATGCTTGTATTCAGATAATGGTACTAATTTTGTGGGTGCGAAGGCACAATTAGATGACCTCTACAAGTTTTTGGTTGAATCTGAATATGAGCCCTCATTAAAGCTCGAACTCGCTAAGCGTCGTATGGAGTGGAAAATGATTCCACCACGCGCGCCTCATTTTGGGGGTATGTGGGAGTCGAACATAAAGAGCATGAAGACACACTTGTACCGTGTGATTGGAACTCAGCTTCTCACCTATGAGGAGTTACAGACTGTGCTAGTTCAAATTGAGTGCATAATGAATTCGCGTCCACTTACAGTTATGTCTTCTGACCCTTATCCAGAAGTCCTTACGCCTGCGCATTTTTTAATGTCGACACCATTGCAGTACTTGCCTGCTTCTGTCCTGGCAGACGGTAAAATCAATTTGACTTATTTGAATTTGAATTATTAGATAGCATGGTTCAGTCCTTCAGGAAGAAGTGGCGTTCAGAGTATCTGCACACCTTGCAAGTCAGGCAGAAGTGGACTACTTCTGATCATCCGATTGATATCGGAACTGTCGTACTAGTGGGACAGGAAGATTCCCCTCCGTTAAATTGGCCTTTAGGCGTGATAACTGAAATCCATCCCGGAATGGATAAAATTGTTCGCGTTGCAATGGTAAAGACACGATTTGGTTCTTTTAAACGTCCGGTTGTCAAATTATATCCCATTCCAACGCAATAATTTTATATTTTATCTATTTTTGTTTATTTTTATTTATTTATTTTTTGTTTTTAGTCATTGTTTCAATGATCTCTGACCCAGACATGTTATTACTTAATATCCGTTATCTTGGTCAATTGAACTTTATTACATTGTATTTTTTAGTTATTTTTCTTTATTTTGTGAGATTCTGCGAATTTCCAATGCGTGTCATTCCTGAATATTACCGGTGAATACAGTCACTTTATTTCTATTTCATTTCTTGTTTCATTTGTATTTTTATACTCTTTCTTTTGTAAGTTCTACGAACTTCCAAGGCGGGGAATATGGATACGCGCCATAAATATGCTATGAGACCATGAGGGCGCCATCTATGGTTTTTTTATTGTATTGAATTTACCTATGTGACTTGAGATTCAGTATATTCATGCATTTCCTTACCTCTGTGAATCAGGCAATTACTTCCAACGGGAGTGTGAGTCAAAGCCAAGAGATGTCTCTCCTAGTCAGTCATAAAAATAATTCATCCAATAAAATTGAATTATTGTTGTACAAGATTTTTGGCACGTATTATAAATATGCAAATTTATTCATTGTTGAAACTTCCTTGCTGTGCGAAACATCTGTTAAGATAATGCAATACCGCCTTGATATTTTTTAATGAAAGAAGTGTCTTTTGTGTTGGAAATCGTGGATAAGCTGCATTCTCTGAGTGAGTATTGTTTGTTTTCACTTTGGATTTTGGAATTGCTGGGTCAACTGTTTTTGTGTCACATAGGGAAGAACACAATTTTCGTTAATTTACATAGGGTAGTCATTCCCTCGTGTCAGGGACTATTTACATGCCCCTACAAACGGCTAGTTATATTTTAATACAGTACTAGAATATACTACGCGCTATCGGCCGTTCTGCAGATGGCGTAGGTAAGGATTATAATCGCAGTTGGGTAACGCGTCTTTTAATGCACTGGGAAAAAAATCACCAAAATTTATGTTTTATTTTATTTTGTGAAGTTCGGGCGTAAATATATATATATATATATATATATATATATATATATTTTTTTTATTTTGCGATTATTAAAACAAAAACTGAATTTGCCACATTATACAATTAAAACCATATTCGAAAAGGGGTTTATGGGAGCTAGTGTATCTATTTTTGTAAGATATGGGCCATTAAAGGTTTTGATATTCCATAGGCAACTTGGGCAATTGAGTAAACTAAAAACATTAAAAAATGTATTTTTACTTTATATTTTTTTAAATACGATGAAAATAAAATAAAAAATCAAACCTCGTTAAAAATGCGTTTTTTGGGTAGTAATTTTAATATATATATCTAAACGTAAAATTTTGTTCCGACGTAAACAGGTAATTTGTAATTTAAATTTTCACCAATCAAAATCATTTATTAATAATTTTTATTTTTATTCTTCATCATATTTTTATAATAAATAGGTATAATAAAATTATTTTTTAAATTGTTTTTCATTAACGCCTTATCGATTTTTTTTGTATTTCATAACATATTTATATTATATTATAACGCCACCAACTGCAAATATTTTTTAAAAATTATAATATTGTAATTAATTTTTCTTCCACTTCTTGATGCGACCGCGAGCCATATGAGATGAATAAGGAATGGTAACCAACGTCCATACCTTAGTAATTTACCTACTAAATATTTGCATTTTCTTCTTCTTCTATACTTGGGAAGGTTAGAGCACAGTGTGACACAAAAATTACAGATACTATAACGATAATAACATTAAAAAATACGAATATTATCGTTACCTCTTAAAAAAATAATATTTTATACTTGCGCATACATGTGAAAAATCACGGGAAATTATAATTATAGGATTTGTGAAGCTGAAAAGCAAACGTTATAAATTTTAGAGACGATCAGAAATTTACCTTTCAAATGAACATCGTTAGTAAATTTTACGTTAGTAAAAATTACGACAGCTGTTAAAAATTTAAAGAAAAGAAATAGACGCTTTAAATGTGTGTAGAATTAGTACCTAAATAAAAATTTTTAATGAAATAATTTAACCACGTATTTTTTCAATCGTCGGAATTACTCTTATTTTGAAAGTGACACTTAAATTCAAAGTAACTCCAAGTTCTAGAGTTGGTGTTGGTTCAACTGGTGTTTCGGATGGACTGGACTCACAAACAAAGCGAGCATTTCAATTGTTGGAGCAAGAAAGTGATGAAGCCATGCGAATTTACTTTAATTTGTGGGTGTAGATATATGATTGTGAATGGTAGAAACAATCTTTTCCGCGTTCTAACCTCTCAACCCACCTTTTCACATGGAGGAGTGCTAAAATGATATCAATATCAATTCACCTTTATCATGAAAAGATGTTGGTGCGTCACCATTTTTTTCTCTAAACTAACCTGACCATTAAATATTTTATTTTTGAATTTTTGTTTCTTGTGTGTGTTTTTATACGTTGTAATTTTCTTTTGAGATGTATTATTTGTAAAAACCTTCAGGGCGTTAAATTAATAATAAAAAAAATCAGAGTGTACAATTCACGTGCGGTAGGAGTCAAACCTTCAGAAAACTAAAGTAAACAAGACTGGGGAGACTACGAAGCACTTTTTTTTATAAATGTGAAGGATGATTTTTTCCATATTTTTGTCGTCGAATTTAGTGCACTTTTTCCGATCTTCTTATTAGTATTTCATTTGGCAGCCACCTCTGGTCTGGAGCTCAAAAATACCTGAAAAATACCCTCGACTCTGCAGAAACGGGCGGTCCGTTTGATAGATTCTCCCATCTTAACAGACGGATTGCAATCTTTAGAGCACAGGCGTCGGGTGGGAATGCTATCCTTGTTCTACCGGTATTACAATGGAAGATGCTCCGAGGAACTAGCATCATTGATCCCTTCGGCACCGGTGCATATTCGGGAAACACGCCAAACGCGTGCCCAACATTTGTACAATTTGACATTTGACAGGTTGACATTTATCACATGAGAACGGGTCGTTTCTTCGACTCGTTCTTGTGTTCAACAGCTCGGCTGTGGAATGATTTGCCGGCCTCTGTGTTTCCTCCTTCCTACAACATGGGTCTCTTCAAGACTTATGTTCATTCCTTCCTCTCCTCAAAAAGACCCTCCACACAGCATCCCAGATATCTTAGGCCCTGAGGGAAATTATTTTCCTCAGGGCCAAAAAAAATAAAAAATCTTTTTTCTTCGTCAGGTGCTTCGTAACACCGAGTATCAGTGAAATAAATAAATATTTTATTGCTACCTCATTATCTCACAGGCTGAATCCTAAAGATGTATGAGTTTGTCTCTTTTTAGAGTCGTTCGCTTCCGTTTTATCGAGTTTCAAATTACAATGGTGCTAGAGAACTTTTCACTTCAAAATCTTTACATAGTATAAAATGAAATCGCTCACGCTGTATGTGCGCTTAGATCTTTTAAACTAAGCAACGGATTTTCATGCGGTTTTCACCAATATGTAGAGTAATTTATGAGGAAGGTTTTAAGGTATATAATTTGTCAAGGTTTTATGTAAATTGGTTGAAATACATAATATACAGGGCAGCGGACTGATGGTTGATAAACGAGCGGTGTGGATTTGATTTAACAGATGGCGTTGGTTATAAAGGTTTCGTTAGCCACAGCAACGTGTAGTCGGGTCTGCTAGTAATAAATAAAGTGATAACGAATGCTAAGAAATTTTCGTAAAAGTCTGAGATTAGAAATGAAACTGCTTTAACCCTCGTAATACCTACGTAACAATATTACTGACGAACCGTTATGTAGAGTTAAATATGCTTTCAGCTCAACCCTGCTGAAATAATATACAAATAGGAGTTGAAACGTTGCTTGAAATGGCTACCTATGTCAGATCTGTCAACTAGACTCTTTTGAACTACAGATATCAATTCTCCCTCCCCTACCCCCCCCCCTACTACCAACACATTGAAACAAATGCCTTCCTAGCGATATATCAACCCCTTCACATATTTTATAAAAATATAACGGCTTGAACGTTTATTGAAGTTCATTATATTCCACCCTGTTCTTGGCAAATAATTATTTCATTTTTCATATTTGTCTAATCTCTGATAAACACAAAAATTTTAAAATCTTTTTAACTCTTAAAAACAACATCAAAGGCATTTATCTGATGTTTGTTTGCACTTAGTTTACTTAACCGCGGGCTAAACAGAAACACCATGTTCACGTGTTTGCGAAGAAAAGAGATATTGCAACCACCCTATATATTTTTAGACATTAAATAGGTACTAGGTAGCTACTTTTTAATGATTTATAAAACGGTAATAAATAACAATCCAAAACCGTGGTTTAAAAAATTCCATTAATTGTTCCAAAAAGGAAGTTTTCTAAAATTTAAATAAATGAAGACAATATAAGAGAAACTCAATCGAAAATCTGGAAACAGAAAAATCAGAAAAACATATTGACACCTCTGGGACTCGAACCCAGGACCTCTTGCTTTCCAGGCAAACGCGCTCTTAGCGTTTTAATTTATTTTCATAATTTATTTTCAGAAAGGTGAAAAGATGATAATATGAAGATGCCAAGTCAGGGGATTATGGGGGGTAGTTCAAATCTTCCCAACCATATGAGTCCAAGAGCGTATTGGCGGCTAAGGCTGTGTGAGGACGGACGTTGTCGTGTAACAAGCACACTTCTCTGGTCAGCATTCCCCTCCTTTTGTTTTGAATGCTCCTATTGAGTTTTTTAGGGTATCACAATAAATATTGTTGAGCATTGATGGTCTCAAACTGAGGCCGAAATTCGACCAAAATTATGCCTTTTCTTCTAGCCCCTTCTACCATTCAGTATTGCCAACCTTCAAAAATCTGAAAACCACCGCCGGTTATGGTCACAATGTAAAAAAAATTAACACTTAACAGAAGAAGAAGTGTTTGTGTTGTTTTTTTTAAATAAAGCACCCTTTGAGAAATTAATTCCATCGTTTTTATTGCTATGTTTTTAAAGTTACAAATTACCGACACATAACTTATTCCCCTCTCAACGGATAAAGGTTCAATCAATACTTTATGTTTTCAATGCAAGTTTAGTTATGGAAGTGTTAATTTTTAGCCAGCGTGGGCTTTTTATAGTTAAATTTCTTTGTATATTGAGAAGGGATGACGTTCAAAAAATGATCACACAACAGCGACATCTGAAATTACTGGCGCCATCTTTGCTCTCAATGAATAAACTTGTTGATAATAATTATCACTATTTTTAATCCATAATTGGTTTGAAACTTAAGATGAAGCCATAGTAAATAATGCAAAATCATACAAAATCATATGTTTTTGTTTTGAAATTTTGATCGCTTAGAAGCATTATAGATGCTTCAATTAAATTCTGCGTGTAGAGCATACCTTGGCCCTTAAAAACATGGGTCATTTTTTTATAAGTCTTTCAAGTCCAAACTCTCTTATTTATAAACCCCTTTTCGGATATGGTTTTATTGTATAATGTGGCAAATTCAGTTTATTTTATAATAATCGCAAAAAAATGATATTTAGGTACGCCCGATCTTCCCAAAATAAAATAAAAATAAAATTTGCATTTTCGCGTTGTTATTTTATAATACGGCCGCTAGTCGATTTCTAAAAGTGAACCCTATGGCGTCCACCGAAGAACTACTGACCACGCTACACCTATTTCGTATCAGTCTTGCCCCGGACGGAGCGGAAGATGGACGTGTGATCCTGCGTCGCTTTATTTCTTGAAATCACTTTTAAATTTCCGTTTTATTACAATAAACAATGCGTAAAAAAGGAGTTAATGTTTTTTACAGGTTTTTACGAAATCAACCTGTAAAAATTTTTTCTCAAATACCTTTTCCAACCTTTTCAAAAGCTTTTTCTCAAGTATTTTCAAACTCTTCCATTAAAAGGGCGTGAATTCCGATTTCGATCTTTTCCTGGACTATTGGATCGCCTTAACTAGAAATCATAACACACAGTACCTACACTTACTTTCTGAACATGCTTAGTAGATGCCGAAGCTAGATTTTTTGCCAAAATCGAACCTTCGGTCGGTCACTAATAATAATTGTTATATTATTTCTTATCCAACCTGTAAATCTAATAATATCAGGAATAAAGATTGGGAAAGGCAGCGAAATGAATATGTATGCAGAAAGTTTTCGCATCACAGCGAGCGTCTTATTCTTCTTCTAATCCTGACTCCTGACATGGAATCACCGGCATATCCATAATCGTAAAAATGTTGCTTCCAACTCCGCCCAGGCGGAAATCTTCACAGACTTCGCCCATTATCTTGTTTCTTATTGTTTGTTCACAATCTGTGTCTGATCCGAACTGACTTGACATTGAAAACTTTGTTACAAATTCAATTATTAAAATATGAATATTAAGTCTTAAAACATTAAAGAATATTAGTTGGTAGTGTTGGTACCCCCGTGATAATTAAATAGTGAAATATAAAAAAAATGTATCTACCTTTTTATCACAAACGAGGAATAGAAGTATATATTAAAGTTTTTAAAATACTAGGGGCAGTCAAAAAGTAATGCCTTCTATGTCTTTTGTTGAAATAAAGTTGATTAAGAAAATTGCGCAGAAAATTAGATAATTTCAGAAAACCTAACGACTATCGCACGTTTGACAGTTCGCGTGTTTGAGAATGACATTTTGCAAAACAATGATTGTCAAATCAGGATTCTATTTTTGATAATCTTTAAGTTGATAAATTTATTTAAAGTAGGTACTCCCCTAATAGTTTGAATCGAATTAAGAATTTTATACATTTTAAATAGGTACCTATGTTAGGTACCAAATTTAATATACATGAAAAATGGAAATTTGAATAATAATTGTAAAAAGTGGCACGCGGGCTGCTTAAAAACTGAATGTACTGTGATTGAATATATGGAATGCGTGAGGAGGGATGGCGGGAGGAAGGAGCGGGAAAGGGAAGAGGGAAGGCGGGGAAGGTGGAAGGGGAACACGCGAGGGGGGAGGGGAACTCGGAATGGTGGTTCGCGGGACGGGGGAAGGGGGGAAGTGGAGTGGGGAGAGGGAAGGTGGAGGTGACGGAGTGGGAACGCTAGAGGGGAAGAGGACGCAGGAGAAGAAGGGGAGGTGGAAGGGGAACGGGACGAATGGGAAAGGACACTCGGGGAGAAACAATTTCTTTATTAAATGTCATAGCAACGCATGCCGGGACCAGTTAGGTTCTTATAAAAAATTAAATATATTAAATTTTTGCTAAACCATTGGCATATTTGGTCTTGGTTTGGTAAATCCAAAAAAAATAGCATTTTTCCTTTTGGGGTAAGCTTATTAGTTTTAGTCCTTTAGAGTCTTTAGACCCACGATGCGTCCTTGCTTAAAAGGATAGGTACTAATTTAAATACGATAACAAGTTTTGATTGTAATCCCCTAAGTGAAAATCAACGTCATTAATCCTATTGAATGGATCTTAGTACCAGAAAATAATTATAGTCAAAATATTGGCATTGATTTAATTTCAAAACATAATATTGTAAGGCTTTTGGAGGAAAAGGGGATAATGTGGAATGTTTTTGGAAAGAGGATCAACACGTTTTCTTGTTATTATTAGTAATAGCTTGTTTACTGACAAAAATCCAACGAAAATTCATTTAATGAAAGATATAAATTATTTTTAATGCAAGTAGGTACAATTTGTTAAATAAGAGTTGAAAACAGAGGAGGGCGCCACTGTAGTTCAAATGGCAATACTAAAAATATCACTCATGGTGGAAATGTAAGGCTACATTTGAGTAAAAAAGTCATAAAAAAGAACAAATTATTTTGTTCATTTGCAAAATAGATTTCCACTGATCTCAAAATAAGAATTGCATATAGGTATGTTACACCCAGGGCTGGGCAGTATTTGAAATACTTGTAATTGAAATACATAATTGATACAAATACGTATTTTGTATTTGTATTTCAATTACTTCCTAAAAATGTATTTTGTAATTGGTATTTCAATTACCTGCTGCTGAGGTATTTTGTAATTTGTATTTCAAATACTTCTTCAAAATACATTTTCAAATACATTTAGCGATCTTAATAATGATAATGAAAAATAAACACACATGGACAATACATAGACTAAAAACGCCAGAATCCTTTACTATTGTCCTTTGCTATGGCACTCTTACTAATGATTATTTGTAGTTCTCTTAGGGGGCATACATTAATTACGTGAGCTCAAAAAGGGGGGGGGGGGGGTTCAGCAAAATCTTACGTTACTTGAAAAGAATAAACGAAGTGGCCCAAATTTATCTCACCAAGGGGCGGGGGGGATCTAGTTTGGAAGAAAAACTTGAGGGAGCGGTCCGTATCGGTAGAGACGGGAGATAAATGAAAGGCCTCAGTCGGTGTAGTGAGTCGAAGTCTTTATTTGGAGCGCTACGTAGCGAGGTCGAAGCGGAGCGGGAGCGGAGTGACATTGAAGTACCCACCACTGTCCCACCCCGGTATAGGCAACTTATGGTCGCCCCTTCGGAGTTCTCGCAAGAATCTAATTTTTTTGAATAAACGGCTCTACATTTAATGTAACGAATCTAGACCTTCAATGTCCCCTCATACTGTGTTAGGTGGCGGTATGCGGGCGCGCCTACAGGACTGTACTGTAATGGTCAATCTCTACAATTCTAAAGCCCATGGAGGTATCAATGCAAAAGCAGTGAGCCTCGTGGACAGTCAAACAAGCTGTTAGTAACATCAATAAAAATAAAAAAAGTAACCAAAAATGACAGCAGCCGTCATGAGTAATCAGCTCATGACAGCGAAAGACCGTACACAATCCGGCGGGCGGCACCGAGCACTGTTCATAAAAAAGCAACAAAATTAAAATAACATTTGTACAGAGTAGAACTGGTGTTACCGCAAACTGGCTACCGGCAGTCCCCGAGACAGTGAAGGAGGCTGATTGTCCAGCCTCCCGACAACCGGCAGCGTCGTCCGTAAGCCAGCTAGCCGGTGGTGCCTAGACGAGAGTAATTGGAAATCATAGAAGAAGACCCTAGGGAGAGAAGCGTCGGGTCACCGGAGGCGGGACGGACAGCCTCTGGATGTCGTTCAGCCTTCTCCCCAGCCTCTACATGTCACGGGGGATGGCGCAGCAGACAGGTGCAGCTCCACCAGTTCCAGAAGACCGGCCGTTGTACGTAGGCGGGGACACGGTCCAGGGTCCAACCCCTTATATGGGGAGAAGGACGGTACAAAACGAGCAATTGAGTTCAGTTCTCACCAAAAAAAACATAACTAAAAAGAAAAATTATTGATAACATAGTAAATCGCAAAAAAGAAAAAAATAAACAAGAGCGTGTGGACGTCAGCACTGGGCATGCGAATGCACTATATAACCAAACTAAAAATCATAAACATGTAAAATAAAATGGCGATTTAGAAAGAAAAATAAAAAACATAAAATAGACATGAGCGTTAAATTACGCAGGGCATCTGTAAACAGTAGACCATGAACATAAAAATGTAATAGCATAAAAACATAAAAATGTAAAGGTGTAAATAATAAACTTACAAATGTAAAAAATAAAAAAAATAATATATACATAAATACTGTAAAAGCAAAAAAAAAAAAAAAACATAAAATGCAAACAATAAACATAAAAAAATTTAAAACTGTACATCCTGAGCAGAGTTTGTAAAAGAATAGAAGCAAGAAAAGTCCGTGGTAAGTCAGGAACAAGTACACCTGGTGTCAAAATCTACTAATCAGCGACTCTAAGGTCAGGCCATCTCTCAACCCAGATCCTCGTAAAGTTCCTCAGGCACTCGAAGTTCGTCTTGTTCGAAACCAGATCAGTGTTCCACACTGGTCTGATTGGTACGTCCAAACCATCGAGCATTTCCTCTCTTGCATCCGTCATTATCTCACACTGCCACAGAATGTGCTCCGCCGACTGGTTCGTGCACCCGCAGGCGCAGTTGGGGTGAGGGGATAGGGAGAGGGTGTGAAGTCTCCCTCTGAATTCCCCGTGGCCGGATAGAAGCTGGGTGATGTGGTGGTCCAACTTGAGAAAGACCCCTTCCATTCTGACTTTAACTGATGGGAAGAAGGAGAAAGTCCATCTTCCCATATTCGTTCTATCCCAACGGACCTGCCACTCTTGGAGCGACAGATCCCTCATTTGACGAAGCAGCCCAGGGAGAGTCCCCGGCCCGCCCGGTGTCAGAACAACGCCTAGGTGAGTGGCCGGGGTTCCTCTGGTTAATTTCTGCTTAGTGAGCACTTCCCTGATTTCCAGATCGATAGGCAAAATGCCAGCCAAAACGGGTAAAGCGTCCGAAGCAACGGTTCTATACGCACCAGAGAGTGCCAGCAAGGGGGTTCGTTGGCCTCGCTTGAGAGCTAAGAGAATCAGCGAATTGTCCAGGCGGTGCTCCCACACAGAGACGGCATACGAGACTTGCGACACGTACACGCACCTATATAGCGTTCGCAGAGCCGGATTACGCAATCCCCACTCAGCTGTGGAGAGTCTCCTCAGCTTCAAGAAAAGTGCCTGGGCCTTGCTGGATACTTCTTTGACGTGAGCCAGAAAAGAGGACGATCGATCCAGAGTAACTCCTAAGTATTTCACTGTTTCAAAAAAGCGGATGTTAGAATCTCCCATTCTGATGGTAGGGTTTCTTTCTCTACTGAGAGAGCCCTTCATCAGGAGGCCCTTGGTCTTGTGGGGAGCGAAGGTCATCTTGTTTCTTTCACCCCAGTCCAGGAACATCTGCAAACCTTCACTGCCTTTACTCTCCACTTCCTTTCTGCTGTCTCCAGCGACCAGATACAACTTATCATCAGCGTAGTCGACAGCGATACATCCTTCAGGCAAGGGTAACCTGGAGGAGTCGTCAAAGGAGATGTTCCACAGGTCGGGTCCAAGGATGGAGCCCTGCGGGCATCCCATGTCGGCTTCCCTCTGGATACAAAACACACCGAAACTGATCGTAATCGTACGATCAGAAAGGTAGTCATCGATGGCTTTGAACAATAAGTTGGAACACCGCCTGTTTTTCACCTTTGTACGTATCATTGCCCACCATGCATGATCGAAGGCACCAGTGATATCGAGGAAGATTGCAACTACATACCTCTTTGGGCAAGCCTTCACCCATTCAAGCGCATACGACAGGGCGTGCACCGTGGATTTACCGGGGACGAAACCGAACTGGAGGTCACTGGCCGGGGACAAAGTTTGGCGGAGCCGCTCCCTCAGTAATTTCTCCAGGATCTTGCCTAAAACGGGAAGCAGCGTTATCGGCCGGTAGGCCTTGATGTCGGTGAGTGGTTTATCGTTTCCCTTAGGTATAATCCGGAGCACGCCGCGCTTCCAATCTGAGGGGAAAACTCCCCTCCTCAAGCACGTATCCATCACCTGGAAGAGCTCTTCCTTGGCGTGGACCCAGACTTGCTTCGCTATTACGCCATTGAGCCTGTCATGCCCTGGTGCCTTCTTAGGACCCAAACCCTTAATTATCACATCAATTTCTGCCTTAGTGACTCTAATGAAGTTATCCTCTTGGGCGAGGACTCTAGGTGGCAGCCGTGACAGATTTCTTATCTGTTTATGGTGGTCACTTTCCCCAATTACTGATTCTACAGGAACTAACTCACCCAAGAGTGTTTCGAGTGTGGAGGCCACGTCCACTGTCTCAGCGTTCCTCCCATCTGTTATCCAATTACTGTTGACAAATACCGGTCAGAACCTTTCCCGAATTTTTGGTCGCGCTGTGGATTTCCCACGGGTTGGCGTTACCCACGTCTTTAACCCAATTATGCCAAGCAGCTCGTTTCGCTAGGAGAACAGCCCGTTTGAAGGCCGACCTGGCAGATCTGAGGCTCGCCTGAAGTGCAACCGTCTCCTCCTCCGTACAGCCGCCACTCCTGGACAGCCCCAGCGCCCTGTAGGCCCTCTTGTAGGCCCCCTTCAGCGAAGTCAGCTCAGGTGACCACCACGGCGTCCTAATACTAGTCTTTGGGTTTGATCTTCCCAAAGACGAGTTGGCAGCAGATACAACTGCCCTGTTGAAAAAATTCCCCAAATTATCGGGATCGGTAGCTGCTACGTGGTGAAAATCCCTTAGCGTATCTCGTAGCGCTTCCCCAAAGTTATCCCAATTCGCCCTAGTGGTGTTGAAGTTCCAGGAGGATCTTGGAGCTTCTGTTTTCTTGACACCAACCGTAAAAGTAATTAACCTGTGATCCGAATTTATTTCGCACTCATGGACTGTCCACTTTGAAATCCTGGTCGCAACTGATCCAGAGCAAAGAGTTAGATCAATGTTGCTCTCACCATGTATGTTCGAGAACGTAAAAAAAGAACTCTGTTCATTCATGATACTGAGACCTTGCGCGGCAATCAGGTCCTCTACGGCGTCTGATCGTTCCGTCCTATAGTCACTAGTGTCGAACCATAATGGTGAGCGTGCATTAAAGTCACCTCCGATAACTATGTTACGGCCTTTAAGCGCGTTGAGCGCGCGCGTCAGACTCAGGATGTGGGGTCCTACCGGGTTCCCAAATTTAAAGTAAACTGAGATCAAGAAGATCTCAGTATCGCCAAGTCTAATACATACACAGGTTTGGTACTCATCAGAAAGACCAGCCAGAAGGAGGGGACTGATCAACGAGGTGTTGACCAGGACTCCCGCCCCTGGTGAACGGCCAACCTCGAGCACCGCACCCGGAAAATTAATGGGGGTCTTACCTTCCCAGGTGTACTGTTCCTGAATGAGCATGATGTCGATCTTAAGGTCAGACATGACCCGCAGCACCTCCAAAGTGGCCATCCGGGAACGCTGAAGGTTAATCTGACCTAAGGAAAGGGGATTATGAGGAACCATAATCGGTCATGCGGAAGGCTGCTTCCACCGCTGCTTTCTGAGCCGGGCATTCCCTATCACCCGTCGGGTGATCCGCCGGCTTCTTGAAGCGCGTACAAGTAGCGCAGACAGCGGGTAGTGCCTTCTTGGGGCAATCCTCATGAGAGTGTCCCACAGCGGCGCAGTGGCGACAAGATTCTTTTTCCTGTGAGCAGAATTTACTAATATGGCCATATTGATGGCACTTGAAGCACCTTGTGGCACCAGTGTAATCGCGAGTCCGGCAGGCAATCCACCCAAGGAAGCACATCCCGCTGTCTATTAGTACCTTCCTGGCGGATGGGTGGCACGTCAGGACCATGTTCATTGTAGGATTGTCCCTCTTCCCGAAGAGGGAGACCCGCCTCATTGTACGAAGATGGTCTTCCATCGAAAGAGTGGTTTGTCCCTCAAGATTATTATTGTAGATTTCTTTGAAGAGCTCCTGGTCCGCGGTAACATCCCCCTTTGGGACATTGTAAATGACTATTTTTGGTAACCGCCCCATCGGGTTAACCATCTTTAAACCGCTGGCGGACAGTTTTTTCTCAACCTTCTTAAGGTTCTCAAGACCTTTTAGGTCTTTGGCATGGAGGGCCATCCCAGCACCTTTAATTTTACGCGTACGAACAAGTTGAAAGTCGTCCTTTCTTGGGTCGATAGCCTTCTCCATGATCTTCTGGGTCTGCTCAGAAGTCTTCCCTTCTGGGGTTGTCGGGTAGACCAAGATAGTCAATGGTTTTGGTGGTAGAGGACGCTCAAATCCATTTACGACTACCTTCTTGGAGTGTGGCAGGTTGGCGGCAGCATTCGCATAGGATCTTATCAAAGACGAACTAGGCTCACTAGATGTTGATGGGCGTGCCTTGATTACAGTGTCCAGTTTTTGGTTCATGCTTGACTGGGCATTTAGAATCTCATCGATTGTAGAGCTCCTCGTTGTAATCGAATTGAGATCTAGCATGAGATGAGTAATCTCTGTCATGAGGTCGTCCAAAATATCGTTGAGTGCCCTTTTGTCTGCCTTATTTAATTTATTTGAGCTGTCCATGACAATGCACCTTATTTTGTGGCATTTTTGAAATCACCTTTTTGTGGAATCACCTTTTTCGACGACTCGGCCAGACTCAACATGCTCCTGGGAGAGTCGCTGATTCGAGCTCTCTTATTACTACCCGCAATAGGCGTAGGGGGGTGGATAGCGGCAATCGCGGCTCCACTGGTGCCCGGTAGGGGGTTAGGAGTAACAACCTCTACTTCCATCTCAGCTTCCGTGTCGGTGCCAATGTCGGTTACTACAACTGTCTTTTTGGGCTTCCTTCTACCCTTAGGTGGTTCCCCTTGGGTCAGAGACTTATTTAGCGCTTCTATGGTAGATGAGATCGTCTGTTTCCATCCTTCTGGTTGTTTCCCAGGGTCGGGACCGGCACCATCCGAATCGCCCGACGAAATTGTATCGGAAGGCATCATTAAAGTTTTTTCCCTAAAAATGGGAAAAAAAGGGAAAATTCCCTCTTTTTTCAAAAATTTCCCCAAAAATGGGGAAAAAAATGGGGAAAATTTAAATACCAAAACTGTTGGCCGATTGTCAAAAAGTTCAATAATAACGGAGATATGACCCTTTTGTCAAATTCACTAGTAATCTAAACTCGGAAGTCTATACAGGGGTATAAAACAATATGGCAGCCGCTTGAAGCGGTTGCCCGTAGCACACAGTCAAGATTTAATATGTCCGCTCATAGAAGGTTCTGGAACCTTCTAGAAAGAATCACCACGTGTTTGTGGTGAAAATGGTCCCACGAGGTGCCTTGAGGAACCCCCAAAAAAAGGTACAAGCACTGAAGTTTTAACACGTAGAAAAAGAGTATTAAGGAAGCACAGAACTGGGGTATTTGGGTATCACTAGACGCAGAAAAAAAATCCGCGTCGAATGGGAGGAGTCACACTACAGAAAATAAAAATTTTATGCACTGTTTTGTTAAAAAACTTTTTCACAAAAATTCAAAATATAAAATGTACAAGAAAATCACTAAAATTAAATTGTTTTGAGCCGGTTTTTTTATAAACACAGTTAGTTTATAGAAACACACCTGATACCCACGGTGGATATCAGGATAATATGTACCCGGAAGTTCCCGGAACGGGAAAAGTTTATTTTTTGCACTAATTATTGAAAAAAAGACACTTATAACTTATAACAACAAAATTTTGGAAAAAAAAACACGACAGGCGTGTAGCCCTTGTGATTTTGCAGCCGGTGGAACAAAAATTTTTTCACAATACTTCACTTCTACTATTTTTAATGATTAAAAATGCGGGAGCGAAATTTTTGCACGGTTCTTGCTTGGAGGCGAGAACCGAACTTGAAGCGGAGCGGAGTGACAGTAATGCCGGTAGTGATGCTGCTGCACGATGATGTGAAGATGAAGATCAGGACACTACGGCGGTGAAGATCACAGGTCTTCAGGAAGCCGGCGTGTTGCCCTACACCATGGCGGTGTAGACGTGACCTTGGTCCAGGCGGTCGATCGACGTCGTGTTGACGGGATATGGCGGCTATGTGTCCTTTGAGTCGGAGCACACACGTGACGCAGGAAGGAACCTTGAGAGGCGATGAGGATGAACTCTGACAGCGGAACGCGGTGGGTTCGTGGTGCCAGAGAACGGGTTGAGTCCCAAGCAGAAAGCACGGCGGGCTTTGTGTGCTGCGGACGGAGACATCTCATGTCGAGGTGCGGAGGGCCGGACAGCGGATGGTGTCGAAGAAAGAATCCTCGAAGGTGCTGGACATGTTCTTGGGTCACACTGGATAAATGGTGTTCACTGTTGGCTGCGCGAGGCCCGTGCCCCGCGCGGGCAGGTAGAGAGTTACTACACTGCACTTGTTGTATCACAGCCCGATGTGTAGGTGAGTCGACCAATGAATGGAAACTAGACTTAAGACTGAGCTGCATGCGGCTGGCGCTTGCTTATATACTCTGCCGGTCGGGCAAGTAGTTTCGATGACGGTAACGCCGGGTGAACTCACGCAATGCCGAGATATCGCCCGATCATTCTGCGGGCACTTGAACGGTACAGCCGTACGTTCTAGCTCTTTCGCGTAGGTGGCGGATTATTTACGAGGCTACCGTTATTACTACGTTGTATGTAGGTAGGTCATAGTTTCCAGTGCGTTCGGCTAGAGTCCAGTGGCGGAGCAATTAATTCGGCACAAGTGGCCGCCACACTCACTTAATTAATGTATGCCCCCTTATCATTGCTTTACAATGTACTGTACATTTTTTTCGTCATGCTAGTTATTACTATGTGCTTTAATAGCACTGTTATCGTATATTTTGTATAATATTATATACTTGTCATTGCTTTGTATCGTACATTTTTGTAACATAGTATTAGATCAAGCACTATAGGAATAATTTGACTGATTACTAGATTATTTTTAAGTTAATTACTGTAGAGCGCACTTGAAGTGAAATAACACCAAACTGCGCTATACAAATTTCATCCATTTATATATAAAAATGAATTCTTGTTTCCCTTGGTCACGCCATAACTTCAGAATGACTTTACCTATTTCATTATTTTTTTTAAGTTTCCTAATACTTTATAGAAGGTTCTTACGGAAAGAAAAAAAATAAGAAAATTACGCAGAAAATTGGATAATTTCAGAAAACTTAACGACTATTTGAACTTCGCACGTTTGACAGTTCGCACATTTGATGAAATTGAATTTAGCAGGCAGCTGTTTTTTTTGTAACAATAGAATTGTCCATGATTTTTTAAAATTATAGATATTTTAAATAGGTACCAGAATTGATTGATTGTTCTTATAATATAGAAAAATGAATATTTGTAATAAGTGAAAAATGAAAATTTGACTAAAAAAATTTTAATTGCTGGCACGCCAATTGTTTGAAAACTGAATGTACTGGGACTAAATATATGGAACACGGGAAGGGGGTTGGCGGGAGGGTAGGCAGGGAAGGTGGAAGGGGAGTTCAAGAGGGGAAGGGGATGCGGTGGGGGAACGGGGACGCATGGGAAAGGACACGCAGGCAGAAACAATTTATTTCTTTGAATATGGCATTGCAACGCATGCCGGGAACCAGCTAGTGTTATTATAATATTATTATTATAATCTAACGCCTAAGTCCTATGTGTATACCATAAAACTTTTACGGAATATTTAACGAGCAATATGGACAATAGAAACCAAGTAGATGTAATCTACACGGATTACTCTAAGGCCTTCGATAAGGTAAACCACTTTATTCTAATTAAAAACTAAAACAATTAGGCATCCACGGTGACCTACTTCGGTGGCTTACTTCATACCTTCGGAGTAGACTTCAATGTGTATCAGTTGAGGGAACTAAGTCCAGCTTCTTTTCCGTGCCTTCCGGTGTACCTCAAGGTTCTCATTTAGGGCCATTATTATTTAATGTGTATATATATGATATTCACAAATGTTTTTTACACGCCAATTACCTAGCTTATGCAGACGATAAAAAATATACCTAGTTATCAAATCAATCGAAGATTGCATTAAGCTTCAAGAGGACCTCAATCGACTTTTTATCTACTGTGAATCAAACAAACTGGTAGTAAATACCTCAAAATGCAAAAAATTATCATTTACACGTAATAAAAATAAAGTTCCTTTTGAGTATAGATTAAATGGGACACTTATCAAAGAAGTAGAATCTATCAGGGACCTTGGGGTATTACTGGATGTTAAATTAAATTTTATACAACACACTGATGAAATCATCAACAAGGCCAACAAAATGCTAGGATTTATTATTCGAATAACGAAACCTTTTCGCAACCTTAAGACTCTATATTCCCTTTACACAGCGTTCATCCGTCCCCACTTAGAACACTGCACACCAATCTGGACTCCTTTTTACCAAGCTCACATTGATAGAATCGAAAAAATCCAAAAAAAAAATTTTAACCACATAAATTATAAACAAAAATTACACTTCTTAAATTACAACGAATCTATTAATTACTACAATTTCAACTCCCTTTATACAAGACGTTTAATTTTTGACCAAACTTTATTATTTAAAATTGTTAATAATGGCCTGGACTCTCCAGAGCTAACCAACTTAATAAATATTCATATTCCGTCAAGATCAACTCGGCAATCCCATTTGTTTCATTTGCCTACATGTAGAACTAACATTAGAAAAAATTCAACAATTCCCCGTATATGTGCGCAATATAACACAAAATTTGAAAAAAAAATATTGACTTTTTAGCCATACACTACAGAAATATCGATTAGAAGTAAGTAGAAGTGATTAGTAGATCAAAAATTAATACGAGTGTGAAAAGTATCCGGAGCATCTCCTATCCTCCTCCTTTGTTCCCCTTCCTCACCTCCTCACCTCAAATTAATTTTAATATGTAATAAAACTCTATCTCCAATCAACTTTAACCTAGGAGACTTTTTTGGCTTGACTCGATTTAACAATGTATATTTTTATCTTTATGTTTTATGTATAAGCTGTTTGTCCCTTACTAATAAATAAATAAATAAATAAATAAATAAAAACTTTACAAGTGGAGCGGAGACGAGATGAGTCTTCTGAGCATTATGATTAGTCAATTTTAGCACATCTCTGTTTCACTCTGTTCAGCTTTGCTTCTATGGAAACGCACCCTTAGATATGGGCACTGTAGATATTTATATATTTGCACTTACAATATATTGCAACCAAAAGTTCTACCAAAACCAAATGTATTTTGTATTTTGTAATTTGTATTTGAAATTAAAAAATGGTTAAAATACTGTATTTTGTATTTCAAATACACGACTTGAAAGTATTTTGTATTTCGTATTTTAAATACATGCGAAAAAGTATTTTGTAATTTGTATTTTAATTACAGCAAGGCATGTATTTTGCCCAGTCCTTACACCTTCGCAATTTTGTGTCAACATGATAAAGAATAACTATATTGTAATAAAATATGAAGCACAGTTCAGAAATTGCTCACATTTCTTTAATACTACCCTAAGTACCCAGCTTTGCCCGGTCTCTGATCGTGTCTCTAATTTTAGACCTGAATATTATATTTAACTCATTCAGATCTAAAAGTAGTGTAACTAAACTCACCATTCTTCCTTTCTATTTTCATAAATTCAAATTTATGTTAAATAATGAAAGCAAATCACTTTGTGAAACACCATTTAATCAAATTTATGTTATTTTAGTAGATACCTTAACAACAGTGCTTCTTCGATTTTAATTTTTTTTTCTTTAAGAACAAAATAATATTTTTTTGTATAATATGGAACGTGAATCCAGGTATAAAATAATTAAAAACGCTACGAAATCTGTCCAACAACATTATTATTTTGGAGAAATTTTTATTTATTCCGTTTTGAAATATAAATTAAAAAATTAGAAACTTTTGTGAACCTCATTGTTTCTATGATGTAAAATCTCCCGTTTGAATGTTGATTTTTACCATTTACTTTTATGTTGGTCTTTACCATTTACTTTTTCTTGTGATTTTTGCTTTCAATATTATTAGATTGAGGGAGTATTTCACCATCATCCTGATAGCTTACCCATATGATAACTAATATTAAAAAATAAATAAATAAATACTCGCAATAAGTAAAAAAAAAAAAAAACTCGGCTAACTTATCACTTAACTAGCTGAGTTTTTTGCAAAAATGATTTTTTTCTTAGTAAAAATCCTTTCACAAGTAAGAGGCACCTAACGATATTCATTCGAACAATCAATTTGCTGACCGAAATGGTTTGTTTCTGAGATATCACCTCGCCCTGAAAGCAGTGCTTAATTTTCGCTTTTACCACTACTTGCTATTACGGCAAAAGCTTTCAAACTTTTCACACAGAGGAATCCGGGCAGTTGAGAAGGTAAACATATTTGGAGAGACATTTACTTTTAAAAAAATCCACTAACTTTGTTCGTGTGGTGTGAAAGTTTGTTTGTTTTTTTAAATTTTATAGAAGAAAATAAATATTCATAGAATTAGAGTTAGAAATGCGCTTGCATGTGAATTTCTTTATTATTTTTGTTGTCAATAAAATAAATCTGAATGAAAATAATACATTACCTTTTATTGTCGTCATTATCAAGGATCTACATCTGATATAGATGATTTATTTTGACATCCTCGTCAAATGTTCTCCACTCCACAATTTGACAGTAAGATATGGATACCGCCGCCCCGGCAACCATTCATTGGATAACCACCACCCCTGCCGTAGGTCACCCCAAGTGGTTCGCTACCTTTGGTTACTTGCAGGGGTTCCCGGGTTCATGGGTGAGGTTTGTCTAGGTCTTGGCGGCGAATGCGTTTGCCCACTGCAGGCGGGCTGCTTCGGGAGAGACTGGTTGAGGAAGACCTAACCTAGACATTTTCAGCTGGACTTTCTCAAACTAAAGCGTTGTACTGCAGAGGGAGGGATGGATTCCTACGTCACCCTTTCTACCAACCCCTCATACCTTTTTCCTACCCAAAACTTCCTCCTCTTCTTTTCCTTCTCCAAAAGACCTTCCATACAACATCCCCAAAGATGACATAGACCCTGAGGGAATTTTTCCTCAGACCTCCTGCGTGGTGCTAATGTAAAAAAAACTATTTTCCAATTCCACTTCTTCTACTTCTGTGCATCCAGCGCTGGGTCGCTTCCACTGGTGTAGGTTAGGTACTGATGGGTCATAATTATTGTTGGTGTGATATCATTTGACTTTTTGACCCCGAGTTTCTGTGCTTGTGAAATATTCTCGTACCTTTTTCTGCATTTAATCATTTCAACATCTCTATTTATCCTGCAGTTCTATTAACGCATAAAAATATATTAGCGGGACTATCAAAGCGGCGTAGACAGTAAAAGTTATGCTTGCGATGTGTAGACTGAAACAGAAGAGGGGCACCGCTGTACATAGATCTGCGGATGAACGATGTTGGCGATACTTTTGTATGCCCGTTTTTTTTACTTATCTTATATATAATTGTTTTGGACCAATATCCACCCACACAACAAGCGCCTTT
The DNA here is from genome assembly GCA_917880885.1 of Limnephilus marmoratus. NCBI lineage: Eukaryota > Metazoa > Arthropoda > Insecta > Trichoptera > Limnephilidae > Limnephilus > Limnephilus marmoratus. Next base: position 9,818,398 of record OU862922.1, read on the forward strand.
GCTTCAATTATCTATGACTTTTTATATGAATACCGCACAAGGGTCCCATCTGCTCTCCTCTGGAGCCAGTGAGACTATGGCATCCCCAATTGTGGTATGTTGTGAAGGTAGCGGGAAGGGGAAGAAGTAGGTAAGGGAAAGTACCTGGCTATTGAGATCTGGTCATCAAAGAAGTCTAAAACCATTTCAACCAACGTTTCAATTCTGGATGGTGGTATTACAACCAGGGATACTGAGAGTAGGTATCTTCCGCTCTGGAACGTGCCGCAAATATAATATATATTGTTTTAAAATAATTGATTGTGAAATATCACAAAATAATCAAATAAAATTTATTTATGCACGCCAGGAATTGTTGAACCCCCGGCCTTCAGATTGCTGTAACTGCGATATTAACTTGATTACTAATCACCTGCTGAACTCAAGACCAATAGGGCGAAGGAGCCTGGGAAGACCAAGATTAAGATGAAGCAACAACGTTCTCAAAGACATATCTATCTTGGAGCTTCTAAACTGGAGAGAGCTGGCACAAAACCGAGATGAGTGGAGGAAGACTCTTGATGAGGCCAAAACCCACCAGGGGTTGTAGAGCCAATAGTGATGATGATGATGACTAACCACGTCACAGATGATACCTGTACACACATACACAGTGTCCGGAAACTCGTAGTGAAAACGGGAAACTTCGGATTTGACTTATTCGAAAACCAAAGCTCAAATAAAAAAGTTATACCACAAAATCGACTAAAATGTCATACAGATTCATTAGTTTCACGCTTGTACTGCGAATTACGGACAACGTGTATAAAACTACACATTTCGCATAAACAACCCCATTTTATTTTACAGCGTTTTTCTTTGTGTGCGTAAACGAAGCCTGAATCTGGGGTGCCTTTGACCTCCACAACAACACCTAGAGACAATAATACATCATAATGATGATATGTACTGGGTGTCCCAAAAGAAAGTTGATATTTAGTAGATCGATTTAAAAAAAGTAAGGGTTCTATCAAAAAAAGGTTTATTAAATACTAAAATACACAATTTGGGAATTTATTTCTGAAAAATAATATCGTCCAAATGTAAACCCTCACGTTCGCGGCATTCATTTAATCGAAGAGTAAAATTTCTTATGACGGCTCGCCAGATAGGCTTCGTGATGGCTGCCATTTCGTGACGGATATTTTCTTTTAATTGCATCAGGGAAGTCGGATTTTTGGCGTACACTTTAGATTTGAGATAACCCCACAAAAAAAAGTCCATAGGGGTTAGGTCAAGACCACGAGGAGGCCAATTTATGTCACCTCTTATGGAGATCAATTTGCCAGGGAAAATTTCACGAACTCATGGCAGAGACGTATTGGACGTATGTAATGTTGCTCCGTCTTGCTGGAACCATGTTCTTTAGTTATAGTCAGTAAGTTTGTAGGGGTGCAGCATTAGGTCTTTGTGCAAAATGCTGTGTAACGATGATCTGTGCACATTTAAAGCACTTGCGCGCTTCCGAATCGAAAAATTTGAGTCGTCACGAAAAGACTGATAATCACTCTCTATGCTTTCTACCGTTCTCGGTGACCTTGGTCGCCCGAATTTTGGTTTTGCCAGCGTTGTACCAATCTCTTCAAACTTTTTGACCCATTTTCGAATGAGTGGAATGCTTGGCGCATCATTGAATTGACGAAAACCTCAAATATTGCAGAAACTTCTACGCGCTACAGTCGCCGAATCACCATTTTTGTAAAACTCACGCACGCGCAACGCGCGGTCGCTCCCGAGAAATGCTTCATAGCGACTAAATTCCCAAGAGCCAAACTACTGATTGACATACCCCCCGCGCCTCTCGGAAAAGTTGTGTTCACACAGAAAGCAAAACAAATATCAACTTTCTTTTGGGACAACCTTATTTAGGTATGAAGCGTTGGTCTGATGATATAACATGAAAACCCATAAAATAATTGAATGCGCCTGATAAATACCGTTTCGACATTCAATCCATTCTGCGGTCGTTCTCTCTGAAATGCTGTGCAGTTTATAGCGTTATTATTTATTTGTTCGTTGGCGGTTAATTATGCACCGATCCCACCCAGCAAAATAGCTGTATAGAACTTACGCAAATTTTATGGTCAACAAAAGTGAGGTTTTAACAATAATTATTATTCAAATGAAAAGCGTTCTCTGTTTAAAATCACCTTGTTTTATTGATGCACGTCGACCGGTTTCGGTTGATCTCAACCTTCATCAGGACGTAGATATAAACTAAATCACAATACAGTGGAAGATTATAATGTAGGTACTAGCTGGTACCCGGCAAGCGGTTTCGGCAAATTCGTCTCGTTCCCCTTCCTGTCCCACGTCCCCTTCCACTCTCACGTTCCCTATTACACTTCCCCCCTTCCCCCGTCCCGCGAACCCTTCTCCCGAGTTCCCCTCCCCCTCCCTCATTCCATACATTCATTCCCGGTACATTCGGTTTTCAAACAGCTCGCGTGTCACCTATTGCAATTTTATTATTCAAATTTCTTAATGCCAGAGCTCACCTGTAGTTTTATATAAACCTTGTCCTGAGAATAACGAACAAAAAAAAAAGAATTATCCAATTTGGTGCAGTCGTTCGGAACTTATGAGCGTAAATACATTTCGGCGATTCATTTTTATTTATATATAGATTACTCTGTACTTAATAGAATATATTTATACAATGTCAAACCACAAAGTATTATATTATTACTTTCTTCGATAATTTAGTTTCAGAGGCGAATCTTTGAATGTTGCCTCCACCAAATGTGGTCGAAATGCTGCAATATCACAGGAACCCAAAGGATTCATATGGATCTTTCCATCATTTTGGTCAGTGTTTTGAGAAAATTTCATGATTTCCTGTTGACATGAAATCTGTTGACTTTGTGTTGATGAAATAAAATCAGAGTTCAAAACACCTACTGCTTGTTTCGGTAAATTCTAAATCTAAATAAGGTGCAAATTTGCTCTCCAATGCAAACGTTTATGATTTTGTGAAGGAAATCATTAAATACAATTATTATATCAATACAAATCGTATCAACTGAAATAGATCATTGTAAAATCCAATCGACGCCATTTACGCCGTTTTCCCTGTCAAATAATGTCAAAAATGCACTCAACAAAGTTCGGACTGAAATCATAAGAATACATTGCCAAAACTAACTATAACAAATTGCCTGAAGAATTAAGACAGGTATACGCCTCTAACAAATCTCGAAACGATATATTGATATCCTATTTTTTCAAATGTTATTTGGAAAACGAGTCACAAGTAGGTACAAACTCTGTTCTGATAGCTATCCTGATTATCTCCAAGTACCAAACTTTGTACATCCAGATATGATGGACGCAGTTTATGACTTTTTTAAATCTTGTCATGTATTTTGTATGTTAACATCTTGTATTAGGTCTGTATATTTTTGAGCCGTACCTTTTATTGTATTTTCCTGATTTTGTTTTTTTATGCATTTCTATAGTCCATCATGGAGGATACTTCATTTTTACTTTTTGACACCAACAGTACATAAATCAAATGAGTGGTTATAATAATTCATGAAATCTGATGATAAGACATGTTTCTGTGAAATATTTGTAAAGTGATTTTCATACGTTGTGTCTGTATGTTGCTTCTGTGAAATGTTTTGTAAAATTTTTCTTCATAGTATATTGTGTCTGCATATTGGGTTGGGTTGGGTTTAACTTTTCAAAAGTACCAATTGGCGATCCCTTAATGAGTTTTGATAACTCATGGGAATGCAACTTCGTTGTATGTTTTATTTAAATAAATAAATAAATATTTTAATGTATTATATAGAAAGGGATTGCTCTTTCATACTTACAAATTTCTGCTTTTTGCGTGATTTGCTCTCTACTTCTCAAACAAAAGTATCGTTAATGGAAATAAAACGCAACATTTTTATATGAAATCTTTAATTCTCTGTAAGATTCTATGTACGTGTTAGATACCTATTTATCTAAGAACATTTGGACACTAATGTTTAACAAATAAAACATAAAATATACACACCCATCGAATCCATATTCCGAAAATATAGAATTTATTTTATATTTCCTATTTACATACAGAAATAATCATTTTAAGCTCCAATTAAGTATAGTTTTTGTGTGAAGGTACGGGCATTTAATTTTGTTTACGGTAATTTTACGGTGTTTTAAATTGTAACCTTTTTCTTCAATGTAAAATAATGATTTTAATGAAGGTACAATTTAAATTAATTTATGAAAAAATGCCCATTGTGTTAGGTACGTACCTTGAAATGAGTTTTTACATAAAAGAGCTCAAGAAAATATATCTTTTTTTTAATTAAAGAAAGGTTTAATTTTAACCTATATCGCAATACATAAAGTATACCACAAAAAGTACGTATTACTAAAAACATAATAAAAAACATGGCACTTCTTCGTATAGTAAATTTGTTTTCCTTAATAATATCGTTTTGTTCTCTTATATATTAAATTTCTAACATAAAATTGTGTGTAATTAACGCATTGCAAATTGTGCAAATGAAGATAACATCTTAATCAGAAAATTCTTATTGATAATACCACTCATATCAAAGCCTATAAGGAAAAGTGGGACATCGGAGGCGTAATAAAAAAACCAAGTGAATTGTTTCAAAAAACGACCAGCGTTTTTGAAGTTAATTTCTAGTTTTTGAAGAGGTACCTGCTTTTGTATTGCAGAATTGCGCGAAAAACCTGTATTATTATATTACTTATAACTTGATACTAACTAAAACACAACGAAAAACCTGTTTAGTTATATACTATAATATAACTCATTATGTATACCATTGTCTAAGCACATTTAAGTTTACTGACAAAAAACTAAATCACCAGCAAAACATTAAGCATTTTTTCCTCACAAATTCAGTAAGTATGTAAAACTATTCTAATATTTAGGATATTAACAAATTGGCACTTTAATCTAAAACAATTATTCACTGGCAGTCTATCAATGTTTTTACAGGCAATGGGATCAATTGATTCAAAAGTTATGAGATGTAAGCTCGGTCGGGGCTGTTTGAATATTAGAATCTTTTTGAATCTCAAAACTGGTCATATCTATGGCACTTCTACTGTCTAAGTTAACTTGGACCGCTATTCTGTGTTCTCCTGGACTTTCGACCTTGTTCAAAGACTGGTTGACTGGAATCAAGGCTGGTAATTTGTTTGTGATTTTGGTTAGAGATATCCTGCTCTCTATATCGTTTTCAAACGGTGCTTCAAGGGGAGGAGAAGAAGTTCCAACTGGATTAATATGACCAACTGTCTTGCTCATGTCTGTTATGTTTGGTCTTACGGTGTGCTGTTTTGTCGTTGGGGGAAGTGGGATCTTTTGCGTTTTTGGGGTTTGCAAGATGATTGGTTTATCTAGTTTTGGTTTGGTGGTCATGTCCATAACTGCGAGGTCTGGAGTGGATGTTTCAGAAGGTCTGCGCATTGGTTTTCCATCTGGTTTTTCTGGTTCTCCTTTGTGAGTAGTCTTGTGTTCTGCAGCTTCTGCATTGGTGATGTTGTCTTGCTTCTTCCATTTGGTGCGACGATTTTGGAACCAAATCTTCACCTGTAAAAAAGAGAAAAGGAACCATTAAACATTTGAATACAACAATCCTGCATCATTATTGTAGTGTTCTGTAAGTTGATACACACACTAACAGATTTTCCAACATACTTTGGATTTAGATTACTTCTTGAGAATAAATAGATTCTTGATCTTTATCTGGTTTTACTAAATACTTCGCGTATACAATATTGACCTCGTTAGTCGACCTAAGAAGGAGCCAGCTAAATTGGTTCTGATGAGAGCGTTTTACTTCAACACCCTCATGTTCACGGTGTTCATCTTAGGTACTAAGTTACCTGCCATCTAGCGGAATCTAAGGACAGTTCTTATCACTGCCATCTATGTCTAAAAGCCGAAAGCTTTTTAGATATACTACAATTATGAACCACACCTTTGACATTTACCAATTTTCTTATTGACTATAGATTTTGCTACAAAAATAAAGTAAAAGTTAACAAAATATCACAATAATAAACATATTAAGTAAAGGAAATAATTGCTCTCAAAAACTTTCATTATTATTCAAGTGTACATAATTTAAAGAATGAAATAATTTCTTTACAAAATACATACGCTTAAGAAAGCTTATTTTTAAAATAACCTAGTTGTAACAATGCTAAAGATTTATTTTCAACGGAAAGTAAACGAATTTAAATACTACGTATCGATCTTAAATGGGTAGTTTTTTAACGCACTTAAGATCAGCTTACGCCGATTTTTCAATAACCAATAACAATGTATGGTAACATAAAATGTTGGGAAATTCACATTCAATCGAATAAACGTAATAACCCATTTACGAGGGTTTTACGCAAGTGGATGTTAAGGCTGTAAGGTTACAGACAGGAGCGGATTTCATCTTCAGCTTAATAAGGCCCACGAATAATAAAATAGTATCAAATATATCTGCAGCAAATCATTTTAAAGAGCCGCGTCTGAATGTATTTGTGCTAACCGATAGTATTCAAACTGTACCACTAAAAGGTTCGAACTAGTTATGAACACATGTCCGCAGTAGCGTGTGTCGCTCTCCATAGAGAGAAAACAAATGGCCTTAGATTTAAACGCCCGGGGTCTCAAAAGTTTCGTATGATCTGTAGCTATTCGAAAACGTAAAAAAATGAAATTATTGTTCGAAAAAAAAATAGATTTCGTGATTTGGAAAAAAAAATAAAACAAAGGGTTCATATTTTATATTTTGTACCAAACTTATTTTTCATTACATAACTGCAGTACAAAAGATCCAAAAAAAAATAATTTTTAATGTGTTGGTTAAAAAAAAAGGGGGAAAATAACACTTTTTCTGGATAAAATCAGAATTCTTGTTTACTCACTTGTATTCATAAAGTTGAACTTTTTTTTCATTTTTGTCAGTTATACGCATTTTTTAATAATAAACAAACGTTAAAAAAAATTATTCAAAATAAAAAAAAAACGGTTTTAGGTTTGTTTTCTGATTTTCAATGCATTTTAGCGGGCTAATAACCATTTAAAAAAAAAAATTTAAATGCAGTTCTCGTTTTCTTTGCAAGACGCAACTTTTGAGACCACGGGCGTTTCTGAATTCAAAAGTTGAAATAATTGACACACGCTAGTCCGCAGTGCCCTCTTTTCCCGCATAAGCCCATCGATACAGTACACAGCTAAAGAAGCAAGAATGTCTTTGACAAAGATCCTTGTCTCCAGATAGGCTAACGAAATTGTTTCTCTGCTTCATAAAATTTCATTAGTACCTAACATTTGGGAGGCGGGTATGGGTACCGCCGCCCCGGGAACCATTTATTGTAAAACCGACACCCCTGCCATAGGTCACCCCAAGTGGTTCGCTACGTTTGGTGACTTATCAGAGGTGCCAGGGTTAATATGGTGAGGTTTGTCTAGGTCTTGGCGACGTTTGCCCACCTACTGCATGGCGGGCCAGATCGGGAGAGTTTGGTTGAGAGAGACCTAAGCTAGACCTCTCTAGCCGGACTCTTTCGACCCATTGCCTTGCACCGCAGTGGGAGGGATGAATTCATACGTCCGTCACTCCTAGACACATTGACCCTCAGATTCCTACCCACCTCCATATTTTCCTTCCCAGAACTTTCTCTCATGGGGTTTGTCTAGGTTTGTCTAGGTTTGTCTAGGTTTTGGCGAAAAATACGTTTGCCCACCTACTACTTGGCGGGCCGGATCGGGAGAGTTTGGACCCACTTTCGACCCATTGCCTTGCACCGCAGTGGGAGGGATGAATTCATACGTCCGTCACTAATAGACACTATTGACCCTCAGATTCCTACGCACCCCCATATCTTTTTCTTTCCCAGAATTTCCTCTCCTTCTTTTCCCAAAAAAAACCTCCCTACAGCATACCTAAAGATGACATACGCCCTGAGGGGAATGTTTTTTCCTCGGGGCCTCCTGTGTGGAGCTAATATAAAAAAAAATTAGAATAAAAAGTCCGATATTTGAAAATGTTTGATTAATTTCGGCGAAGGGAAAGCAGAGCTTATTTCGGGCACACGGACAGGCCCATGATACACTTCTTTTGGTTGAACTCTTGAGTGGTGAAAACCAAAAAAATATATACCTACATAAAAATAATATTATTTTTTAGTTACACTTTTTGGCTGTGCGCTTTGGGCCAATCCGCCCCTGGGGGTGAATCGAGGTGGCTGGGAGGCAGTGGGAGGGGTAGTTTCTTAGAGCAGTAAAGAGAAAGTGACCATAATCGTTCGTTTTATATTCATCGGGTCTTTAAACGAGCGGAGTTCAACCCCTCTAAGGGATGTAAGTATTCCAGGCTTTGCAAAGGGAACTGCCAATGTAAAATCACGAGTCGTAAAAATATTAGAAGCTTTGAATGAATCATAAGACGCTATATTTTTCTTTAGCTTTTGAAATGGAACTTTCAACTGTGTACGCTTTATTCATATTTATTTTTGTATTCGTGGTACAATCACCTTTAAATGCCCAGAATAAATAATTTTTATAAATTATTATTTTTAATTTATAAACTAACGTTTAAGACAACATTTTTAGGCATAGCACAAAGGGTAACAATTATTACAAGCAATAATTGTCAGCCTGAAACACTCATTTACATTGAAAAATCTTCCGACAAAAGATACTTTCCGCCAACGGGACTTGAACCCGTGTCCTTCTGATTGCCGGTCGGATGCTCTGACCACTGAGCTATGGCGGCTTATCTAATACCCGCCAAATAATTCAATATATACTGGTGTTTCATTCAACAATTACTGATTATTACATTTTTCCACCTGAAAACGCCACCGCCACTCGACGCCACGTAGCGAGAGATTTAGTACTAACAATACCTCCCTCACAAAAATAAAGTTGGTTGTTTTCAGGTGGAAAAATGTAATAATCAGTAATTGTTGAATGAAACACCAGTATATATTGAATTATTTGGCGGGTATTAGATAAGCCGCCATAGCTCAGTGGTCAGAGCATCCGACCGGCAATCAGAAGGACACGGGTTCAAGTCCCGTTGGCGGAAAGTATCTTTTCTCGGAAGATTTTTCAATGTAAATGAGTGTTTCAGGCTGACAATTATTGCTTATAATAAATGTTAATTTTTATAATTCATCATCATCTTCTTCCCCTTATCCTATTTGGGTCGGGGACCCACTGCATCGACAAGGCTCCTCCATGCGGCCCAGTCTTGTGCTGCTTGTTCGGCCCTCGTCTCTCCTCTCTCCTCACATAGTTTTTGGAGTTGACTCGCCCAACTGTGTCTGGGGCGGCACACTGGACATCTACCCTCTGGAATCGCACTCAGTATTTTCCTCGGAATTCGGTCATCAGACATTCTTAGTACTTGCCCAAGCAACCTCAGTTGCGATTTTTCTATGAAGAGTAGCAGTGGTTCAATGTTTAGATAGTCTCGCATCGTCGAGTTTCTTATATGATCCCATTTCGTAACCCCTGCCACTCCTCTCAAGTACCTCATTTTGGCAGCTTGGACTCTAGAGCGTGTTCTTTCATTTAGCATCCATCTCTGGTAGCCGTAAGTGAGCGTCGCGCGTCGGGCGGTATACAGTTTTGAATACTGCTATCTTTGTCTTGATACTGAGCTCGGCTTTCCTTATCACTGAACAGTGAACGTTTAATGTCTAATTTAATGTTCTAAGCCGCGCTAAGCCGACATCCAACCAAGCAGAGCTTAAAATCAACTCATAAGCCGTGCCTATGACACCTCTAATTGGAGTACGTTGTGAGGCTAAAGAAAATGGGGTAGTAAAGAGGAAGTATCTGGCTATTCAGAACTGGTCACCAAACACGACTAAAGCCATTTCAAGTAATATTTTGACCCTTGTGGTGGAATATCACCGGAGCGATACTGAGAACATCTACGACTTCACGTTTTTTTTCTAAGATTTCCCGGATAATACTGCTCTGAGAAAACAAACGCTGAAGTAAAAAAATAAAAGCAAATCCACTCTTTACTTTTGTGCAATTGGGGATTAAAGGAATCTTTTGACTTATTCCCCGAGCCTCTTAAATTTGTCGGAGTCAGGACGGGATGCCATGTTATGCTAATTACTACAAAGTGATATTATACACCTACGGGAAAGTTATCCGTGTGTAAGGGATAATAGCGGCGAGAATGGCTTAGCTGTGTGACGACATTGGCGTCTGTAATTATTATTTTAAGGCAAAATAAAATTTATAGTCAAATGGAAATGATTTTTGTTGCCAAATCAGATATTCAAAATTTGTATCTATTACAAATATAAAGCAACTGGCATACGAAGAGGTTAAGCTTAAACTTAAAGCGGAAAGGGTTCTGTCGCCCTGTGAACCATTTATTGGACAACCAACACTTCTGCCATAGGTCACCCCAAGTGGTTCGCTGGTGACTTGGAGTGTTTGTCCGAAACTTGGCGGCGGATGCATCTGCTCAGCAACTGCGTGGCAGGCCGGATCGAAGAGATAGTTGAGGAAGGACTCTCGGAACATCGCCTTTACCACAGTAGGAGGGATAGATTAGATCAGGGTTTCCCAAACTGTGTTCCGCGGAACCCTAGGGTTCCGCCGAACCTGTACAGGGGTTCCGCGACAATTTGTCGGAAGAATTTAATTTAATATAAACACATATTCATATTTCAACACTACTGATATTATTCTCATTATTTGTATAAATATTTCACAATAGTTCTTAAGTAGGTAGGTACTAGACCCTTCCAGATAGAGACTAAGCTTTACGTAAGTGGAAAGAGGTGGTTATGGTGTAATCGCAGTATACCTTCGTTTTACATACCTACTAATAAAAATCTCCGAAATTTATTACTGTGCTGTAATATGATGTGTACTAGTGCAGGAACAGGCTCGACGCCACACCAGACATTAGAATTCAACTTACCAATATTATGCCCATACCCGCCTCCCAAATTGAAAATTGTTGTTGTTTATATTCCATTTTTTGTTTTTTATATTCTTTTTTTTATTGTTTATATTCCATTTTTTGTTGTTTATATTCCATTTTTTGTTGTTTATTTTCCATTTTTTATTGTTTATGTTCCATTTTTTTGTTTATATTCCATTTTTTATACATATATTGTTTATATACTTTGTAATACCTTAAAAAATATATTATTAGGAATTAACCAATCTAAAAAATGAGCCAGGTGTTCCGTTAAACTTCATGGGTTTGCAAAGTATTCCATTGCAGAAAAAGTTTGGGAAACCCTGGATTAGATAGATAGATAGACGACATACAGACGCCCAGATTCCTACCCATCCCTCGTACCTTTATCCTTCCAGAACTTCCTCTACTTCCTTTCCTAAAAAGACCCTCTACACAGCTTCCAGAAAAATGACATAGGTCATCAGGGATTTTATTTCCCCTAGAGCCTCCTGCTAGTAGCCAATGAAATAAAAACATAAGTCTAGTAGATAGATTATTATATTATGGGGTATCAATAAAAAAGTTATTAAAGTTGAAGACTTTTTCACAATTGGTCTTAACATATGTTATTAGGTGGGTATTTATTATTATTTATGGTGATAAGTTTTAAGATTTTCACGGCCAAAAGCATTTTCGTTATTTGTTTTTGGGGTGTTATGCCGTGTTGCGCTACCTCCTTCTTTAGCCAACGTTTCGGACATCGTTGCAGTGTCCATCATCAGGGCAGATCCGGCAGATCCGGTAGATGATGATGGACACTGCAACGATGTCCGAAACGTTAGCTAAAGAAGGAGGTGGCGCAACACGGCATAACACCCCAAAAACAAATAACGAAAAATTATTTATTTAGCAAGAGGTGCCAACAACGTTTTATTATTTATTATTTATTAACCAAGATATTACAATATAATATATTAAATTGTATACCAAAATACAATATACATTTTTTTGGTTTACACCACCTCACTAGGCTGAGCCTGTTCCGAGGTGGCAGGAATTTAAACTAATTTTGATATCTTAATCTTGGAAGAAAAATAAGTATATTTTAATTTAAATAGATAAATAGAATAAAAGAACAAAAAAGAAATGAAAAAGAAAAGAGATAAGAAAAATAGAAAAACTGAAAAAAAATATGAAAGAAACAAATTAGAAACACAAAAATAATTGTGAGGATAAGAGAAAAAATACAGGCGTTGAGTTGTTTTTGTATTGTTCAAGTTCAATTGGGATGCCGTAGTCCTACTAGTTCCGGACAGTGGGGTTGACACGTGTTTAATTGAATAATTGACGCAATATTATAATATTAACGATAAAATCATGGTAATGTGTGATTCTACGCGCTAACGGCATTATATCTACTGAATTAATTGGGGCAGACATAATGGCACCTAATTAATTAATACCTAATAGGGGAGGCTGCAACAATAAATCATGCGCCTCGTGATAATTTATAATAGTAATATTACTTGACTAAGGTTGAAAAGCCTATCCCATTATCTATCGTTAAATATCATCTCAAAGAAAGAAACAAATATCTGAAATACAAGTAATCCAAAATAGAGCCATAAGAAATATATACCATCTACCATGGGATACGCATGTCAAAGACATATACTCACTGACACAAATTCTTCCCTTTACCATTCTGCCAAAATATAGCATCACCACTGCCATCCTACAAATAATTCAACACTCGTCACACACCAACACTAAACCAGCCTTTAATTCCGATATACACCAGCACAAAACACGATCACAAAATCAAATACACCTATCGTCATCTACACACACAACTAAATTTGGAATTAACTCCTTACAATACATCGCACATACGCAATACAACGCATTACCTAATGTCCTAAAACTACCAGAATCAAACAAAAAAATTTTGGCAAAGGCTTTAAAAGGATATTTTCTCAGCAACTTTATTAACCAGTGACGAATTTATCTGTCTTCCTTTGTAACTCTTGTATATTCTTCAATTACCTGTATCAAGTGTGTCTAGCCCATTTAAAAATCTATGTATTGTTCATTGATTTCCGTGTTCTTATGTAAAAATAATTTTCCTTTAGATGTATAATGTTGTCCTTCCCGAAATGAGTTTTATTAAACTCATTGGGAGTAATGTATTATAAATTTTATGTAATAATTTTGTAATATATTATCTCTAATAAATAAAAAAATAAAAATAAAATCTCGAAAAGTAATGGAGACTATTTTACCTTTTTTTTAATTTGATTACCGAACAAGAGTCCCAACTGCTTCCAACCACCTGGAACCAGTGAGACATCAATTGCATCCCCAATTGGGGTATGTTTTTGATCTGGTCACCAAACACGGCATAAGTAATTCCAAGCAACGTTTCAATTCTGAATGGTTGTCTGGCACTAGCGCAGGGGTCGGAATTTGCGGCTCTTCAGACATCAATTGCAATTTCACCTCTACTCAACCAGACTTATGAGATGGAGCCGACGAACGAACTTTGACTCGATCAGCATTAGTGTTACCAACTCAGCTAAGGAATGCTTGATTTATTGAGCGAGTCTTCTGAAGTATGATAATGGTTTCGGAACATTCGTAACACAAGATTTAAAGTTAACTTATATCGAATTTTATCTTTTTACCTCAAAACTACACCTAAAAGTTGGAATTTTGAAAAAAGTTGTTAATCTTTTTTACTTGTACTATCATGTAGATTCACCTCCCGAAGTTAATGCACTTTACCCCGGACACCCTGTATTTGTTATCCCGTTTCGTTGACAAATTCGCTCTTCACACTTAACATACTGCCGACCCCTGCACTAGGACAATATTGAGAGTATCTTCCACTCTGGAAAGTGCTGCAAATACACTTTAAATTATTTTTAATTTATTTGTGCAATAACATATATCGATCTGATGAAATTTACTTGTGCACGCCGGGATTTGCACCCGCCACCTATGTATTGTTAAATTTTATGAAGGAACTCAATATTTTTCCGTAAATTTAATAAAATAGTCCCAACTGCTCTGGCTCTGGGGTATGTTGTGAAGGGTGGGAGTGTGCGAAATAGGAATGTTTGGGAGTACTTGGCTATTCAGATGTGGTAACTAAACACGGTTAAAATCACACTAGAAATGCCTTCCATGTAGATTTTAATAGAAACCGATGTCAACACAGATTTAATACCTTTGGTTTTAGCACATTACGCTTTCGATTTCTCTCTCTAACTTACTTGACGATATATTTTCGTATTTCGTCATTCGTTTTGAATTGCGTAGTGATGGTAAAGCTCAGTTCTGTATTGGTAATTTAAGGTCCGATTGATCAGACTTTTGGATCATGAAACGCGTCTATATTGTATTTTTTGTCTTCTTCTTTATTCCATGGCTACAACAGTTTTCAAGACAACAAACAACGCTAACGTTTCGATTTTGAATGGTGGTCTTCTTCAAAGTGGTAGGTACTGATTGTAGGTTCTTATCACGCTGGTAAAAAGTTAATTTAATTTGATAGCCGGCCCTGGGAACCATTAATTGGACAACCAACACCTCCGACATAGGTCACCCTATGTGGTTCGCCACGTTTGGTGACTTAGCAGAGGTGCCCGAGTTCATGGGGTGAATGAATTTCGCGGCGAATGCCTCTGCTCACCAGCCGCATGACAGACCGGATCGAGAGAGAATGATCGAGGGAGTTCCTTTGACTTCTCCAGCCGTACTCTCTCGGAATATTGTCTTGCACCGCAGTGGAGGGATGGTTAGTACGTCCGTCAGTCACTCCTGGACACATTGAACCCCAGATTCCTACTCACCCCTCATACCCTTTTCCTTCCCAGAACGTCCTCTCCTTCCTTTCCTAAAAAAGACCCTTCACACAGCTTCCCCAAAGATAACACAGGCCCTGATTGGAATTGTTGTGGAGCTAATGTGAAAAAAGTTATCTATAAAAGTTCTAGACAGTATCTTCTATCTTTTTCATTTTTATAAAAGGCGTATGAGAAGTAAAAGAACGATCGACGATGATGTGTGTACGATCTCTCTCTGGGATTACTTTAATTATCGTTTCACCTACATTACGAGCTGCTTTCTTCGATGTGTAAATAATTATTCCTCTATTACGACTCTAAGAGTGAATTTCACCATCCTCCTGATAACTTTTCCATACGATAACAATTTTTTTTAAATTTTTTTTTTTATTTATTTATCTATAAAAGGTATGTTTGTATTACCTTATTCGATGCCTGTCTCACTAGGGTATACCTGTGTTGAGACAGGCGTAGAGGTACATAAATGAGTATCATACATAAGAATATTTAATTACAACATAAGAATATTTAAGGTAAGATACATACTGATTTATACAATTCAAACAGAAAGATGATTAAGATTGAGGGTTAATATCATAAAGAGAGCATTATATAGGTGAAGGAAGAGATGAATAAAGTAGTAAATCCTTTCGAATCTAAATAGGGAGTTATATTATACATATAGGATTTTACTATTTTAAGTTCTTTAATAAGGGTAAGGACATACGTGAGATGGTAATTCTGTCTATTTGTACTCTATTTTACAGATGTTAGCAGTAGTGTGACGTCCAATACTTATAATCCATTTCTTTATATCTTGTTTGTAATTGGTCATTGATTCAGTTTGTCTAATCGTGACTGGAAGTGTATTGTGTAGTTTGCAAGCTATGTATTTAAAGTGTTTTTGTCCAAAGGTGGTTTTAGAAAAGGGAGTTTGGAGAAGTTCCTTATTTTTGGCTCGGGTATTGTGTATCATTTGTGTTGGTTTGTATAGGATTTTGTTGTTTTTATGTAAATAAAGTAAGATGGATTTTGCGTAGAGCTGTTTAATGTCCATAACGTTGAAAGAATTGAAGATCGTATCGGTGCTGGTCGTGAGAGGAAGTTTAAGAATTATTTTTATTATTAGTTTTTGTGCTTTAATGGTGTGCTTTAATTAATAAATAAATATTGGCAACAGGTTAAAATCTCGGCTAACTTATCCTAAATATAGCCACTATTCAAAAGCTCAAGTTCTGAATAGTAAACTCAGACATTAAAAATAAGTAAAGCTCGAATTGAAAATGTACGTTTTCATATGGATAATCCATGAGAAGGATGGTGATATTCTTTCTAAGAATGATTTAACCGTTAGCAAATAATATCGACAAAATTGGTCTCACAACACAGTGGCATATTACTAATTGCAAATCAATAATCAAGAAACATGTCTCCGCCTATTGGCGGTATTGACGGGACGCCACTGGCGGCGGACAATGGCAGGGAGGAATAATTCACACTAATTGGTTGTGTTAGCCCCCGCCCCCGCCCCCAGCCCTCCGCCCGTCACCCACCGCCACTGAGGCAATACGTCATACATTTCAGGGCTAAGAGCCATTAGTAGTGATATTATTATTGTGATTTAGCTTTATAATTAACAACCGCATTTTTATTGTGTTGATTTGTTTGTATTTTATGTTATTGGAGCTCAATTTGACTGGTCAGTGGCCGAACACATTTTAATTTATTGTGAATGGAAAGTTAAATTAAGACTTTTACTCACTAACTAACTAACCATTACGCCGATTCTCCTCAGGGGTAGGCAGAGAGGACTGACCGCCAAACAATTCGGTCTTGGCATACACTCTTTGCCTCATTCACATTCATACATCGTCTCATACATACTCTTATATTATTTTGACTTTTGACATGGCCCGACTCAAGTATCTGATTCACTTGATCGTGCCATGTCTTCCTCGGGAGTCCCCGACTTCTTCTACCGTTCACATTTGCGTCACAATATTCTTCTTACACTACTCTCTTCGTGTATTCGCTCTACATGCCGAAACCATCTGAGGGTTCCTTTTTTAATGTTACTTATTATGCTTACATCAGCCTTACGTTCTTTGCGGATATCCACATTTCTCACAATTATGGTTTTACTACACATACGCCTCAGGGATCTCATTTCAACAGCATTCAGTTTACGTTCATCCTTCCTCTGCCAGCTCCATGCCTCACTGCCATATATCACAAATACTCTTAGCACAATACTCTTAGCAGTGCAAACGTCAAATATTCGTCTCCAGTCTAAATAATAAATAAAAACTTAATTACAGTAAATCTGAACCTAAAACTAATACGCAATATTGTGTAGTGCAAATATTAGTGAAATAAAGTGTTAAAACCTCCATGTTTAGTGTACCAGCAAAGGAAAAATACAATAATTAAACACAAGCTGACAGTTAAAGTACCTATACGAACTACATACTTGAAACTTGGGACAGTGAAGGTCAACCAGTGGTTCTAAAATATAGCTTAATAATTTATTCAACAAAAAATTACATAAACTGAAAAATATCTTTAATACCACAATGGATATCCAGTCATTCATATCAAACGCAGAAAAGGCAGTCAATGCTATCAACAAAG
The DNA here is from genome assembly GCA_917880885.1 of Limnephilus marmoratus. NCBI lineage: Eukaryota > Metazoa > Arthropoda > Insecta > Trichoptera > Limnephilidae > Limnephilus > Limnephilus marmoratus. The sequence goes on from OU862922.1 coordinate 9,835,838, forward strand.
TGCTTCTTGACCCTGGCAACAAATTTAATAAGGATCAAATAGCAAAAATTACTCCGATAGCATGTGAAATATTAGCGTCAATCGGCAGCATGTCGGCAGCGGTAGCCACCAAAACTGGTACCTTGGAAGGTGAACTGAGGGCCTATAAAGAAATTCAAAAAAACATACCACCCCAAAACAATTTCAATATTTGTGAAGCTATCAATGAAATTAACGAAATTAATGCGAGGTCAAAAAACATAATTTTGTGCAACGTGCCCGAAAGCACGAAGGTAGCAGTTACAGACAAAATTATGGAAGATCAAACTGCAGTAACAGAAATAATTTCCAAAATTGACACACCTGCAATAAACAACATTGTAAAAATGTATCGATTTGGCAAATATAACAGTAATAAACCAAGACCTATAAAAATCCATTTTGATAATTCCCAGACAGCAAGAACACTACAAGGAAAAAAACATCTCTTAAAGGACAACCTACGCATTTACTCTGACTCGACCCCAGCACAGCAAAAGCATCTAACGGACCTACGAGTAGAACTAGAAAAACGAAAAGCTAATGGTGAGACAGACATAACAATTAAATACGTAAATTCGTCTCCCAAAATCGTCAACATTCATACAAAAAACTGAGTACTATGAAAATATATTATCAAAACGTCCGTGGACTACGAACTAAATTAAACGAACTACGTTCTACCATATCTACACACCACTATGACGTATATGTACTGACAGAAACTTGGCTCGACTCGGAAATAAAATCAACAGAACTAGGACTTAACAACTACAAAATCTTTCGCTGCGATAGAAACTCTAAATCCAGTTCCAAAACAAGGGGCGGCGGAGTGCTAATTGCAATTAAAAAAAAATTGTTATCAAGAAAACTCAAAACAAAAAATAATACACTCGAACAACTATTTATACAAATTGATACCACCGTAGAAAAGATAATAATTGCAACTGTGTACACACCGCCACTATCTGATGCTCTAATCTACCGAAGCCACAGCGAAGATGTTGAAGATCTACTATACAAATACCCTAACTCTAAAATTATTATTCTTGGGGATTACAACCTCCCTAACCTGAAGTGGAAATCAAGTGATAGTGGTTTAATTGTAAATGAGGGCGAAAATGATCGTGCACGTGAGATTTTGGATATGACAAATTTTTTAAATCTTTTCCAACATAACTTTATATACAATGCAAATAATCGCTTACTAGATCTAGCAATATCAAATTATCCTAAATTGGTCATTGACAAATGTAATGATCCTCTCTTACCTGTTGATAACCACCACCCCCCTCTTTATATTAAGCTGAATGTGTGTAGCGTCAAACCAAAACACGTTGAAGAGTCTCTCCACTACAAACGTGCAGATTTTGAATCTATAAATAATCATCTTTCCCGTATCGACTGGTCTTTTTTATCGGACGTGAATACTGACAAATCCTTAGATAATTTATATTCAATATTGTCTAGCACCATAAAATCATATGTACCACTATATACTCCTAAAAAACATACATATCCAACTTATTTCTCACCAGAACTAAAAGCCTCACTTCAACAAAAAAAAAAACTTCATAAAAAATTTAAAGAAACTCGATCGATGATCGACTATTCAATTTTCAGTGAAACTAGAAAACAATGCAAAGATCTTTCTAAAATCTGTTATAAAACATATATAAACTCTATCGAAAACACAGCTTTGCACTCAAGTAATCTCTGGAAATTTATCAAAACACTAAACAACGACAGCACAGACTATCCACCACAAATGCATATGGACGACAAATGTGCTAACAGCACACAAGATATTGTAAATCTTTTCTCAGATTTCTTTAAAAATGTTTATGATGAGGAAACACCAGAAGAAAAAATTCCTTCATACACATTTAACAAAACCATACATTTAACAGACTGCTACATAACAGAAGAATCTTGCAAAAAGAAACTATGTTCCTTAGACATTAACAAATTGCAGGCCCAGACTCCATCCCGCCAATTTTCCTTAAACATTGCTCCTCTGTATTGTCTAAACCACTAACCATTCTCTTTAACCAGCTACTATCTTCTGGACATTTTCCTGTCTACTGGAAATCCAGCTATATTATCCCAATACTTAAAAAAGGCGATGAGACTGACATTTCAAACTATCGACCTATATGCATACAATCTGTATTACCCAAAATCTTTGAATCTCTAGTTCTTGATGAAATATATCCCACGTTAACAGAGATAATAAATGACAAACAACATGGCTTCATTAGAGGCAGATCAACTTCAACAAACTTATTACTCTTTCAAAACTATATATTGGAGTCTTTTTCTAAAAACAAACAAGTTGACTGTATATATACTGATTTCTCGAAGGCTTTTGATAAAGTGTCCCACAAAATACTGATCCGAAAACTTCATGCTCTGGGAATCAGAGCAAACATGTTGAGCTGGCTAAGTAGTTACGTATCAGGTAGAACTTTATTTGTAAAAATAAAATCTTTTATATCCAAACCATTTTTCGCCACTAGTGGAGTACCGCAAGGTAGTCATCTTGGCCCAATTCTATTTCTTGTTTTTATAAACGACATAGTCAACTGCTTTAAGGACGTCAAAGTATTGCTTTTCGCTGATGACATTAAACTATATAAAGAGATAACTCTCCTTAATCACTGTGAAATTCTTCAATCCAATATAGACCAGCTAAAAATTTGGTGCTCACAAAACAATCTATATTTAAATGTAGAAAAATGCAAAACTTTGACCTTTTCCAGAAAAAAAACATCACTGTTTTTCGACTATTCAATAAATAAAATAAAATTAGAAAGAGTATCGGAAATGCGGGATCTTGGCATAATAATGGATGAGAAACTAGACTTCACGGTTCACATTCAACAAACTGCAAATAAGGGTATGAAAACATTAGGATTTGTATTAAGAACAATTAAATACTTTGAATCGTTACAAATCATTAAACTACTGTACACATCCCTTGTTAGAAGCCTAATAGAATATAATTCCATAGTCTGGTCGCCCTTCTACAAAATTCATATTCATACTATTGAAAGAATTCAAAGAAAATTTCTACGTTTTGTAAATTTTAAACTTAACATCCCTTTAGAGCACATAAATTACCCGTCGTTAATGAATACTTTAAATATTCCAACATTAGAAAACAGACGAAAAATAAACGACCTAACCTTTTTATTAAAATTATTAAACTCTAAATTCGACAGTTGTGAACTTCTGCAATTAATAAATTTACATGTACCTACACGAACAACTAGACAAACATTGACATTTTATATACGTACATCTCATTCGAACTATGATTTTCATTCTCCAATACAACGTTTGCATAGTCTTGGTAACAAATACTTAAACAATCTGGATGTATTTGACAATAATTTGAACTTGGCAAACTTCAAACGCCGTATGTTCCAACTATTTATTTCTACCTATCCCATAAACCAATGTGAACAACAATTTTAAGCATTATCTACTTTATGTCAACTCCTATATTTTATGAACTATATTTTGTTTCTTATATTTTATGTTACCTGTATTTGATTAATGCTTATATTTTATGTAACCTAAATTTTATTTTTTTAACCCTTATATTTTATGTAATCTATATTTTGTTTTTAACAAATATTATGTTACTTGTATTGTATTTTGTAAACCCATTCTTTTCACTGTAATTAAAAAAAATGAACTGCATTCACATTATGTAAAAGCCCTATGGGCGTTTAAATAAAAATAAATAAAATAAATAAATAAATAAATATCAGGGTAGGTACCATGACTCCACTGTGGACTGCTAGCTTCGCTTCTTTTGACAGTTTTTTATTAGCGCCAACGGCATTAAGTCCTCCATTAATGAAGTTACCTGCATTTACCCTTCTTTCAATATCTCTACCAGCCTTTAGCACTTTAAAAATGAAAGTGATTTATTTGTTAATATGCAAATATGATTTAAGAGGGCCACGTCCTTGTAACTCGGAAGCTATTTTTGTCTCAGGAGCTCTCACAATAAGAACGACTTTCCTATCTCCATTCGGCTATCTTCGACATCCTTTGTAACCGACACCATGTGAACCGATATTGCATAAACAACAGAAAACAATGATAGAACTGAATATAGAATAATATTTATCGTGCATTACAATAATTAATAATAATAGCCGTTAGAGAAACGATAAATAATAGACTAAAAAGGGTTAAATAAAAAAAATAGAACGTTAAAAATTCTTACAAACAATAGAGATTGATAACCCTAATAATCCATTACAATACGTCTCCCTTGATTCGGATATCATACGTGGGAGGAGGTTAACTTCCCTCAGCAATCTTACCCCAGCGCATGAAGTTTGCAAAACAACAAACCTTCATCAAAAGGGGCAGATTTACAAACATCACCAAATAAATCGCCTATAACACAGTTTGATTTTTCCACAAAAGGGTTTTTCTCATTCAGTATCATAAATTGCTGCAGCATTGTTCAGGGCAAACAATTTCAAGTCATTTCCGTTTATGGATTAATGTTCTGATACAAATCATTGACTTGTACTGATTGAGCATATTGAGGTATAACGATATTCATGCCTCGGTGAGTACCTATAGTTTGCAAGTTAGGTCTAATTAGCATCAATCCGTTGCGGATAATTGCGAATCTGCCAGTATACTGATGATGGGGTTTACATAGATAGCTTAGTCACCTAATATGTACAATGTGTTTAACTTATCTCCATCGATTTACTTATACATACATTTATACATTTACATTTATACATTTACATTTACTTACTTACATCCATACATTTACATTTACTTACTCATCATCGCAAAATAAGATATAACCTCGGAGTAAGACCGGGTTAGGTGAAATTGTTACTCAACATGGTGGGTTAATCGCGCGCATGCGCGTGTCTTTACCGCGTCGCTGTACGGGAGATGTAGTAGCTGTCAGAATTTAAACCACCCGATCACCAGGGTTAACTCAGTACCCCGTGCGTTGTAACTGACGAAATGGCGAACTTTTATGAGAATTTTGAACGGAGCTTTGGCAAATATTGACCGTATTTGCGGCATTAGTGCACCACGGCTACGGAAAAGTTTCAAAAAAAGGTACGATCCATTTGCGGCACTTACGGAAGGAGATTTTAGGTCTAAATATAGATTTACCAAAGTCAGCATGAGACGTTTGATTGATTTGGTACGGCCGTACTTGGATGTGAATAATAAACGGGGTGGCAAACTCCAAGTTCTTTTTGCCATACGATACTGGGGTAGAAACGAGGTGAGATAGTGTTTATAATTGCGTTAGAAACGGTAAACAAACACAAATTGATCTCGCTGAAGCTCCTCGAATAATATGTTGTGATGACTGACGTTGACGTATGAATGAACGTGATGTTGGCTACACGCCGCGAAATGCTAAATTGACCGCGCTTTTCAGCTTTGGAGCAGTGTTGCTAGCGTAAAAAATCATAACAGCTGTCGAGAAACATTATGATGATTAGTAAAGATTTTTACCCTGAGCAGTGTAGGCTTACTCCACTGTGTAGCTACCGCGACGCTACAGAGCCGTGGTACGGTTTCATGATGAGTAAGGCTGTTAGAATATAGATAACTAACTATATTCGGTCAAAGTTCTTGTTTAACGCCCGATTGGCAACTTAAGCAGAGTATAAAATACTTAACAAAATATTTTAAAAAAACATTCGATTGCGTTTTTCTATCATTGGGAAAAGAAAGCCCTACCCCTAATGATTGAAGATTTGCTCTTTCATCCACTCACACTTAGCACAGATACACCCGATGGTTAGCATAAAGAAGTATAAAATAAAATGAACCTGCATTTATCATTAGCTGAATCTATTATAAGGTATGGAATTACAGCTTGGGGACTTTCCTGTAAAACAAATGTAAATCATATTCAATCAGTTCAAAATTCCTCAGTTAAATTATTAGCTGATAAAAGTTTATACGAACAAAGGTATAATGTTCCTTACATTTACCAGAATCTCAAAATTCTCTCGGTAAGAGCAATTCTGTGGTATAAAATTATATAAAACTTTAAACTTTAAACTTTAATTTTTAAGAATGACAAACATTCCCGGGTTACGAATAACCCAACATTGTTTGAAAATCTCCTACTACCACCACGGAAAGCCGAAAATGTTGCTTGTGTTGTGATGGAGGACTTAGCCAGCCGAGGAATTGAACACGCGACGCCCGGATGGGATCCAAGCGCTATGCCCACTCAACCACTGACTAGTCAATTTTCAGTCATATTTCAGCGTATACTTAAATAAACTGGACCAATTGTACTAATTATAGGAAGGACTTTTTTTTACATTAACTCCACACAGGAGGCCCTGAGGAAAATAATTTCCCTCAGGGCCTATGTCATCTTTGTAGATGCTGTGTAGAGGGTCTTTTTGAGGAAAGGAAGGAGTGAACATGGGTCTTGAAGAGACCCATGTTGTAGGAGGGAGGAAACACAGAGGTCGGCAAATCGTTCCTCAGCCGAGCCGTTGAACTAAAAAACGAGAAGAGTCATAGAAACGACCCGTTCTCATGTGAGTAATGTCAACCGTGTACAAATGTTGGGCGCGTGTTTGGCGTGTTTTCCGACTATGCACCGGTGCCGAGGGGATCAATGATGCTAGTTCCTCGGAGCATCTTCCATTGTAATACCGGTAGAACAAGCACAGCATTCCCACCTGACGCCAATGCTCTAAAGATTGCAGTCCGTCTGTTAAGATGGGAAAATCTATCAAACAGATCGCCCATTTCAGCACAGAGTCAAGGTTTTTTTTAGGTATTTTGGAGCTTCAGACCAGAGGTGGCTGCCAAATTCAACCGTGGGGCGCACTTGGACTAATTGTACCTAAGCATTTAAACAAACATGGACAAATAACGTTGGACTACATGATACCTAAAGTCTTAAATGTTGCCTGCCGAAATTAAAAAACGTACAAATATGGTAACTTGAAGAATTGGCTCGCCGAAAGAAATAATTTGTATTAGACTCTAACACAAAAAATTCTAACTGCGTAATAAAGTAAAATAAGTTTATTTATATCTTCAAAGTAAAAGCAACCATTGACAAACTACTTAAAAGTAGTTTATTGGGACTTTTATTTTTTCTGTAAAATATTTTTATTTTTCCTGTCATATTGTATCATTTTGTCATTATAATAAATAAATAAATAAAGAAAACTCGATTTTGCGAGAGTTTCAAATAACTGGGTGTGGTCCGATCGAGACGATATTTTAATTGTTTAATGTGGTACTTCAAAATGATTGCATTCTAATATTTTGATCTGGCATTGGTAGGTAGAATTTAGTCATCTTTTTTCTTATGATTCCCAAGTAGGGCTTTGTAAGGAAGGAAAGGAACAATGGTAGATGACAATACATTTAACAGGAACTTGGGATATATGGATTATCCCAAAACTGTTTCAATACTAAATATTTCTAATATAGTTCTGATCTCAACGTATTTGAATCGGCTTCCAAGCCTCATTTATAGGTGAGTATACGATATGGTATAACCTACGATATAAGGTAGCCTGTGCCAACGTTTCTGAACATAAAGCGGGTATTATAAAATATCCTCATTTCCGCCATATTAATTGCGTTAACTTTTTTTTTATCAAAATAACTGTGACTTTTATTAATCTTAGTGAAAAAAATAAACATCCTGTCAAGAATTTCTTGGTCTCAGAGTTCTTTAAAATAAATTTACGAAGTTCAGATTTTTTATGTTAAAATGTCATCTCTAAGATTCGCTTTGTAGGCTTTTCTCCTAAGCATACATTGATTAAAAAAGGGAGTAAATCGGTGCATGCGAACTCGATCGAGTACTACCGACCATGAAAGTTAGGTTGTATCAAAACATAGATTTTTAATAAATTCATCCAGTAAAATATTGTAAACGTGGGTTAAATAACACGTTACTACAAATTCTGTTCACACAGTTCGAACAAAAGTTGCACGATACTAAAACACCTTATAGAAACACAATTAGCACAATCACGCTCAAAGATCAAACGTCCATTATCGTCCCTTTGATTGATAGATGAAGACGGATCATTTCCGAATCAGTATACTAATGTGGGCCATCTGCACTCTACACTGAGTAGTGTACATTGGACAGTGAACACTGTACATCACTGAGTACAGAAGTATCGGCATACCAGAGTACAGTGCCGTCGCGAGGAGTATGGCCGCCTGATTGCGAAAATAAAAGCAGCAAAAACAAAAATAGTCCACAAATTAAAAATAAATATGATCCCGGTATCAAATACAACTATGAGCGAAACGTTTATCGCCAGCTTGCAATATTTGGCAACAGTGTATCGAGCTATGATAATTATGATAGATTTTTGTGGTGATTAACTGTGCAGCGGATCCTTCATCTTCTTGGACCAATGTTTTGGGTAGCCTTGTAGGGTCCATCATTGGGAATCTGTAAATTATAGTTTCAAATAACTTTATCGCGGACACTGCAAAGCTATCCAAAATGTTGGCTCAAGAAGTAGGAGAAAGTGTCACACGGTTTATTACATCGAAAATCAATGTCAAACGATAATACTAATAACATACTTCCAACCATTAAACTTGTTTTGCACAAGCTCTGTTTCCAATTCTTACTAATAAAACATGTCTTTAACTGGCTGCGAAAGAGGTGCATTTTGGTAGATTTTTTTGTTTTGAAAAAATCGTCTTGAAGATTTCTCGTCAGGAAAAAGTGTGGTTATTTCTGATTCATTGTATTTTAATTCATTCTTGTCGCGAGAACTTATTTACACGAAGTAATAAATGCCTAACGCATGTTTTGGTAAATATAAATCCAAGAAATCAATGTTTATACTCCGTAAGCAATAAAAAATTTGTTAAAAAATAGTTAAAAAACAGGTTAAAAATGGTTATTATTTGGGAATTATTATAATTTTTTTTATATTGTAAACGAGATAAAAAAGTGAAGTGAGAGTTTTCATGCAGATTTCTTGAAAAGGAACATTGTTGGAATGTGTTTTCAAAATTTCGTTTTCTCTAAAATTTTTCCACGTTTGGAGTAAAAATATATTATTTTGTTTTTCATGTTTCAAATTAAAATACTCCAATTTATAAATACTCGTTTTAATGAAAATTTCAAATACAAAGATCTGAGAGGTAATTTTATTTATTTCTACTATTGTAATTTGTTTGAAATTTAGAGTACATCAAAAATACTTTCGACATATTCCGAAATTCAATGAAAAATTAGAAATTTATTTATACAACAAACAAACTACACTCTCTTTTGTTATACCATCAATGTGTACCTATAACATTTTAAGGTTAAAATATTAGTTTGGATTATTTTAGTTTATTAGTAGGGTTTTCACGTGCACGGTTGTACATCAATTTACCCCTCGTTTATTGGTAAGAAAGTAAGAATTTATCTTGATATTCTAACTTCTTAAACTTTTCGTGTACATTTATGAAACATGTTAGATACACGTGTAATGGGTTTAAGCTAATATCAGATTTACTAAATTTAAATTATGTCTTACACACGTCTCATGAAACTTATTTGTATTAATTGTTATGGAAGCAAAAATATTTCCCATGAAACCTCCTCAATGCATTCTTGTAGATAAGATGTTTTGAAAATAATGAAAACAAACATATGTATTAGTCATGAAGATCGCGAGCTCTAAAGGTCGCCCTACGTTTCGGCCGCCCGAGAGCGCCGCACAAATTGCACATAAGAACGGGACGCCCCTGTAAGGGTACCTACTTATCAGAGTATCAAAGTACCAGAGTACCTAGCAGGGCAGTATCAGGATACAACAGTATCGACCAGGGTAGCATCACAAGGAGGAGGCGCTTTGATCAGTCACCCTCCTCGAACACGATCCCGTGCAGTACAATCGCTCTTCAATTAACCACCATGATATATGCAAGGCGAGTTTGCATTCAAATTAGACCAGGCAATAGGCCAAACTGCTAACTAGTGGAATCAATTAATTGTGAATTTGATTAAGTGGCCTGTTAGCTTATCGTTTATTTGAGGACTGATAGCCGTGGATATACACACTAATTTATAGATAAACGAGTTTTAAGCACTCTGCTATAATTGATGTTTTTTGGTCTATTTGTGATTCGTCAGGAACGTGGATACTATTTGGGCTATTTGTGTTTCGTCAGCAAAGTGGAGGTTTTTTTGGCTACTCGTATGTATGCAATACAAAACACTTTTGTAGTAACTGGTCGAATTGTTTTATTTACTTTGTGAATTGACACTTCATAATCCTGATAGTGTTTTAGAGATATACCGACGCGTATTGAGGTGTTGTTCTGATGAATCCTTTTTCGGAGATCTAACTCCTTTTTGTTGTATTAAAATGGAAGTGGGAGATTTTCTGAAATCAATCGTGAGTAAGTCAAAATGTACCTCGCATTCTTGATTGGTAATACAATAAGTTAATTACACCCATAGAAGAAATCTACTATTGATTTGAGACTTTGAAAATTATTATAGATCTCTAAGATTGTACCTAAAATAATAAATTCAATTTTTATCAATTATTTAAAATAATATTTAATTAGTGTCACGTAATTATTATACTATATCGACGGTCCCGAAGAACAATGTCGGAAGTGCTATTTTGTAGTTTTGCAGTAGAACTGTTTAATGTTTCGTTTCTGCATTTTTACCGTTTTTGTGATCAAAAAATATAGTATTTTTTTGATATTTTGCATTTTATTTCATTTCAATCAAAAGTCCAATAAAATAAAATAAAACACAGACCTTTAAATCAACAAAATAAGCCAAAAAAACATAATTAAAAAAACAATTAGCAGATCCGATATTGTTCTTCGTCGATGTGTATATTTTACAATGAAAATAATTATATATAAACAAGAATTTAGAATATAAAATGAGCAATCTACTTTGACCATAATGTTGAGTTACACGGACACTCGACGAGAAATAAGAAATATTTACTCGATTACCAAAGAAGAAAGTTGAATTTATAAAAATTAAATTTAATAATGTTGTTATTAAGTTCTACGATATGCTTACTTGCAGAGCTTAATAATTTATTTTTTTTTCTTAAAAAGAAAGACAAACATTCCCGGGTTACGAATAACCCAACAATGTTTAAAAATCTCCTACTACCACCACAGAAAGCCGAAAATGTTGCTTGTGTTGTGATGGAGGACTTGGCCAGCCGAGGAATCGAACACGCGACGCCCGGGTGGGACCCAAGCGCTATGCCCACTCAACCACTGACCAGACAATTAAATTTTATAGATAGATAAGACTATTAAATTTTAAATTCATTTTTGTAAAAATTAAATAATGGAGTACTGCGAATTAAACACAAAAATAATTAATAAATTGATATTTGCCCAGTTTAAATTTTTAATTTTTAATTTCTACGATGACCACATTACATGATCAAGTCACCACATCACCACATTACCACAAATGACCACATTACAGTAGAATTTCTAACAATTTTTTTGAGAAATGTCATTTTTGCGCACATCGTAAAATTTGACTTTTTTGATTTTGGTTATCTACTAAAATTTTAGATTCAGGTCAGTCTCATTAAATATTTCTCTATTGAGTAATACACACTGACACACCTTTAAATAGGTACATAAATTTTCAACTTCCTTAGTGAGAATTTACCCAATTTCGAATATCAAGTCTTTCCAAGAATTAATCCAGAGAATATATTATCAGTTTTATTCATAAATTTCAAATTCTTGCTAGAATTTCGTGAAACATTTACTTAAGTCTTTTAAACACGTAAATAGTAATTAAACGTAATACCTACATAGGTATCTTTCTAAACAACTTAAAAATAAATTTTGTTTCGTATTTTTAACAATAACATTGCATAAATATTAAACATTTTGTGGTATTTCGGTAAAAAATGTTATTTTACTCTTGATTTTAAAATTTGAAGCTGTTTTGAATATAAAACTTTTTTTAACATTTTTTTTTAAAAAGAAAGACGAACATTCCCGGGTTACGAAAAACCTAACAATATTTAAAAATCACCTATTTTTTTAAATTTTTTAAACTTTATGAGTAAAAACTCAAATTATAATATTTAATTAAATGAAGACAATATTAGCGAAACTCAATCGAAAATCTGGAGACAGAAAAATCAGAAAAAGATATTGGCTCCACTGGGACACGAACCCAGGACCCTTTGCTTACATGGCAAGTGCTCTACCGATTGAGCTACGGAACCCATATCAAATTCGGTCACTTTTAACTGTATAATACTTCGACTAAGAACTACCAACATTATCTTCATTTTCTTAACGCACATATTATTGACTGCTATCTTTATATATGATTGCAAGATTTAACTCGAACTAAATGCTATCTAGATGGTGTCTGGTTAAATTTTCATCCATTTTATTTTTAATGCGCGACATCTATTGACTTTTCTGCAAGTCTAGGATGAATATTTATTTTAATATTTTAAACTTTATGAGTAAAATCGCAAATTAAAATATTTAATTAAATAAAAATATTCTAGTACCGTCACATGCGTAAAATTGTTATTTTGTCATGATTCGTGGTGGAGGACTTAGCCAGCTGAGGAATTGAACTCACGACACCTGGGTAGGAACCAGAGGCGATGCCAACTTAGTAACTGAACTTGGTAATCCCCATCAGGATCATCCCTATCAACCGAAGATTTTATCCCTAAGTACAGTAAGTAAGACGCAAGTCGTTAAATTAAAGCCATTACGAGGTCAAAGTAAATAGTTAAATAGAGCTTTAACGTTAGTTTCAAACTAAAATAATTATTATTTGTATAGGCGTCGTTACCATTAGGTACCTAGTAATTTAGTATTACGTGTGACTTACTAACAAGTACGTTATATTGACGTATGCTAACAAATACGTTATACGATTATCTTGTAAGTTTACGGCGACGAACGACATCAGGTTTGTTTAAATGTTAAGGTTTTTAATCATTTTTCGAAATCGAATTATTATTCACTGTACGAATAACCATATGGGTAGAACCAAAAAAGTTATTTTATATTAGACATTTGTTATTCTATGAGATTTTTATTGTAAAATTGACCACTTGATTACATGTTGTAAAGAAGTGATTTAACTGGTTTGTTTAATTTCAAATTCAAAAGGACCACTTTAATATCGGCAATATACGCACCAACTATCTACCTATAAAATTAATGTATTAAACTAACTAACTAACCTCCATTTAACTATTAAAATTGCACCCACCAGTTTATCAATCATTGATTCGAAACTATACGTACAATGATTTGATCAATGAACACGATGCTGCGTAAAAATGTACTGTACAGGCAGAAAATATACAGGACAATTTTGTAAACGATAAAATTAGATATAGTCCAAGAATTTAGAATAAATTGAACAGCACCCTCGAGATGATTTCTCACAAAAACGGCGGTTTATAAATCATTCAATTTTATGTATTCAGACTTTATGTCCGTGTTAAATCTTCCCCACAGGAAAAACTAAACCCTTTCACACACTTTTCCACAAATGATCATCTTGTTAATTCACGCTATGCACTATGTAAGTATAATAAATACAAAACAATAGAAGAAGAACATGCCAACCTACCAGAGACCAAATGGGAAAATAATTCACCGACTCCGGATAATTTCATATCAGAGGGTTCGGCTCTGTAGAACTCCTAAATGGATCTATAAATCCTACTGATCCCTAAATATAAATATTTAAAAAATCTTTTGTAATCCTACATATATTTAAAATGACTGATTTTTGCATTTTTATATATAAATTCTTTGACAAATCTAATATGCCTACATTTTGGATGAGAGAGCTAGGCATAATGCCAGTAGCCGAAATAACAAATAATAATAATCGAGTTTTTCACCATAGATCATTGTGACTAGTTCATATCAATTTTACTCCGTCTTAAAGTTTATTTTAAACGTTAAATCGCAATATTCAGCAAGTAAACAATAGTGCTTCCTGTTTGTGGCATCATAGTCTAACATATTCAAATAATATCTAGGTGTTTTACTGTCGCACTTATTTTAATTCAGAATAAACACTATTCTATTATAATAACGTCGTGTGGGTAGTCATTATAAATCATTTACAATGCACTGCCGCGTATGCCCTGAAGTTATTCTATCGGATGAGTCGATATTTGTGTGTTCAGTGTGTAAAGGCACCTACCATCTAGCCTGTGGAGGAATAACGGAAAGCACTTTCCGTCGACTCACTCAAGAACGTCGAGAACAACAGAAGTGTAAGCAGTGTAAAAGGGACACACGGTCGACCGCCGTCAGCGATAACACATCTTTGGAACCGCCCAAAAAAACAACGGCCACTAAGGATCAAGCAGCTCCATCATCACCTTCGTCCCCCGCTATTCTCGAAGATATCCAGAATTTAGTCATGACCAAAACGAACAGCCTGGATAAAAAACAGAACGACATCATGGACCAAAACAACAAGATACTGGAAAGCTTACAATTCATGAACGCACAATATGAAGACTTTATGGCCAGAATCCGCGACGTCGAGCACCGTAATGATGAGCTTACACCGAAGAATACTGCACTGGAAGCTAGAATCGTAATACTGGAGAATAGTCTTGATTCCCAAGAGCGGGCCTTAAAGTCTTGTAATGTAGAAATAAGAGGCATCCCCGACATCAAGGACGAAACACTAAAAAACGTGGTCTTCAACATCTTCAAAACAACAGGATCTCCCTTAGAAACTAAGGATATCGATGCTGTTTATCGTCTTCAAAAAAATAACAATAATCAGAAGCAACCCAGGACAATTGTTCTTAAACTAAAATCGAACATGGCTAGAAATCAACTGCTAGCTGATGTGAAATCTTTCAACAAGAATAAACCCAATACCGAAGATAAACTCAACACGTTAAATATCGGTCTCGCCGGCCCACGGTTGCCGATCTATGTATCTGAGCAGTTAACATTTCGGGCGAAACAAATTTGGTATAAAACTCGCCAATTTGCTAGAGCGAGACAATTTCAATTTGCATGGATCCAACAGGGGCGTATATACCTACGGAGGGAGACAGGTTCAGGCGCAATTCTTATATCCGATGAAAGCAAGCTGGCTTCCCTATGATTATCTCAAACACAATATACCTACTGCCGACAACGTTTACAAGATGAAGATTCTATTATTACTATTACTACTTAGTACTACTGCCGACAACGGTTACAAGATGAAGGTTCTATTATTATTATTGCTACTACTACTACTACTTATTACTACTGCTGACAATGATTACAAGATGAAGGTACTATTGATATTATTACTACTACTACTTATTACTACTGCCGACAACGATTACAAGATAAAGGTTCCTGTAGACAACGATTACAAGATGAAGGTTACTGCCGACAAAGATTACAAGATGAAGGTTCTATTATTACTATTGCTACTACTACTACTTACTACTACTTCAGACAACGACTACAAGTTGAAGGTTATTTTATTATTATTGCTATTATTATCCTGTGATTATCCCCATCCAATCATTCGAATCAAATATACCTACTCACGAGAAATGGATCATAATCGTATAGTAGTGAAATTTCCATTGCATCACATCTCACCTGAATAATCATGATTCAATTACCTCCTGATATTTACAATGACACAGATGTAACGTGCAACACGTATGTGATTGACGATCTCAACAAATTAAATAATTTCAGTTGGAAGTCTTATAATTTAAAGATTATCCATCAGAATATCAGAAGTATGTCAAACCTTGATGATTTTCTGATATTTCTAGATCAATTCAATCATACTTTTGATGTTTTAATTTTATCAGAGTGTTGGATCAATAAAAACTACACCTCTAAAATAATACAAACTTACACGGAATATCACTCAATTAAAAATATAAATAAATCTAGCGGGATTGTTGTCTACATCAAAGACGGTATACAAGCACAAGTCGAAGAAATTATATTATCACAAGGTAACTGCCTCAGAATTGTTCTGAATAATAATTTATGTATTTTCGCTATTTATAGATCACCTTCTTTCCAGAGCATAGATTCTTTTTTGAATTCACTCCAAACAATTATTAGCAATTCCAATAAATTTGAACGTCAAATCATTATAGGAGACCTTAATATTAGCACCTTATCTCCATTTCACAACCAATTCAACGACTACATATGCCTGCTCACAGAAAACGGATTCATTTTGACAATCAATACACCAACTCGAGAACAGGGCACGAACAAATCCTGTTTGGATCACATCAACGTAAAAAATATTAACTTCACTGACTCATTCGTTATCCATACGTCAATTTCCGACCACTATACGACAGCCCTGTGCTTTAAAGATAAACCGCCCCCCCCTGCTAAAATCAAGTACGTCCCTCGATTAAATTTTAATAATTTAATTGAGGACTTGCATTTAGAAAACTGGCAAAAAGTATTTGATCAAATTGACACTGACATTGCGATGAAAGAATTCATTTGTATTCTACATACATATATATCTAAACATACAAGTAACAAACACATCTCGAACAGCCAGTTTAAACTTACGCCCTGGATCTCTCCCGGCCTTTTAAAATCGATTCACAAAAGAAACCAACTTCACAAAAGGGCCAAAAAGTTTCCAGATAATATTTTAGTACAAACTCACTACAAGAAATATAGGAACTTATGCAAAAAGATTATTAAATATACAAAGGAAAATTATTTTAAAACGTTCATTTACGAAAATTCTTATTCTCCAAAACGTATGTGGGAAGCATTTCGAAATATTAGTAAAACAAAAATAAACAGGTCTTCCGAAATTAAATCGTTAGATATCGGTAACGTAAACTCCTCGAATCCTAAAAATATGGCGAATTTTGCTAATAAATACTTCACATCGGTGGGAACCACACTTGCCAAAAAAATTCTCGATAAATGCAATAAAACAGAAATCGAACTTGCCAAGTTGGTCACCTCTAGCCTCGTCCATAAAATAGACAATTTACAAACATCGACGAATGAAGTCTTGGAAATAATTGACGACCTAAAGCCATCTAACGCTTGTGGACCAGATAAAGTCTCGACTAATCTGCTTAAAGTAACTAAGTCATTCATAGCATCTCCGATAGCGTTCATTTCCAATCTAAGTCTCAAATCAGGAATATTCCCTAACCATCTAAAACATTCAGTTGTTGTATTACTACACAAAAATGGAGATAAATCTGCGATTCAAAATTACCGGCCGATATCTTTGGTCAATTCAGTCTCAAAAATTATAGAGAAAATTGTCAAAAATCGTCTTAGCTTTTATCTTGAAGATAATAACATTCTTTCTGAGAGACAATATGGCTTCCGTCCGGGTTTAGGTACTGAAAATGCCATTGGCAATCTGACTAAAGTAATTTCTAATAACATCGATCGAGGAATCAAAAGCATCGCGATCTTCCTGGATCTGGCTAAAGCTTTTGATACCATCTCGCACAAAATCCTTTTGAAAAAATTACAGCTAATCGGTATACAGGGGCAGTTACTTAAATGGTTAGGAAGCTATCTGGAAAATCGGAGCCAAAGAGTTATTATTAGTGGTACTCTAAGCGATCCAGCCAACATCGTATTTGGTGTACCACAAGGAAGTACTTTAGGACCGATATTGTTTAATATCTATATCAATGACCTTTGCAACAGCAACCTTGCCGATCATATCATCACTTTTGCTGACGATACGGTCTTAATATTTGAGGGCAAAAACTGGTATGAAGCGCACAGAAAAGCAGAAATTGGAATAAACAATGTCAAACATTGGCTAGACTATAATCTTCTTACTCTTAACACGGATAAGACAAAATTTATACGTTTTAGTGCAACACAAGCGGGTCAACCCAAGGTTATACTAAATATTACTATTCACATTTGCAATGAACCGAACTCTTGTACTTGCAATAACCTAGAATGCGTGGATAGTTTAAAATATCTAGGGATCACCATAGATAAATATCTGAGATGGGACGAACACATTAACGCAACGGCCTCAAAAGTCAGAAAACTTACACATCTTTTTATAACCATCAGAAATATTCTCTCTGTTAAAGATATGAAATCAATATACTATGCTATGTGTAATTCTTTACTCGAATATGCATCCCTAGGATGGGGTGGATGTGCCAAAACAATATTAGACTCCCTGGCTAAAGCTCAGAAATCAATACTAAGAGTCATCCTTAAAAAACCATTCAGGTACCCCAGTGATGCATTATTCACGGAATTAAAAGTACTTGATGTTAGACAATTGTATATTAGAAAGATTATATTACATGTGCAAAAACAACGTCAACACTTCCCGTCCATTGACCATCTTCACGACACTCGACTTTCAAGGAACAATCCAATAGTCCCAATAAAAATCACGACGTCCCTCGGCCAACGGCAATTTTCGTACTTAGGACCTAAATTATTTAATATCATTCCTAATGATTGGAAAACTAAAAGTGCAAATGTTTTGCGCAAATTGATCAACGACTGGCTCCTTGATTTAGGGAGGATCAAAAGCGAAGATATGTTGACCAATAGTTAGTCTCATCATAAAAAATAAAACAAAATTAAAAATATATAAGAAAATAAAAAAAACAAAATAAAAAAAAAACACTCACTCATAGTTCCATTCATTACAAAAACACGTACTTACCATTGCAGAACACAATTGTCTATTCTTTTATCAATACCCTTCCCATTTTTTTCTACATTCAATTCCTGCGGAGATCTTTCTTTTTATTATACAAAATTACGTAAATTATAATTTATACATAATACGTATAAAATTATACAAAATTACGTACTATGCGTAATATTACAAAAACACGTACTTATCACTTCAAAACATAATTGTCTACTATTTTATCAATACCCTTCCCATTGTTCTACATTCATCTCCTGCGGTGATCTTTCTTTTTATTATTACCATCTGGATTTTACTTACTTTACCTGTTTTATTTTATATTAAGTGCTCTAAGGGAAAATATCTTAGTAGGATGAAAAAATGACGCAAGGAAAGGGAAATAAATACAATTGGTTATCAACCCCTTTCTCATGTCACTATTTATACATTAACTTAAGACATATTTATATACAAATTGTTTTTATTCATTTGCTGCATCCTTTTCGAGTCACATTCTTTTTGAGTTTCTTTACCCGCTCGTAAAGTTGAGGGATACGTCACTCACGTTAATTATACTTATTTTTTGTAATCATGTTTAAACATCAACTTTAATTATAATATGGATTTTGTCATCACACTTGAAGCTGGTCTCGATTCTCAATTTTTGCTAGCGATTCACATGTCCAAACATTTATCTATTGTTAAACAAGCATTCGATACTAAATCTGTACTTTAAGACATTGTTTTTTTCTCTTCGCTTATTCTTTTTTTTATGAGTTCAAAATTGTAGTTATTAACTAAAGCTTCTACGAGGAATTTAATCGTAACACTTGTTTCATTCAATAAATAATATGTATATAATTTATCAATGTAATATGAAATTATGATATGAACTAAATTTGTCAATTTGACTGGCCTAAAACAGGATCCATTCCTAGTTGGCTAGTCAAAGTTGCCACATATGTTTCATTGTATAATTTTATGCGAAATAAATATTATTATTATTATTATTATTATATATAATATTTTTACAGTCTTAGAATGCCACATTCTTTCAATTTCATTTCCTAAATCTGTGTATTTTATTATTATTATTGTTATATTAAATAATAAAAAATCTTCAAATAACCAATACACCACAAGGCATAATTCTCAATCCTTGTGCCCAGCTGCTGTCCATTGCGAATTGCCCATTGCCCGATCGCGGTTTGTTTTGTATTTCAGAGGGCTACCGAACACGGCATTTACACTCCGTAATATGGTGTGGCCATCTCTCCCTAATAGCTAATAGCTTTTTCGTGTTTTATTCCCGCCCTGTCGTACCCACTTAAGCGGCCAATAAAGCTACACCGAAGCTCCGAACAAAAAAGCTCGGCTTACCTGTCAACGAGCTTTGACCGCTCGGTCGAGGCTTACGTTGGCCGGGACCTATTTCACTTTAGATAGATAGATTTAGACATTATTTATGTAACTTAATCATATTAAAATTGTGGTTAATTTTTGTCACCCCCAAGGTAAATATTACCTCAAATACATGACGCAAATTCAGTAAATAATTATATTTAGGAAAATTAATAAAAACCATCCAAGGCGGAACTGTATTTAAAACTGTATTTAATTCTCATAAATTCGGGTACGCTTGAGATAAACATACCTAATTAACCGAAAAATATACCTGGCTAATTTTTATTGAATCATTTTACCTAAATTAATGCTTATAAGCTTATATTCGCACACACGAAAACTGATATTTTTTACACATTTTGTTGTAAAATATATATTTTTTTATATGTGAATTACGCACAAAAGTTTCAACACCTCCCAACCGCCTGGAGCCAGTGAGAATATCGCATTCACAATTTATTGGGGTATGTTGTGGGGATAAGATACTAAGGAGAGGGGGAAGATGAAGGTAGGGAAGTACCTAATTATTAAGATCTGGTCACTAAACATGATTAAAGCTACGTCTAGTAACGTTTCAATTCTGAATCGTTGTCTTACACCTGCAGGGCGGTACTATTGTATCTTCCACTGTGGAACGTTCTGCAAATAAAGCATATTATTTTTAATGATTTAATTGAAATTTAACAATTCGCTTGCTTTAAATTTACTTGCTATCGTCGAGAGACTTACCCCTCGATTACAGAGATTACCTAATAGGTATTCTCTCTGCATGACGTACAAGGCTTTAATAATTATTACATATTAAAGTACATTAGCCTTAATTGTTTAACAATGGATATGTAAATCATCCGTAAATCAAGAATCAGTGCGTACTAACACATATGAAAACTTGTACAAAATACTTGGAAACGAAGAAAAAAAAATTCGATTACTATTTCATAAAAAAACGTTTTACATCGCGCTGTGTGAAATAGACGGTGTAAAGCTATGCGTCACTGTAACCCGAATACATCTAAGTTCATTCGAATTGTTTGACAAGTCCGTTTAGTATTTGATAAACGTGTTTAGTTGTGTACGTATTTTAGGCAGTACAAACGTCGCCTTGTTAATTCGATAAGATTTATACTGCAAAACAACGTGCAGTACAATGACGCGGGAACCAATGTAACTTTAGACTAAAATGTTAGAGACTGCACGACCACCTCAGCCTTTGAATAAATTCATAATACACTTACTAACTCTTGCCGTAAAGAAAATAGCACCTTCCCTTACAGAGAATGAACAAGCAACAAGTCTACACATAGTACTCGCTCCTACGAGCTGAGAAAAGAGGCTGTATAATGTAGGCTGTTGTAAGTCTCACCTACTCTCTTCTCCCTTGGTAAGATATCTCCGGTAAGGCACGCAGAATATTTTTAACTTCACACTTTTCCTTTGTAATTAAGGCTGGCTGGAATGTTAATTAATTAACTGCGGTCAGAGAGTAATGCTCCGATACTTATTACGGACGATGGCCACACAGGCTTCGGATACTCGCAGGAATGGAATATATTATTTATAAGGACACCTCACGTGCCCAGAGAGGCGATTTCAATATTAAATTGGAGCACTTGCTTGGTTTCATTGTTTGGTATAGTATTTATAATTAATTGTAAAGCTTTCGTTCATTAGTAAGTTATGTTTTTGTTTTAAGCTTGGAAAAGTGTCACATGGAGTCTGCACGATCTTCGGTTACAGGAAATAGAAAAAACTCCAACGAAGAATCACGTTGGTTTCGAGTTTGAAGCCGTAGAATGTAGAAAATCTCGATCCTTTAGGCATAACGACATAAATGCAAACGTTTCAAAATGTCCGTCCTGAAATCGGATTTCAATCGACGCAACTACCATTCAGGGCGATGGAAAATACTGAATTCAAAATTTCATTTACGAGTATCAGATATACAGGATGTCCGGGGGTAAAGTGCATTAACTTCGGGAGGTGATTCTACATGATGATAGGAGTAAAAAAGATTAACAACTTTTTTCGAAATTCCAACTTTATTTTTCCCATACAAAAAGATCTACCTACTAAAAATCCTTTGTGTGAGGTACGATCTTACTTACAGGGAGCCTGCCGGGCACGATCATTGCAACAATAAATGGTGGTGATTGGCCCGTATCGTAACAGCGTAAAATAATAAAGCTGGCCGCGCACGCCGGTCTAATTTTATGTTTTTACCACAAAACTACCCCTAAAAGTTGGAATTTCGAAAAAAGTTATATATCTTTTTTACTTACACTATCATGTAGAATCACCTCCCTAAGTTAATGCACTTTACCCCCGGACACCCTGTGTAAGGCGCATTATCGATGGCTAAAAGCCAAGACAATTTATTTCCACTTTTTGGCAAAAATGAGTTGGCGAAAATCTCCACAAAGGAGAGCCCAAATTTGTACTTGTAAAATTATCGTATCTGTGACTTCTCACCATTCGAGTCACAAATTATTAGACACGAAAGAAACAACGTTTGCGGTTGCTTCGTTCCTTTCGTTGCGTCGTAATTCGTGGTTCTGCTCGCGTCTCGATTGGCAAGTGTATACGTAGCATTACATGTCATGTCCATACGTGTAGTGATAGAATAACAGGCCCGGCTTTTGCAGTGTTTAGGTAGAATATATTAAACAAAGTCGGGTTAGTTACACCATTTAGGTATAACTCAAGAACGGCTGAACCGATTTTTATGATCTTTGATTTGTTGGATTTGTCTCCTAACTGAATAGCAGAAGAGCTATTAAAACAACGTAAAAAATCACGAAAAAAAAATTGTGAAGAAAATTCTTTTCTTAATACATTTTGTATGGAACGAAATATCATATTTTGGTAGAGCTGCAGCAATATTGTAATAAGTATAATATTCCAAAAACTCAAAAACGTCAAATGCCAATGCGCTGATTGTTTTGCTTTTGTTCTTAAACATATAATGCTACCCTCTTTCTTACACACTAAATTTCAACAGTCGAAAACGAGACAAACGGTGAACGTATGTCTGTGCCCCGCCAAAGGAAAAATGTAATAAATCTCCCTCACACGTATAAATACAACAAAATATAAATCCGTACACAACACCATTTCTGATTCTGACAAAAACAAAACACGGATAGTTACGCAGCGACAAAGGGTTCGTTGTGTAATTTTTAACTTAATAAAAAAAAAACTGAATTTATTTCAGCTAATAAGTTGACACAACAGATATTGATTCTGAGGCGGTACGAAGTTCGCCGGGTCAGCTAGTGTATGTATAAGAAGTAATAAGTGGCAGTGTACAGGTTATTGATGTATTTTTAATTTGATATTAAATCTTGATGCGGGCTCTGAGCGGGATTTATTGTTTATTGCCTTCGATGGAGCCATTAGTAGAGTGGCTTGCCGCTTGCTCTCTGCTATGGTATGGGTATCTACATGCAAGGGTATTGGGTGCAACCAAAAAGATAAGAACCTAATAATGGATTTGAGTAGATCCAAATATTACTCTCTTTTATTAAAAACTAGCTGGTTCCCATTGCCATATGCCATTTAATAAAGAAATTGTTTCTCCCTGCGTGTCCTTTCCCATTCTTCCCGTTCCCCTTAAGCCTCCTCCCCTTTGTCTCCCGCGTCCCCTTCCCCTCTCGCGTTTCTACTCCGCCTCCCCGTCCTTCCCTTTCCCCACTCCACTCCCCCCCGAGTTTCCCTCACCCCTCCCAGATTCCCCTCCCCATTCCCGGGTTCTCCTCCCCCCTTCCGCATTCCATACATTCAGTCCCGGTACATTCAGTTTTAAAACAGCTCGCGCGCCACCTATTGCAATTTTTTATATAAATTTCATAATGCCAGAGCTCACCAGTAGTTTTATACAAACCTTGTCCTGACAATAACGAATATACAAAAAAAGAATTATCCAATTTGGTGCAGTCGCTCGGAAGTTATGCGCTTACATCCATTTCCGCAATTCATTTTTATTTATGTAGAGAAGAAGATAGTAGTCGGCGAATATGTAACAAAAAAATCCATCAGGGTCTTTGTCATCTTTGGGGAAGCTGTGTGGAATGTCTTATTAGGGAAAGGAAGGAGAGAAAAATTCTGGAAAAGAAAAAGTTATGAGGGGTGGGTAGGAATCTGGCGGTAAATGTGCCCAGGAGTGACGGTCGCATGAATCCATCTTACCCATTGCGATGCAAGGTGATGAGTCGAGAGTCTAGCTGGAGAGGTCAAAGTTCTTCCTCTATCAGTCTCTACCGATCGCCCATGAATCCGGGCACTCCTGCTAAGTCACCAAACATAGCGAAACACTTGGGTTGACTATGGCAGGGTGTTAGTTACCCAACAAATGGTTCCCGGGACGGTGGTACCCACATCTTAAAATCATTGGAGCGGTCAAGCGAAATTAATAAATTTGCCTACATTGCTCGCGATTTCCCAGAAGATATTTTTTTAATTTTTCGCCAACATTAAAAAAAAATCATACCTTCGAATTTTAACAAGGAAATCACCGCGCGAATCCTGCATATTGTTACTTTGAAACTGCCGTGAGGGATACTTAATCGAGTAAACATAAAATATTTTCAATTTATGTATGTTGTCTGTGGTATACTTGATAATGAATGGTGCATATCTATGGAAAATGACTTATTTTAAACCATTAAGAGCGTTTAACCAGCCAGCGGACGAAAATCCACATTTCGTCGAAAGTTGTTCTTCCGATCGTGCAGGGCGGTTACAATGAGAAAGATTAATATTTCTCCGTACCAGCTTTTTAAAATTATATCTCAATATCGAATTTATTTCAATCCAAATTAGCTTTAATTTATACCTTCATCAAAAAATGCTGAAAGGCGTGATGATAAAACTATTAAAATAATGTACTTTTTGTATTTATTTTTTGATTATAAGTATTTATCATTTTTCAATAATGTCTAAATTTAATAAGAATGTTTAAAAAATCTGAAATATATTAGTTCGTAAGTGCGCAAATAAATACACAAATGGACCAATTTTCGTCAAGAAACACATGTACGTACATATTTTTTAATGATTTTATTGAAACTAAAATTAAAATTCTAATACATAACTCTGCTAGATAATGTATTGATTTATTTTACTGCATGATTACATTATTTGAAATGGGTGTGGTATAATACAAAAACTTTTTTGAAAATTTAACAAATCTGCCAACGACCTATGGAATAACCTTATGATACTAAAAATTAAAAAAAAATCAAAAAATTTATTACATAACTTCACTAGATAAAAGAACAATCTTTCGAAATCCATTTATAATTTTTTGTGGAAAAGAGTCAATACGTCTAAAAACTTTTTTGAAAATGACGTATTTCCGGCTTTCTCTGGTAATGCCCTCTTAACAGCTGATCAAAAATTTGATGTGAAAAAAATATTAAAAAAAATTATTTTTAACATCGTTCTAAAATAGTCTACGAATTTCGGATATGCGACATCTATGGTGATAATAGATAAAGAATTTCAATAGCTTCGTTTTAAAATAAATGGCTGGCTGGTGAAATGTTTTAAATAATTACAATAAATGTTTTACGAGTGGTAGGAAAATGTAGTCCAATTTTGGACCGCTATCAATCGCAGAAAAATAAAAGTGGTCCATTTTTTGACCATAATCGCTCCAATGGTTAACATTATTAAAAGCGTGAAGTCTGAACCGTCCATTACTTTAATACTTGTCATACCATTCACTAACAAATACACACATTATAGGTGTATATTATGATTGCAGAGCGCTCGCCTCGTCGGCGTCGGCACCAATAACAACAGACCGTCTACCGTTTCAAATTTATATCAACTGTTAATTAAATCACTCACTACCCCGCACCAAAAGCTCCAATAAAAATAATTTGTGTCGGGCAATTAACCTCCGAGTTTCTGCTCGCCGGATCAGATCGCCCGGGAACTGGGCTAATACTGCCTTAGGACATGCTTTATGAATTTACATAGGCAGTAGTAATACCATCAAACATTATTTATGGAATATGAATTTATTTTATTTATGGGGGAATTTAAAATGAGTTTGTATTAATTGTAGTTCGTAGAACAGGCTTAAAAATGCTCGGAGTTAGTGTCTCAGACCAGCTCAAGTATCGGGGCGCCAAATCTGACTTCCAAGAAACGAGGAGAAACGTTTTTGTGAGATGTAACATCATTTTTTTTTAAAATTAGGTATTATAATTTGGTTGAACAAATCATGTTTCTTTGTAAGTAATTCTTTCTTACACTCGATTTAAAACATATTATTTTGTGTAAATACACCACAGGAGTTCCAATTGCCCAAATGGTGTGACCAGAATTGAAAAGTTGCTTGAAATTGCTTAGGTGTGTTTGGTGACCAGATCTAAATGGCCAGGTACTTCCCTACCTTCCTCTTCTCCATCTCCTTCCCTGCCTCACTACATAACATTCTCCAATTGGGGATGCCATAGTCTCACTGGCTCCAGACGGGAGCAGCTGGGACTCTTGTGAGATGAAGAAAATGAATGAAAAAATGAAAAAAATCAGAGTAGAAGTGAAACTATAAAGTTGCTAGATGTCGCTTTCTTTTGCCTATTTGAAATGGTTTGAAGATTGGACACTTATTGATTTCACAAAAATATATTTTTCTTTCGATTTCGTAGGGTACGAACCTCCGTTCGCTTGATATCTGTCTCTCTGGCCGCTGAGACTTGTCAGGCGCCTTGCCCACTGCGATGTCGAAGGCACATGCCAAAGCACAAATTTATCGCATCATATTTGAACCGAGTACTTGTGTAGAACTGAGTTGTGACGCATTTCAGTTTCACCCGAATTTAAAATCACTTACGACGCTAAAGAAATTTCACTTCGAAAAATAAAATAACGTATGTAAATATTGTATTGAATACAGCAATTTAACTTGCGAGCAAAAAAATAATATGATTACTTCCAATATTTAAAATTTAATCCCATCATATTTTCTTATCTCCTTCGATCGTTATCACTACATTAATTTGTTAGCATCGTTTAGATCGAGCCACTTGAGCAATGAGCATGCATTGAACTTTGAGTAGTATTTTAATTAGGCGCGTGCATATTTAATTCATTATTCATGATTCGGATAAATTCAATCACCGTTTTGATCAATTAACCGATGACTCGCCATTCTGATTCCTAACGACTAGATTGTCGAAGGATGACGGGGGATAAAACTGACTTGTGTGGGACTGAGGTAATATCTATAGCAGGGGTAACGAACTTATCTTTTCAGATGTAGGGGAGATTTTTTTAAAAATTTAAAATAAAACAATAACTTTGTAAACACCACTTTTATTTTATACTTTATGCCGACCGGGTTTCGCTACAACCGTAGCTTCATCAGGGCAGTATAATACTCTACTTTTTTTTTGTTTACATTAACTCCACACAGGAGGTCCTGAAGAAAATAATTTCCCTCAGGGCCTATGTCATCTGAGGTGCTGTATGGAGGATCTTTTTGAGGAGATGAAGGAATGGACATTGGTCTTGAAGAGAAGAAGGAATGAACCCTCGTCGAATGAACGCTCGCCCGCTCATTCTCGCCGGGACGCGTATTTACAAAACCTATACCGATTCAGTCGCGGAAGTGACAATTTAACTAACTAACTAACTAACTAACCATCACGCCGTTTCCCCGCAGGGGTAGGCAGAGAGGACGGACCGCCAAACATCCCGGTCTTGGCACACATTCCTTGCCTCGTTTACATTCATACAACGTCTCATACATTCTCTTCTATTATTCTGACTCTTGACATGGCCCGACTCAAGTATCTGATTCACTTGGTCGTGCCATGTCTTTCTTGGGCGTCCTCAACTTCTTCTACCATTCACATTTGCTTCATATATTCTCCTTACACTCCTTTCCTCGTTCATTCGCTCTACATGCCCAAACCATCGGAGCGTTCCTTTCTTGATCTTACTCATCACGCTTACATCAGCCTTGCATTCTTTGCGGATTTCCACATTTCTCACACGATCATACATGGTTTTACCACACATACGCCTCAGGGATCTCATTTCTACAGCGTTCAGTCTACTTTCATCCTTCCTCTGCCATTATGGACGGCTAGTTTCGCGTCTTTGGACAGTTTTTTGTTGCTGCCAACGGCGTTCAGTCCTCCATTAATAGAGTTACCTGACAATTTACATTTTAAATATACCTCTATATTGGTTATTCTTTATCACATTGCCAAAACAAAAATTGTTCTAAAATCTAGATATAATTATCTTTCTGATGTATATATTAGAAATTAATAGTTTTATTTCTAAATATTTAAATTTTAATATTATTCCCATATATTGTAAATACACCTCTATATTATCTTTCTGATGTATATATTAGAAATTAATAGTTTTATTTCTAAATATTTAAATTTTAATATTATTCCCATATATTGTAAATACACCTCTATATTGATAATTTTTTATTACTTTGCAAAAAAAAAATTGTTCTAAAATCTAGATAAAATAATCTTTCCAATGTGTATATTAGAAATGAAAAATTTTATTTCCAAATATTTAAATTTTGATATTTGAAAATTTAAAGCGACTGAAACGATATAGGTTTTGGAAAAAAAAAAAAAAAAAAAAAAAAAAAAAATTGTTGTTTTATTACATCTCAGGAAATACTTCATATATATTGTATACTTATAATGTATTTCAATTTTGTATTTAGTTTTTTTGTTTTTAAAGTTATGTATAAATAATACTTGCATTGTTTTTCATGTGTTTGCTTCTGTAAAAATTCAAATGTGATTACTGCAGACACATTAGTCTAGGGATATTTATATTTGTATTTTAATTTATTTTATTTAACCCACAAAAATGTTTTATAAATATCCTGTTTGTGTCTCAAATAAAAAAAAAAAAAAAAAAAAAAAAAAAAAAAAAAGAAATACGCCGCCGGGACTGCCCCGTGATAGTGGGACAAACTGCCCCCGATTTTTCTCTTTTTATATATTTTCTTTGGTTTTAATCATACTTACAACCGTAAATATTTTTCTTTTTCTTTATTATTTCACTCTAACTAGATGCTGAACCAACGGGCGAACACATCTATAATGTGTCTTTATCTTGTTAATTACTGCGTCTTTATCTTGTTAATTAATGTAAGTATGCATACATTTTTCTTTTTTACTAAAAATCATACTTGCAGGGACATTGGAGGGTTTAGATTCGTTTTAAAAATAAATGTAGCTTCCTTTTTACAAAAAAAATTAGAATCCTCTGACGTGAGCGGCTAAGGATGTTTCCTCACACAGGCGTTGGGAAAGTGGTGGATCCCCTCCAATGGTCTTGAAAAGACCCACGTTGTAGAGGGATGTCAACAGTGTACTCGTACATATTATGACCAGTGGCGGCTCGTGACTTTTGGGTGTGCTAGAGTGCTGATATTAAAAAAATGGCGTTATTGATGTTGTTGTAGCCGAAAAACATTTTTTTTTTTGGAAATCAGTTTTTTGTATGAAAAATTACAGAAAGTTTCAGTTTGGCGATTTCCTGAAAAATCTTCATACAAAACACCTATTTTTGAAAAAAAAAAATGTTTTTCGCATACGACAACATTTTTTAAAATTAGCACCCTAGCACACCCAAAAGTCACGAGCCGCCACTGATTATGACACATTAAAAAACAAACCTACTTTGTTCCAATTGGGAGGCGGGTATGGCCACAGTTGCCCAGGTAACCATTCATTGGATTTTCAACACTTCTGCCATAGGTCACCCCAAAAGGTGGTGATGATTGGTGACTATGATTGGTGACTTAGCAGGGGTGTCCGAATTCACCGGGTAAGGTTTGTCCACATTTCGGCGGCGGCGGCGACATTGCGTCTGCCTACCAACTATGTCGCAAGCCGGATCGGGAGAGACTGGTTGAGGGGGATATTTTGACCTCTCCAGCAGGACCCTAAAAATACCCTCCATACAGCATCCTCAAAAATGACATATGCCCTGAGGGGAATTATTTTTCTCAGGGCCTCCTGTGTGGAGATAATGCAAAAAAATAACCCCTCAGGTCTCATAGAAATCGATGTGGCTCCCTTACCATCAGTGATTCTTAACGGGAACGCTGGCGCCCCTGTTAAGAATCACTGAACTCACCTAACCTAACCTAACTTAGTTTTTTCATTACTTTTAATGACTTTTCAAAGGAGTGATGAAGTGCCACGTTGTTGAGTTGTCTGATCACCACCGAAGATACATTGCAATTTAAATTAAAAAAAGATTTGATTCTACACAAGAATACCAATTACTCCCGCATGTCCTAAATTGGGGTAGGTATGCAGATGATGGAAAGAGCGAGGCAAGGAGATGGGAAGAGCAAGGTTGCGAAGTACCTAGCCCCACTAATCACGGCTCTAACACCATCCACGTAATGTCATTACCCTTCCACTATTCACATACTCCTCTCATTACCTCTTTCCGGGAACCTTTAATGGATAACCAACACCACTGCCATAGGTCACCCCAAGTGGTTCGCTACGTTTGGCGATTTAGCAGGGGTGCCTGGGTTCATGGGGTGAGGTTTGTCTAAGTCTTGGAGGCGTATGT
Organism: Limnephilus marmoratus; assembly: GCA_917880885.1. NCBI lineage: Eukaryota > Metazoa > Arthropoda > Insecta > Trichoptera > Limnephilidae > Limnephilus > Limnephilus marmoratus. The sequence goes on from OU862922.1 coordinate 9,866,532, forward strand.
CCAGGACACACTAAACCCCAGATTCCTACCCACCCCTTAAACCCATTTCCTTCCCAGAATTCTCCTCTCCTTCCTTTTCCTAAAAAACCCTCCACACAGCATCCCCAAAGATAACATAGGCCCTGAGGGAAATTATTTTCCTCAGGGCCTCCTGTGTGGAGCTCATGTAAAAAAAAAAATATATATATATATATATTATATATATATATATAACATTTATGAGCATCACTTTTATTTATTTATTCGTGTGGCATCCCCACCACCTCTCTCACAAAACATCTCGGGAACGCTCCGGCAATGACCGTTGCGATTATTCCGTTCCCAGCACTCGATTCCGCCGCCCGCTCGCGTTTTGTACCTCTCTACCCGTTTCATACGTGAACACTAAATCGTGTAAATTATTCAAACCTTAAATAAATGTTAATCACTCAAATATGAGTAAAGCGTTATCAATCATCATCCAATATAATCATTGAACACTGGATCGCGGCCTGAAAGTACCGTGATCCCCAGGAGCCTGACTATTCCTTATGGTAAAGTATTGGTATACACTCGTCTGATGAGAAGACGGAGCACAGGTCAAACATTCTCCACCAGATCCTCAGCCCCTGGAAACAACCCTTTCAACCCATTCTTCAAAATTAGTCATCATCCAGGCAAATCTCAAAGAGTATTAAAGAAATTATGAAAGATTTCTATAAGTAAATAATAAATAAAAAACGTTATTTCATAAATAGTTTTTTTTAAATAATATTACATAAAGTCAATTTGGGAGGCGGATATGGGTACCGCCGCCCGGGAAACCATTTATTGGATAACCAACACTTCAGCTATAGGTCACCCCAAGTGGTTGGCTACGTTTGGTGACTTAGCAGGGGTGCCCGGGTTCATGAGGTGAGGTTTGTCCAGGTCTTGGTGGCCGATATGTCTGCCCACCTGCTGCATGGTGGGCAGGATCGAGAGACTGGTTGATCTCTTATCCTCCAACCAATATCTCTCGTACCATCGCTTGCATCGCAGTTGAAGGGGATGGATTCATACGTCCGTCACTCCTGGACACACTAAGCCACTGATTCCTACCTACCCCTTATATCTATTTCCTTCCCAAAACTTCCTCTCCTCCCTTTCCTTACAAAAACCCTCCACGTAGCATCCCCTAAGATGACATAGGCCCTGAGGGAAATTATTTTCTTCAGGGCCTCCTGTGTGGAGCTAATGTGAAAAAAAAAAATTGTTCATCGATACGTAGGCTTGAATCTTTTGAACTACGAAATGGATTTTCATGCGGTTTTCACCAATAGATAGAGTGATTAGGTATATAATTTGTCAAGGTTTTGTATAAATTGAATGAAATGTATAATATATAAAGGGAGCGGGCTGGCAAGTGGGCAGCGGGCAGCGCACTGGCAAGCGGGCGTTGTGGATCTGATATGTATGCAAATTAACAGATGCTGTTAGTTATAAAGGCTGGGTAAAGGCGTTGTCAGTAGACGGCGTTGTGCTTCGTTAGCCACAGCAACGAGTGGCCGGGTATGCTAGTAAAATATAATCAAAATAAATAATGAAATAAAATCAAATAAAAAAAAAACAAAAACACAAAAACACAAAAAAGTATATGGCTTGGACATCCCTGCAGTCTCAATACGTCACCGATTTAAGTAGAGCCCGATTTACATGGGCTTGTGAACTTTGAGAACTAAAGCCACTGTCAGGTATTCTGAGAATCGCTCACAACTATACTACTCATATTATATTATAGGTTGGGCATGTTGGCTTTAATTGATCGATTAAACGTTTTCCTCCAGACAGGTTTAGCGTCTTTGTAAAGAGAATGTTCAATATGATAATAGATTTATTACCGGGTTATGATTTCACTTCTTATAAGAGCGTTATTTTTATGTTAAAGCACAGCTTGGAAACAGTTATTAATTGCACCAAATAGAAGCTCCTCTATCCTTGCTTTATCCACAGGCAGACATTAATTATTGTGTTGGGGCTCTTCAAGAATACCTTGTTGCAATCTAGTTTATTATTGTATTTACATGTTTACAATATATTATACTACTTGGTCACACGACCGACTTTAACTGGTTACGAATTGGATATGGGCTGGCTGGTAAGCGTTGACAGTCACCAAAGGCAGTGGCCGTTCGATCAACCTCGGCAGCATTCGTGCTTCGGCAATTCGATACGTACACATTTTATCTAAGAGTTTTTTTCCGTCTTGCTTGTATGAAACGAAATACTGTGCGGCGTCTGTTGATATCAATAAAAACTATGTGTGTTCAAAACCCTACACTATTCTTTATTGAAAAATCACGGCGAAGATAACTGTTTTATATAGATACCTATATTTCTCAGTTAGGTTGACGTAGAAAATTCACCGAACCTTAATGTTTCCTAAAGAAATAATTAATAAATTATTAATTTAATAATATACAACTGCTTATCCTGTACAAATCGCTAGTGCGCCCTACTGTTGAATTTGGCAGCTACCTATGGTCTGGGACCCCAAAACTCCTAAAAAACCCTTGACTCTGCAGAAACATTGGTCCGTTTATATTGCCCTATCTTGGATTGTAATCTTTAGATCAAAGGCGTCAAGTAGGTGATGTCCTCGTTCTACTGGTATTACAATGGAAGATGCTGCAAGGAACTAGCCTCATTGATCCCTTCGGAACTAGTGCATAATCAGGAAATACGCTAAACGCACGCCAACATATGTACAGGGTTGACATTTGTCGTATGAGTACGGGTCGCTTCTACGACTCGTTCTTGAATTCAACAGCTTGACTTTGGAATGATTTGCCGGCCTCTGTGTTTCCTCCCTTCTAAAACTTGGATCTCATCAAGTCCCTTGTTCACTCCTTCCTCCCCTCCTCTTCTACACAGCATCTTCAAAGATGACATAGGCTCCGAGGGAAATTATTTGCCTCAGGGCTTCCTGTGTGGAATTAATGTAAAAAAAGACAACTAAATTTACATCACAATTCATAATTTTTTCCTAACTTTCGATGCAATAATATTATTACTTTTAAAAATGTAGATTTCAAAAATTAGGAAGTAAAGGAGTCAACTCAGGATGGCTGCTAAAATGGCGATTATTCTGTTGTTGATGATGTGATGATAATAAGGGCAAAAAATCATAAAAACGAAAATCTAATTATTTTCTGAATTAAGTTCCAAAAATCGTATTGCACGGTGCACTGAAATATTACCGATTTGTCTCTTCAAATAGATATTATGTATTATCTACGTAGGTACTTGAACGCCATTTTGTATGATCTGAGATACAGCTTATACTAATTGCCTACAGTGTGCTTCAGAAGTTGTAAAAAATGAAAAAATGAAATCATTTAAAAAAGGTATTTTCGAAAATATGATAAATATGTAACAGAAGAGTAAATAAATTTCTATAAAAAGCCATCTGTTATTAAAAAGTGCTTATAACTTTAAAAATAGAGGACGAATCAAATATTCTATTCATGGGAATATTACCTAAAAAGGTTACAAGAGTAATTCTAGTGCCTACATTTCTATTAAAATCTAGTCCATAAAGAATGGCAAGGCCAATTAAAGCTAGGATCTATTTCGAAACGAGGTTTTCCGGGAAATAAAGAGATAACCTTTCATCTTCAACTACCATTTTTTTATTTGTTTTTTAGCGAAACCTGGTTGGCTGTCAAATATTAATTCCAATAAAATGTGGTGTTTTACGAAGTGTGTTTTTTCTTGTAATATACCATTTTTTTAATAAAAATCGTGTTTTTAATTTTTTTTTATTAATAATTATTTTGTTACAAACATTTAATTTATAGATATATTTAAAAAAAAAAACATCCTTTCTTCAGGGTAAATAAAAAAATGAACAGCAAAATTATACATATAGATAAAAGAAAAAAATATGGAGGTACTTAAATATAATGTAATAATACGCATATGTACGATATCAAAAATCACAAAGAGGCGTAACCAGTTTCCAGGTATGTAATTGGTGATTTTTCAAAAAGCAGTTAATTTTTTTCTCTTGTGCATATTATTGCCATTATTTCTTTTTAAATTCATTATGTTCAAAGAAATTTAAGAAAGTAAAATGAAATCCATAACTACTGAATTAAAACTACAGAAATCAAAAAACTATTTAAGGCTCTGCAACCGGGCCCGAAAAGAAGATGGAGAGATACGAAATTACGAATGTTATAGGAGAGCGCTAACATTTACAGCGACAAAATTGATGCGAAAATTGCGAAAATGTTTAATAAAACACGACTCGTTTAAAATAGAGCAAAAATCTCGCGGGCATTATCTTAAACAGCATTTAAAGAAACACTGTGAATTTTTTCATACGTATAACTTGTAAAATAACTCAAACAAACGTGTTAATAATAATTTTTGGAGCATACTTTGCGATTTTTTTCTATCGAGGGAATTTTATATAATTTGCGTTTCGGCGCGGGCAAAGTATAGATATTATCTTTAAGAATAACATATATTTTTTAAGAGCTTTAAAACTTACCGTGTTTAAGGGAAATATGTAATAAATCGGTACAAATCCGGGTTACGGGCCCTTAAATAAAGATTATGAATCTATACCTACAGAAGTTATAGCAGGTAAATATGTGTATCATTGGTTGATCCAAGGTTTTATAACATTTTTATAATGAAAAAAGTTTTTGGTTTTGCATGAAGAAACCTCAATTATTTATTCTATTGCTAAAGCGATTTTCGTTTGCGGAAATAGAAAATTTCGGGAAAATATGTTTTAAGCATTATTGACATAAATTTTACCTATGTCTTTAGTTCATATATATTTTTTTAAAGTATCTTTATTCAGTTTTTAATTTTACAATATTTTATCTTACATTTCTTACAAAACTGTTCCATCACTTTGATTGTAAGAAATCTATATGATAGGATTCAGATTGGATATGTCTTTATTTTTCAAGTGGCTTTAATGTGAGTATTGGGCGATTCCGCTATAGACGATTCTCGACAGTAATTTTTAAATCGCAGTATTTGTTACTTTTTTTGATATCAGTTCAAAGAAGAAGGTCAATATTTAATAATAAAAAAAAATAATTGATTTTACTTCATGTTGAAATTTTTGGCGCGCTTGGAAAAATTATCATTCGAAGAATCGGTATATAAACTGTAAAATCACACCGTGCAACACTGGCGCGAAACAGCTGTTACCGATGGTTTGAAGTTATATTTTACGGGTAAACGTGTAGTGACAATATTAATTTATTCTTATGTGCCGAAAGATGTAAGTACTTGTTGTTATTTTTTAAGCATCGTTGACTACAAGAAGTCACTCTTTGCTTGTTGCACCCGCGATACAAAAGATATAAAAGTTTGTGTTTTTCACAGAAATAAAGTGCCAAAGTTTTGAAACTTTGTAAAAGTAAGAAGAAATTAAAGGCAAACTTGAATTAAACGTTTTTAAGAGTATAATGTTAGCTGAATTGAAATAAACGTTGACTCAAATCGGTTGCACCCGCGATTGTGTTGTTAGAATCGCGGGTGCAACTCTTTGACAACTACCCTTATTGTGTGATTTATCATATATTTTATTGTTTTTTATGCCTTCAATAATAATATATGCTGTGTATTACTAGTGATTTATATTTAATAGGTGTGTTTATATTATTTTCAGCTTTTTTTATAGAAATTCTATGATTTGGCAGGCAGTCTCTCTGAAAAATCTTCTTTTTATTAAAAAAAAAGCAGTTAAAAAAAAGATGGTCACGATGGATGATAAATAGGAAGGGCTGAAAAATAAATCAGGCATTCAATCAAAACATTTCTTTTAATCTGAAGACGGCGATACCATTTCCGTGGCGCGAACCTCAGTGTCTCGTCTCCAATTCACATTGGTTTTGAAATCTCCGAAAACCACAACTGAAACAGTAAGTGATTGGGATGATAACAATCTGGAACCTCTTACAAATTACAAAATATAAAAAGAAATTCTAGAAAATAAGAAAAAAACAAATTTTTGTTTTTGAAAAGGATTGATGGATGTAATATGTTCATAGAATTTTCGGCAAATTTGGACGTAACCGAAAAGAAATAATTCACATAAATGACAAAGAAGTGTACTGATTAGTAATACGCATTGTTGGATTTGTTATTTCGGTCCTCTATCAGGGTTTATTGAAGTTTATATACACTTAAACTAGACGAGTTGCACCCGCGATAATTTGATGTTGCACCCGCGATTGTTTAAAAAGCTAATAATTCATTGGTTGTTTTTGTTTTCTATATATTTGTTTATTTTTTTAGTAGATTAGTTTAACGCCTTACGAAATATCAAGGCATAACATAATAGATGTATCACAATTAACAGACTTTTGTGTTTTTGTCTTATGATCTGGAAAGGGTGGGCCAAATTGGTTGCACCCGCGATCGCACTTTGAACCTCCCTCCTGACTATTTTAATATTTCAATTAAATTCTTATAAACCAATAAAAAGTAAACATCTTAAAATGTAGCTCTTCCAATAATAATTTCATTAAAAATGTTTTTTGTTTTATTATTAGGAAGCTTTATATGCGTCTAAATGTTGCACCCGCGATACTGGAATCACCCTATTATAGATTTATTGCAGGCCAATCTTAAAATCAGGCAGATCATGATGCGCCTCAGGCACTTCACGATCTGCCTGATTTTAGGATCGGCCTACAACAGATACATCCCCCCCCTGAAACTTCATATTTAGGTGAGTTAATGGTGCCGCCCTTTTCTGGACTATTTGCCTTTTCAGAGACTTCGTTCAAGGACTTACCATGAACTGTGATTGCAGTATCATTGGCGTATGATAATAGTTTTCCTGGAACACTAATATAACTTTAGGTCCTTGATATAAATTATTAGGAACGATAACGGTTCCTTGTGGAACCCCATGTCTCACAGTTTCTGGTTTACTAATATTAGCACCAATATTTGCGCATTGTCTCCGTTCAAATAAATTATTTGTTACAGACAATTAGGGAACGTACCCATACTACGTGACCAACTTTTTGCAATTTTTAACCCCCCCCCCCCCCCCCCCCCGGTGACCAAAATCCTAAGCAACCCGCCGCTCATTTGTATGGAGCGTGACATTTTGAAGACCCCCCCCCCCCCTAAACGTGTCACGTAGTATGGGTACGTTCCCTTACATTAAATTCCTACATTATTAAGTTTTCTAATCAGTTTTTAATGATTAACGGTATCGAATGCCTTCTTCAAGTCTAAAAGATTAAATATGTTATTATTCATCTTGTACTCTCGTACCAGTAACCTTGTCATCTCTCACTATGAAACGCGAGAAAGGAGTAAGTAAAACGTAGTCTACGTTGCAGAGTTGAAAATACTCTCAGTATAGCACCATGAGTATTAGATAATTTGAGATCCAAATCGTGGATGACCTTATTTTCAAAAAATAATCCTAAAAATTGTTCTCGGTCTACCAAGATTTTGGGTTCACACGGTGGGTAGTACCTACCATAAATCGCATTGGCTTAGCGTGCATCAGTCGATGACATTACAAATCGATAGACTATCTCCTAAACTATCCGAGCGCAGACATTACTCCATATTTATACAATAACCTTTGTCAGTGAAAAAGACCATTCTCTTCTCCAAGCTCGAAAAATATTATTTATGGGAATGCTTTGTCACTTTTGACACATTCTCTCATTTTATTTGAACTGAAATATTATATTGCAGTGTTCGCCAAAGATCTCTAAGTGCTCGCAGAAATAATGTACCGATAACTCACTGAAGAGATACACCGATAGAAGTGTGTTGTGGGTGTATCTGCGTGTGAGGTCAATTATATCTTACTTAGGTTAAATTAATTATCAAACAATACCTAATATCGAAATTCTTTCTTAAACGGACAATCGAATCCACTGGCCTGTGTGAGAAATTAAGAGGTTAAGTAAATTAGTTCTCTTTCAAACTGATATATATTTACTGATAAGTCTTTAATCTGGCAGGACTGGGAGGATAGTGCAATCCCGGCCTGCCAAATTACATGAGATATGTAGGTACATTTATTACATTATAAAGATAAAAAATATTTTTTTTAGAAAAACGCCATGCAAATTACTTAAATTAATTAAATTAAATTGATTAAAATAAATGTTAAAATGTCGTCTATCGGGGAGGTCGCCCCATCGTCATCTGCATCCATTGCGCAATTAGTGGAGAGCTGAGCCACTCGGATGCAGCCACGACAGAGACATTGGTTGACTTCCTTGTTCTGCCCCAGAAGGTGGTTGATGGCGAAGCAAGGCGAGGCGGGTAATGAGTGCACCCTCCCGTCGATGAACATCATGGAGGTACTGCAGAACCTCGGCAGTTGCATAAGTTGCCAGAATGAATTACTGTAGCACACCCTCGACTTGTCCCATTGCGCTGCTGGGTATTGTGTCTACGGCTCAGATGTGTACAGGGCAATGCAGAATGTTTTAAAAAGCAATTTCCTGACGTGTCGTCGCTACAATGGTAGGTAGAACCGCCTTGAGCACATTCCGGCCCTTATATTAATTGCTCTTCTTTGTCTTTAGATGTATTCTATATCTTTCGCAAGGATATTCAAATATTGTCGGGTTACTCGTAACCCGGGAATGTTTGTCTTTTTTTAAATTATTTGTTTTTATTTACCTTCTAACCAAATTGGTGGAATACTTAATGGCTCCTTACTGTGTTTGAATACAACGATGACTGACTTTTTAGTATTTTAAAACAAATTATGTCAGTTTGCATACTGTTCAAATTTTCGTACAAGTCGAATCACCCCTTTAATCAAGGGTGCCAAGAGTACCACGTCATTCGCATAGTTGATGTTGTCATATATGGCATCCAATCCGTGAATCGTTGTAGGAGGTCGTTAATTTAGATATTAAATAGAGTAGGAGACGTATTATATTACCCCTTAGCCTGACCCCGTTTTTCAGGAATAAGGATCTTGATGAGCTCCTGATTGTATAGATCACACTTCTACGGATTTTCTTTTCAGTGCAATAAATGCTTTGTTTCAAAGCGGACCAAATAATGATCATGCAATAAATTTGTCCCTTTTTAATTTATTGCATTACTAAATATTTCATCGATATTGATCAGTACTATTTTAAAAAAAGAACATTTGTACCAAAGCTCATAAAAAAACTTCTGAGTAATAGGCAGATACTTTTTTGTAGATGGGTGTTTTTTCATTGGATTTAACTTGTAACTTTCAGATCGTTTTGCAAGTCTGTACTGTGATTTATGAAGTTATCTGTTGAAGATAGTATTATTGTCTTGCATTGATGGAGCTTTTGATAGCGAAATACTTGCGGTTTGTTGCTTGTAATGCATAATATCACGCGTCACTTACGAGTAATTCCTATGCATTTACTTCCAGTAAAGGGTATGTACCTATTTAAATGCCTGGCGTGCCACTATTGTTCAATATATTTAGCCCTTTGTATCTAGATTTTAGATAATCCGCAATATTTCATTTCACTTCACAAGTCAAATCTGACGGCCGTCATGAGTACGATATATTCATTAAAATCATTAATTATAATAGGCCACTCGCATTCCAAGTCAGACGTTTATTATCTTATGAATCTGCAATAACCTTATGGGTTATTGTTATTAGTTAAATGCATTCAGTTAAATACTTGCTTTCATATTAAAATACATTTTAATACTATGTCGATTCAAGTAACGTAGGTTCATATTTTCATTGATGCTGTAAGTTTATAGACAAGCTCATTATGCTACATTATTATTACGTCCTTGTTGTCACTTTAGATTAATATTCATGGTTTTAATTGCGGAAACGCACTTTAGCAAGATTATTATTGGTAACTACGATTTTTTTTACATATGTCGTCTCCGGTGGGTCAAAATAAAACACAAACATCTATGATGGATATATAACAGACATATCTACCCTCCTAAAAAAACGAATTTTTGAACTTTTAATAAAATTTTATCCATATGACCTTGTGCAATTCATTGCAATATCTCTCTTTTGTACTGGCATCAGTAAAATATTTTTTTATTAAATTGTGCAAGTGTTACAGTGAGACACGCAATTTGGGAGGCGGGAATGGGTACCTTTATTGGATAACCAACACCTCTGCCATAGGTCGCCCCAAGTGTTTCGCTCCGTTTGGTGATTTAGCAGGGGTGCCCGGCAGTGGCGGCTCGTGACTTTTGGGTGTGCTAGAGTGCTAATATTACAAAAAATCGCATTACTGATGTTGTTGTAGCCGAAAAATATTTTTTTAATTTTTTTTTGAAAATTAGTTTTTTGTATGAAAAATTTCAGGAAGTTTCAGTTTGGCCGTGCGCCGCACGGATTTCCTGAAAAATCTTCATACAAAAACCGATTTTTGAAAAAAAAAAAAAATTTTTTTTTCACCTACGACAACATCCGTGATGCCATTTTTTTAGTAATAACACCCTAGCACGCCCAAAAGTCACGAGCCGCCACTGGTGCCCGGGTTCATGGGGTGAGGTTTGTCTAGGTCCTGGAGGCGGATGACCAGGACACACTGAACCCCAGATTCCTACCCACCCCATTCCTTTTCCTTCCCAGAACTCTCCTCTCCTTCCTTTCCTTAAAAAACCCTCCACACAGCATCCCCAAAGATGACACAGGACCTGAGGGAAATTATTTTCCTCAGGGCCTCCTGTGTGGAGCTCATGTAAAAAAATGTATGTTACTCCAGTCTTATGTATGACATGGTGGGATTTTTTATTTAATGCTATAGTGGTATATTTTACTAGTTAGACTAATATTCCAACTCAATACTATTAAAAATAACGAATTTTATTAGCAGATAACGAAAAAAAGTTTTTTTTTTAGAAGTGCCACTAAACCCTCAGGCAAAATAATATAATTATATAACACCTAACATGTTTCATATAAAAATGTAAAAAATAATAAATGTATAGTTACTAAATAAATAAATATCCCATAATATGTTTTTTTTTTGCAAGAAATTGTTAAGTTTTAAGAAATAAATATATTCCGATTGCGTTACATATTAAGAGGGAGTCAGACACTGTTTCGACGGCTGTCCAGTTGCAACGGCGCGACGGTTCTAGCAATAAATAGCGCGTTTTATACAATTATATTATTATACGATTATTTCTTTTAAATTATACTATTATACCATTAAAAACTCACTTGAACCATGTCCAATTATAATAATTTTTACCTTAAATCATGGTTAAATATTTAAGTTATCCTATCAATCCTTATCGATCGACCATAGGCTAGGACCACGATTGATAAATTTTAGCGCGGCTTCCAGAGAAGCAGATAAGTATCGGTTAACTGTCAATATACATATATTCATTTTAATAACGTCGCTCGTTATGTAAAATTACTGGCTTATTAATGAACGGAGTTGAACGAACGAAGTTCTTAGAATTGATGTATCTGCACGCAGTGAATTGAATCCGTTCGAGCCAATAACGCTATATTAGTTAGTGATTGTGTGTGAACGAAGACCCTTTCTCATTAACTCTCTGTTTAGTGTCAACAAGTAAATGAGGACAGCCAATGCATATTTATGTTAGTATTTCAATTCAATATTGCCAATTTATTCATTGTTTTGTGTTTCGGAATGTCACCTCCAGTATTGCCAGCGAATATCGATTTCTTATTTATTCCCTATCAGTATCGTATCGGTTCGGCTGTCAACAGTAAAGCCGTGCTAGATATATCGACATCAAAACACCAGAAGTTACGCCTATCGATTCTATATTGTAAAGAAATCGATTTCTCTGTGCCTGACCCCCTCGGGGTGTATCAGAAACCTGTGTTAGCGGTTATTCGTGTGAAAGATAGATACAGTGGTAATTTATGGTAGGTTTTCAAGAAAGCCTACAGTATTTTATTAAACGTTTTTAAGTTGGCGCACCTAGTAATCCTAGCAAGACACGAATCATAATGATATAGCATTACCAAGAAGCGGAATTTTAGATTTCCTTAAAGGAATAAGGAAGCGCATGGTCAGCGGTAGCCGGTTACATAGAATATACAATGCAATATTGTGCGCATCAGCAATTTCTAGTCACAAAAATGAAAACAATAGGTTTTCTACGCGAGCTTCCTTTCCAGGCACTGACGAAATCTCTATGCCTGCACATATTATAATAGGAAGATAATAATAATAATACATACATTGATATTTTTGTGAAAAATTATCTCAAGAGATCGATTTGGACTTTCACTTTAGGACTCCAATGCATTTCAGTCTAAATTAATTTAATTATTATTTTTAATTGATAAACTAACGTTTTAAGACAAGATTTTTACGCATAGCACAAAGGATAACAATTATTATAATCAATAATTATCAGCCTTAAGAGCGTTTAACCAGCCAGCGAACGAAAATCCACATTTAGTCGAAAGTTGTTCTTACGATCGTGCAGGGCGGTTACAACGAGAAAGATTAATTATTCTCCGTACCAGCTTTTTTAAATTTTAACTCAATATCGAACTTATTTCAATTCAAATTAGCTTTAATTTATACCTTCATACAAAAATGCTGAAAGGCATGATGATAAAACTATTAAAATAATGTACTTTTTGTAGCTATTTTTTGATTATAAGTGTTTGTCATTTTTCAATAATGTATAAATTTAATAAGAATGTTAAAAAAATCTGAAATATATTAGTTTGTAAGTGCGCAAATAAATATACAAATGGACCAATTTTTGTCAAGAAACACATGTACGTACATATTTTTTAATGCTTTTATTGAAACTAAAATTAAAATTCTAAAACATGCGTTTGCTAGATAATATATTGATTTATTTCATATTTGATTATATTATTTGAAATGGGTGTGGTATAATACAAAATCTTTTTTGAAAATTTAACAAATCTGCCAACGACCCATGGAATAACCTTATTATACTAAAAATTTAAAAAAAAATTCTCAAAACTTATTACATGCGAATGCTAGATAAAAGAACAATCTTTCGAAATCCATTTATAATTTTTTGTGGAAAAAAGTCAATACGTCTAAAATCTGATTTGAAAATGACATATTTCTGGTTTTCTCTGGTAATGTCCTCTGAAGCACTCATCTACATTGAAAAAATCTTCCGAGAAAAGATTACCCTTTGTGCTACGCATAAAAATCTTGTCTTATAACGTTAGTTTATCAATTAAAAACAATAATTAATATTTGACCAGTTAAAGTATTTCACCAAAAAATGTAGACATAATTTGTCTCGTGGGACGCCACCTAGTGGGAGATTTAGCACTTGCAATGCCTTTCCCATATAAAAATAAAGTTGGTTGTTTGCAGGTGGGAAAATGTAATAAGCAGTAATTGTTGAATGGAACATTAGTATATATATTGAATTATTTGGTGGGTAGGAGATAAGCCGACGTAGCTCAGTGATTAAAGAGCAGTTGACCGGATATCAGAAGGACGTAGGTTCGAGTCCCGTTGCGTCAGCGGCATGTATCTTTTCTCTGGAGATTTTTTTCAATGTAGATGAGTGTTTCAGAGGGCATTACCAGAGAAAGCCGGAAATACATCATTTTCAAAAAAGTTTTTAGACGTATTGACTCTTTTCCACAAAAAATTATAAATGGATTTTGAAAGATTGTTCTTTTATCTAGCATAGTTATGTAATAAATTTTTAGAATTTTTTTTAATTTTTAGTATAATAAGGTTATTCCATAGGTCGTTGGCAAATTTGTTAAATTTTCAAAAAAGTTTTTGTATTATACCACACCCATTTCAAATAATATAATCATGCAGTAAAATAAATCAATATATTATCTAGCAAAGTTATGTAATAGAATTTTAATTTTAGTTTCAATAAAATCATTAAAAAATATGTACGTTCATGTGTTTCTTGACGAAAATTGGTCCATTAGTGTATTTATTTGCGCACTTACAAACTAATATATTTCAGATTTTTTTAACATTCTTATTACATTTAGACATTATTGAAAAATGATAAATACTTATAATCAAAAAATAACTACAAAAAGTACACTATTTTAATAGTTTTATCATCACGCCTTTCAGCATTTTTGGATGAAGTTATAAATTAAAGCTAATTTGGATTGAAATAAATTCGATATGGAGTTATAATTTAAAAAAGCTGGTACGGAGAATAATCAACCTTTCTCATTGTAACCGCCCTGCACGATCGGAAGAACAACTTTCGACGAAATGTGGATTTTCGTCCGCTGGCTGGTTAAACGCTCTTCAGGCTAACAATAAGGAACTCCAGTAAAAAATATTATGACTTTAAAAAAATATGTTCATATAGACCAATAAACGCTGATTCTGAATATATAAGTTTTTTTTATAATATTAAACGTAGTGTTCGTAAAAAAATATTAAAAAGTGCATTTTTTAACGTCTCGTTAAAATACACTGTAAAATTGGTACCATTGAATGGTTAGTGCTCACGCGTCACCAGTGATTGTATCACATTGTATTGAAATCTTGACATGTAGGTATGGCACAAGCCATCAGTATTAACAACATTTCATGTTATTTTTTATTTCGTACTGTTTATAGAGATTTAGTTGTAGTGTTTATTGAAACAATATTTAAGCCTAAATAATTCAGTATCAAAAATAGAGGTATCTCTATTAGTTTATCTATATTATTTAAAATATTGAAAAACTACTGCACAAAAAAAATAATGAATGAAAAAAGTAATGCTTCTTCTAGGGAGAATACTTATAGGGAGGATTTCAAAATGACGGCAGTAGATCAGCTGATTGCCCAATCCCATACTAATTTTTCGGGAGTGATGACGTCACACGATTTACCATATTTCCGGGGGGTCTCGAAAAATTAAAACTTTGACAATTATTTTAAGTATTTAAACTAACTAAAAATAAAAACAAAAACGCAGTTATTTAAGTTAGAAGGTCATTATTCATAAAAAAAAATAAAAAATTGGACTGGAGTTCTCTATTATTACTTATAATAATTGTTACCCTTTGTGCTATGCACAAAAATCTTGTCTTAAACATTAGTTTATCAATTTTAAAAAAACTTGTCAAATATTATTAACTAATTTTTTTTGTTTCTTTTTTTTCATCTATGTATCTTTTCTCGGGAGATTTTTTCAATGTAGATGAGTGTCTCAGGCAAATAATTATTACTTATAATAATTGTTACCCTTTTTATTTGAGCCGATGCGCGATTGAATGAAGATATTTTCAGCCAGCTACGTCATTTGTAGCAAGAGTTAATGAGCATTGAAATATCAACTTAACTGTCAAACGATTAGATGACTGTTTGATCCATATAATATTTTTAAGGTTTTGTCTTGAAATCTTCTGTGAGAGAAAAATCAGTTTCTGGGATAAGACTGTAGTTACGAGTAGGTTTCTGTAACGAATAAAATGTGACTTGACATATTTGTGCACAGAGCAGATTTGCGCATCAAACAGCGCATTGTGGCATAATAATATAGGGAGGTATAGTATAATATGAAGTCAAGTGCAGTGCGATCTTGGTCGCCAGCCAGAATATTTGAATGCACCTGCATGCATTACGAATAGGTATATCTGCCCAGCCAGTGGAACTGAATGCAGTATAAATATCATAAATCCGATATCAAAAATCAATTTCTACCAGTCAGCGAATGGTCTTTGGCAAACGTGACCTATCACAATAGTAGGCAGGTATTTGGCTGCACGAAAATTCACAATCTTCCTACGACATAATATTATTTTCTATATCTTTGGGAGTTACCTTTTTTTAAATAGTAAAATGTGAGATAGTCGGTTTGTTCTTGCTTCTGTTACGATAGAAAGGCTAAGGCTGCATAATAGACCTGCGAGCCGAGCAACCAAGGAGGGTTTGGAGTTCCTTCTTTCCTTTCCCATAATTCGCGACTCGGCTCGCGCTTATACTCTCAAATTTATACGCAGAAAAAGACTTCAGTTGAGCTGTTTAAAATGGTTCCATTACAACTCAAAATCATGCAATTTCAACACCCCTTTAAAAAGTCATTAAAACTTTTGAAAATAAAAATTGAAAAATACTGCATAACCAAACTTAAAACCTATTTCTTCTTCTTTAGGGAACGTACCCATACTACGTGACCATTTTTTTTTTGCGATTTTTAACCCCCCCCGGTGACCAAAAACCTAAGCAAACCGCCGCTCATTTGTACCAAGCGTGACATTTTGAAGACCCCCCCCCCCCGAACAGATTGAGATTGTTTTGGTAAAGTTTCGCTTCTACCGCGTGTGAACCGCATTCCATTGTTTTACCTTTTTTCACTAAAAAAACTCTACAAATAATAAAAAACGTGCTGGGTTATAAACTAGAAATTTCTGAGTCCAGAATCAAGTTTCTTACCGCTCTTCCCAGGGCTGGGCAAAATACATGCTTTGCTGTAATTGAAATACAAATTACAAAATACTTTTACTCATGTATTTAAAATACCAAATACAAAATACTTTCAAGTCGTGTATTTAAAATACAAAATACAAAATACAGTATTTTAGCAATTTTTTAATTTCAAATACAAAATACAAATTACAAAATACAAAATACATTTGGTTTTGGTAGAACCTTTGATTGCAATAAATTGTCGTAAGTGCCCTTACCTAAGGGTGCGTTTCCATAGAAGCAAAGCTGAGCAGAGTGAAACAGAGAAGTGCAAAAATTGACCAATCATATTGCTCAGAAGACACATCTCGTCTCCGCTCCACTTGTAAAGTTTTGTGGTTAGGTGTTAGATAATAATAATTATTATTATAATAACATTAGCTGGTTCCCGGCATGCGTTGCAATTCCACATACAAAGAAATAAATTGTTTATCCCGCGTCCCCGTTCCCCTCCCACATCCCATTCCCCTTCCGCGATCTCCTTCCACCTTCCCCGCCTACCCTTTCCCCTCTCCCACTCCCCGCCAAACCCCTTCCGCGTTCCACATATTCAGTCCCAGTACATTCAGTTTTCAAACAACTCGCGTGCCAGCTATTACAATTTTTTATTAAAATTTTCATTTCCACATACCTATTACAAATATTCATTTTTGTATATTTTAAGAACAAGCAATCAAATCTGGTACCTAACATAGGTACTTACCTATTTAAAATAACTATAATAAAAAAAAACCATAGACAATTCTTTTGTTACAAAAAAAAAACCAATTTCATAAAACACGCCAACTGTCAAACGTGCGAAGTTAAAATAGTCATCAAGTTTTCTGAAATTATCCAATTTTCTGCGTAATTTTCTTAATTTTTCTTTCCGTAAGAACCTTCTACAAAGTATAAGAAAACTTTAAAAAATTAATAAAATACCAAGATAAATAATAATGACCAAGGGAAACAAGAATTCATTTTTATATACATAGATGACATTTGTAGAGCGCAGTTTTGTGTTATTTAACTTCAAGTGCGCTCTACAGTAATTAACTTAAAAATAATCTAGTGTTCAGTCAAATTATTCCTATAGTGCTTGATCTAATACTATTATACAAAAATGTACAATACAAAGCAATGATAAGAAAACTACAAATAGTCATTAGTAAGAGTGCTATAGCACAGGATAATAGGACACTAGTACAGGATTCTAGCGTTTTTACTCTACGTATTATGTATTATCTACGTTATATTATTTTTCATTGTCATTTTTAAGATCGCTTAATGTATTTGAAAATGTATTTTGAAGCCATAAGTATTTGAAATACAAATTACAAAATACCTCAGCAGCAGGTAATTGAAATACCAATTACAAAATACATTGTTAGGAAGTAATTGAAATACAAATACAAAATACGTATTTGTATTTCAAATACGTATTTCAAATACAAGTATTTCAAATACTGCCCAGGCCTGGCTCTGCCATATAGGTCATCAGTTCAATTATTTATTAAAAGGTACAACGGTGAGAGCCTTTGAAGTGAAGTTCAAAGAAATAAAGTCAAACAAACAATCAATATTTTTACAGCCAGACTGATAGTGCCCGTATTTGAAAGTGCCACAAGAAAGGTTTTACGTTCAATTCCCGTTTAATCTGAAAAAATAGATAAGTATTTATTTCATGTCAGAGGAACTGCCAGTCTGCGTGCTGTGATATTTATTGTCGTGTTTAATTGACTCTACAGCTGTCTTAAGGAACATCGCTATAATAATAAATAATCTCTATCCAATGCAAGAAAACCCTAGACACCTTTATCATCGCAATCGGCAATCACTTTACCAGACACAAGTGGCGCGGCCGATGGTTTGACGAGCCCAGGGGCAAATTGTTCGGACCTGCAATAAACATGCCCCACGGAGCAAATGCGCCCCAAGTGACAAACTGCTCCTCCTGCACTTAACTTTCAAGAGCCACTGAGCAAGCTGCGTTATTGATGGCAATTTACCTGCGTTACTATGAACAATATTTCGTTAAACTCAACTGGAAATAATGACGTAGGTACCTCAAGATATGTTTTAATGGCAAAGGTAAATTTGCGCGTGTATACTCATCGATGTATTTATATTGTTCGATGCCATGCGGTCGGTTTTACTTTGGCAAAATTCACATTTCCCCTAGTGGAAGACTATGGAAGGATTGTACCAATATTATTTAACTGAGCGTTCATTCTTTGTCAGAAAGTTCAGAGATGCACCTAAATATAAACAACAATTTCACATTGAAAAAAAAATTATATCAATAATAAATAGAAATTTAACACTGCTAATAATTTATTTAATACAAGTTTATAAAACAATCTATGGTTTTGAACCCGATATCGCTGCATTCGACCGATTAGTAGCTGATTTGACAAGCGCGCTAAGTACAAAAGCGAGGTCAGTCTCGTCCAAAATTTCAATTTGAGAGGCGGGTATGGGTACCTCCCCCTGGATAACCAACACCTCTGCCATAGGTTTTTTTTTTTTTTTTTTTTATTGTTGATACAGTATTATTTTACAAATTTTTATAGTACAAACCAGTAATGTTGGCCTCACTGGGTTGTTTACCCGTGCTGAGGCCCCCATTTTATAATATAATACTTTATACATTATAGTTTGAAAAAAAAGAAATATACAAAGTTGGTGATAAAACAAACAAAAAAATCATTTAAAATAAAGATAATTTTAAACTAAACATAGAGATCAAAAATTAAAATTATTTTAAATTAATAAACTAAAAAAATAAAGTAATTAAATGAAAATCGGCGTATATTAGGTTTTATGTGTTTGTGAGTGTTACGTGTTTTATATTGGTTTTGTGTGTTGGGAGAATACGTTTTATTCTTTTATGTTATGAAATTTTGGTAAAATTGTCTATTTTGTTCTTTAATCCATTTTTTTATTTTGTGTCTGAAATTATTTTTGTTTTCCTCAATTTTTGTTTCAAGTGAAAGACTGTTGAATGCTTTTATAGCTTGGTATTTATGGTGTCTTTTTCCAAAGGTAGTGTTTACCGTCGGAGTTTTTATGTTTTCTTTGTACGCTTGTCTAACTGGTCTATTAGTGATATTTGGGGTTTGTTGGAGTGTGTTTTTTTGGTCAAAAATGTAGTTCAGTAGTGTTTTTACATATAATTGTCGTATATCTAGTACGTCACAACTTTTATATATTTGATCTGTATCGGTTAGTCTATGTTTTTTAAGTATTACTTTTAAGATCGTTTTCTGTGCGATTTCTATTTGAGCGATAGCTGCGTTTGTTGCTCCTCCCCAAGCAATTAATCCATATTCTATTATTGATTGACAAAGTGCGAAATATATTTTTTTCATTTGTTTTATTTTATATATGTTTCTTATGTTTAGGAAAATGTGTATTGTTCTGAGGAGTTTATTTGTGATTTGTTTAATATGATGTGTCCATCTAAGGTTATGGTCAATTACGATACCTAGATACTTTATTTGTTCCGTTTTTTCTAGAGGAGGGCAATCGCAGATGTTTGTGTTAATGCATTCGTGTATTTTTATGGTATTTGTATCGTTTTTTGGCTGTCCCGTGTTAGTTATACTGTACGTTGAGAATTTTGTTTTCGATATGTTTAGTGTAAGTGTGTTAGAGACCAGCCATGTTTTCACTTGCGTGATTCCTAGATTTGCTTTGTTATATACATTTTTCCAATCCTTAGCTTTAAAGAGTAAAACTGTGTCGTCTGCGTAACTGATTATTTCACTGTCTATTTCCATGCTGCAAAGTTCATTTATATAAATGGTGAAAAGAATGGGCCCTAGTATGCTTCGTATGTAATCGGCAGTGGTTTGCTAGTATGGTTATTAATTTTGACTTGTTGTGTTCTTTTATTATATAATAAGCAGTATTATTATTATTATTATTTTAAAATATAATAAGCAGTAATTGTTGAATGAAACACTAGCATATATTGAATCATTTGACGGGTAAGAGATAAGCCGCCATAGCTCAGTGGTCAGAGCATTCGACCGGCAATCGAGAGGACACGGGTTCAAGTCCCGTTGGCGTCATGTATCTTTTCTCGGAAGATTTTTCAATGTGGATGAGTGTTTCAGGCTGATAATTATTGCTTATAATAATTGTTACCCTTTGTGCTATGCATAAAAAATCTTGTCTTAAAAACGTTAGTTTTACAATTAAAAATAATAATTAATATTTGACAAGTTTAAGTATTTCCCCAATAAATGAAGACATAATTTGTCTCGACGCCACCTAGCGAGGGATTTAACACTAACAATGTTTCTCTCGCAAAAATAAAGTTGTTTATTTTCAGGTGGAAAAAATATAATAAGCAGTAATTGTTGAATGAAACACTAGCATATATTGAATCATTTGGCGGGTAAGAGATAAGCCGCCATAGCTCAGTGGTCAGAGCATTCGACCGGCAATCGAGAGGACACGGGTTCAAGTCCCGTTGGCGTCATGTATCTTTTCTCGGAAGATTTTTCAATGTGGATGAGTGTTTCAGGCTGATAATTATTGCTTATAATAATTGTTACCCTTTGTGCTATGCATAAAAAATCTTGTCTTAAAAACGTTAGTTTTACAATTAAAAATAATAAAAGAATAAGTATTGTTGTTTACATAATCTGTGATTTTAGTACCGTTTTCACATAAAAACATCATGTGAGTCATCTTTACATTTTTTTTAATGTTTGCATTCTAAATGTTAATATTTAAAAAAGTTAATATTTATTTATATTACAATAATTCGAAAGCTTATTTTGTAACCCTTCTAAAACAGTTTTTACTATTCGGCTACGTTCAGAAATGTTTCATTAATAGAGCTTTAATTGTGAAGCGGTAATAACACAAAGTTTTCGTAAAATGTCATTTCATTTGAGACATCTCAAGCGAATATTCGCGAAAATTCGGAGGGGTTAACCAATTTCGCTATTGCCACCTTCTGTCAAACCGTCATATTTGTCATTCTCATATTTCAAATTTTAGAATTAACAATATTATCTTCAACTAATTATTTTTCCATATTACGGGCAACTACCTTTTTTATTGGATGCTATCCTGGTTTGTAACCAGGATAGCATCCCGGATAAATATATCCAGTTGCAAAAATTGTCTTTTTCTGTTTTCGTGTGTCATGTTCTCTTTCATATTTTCTTTTAGATGATTATTGTTATCTTCTTCTTCAATGATATATAACCTTCAAAAGTTATAAAAAGAGTGTTTCTTAAATTTGTATATGTTTTTTTTAATTAATATTTGGTTAGGTAACGTACCCATACTACGTGACCAACTTTTTGCATTTTTAACCCCCCCCCGGTGACCAAAAACCTAAGCCCGCCGCCGCTCATTTGTACCAAGCGTGACATTTTGAAGACCCCCCCCCCCCTAAACGCGTCACGTAGTATGGGTACATTCCCTTAGAGTTGTAAGGATTTATTGTGTTAACCGTTAACCAGTCAGGTCTATTTGATCGGTTTTCGGAACAAAGCTCTCAAAGAAGTTGTGTCTCCCTTACTAGCATGGTTAGAAATATGATCTAAACGGTCTTAGAAAGAGAAAACACCACGCTTTACATTCAAATAAAAAAATTAACCTCAAAGTAATTGAAATCAATTTGAAAAAAATTATGAAACCTTGGAAATATTTTATTTATTATTTTTACATGGAACTACAAAAAAGTGAGTTGACAATAATACATTTCGTGTATTTTTATGGTATTTGTATCGTTTTTTGGCTGTCCCGTGTTAGTTATACTGTACGTTGAGAATTTTGTTTTCGATATGTTTAGTGTAAGTGTGTTAGAGTCCAGCCATGTTTTCACTTGCGTGATTCCTAGATTTGCTTTGTTATATACATTTTTCCAATCCTTAGCTTTAAAGAGTAAAACTGTGTCGTCTGCGTAACTGATTATTTCACCGTCTATTTCCATGCTGCAAAGTTCATTTATATAAATGGTGAAAAGAATGGGCCCTAGTATGCTTCGTATGTAATCGGCAGTGGTTTGCTAGTATGGTTATTAATTTTGACTTGTTGTGTTCTGTCGCTCATATAACTTTTCAATAGTTGGAGTTCTTTATCTTTGATACCCATATTTTCTAATTTTTTAAAAAGTGTTTTGTGGCAGATTGAATCAAAGGCTTTAGCTAAATCTAGATATATCGCTATGCATTTATACCCTTGATCTAAGTTGCTATGTATATAATCTATTGTACTTGCCAAAGCTTCTTTTGTGCTTCTTTTTTCTCTAAATCCATATTGTTTATCCGAGATTAATTAGTTTTCTTCCAGGTATTTTATAATTTATATTTTTAATACTCTTTCGTAAATCTTTGATAGCGAGTTTAACAATGTGATTGGCCTATAGTTAGTTATTTCCATTTTGTCTCCGGATTTATAAATAGGTATCACCAGTCCTTTTTTAAGAGTACTAGGAAAGAAGGCGTGTGTTATGCTAAGGTTGATTAAGTGTGTTATAGGTTTTAATATTTCATTTTTTATTATTTTAATGCAATCCGTTGTTATCTCATCTAATCCAGGAGCAATCCGGTTTTTTAATGTGTTTATTATTTTGTCAATTTCCTTTTCCGAAGTTGTTTTTATTATAAATCTGTGTTGTGTCGGTTGAGTATTGATGTTTGAAATATTTGTTTGTGTTATTGTGTTTGTGCTATGTTTTTTACGGTTCGCTAAAACTTTCCCTATAGTTGCGAAGAAGTTATTGACATGGTTTGCCATAAATTCTGTATTTGTTTTGGCATCAATTTTGTTTGAGTTAATATTTAGATGTTCAATAGTATTTTTCTGTTTGTATTTTTGTGTGTATGTAACTTCTTTTAAAATTCTCCATATTTCCTTCGGGTTATTATTTTCT
Source organism: Limnephilus marmoratus (assembly GCA_917880885.1). Lineage (NCBI taxonomy): Eukaryota > Metazoa > Arthropoda > Insecta > Trichoptera > Limnephilidae > Limnephilus > Limnephilus marmoratus. The sequence continues at coordinate 9,889,797 of OU862922.1, forward strand.
TTAAGTTTTTCTCTGTAGTATAACTCCTTAGCTACTCTAATAATTTTCGTGCAGGTGTTTCTATATCTTTTATAGTAATTAAGTTGTTCCATGTCATACGGTGTGTGTTTAATTTGTTTGTGAATTTTGTCTCGTTTACGAATACAGTTTAATATTCCTTGTGTTATCCATAGTTTAATTTTTTTTGCTTTGTGTGTAAGTTTTATGTGTTTTATTGAAGTGTAATTTTTTATTTCTTGCGTTAACGTATTTGTAAATTTATTCCAGGCCTCTTCGACATTATCTATTTGGTATATTGTATTCCAGTTTATTTTTTGTAATTTTTCTTTAAAGTTTGAGTAGTCAATTATTTTTTTTGTAAATATTTTATGTTGGTTCGAATTTGTGTTTTCGGTGTCTATTGCTATCATATTCATGTAGTGATCTGTAATTGTGCTTTCAAGTACTACTGTTTTGGTTTTTAGTTTTGTCTTGATCATTATATGATCTATACAGCTTTTAGTGTTTTGTGTTACTCGTGTTGGGACATTTATCGCTGGCTCCAGTCCATGCTGTGCTAGTATTGTTAGGTATTCTATGTTTTGTGGGTGTCCGTTTTGTAGAATGTTTATGTTAAGGTCTCCTATGATGATGATATTTTTGTATTTGTTGAGGTCATTTAATGTATTGTTAAGTTCTGTTAGGAAGTTTGTAATGCTGTTTTTGGATGGAGATCTGTACATAGCTAGGATACATGTTTCTTTTTCATATGTGATCTGTAAGCAGTTGGAGTCTATGATGTTTATTTCCTGAACGCTTATGTTATTTTTATCACTGATGTACGTAACTATACCATCATTTTGGTTTTTGTGTATATTTGTGTGGTGTGTATGATAGTTTTTGATTGTTTTTGGGATATAGTTTTCATTCAACCAGCATTCTGTCAGCACAATGACATCAAAATTATTGTCAATCTGTTGGAGGTATATTATAAATTCGTCAAAATTTTTATTGATCGATCTAATGTTTTGGTGCAATATTTTGATTCTATTTTTTTCTTTTGTGATGTTGGTCCATAGATTAAAATCATTTGTACTTATACAGTAGTGTTGATTGTTCGAGTCTATATATTTCATGTAATCAGCCATGTTGGTGTGTATTTGTGTAAGTATATGATGTGAGGTTGTGTTTGGTGTACAGTAGTTTTTATGTCAGTTTATTAGATATATCGTTCAAGTGTTTTATTTCTATAACTTTTGAGTCCTTAGTTTTTCTTACAAGTATTTTTCCGGATTTTATCCATACATATTTATAGTCTTTTTCTTGGGCTCTTTTTCTGGTGTTCCAGTGCAGATTTTTATAGTATTGCGTTAGAGCCGCATTTACGTAAACATATTGGGCTCCTTCCCCGTTGAATTTTTTTATCGCGTCACTGTGTTTGGCTGCTAATATGGTATCCGCTTTTGTTATATCCGCAAAATTAATTGTAATTTTTTTCTGATCATTTGGTCTGTGTTTTGTGATTTTGTAGGTATCCTCTGGGGTAATCGTAACGCCTGCGAGTTCAGCGATCCGCGCAACAGCATGAGCTAGGGATGTGTCGTCCTGTAGTTTTAGACCGCTTATTTCTATACTTTTCAAAAGGGCCGATTGTTCTATATTCGCTAGGTGGATTTCTACCGTAGCCAATCTGTTTTCTTTTTCCGCCAGTTCCTCCTTGAGTTTGTTGACTTTGTTTGGAATGTCCATAATTTGTTGCAGTTTTTGTATAATGTCATCATATTTGTCGTTAATGAAGTTCGTGAAAGTTTTTATTTCTTGCAGCTCTGTTTCAATTTTATTAAGCATCACTGTCTTCATTTCCTCGAATTTCGTATTCATAAATTCAAATATTGACTCACTGTCTATATTAATCATAGATTGGTGTGTCGCCGACGGTGAGTCCATGGTACCAGTTAATAGGGGTGAGGATGTGGTTTTCTTCGCACTGGAGAATTTACTGCGAGATTTAGACATGTTGTTCGCGTTTTTTTTTGCTTGTAGTTAAAATTCTATGGTTTGTTCACAGATGCCCCATATAATTTATTTTTTTTAATAATTTTGTTGTGTTGTCTATGACAGAAATGACTTTTTTTTTTTTTTTTTCAAAAACACATAAATTGTCTGTGGTTTATAATGTCTTGTTTCGTTTTTTTTTTTTTGACGAGATTTCTAAATATTTAGCACTGCCACTACCAAATAAACTCACTGTATTTAACGAATCACTGGTTTTTTTGTTTTTTTTTAGTGTTTTTGTTGTGTTTTTTGCTTAATTGTCACTTATTTTGCAATAAAAATTGGAGCTGTCAGAATGAGGTGTTGTTCCTTAGCGGTTATCCATAGATATCCAGTTGGTTCGCTACGTTTGGTGAATTAGCAGAAGGGCACGGGTTCATTTGGTCAGGTTTGTCCGTATTTTGGCTGTAGATGTGTCTGCCCACCAACAGCGTGGCAGACCGAACCGGGAGAGACTGGTTGACTCATCGTCCTGCATTCGACTTGGAGGGATGGGTTCATACGTCCGTCACTCCTGAACACACTGACCCCCAGATTCCCACCCACACCTAATACCCTTTTCCTTCCCAGGACTTCCTCTCATTCCTTTCTTAAAAATACCCTCCACACGGCATCTCAAAAGATGGGGCCCCGACGGAAATTATTTTCTTCAGAAACTCCTGTATGGAGCTAATGTAAAAAAAATCTATCTATCTACGCTAGATAAATTTTAATCACTGCACAAGGAATATTTTCCTAGCTTATAATGATGTATGAGTTAAAATATTGTAAGGTTATTTTAACCCGGAAAACTTATCTTTCAATTCCTAAAAGAAAAATATCGAACTCCTCGTATAAATTTGTTTTTCTGTAAGCTTGGAATCCCCTATCACAGTCAATTTTAATTTATTATTTAGCTCCGACATTGTAGCGAGAACTGACTGTTTTTCCGTGAATTCCCTACCCCTATAAGTAATTCTGTTTGCAAAGATAATTGCATTATTATTTCTTGTTATGTCTGAACTATTTTATTTTTCAGTTCATATTAAAAATTAGAGCAAGCACAAATTTGTACAAAAAAGTCAATTTGTTTATATCTCTACCTATTGCATTTTAAATATTTACATTTACTTACACTTTGCAAATTTTACAGGGCTACTTTTAACAAATATCAGCTCACCGGAACTACACAAAGAAAGAACACAATTATGTGAATACCTCACAAGAGTCCCAGACGTGTTATCTGGAGCCGGTCAGACTATGCCATTCCCAATTAGGGTATGTTGTGAGGCTGAAGCTGGTGGGGAGGGGAAGTAGATGTGGAAGAGGAAGGTGGGGAAGTACCCGACTATCCAGATCTGGCCACCAAACACGGCTAAAGCCATTTTAAGCAAAGTTTTATTCTGAATGGGCGAATGTTTTGGCGAATGGGCAAAGTTTTATTAAACCAGGGCGATACTAAGAGTATCTTCCACTCCGGAATGTGCCACAAATATATATATTATTTCTGTACCTTAAGAGATAAACTGCATAAGTCCATAGCAATTGCTATATAGAGGGTGTCCTGGGCTGCATTAACTTCGGGAGGTGATGGTAGCAGTAAAAAAGATAAACAACTTTTTCCGAAATTCCAACATTTTTTTCCCATACGAAAAGACGTACCTACTAAAAATCCTTAGTGTGAGGTACTATCTTACTTGCTGAGAGCCTGCCGGGCGCCCGACTCGATTGTGATTGGCCCGTATCGCAACAGCGGAAAATAATAAATCTGACGGCACACGCCGGACTAATTTTATCTTTTTACCTCAAAACTACCCCTAAAAGTTGAAATTTCGAAAAAAGTCATTTATCTTTTTTACTTGTACTGTCATGTAGAATCACCTCCCGAAGTTAATGCACTCTACCCCCGGACACTGTCTATTTAAGATGTTTATCCAATAGCAATTGCTACGGACTTAAGAGGTATATAAAAAAAATTAAAAAATAATTAAAAAAAAAAAAAATAAAAAATTATATATTATTTAAACTTACATAAAAATTAATATCTACATTCGTTGTCTCCGCCTTTTTAAGACGAGCTTTGCTCAAAAAAAAGGTGTAAGACGTATTAAATAATGTATATTTTTTTTTCAAAAAACTTTATTCATACACAAAAACATGAAATTTTTGTAAAATTTATTAAATAAAAAATAAAAAAAAAAAATCATTTAAGGCACAGATTTTAAAAGAATTAATTGTGATATAACACAAATAATTAATTAAATAAAATTTATTTGCGCATCTACCGGGATTCGATCCCGCGTTCTTCGGATTGAGAGTCAAGAGCCTTACCCCTTGACCACGGAAGCCATCAAATTATTTTAACATTGCACTACTAATTATTTGCCCGACCACGGAGGCCGTCAGAATTACTTCATTACACTAAAAATGAGCGCAGTATCCACTTTGCAACGGAGCAAGTTTTTTTTAAAAGAATTTACATACCCTCATATACTTTCCCAGAATTTCCTCAACCTTTCTCCATCTTAGAACTTCCTCTCCTTCCTTTCCTAAAAAGGCTCTCCACACAGTATCCCCAAAGATGACTTGAAAATAAAATAGAGCGAAGATTCTTAACTCGATTCTTCAATAGTAGTTAGCACATCGATAACTCCTAACCTTCATGAGTAAAGGTGATAAATCTATGGCGCATATAAGTGAATGAATGGTTTATGTCCAGGAGCGGCCTGTTTGTCGGGGCCCATTACGTAGCGGGTCCCGCCTCGCGTGGGCCCGGGACCCGCGCTCGACTCCCAAACCGGTTTCGAAATTACAAAGGAATTTATTGCCGAAGCAATCGGATGACTGGAAAGCTATTTATTGCACGCAGTTCCGCAGCGAATAAAATTACTTGTTATGCCGATTACTTAGCCGTTATTGATCTTGGATCGGTGTGATCGATTGGAAGAGGGTGATTTACTTTGAGAGGCGTTATTGCTGTTGAACGTAGCGCACGCACTGTTTGTCTTTCAGGATTGTTTGATTTGTATCTGTTAAGGATTTATTCAAAATACCTCTGTGACAGACTCTAACAAAGCGTTAAGTCTTTTGAATCTGGATATTGCATCATAAGTCCTGTCCTATCGAAGTACTCATATTAGTCAATAATAAACTATATGTTTTCTATCATTGAAGAATAACAATAATAATTTGAACGAAAATATGAAAGAGAAAAAGACAACGGTCGCATCTAGGACTCGAACCCAGATCTCTCGTCTAACCGGGACGTTCGCGTTAATCAATTTCGCTATTGCCACCTTCTGTCAAACCGTCATATTTGTAAATCTCATATTTCAAATTTTATAATTAACAATATAATCTTCAACTAATTCTTTTTCCATTTTTCGGGCAACTACCCTTTTTATTGGAAATAATCATTCTAAGAAATGGTTTGTAACCTGGATAGATTCTCGGATCAGGGCTGGGCAAAATACATGCTTTGCTGTAATTTAAATACAAATTACGAAATACTTTTTCGCATGTATTTAAAATACGAAATACAAAATGCTTTCAAATCGTGTATTTGAAATACAAAATATAAAATACAGTATTTCAACCATTTTTTTAATTTCAAAAACAAAATACAAATTACAAAATACAAAATACATTTGGTTTCGGTAGAACCTTAAGTTGCAATAAATTGTCGTAAGTGCTCTTAAACAGAGACGTGCAAAAATTGACCAATCATATTGTTCAGAAGACATATCTCGTTTCCGCTCCACATGTAACGTTTTATGGTATAGGACTTAGGAGTTAGATAAGAATAATAATTATTATAATAACACTAGCTGGTTCCCGGCATGCATTGCAATGCTATATTCAAAGAAATAAATTGTTTCTCCCTGCATGTTCTTTCCCGTGCGTCCCCGTTCCCCTCCCGCGTTTCCCTTCCACCTTTCCCGCCTACCCACTCTCCTCTCCCGCTCCCCCGTCCCGCCAACCCCCCTTCCACGTCCTAAATATTTAGTTTTACAGTACATTCAGTTTTCAAACAACTCGCGTGCCAGCTATTACAATTTTTTTAATTCAAATTTTCATTTTTCATATATTCAAAATATTCATTTTTGTATATTACAAGAACAATCAATCAAATCAGATACCTAACATGGGTACCTATTTAAAATAATCCAATTTTCTGCTTAATTTTCTTAATTTTTGTATCCGTAAGGACCTCCCACAAAGTATTAGAAAATCAATGAAATTGGTAAAGTTTTTCTGAAGTTATGGAGTGACCAAGGGAATCAAGGATTCATTTTCATATTCATAGACGACATTTGTATAGCGCAATTTTGTGTTATTTCACTTCAAGTGCGCTCTACAGTTAAAAATAATCTAGTATTCAAACAAATTATTCCTGTAGTGCTTGATCTAATACAATGATACAAAAATGTACACTACAAAGCAATGACAAGTATAATATACATAATTTGATACAAAATGTACAGTAACAGTGCACAGGACAATAATAATAACTAGCACGACATAAAAAAAATGTACAATATATTATAAAGCAATGACAAAAGAACTACAAATAATCATTAGTAAGAGTGCTATAGCACAGGCCAATAGGACAATAGTACAGGATTCTAGCGTTTTTTGTCTATGTATTATCTATGTCAGTTTATTTTTCATTTTCATTATTAAGATTGCTAAATGAATTTCAAAATGTATTTTGAAGCCATAAGTATTTGAAATACAAATTACAAAATACCTTAGCAGCAGGTAATTGAAATACCAATTACAAAATACATTTTTAGGAAGTAATTGAAATACAAATACAAAATACGTATTTGTATTTCAAATACGTATTTCAATTACAAGTAATTCAAATACTGCCCAGCCCTGTCTCGGATAAATGTATACAGTTGCGACCACTGTCTTTTTCTGTTTTTCTTTTAAAAATTTGTATATTTTTTCTATTAATATTTGGTTAGGGTTGTAAGGATTTATTGTGTTAATGTTAAGCTTTCAAAGAAGTTGTGTCTCCCTTACTATCATGGTTAGAAATATGATCTAAACGGTCTTAGAAAGAGAAAACACCACGCTTTATATTCAAGTAAAAAATATATCCGCAAAATAATTAAAATCGCAATTTGAAAAAAATTATGAAACTTTAGAAAATATTTTATTTATTATTTTTACATGGAACGACAAAAAAGTGAGTTGACAATAACGTCTAAAAGACATTTGCCAATTAAAATATGCACGTGTTTTTTTTTTCGTTATCAGTAACGTAAGTTAGAAAAAAAGTAATGTGAGCCATTTTAAAATTTTTTTTAAGTTTGCACGCAAATTTTTATATTTAAAAAATTAAATGTTTTTTTAGAATTATTAAATCTGAAAGCGTATTTCATCACCTTTTTAAAACGGTTTTTAGTTGTCAGATACATTCATAAATATTCCATTTATTTGAATTTTATTGCAAAGCGGAATTATTTTGACCTTCTGACAAATATTGTGCAAATAATAATGTTGTATTTTCCCGGAATGTAATCTAATGCCTCATCCGCACGTTTGCCACTTGCCGCAAACTCCAAATCTCTACAAACGTTTGGCTTGATTTCGGAATTCAAACGTGGCCATCCACACGCTTGCGAGTGCATTAGTTTGTTCTGAAGAGGCAAGCATGACGGACGTCGAGGTTGTTGCATCGGCCATAACATTTGGCTTAAGATGAAGCTATTGTAAATAATGCAAAATCATACAAAATTGTATGTTTTTGTTTTGAAAATTGGATCGCTTAGAAGTATTATAGAAGCTTCTATTAAATACTGCGTGTAGAACATATCTTGGCCCTAAAAATATTGGTCACTTTTTTTTAAGCCTATAAAATAATAAAATTTAAAGTCGGTAAAAAACATTTGTAAGTCCAAATTCTCCTATTTATAAACCCCTTGTCGAATATGGTTTTATTGTTTAATTTAATCAAATTCAATTTCTTTTATAATAATCGCAAAAAAAATTGATAAATAAAATAAAATATGCATTTTCGCGTTATTATTTTACAATACGGCCGGCAGTAGACGAATTTGGATTTTCAAAGTGAACTCTATGCCGTCCACCGAAGGGCTACATAATTAGTCACGCCCGTTTTTTTTTATCTGTTCGCCCCTAAACAGAGCGGGAAACGGACGTTAGGCTCCGCGTCACTTTGTTCCGTGAAATCAATTTTAAAATTCTGTTTTAATACAATAAACAATGCAAAAAAAATGAGTTAATGTTTTTTACAGGCCTTCACGAAATCAACCTGTAAAAAAATTCTCAAATACCTTTTCCAACCTTTGCAAAAGCTTTTTCTCAAGTATTTTTAAACTCCTCCCATAAAAGGGCGTAAATTCTTCGATTTTTGCTTGGACTATAAGATCGCCTTAAGTTATTTTTATTATAAATACAAGAAAACAGTGGAAGAAACGAATACGTTCTTCTTTCTTTTTTAGATGTTTTCTGACTATAAAAATTTCCTTCTTGGCTTTCAGCTCCTTTACAGGTTTCTTCAAAAAGTTACTAGCGCAACTCCATGCATCGGTAACCTTCTTATTATCCTTATGCTATCTATGGCTTGGGTTCCAAATGCATGGCTCTCCCTGATAGAATTCCCGGCATCATAAAACGTCCTCATTTGACCAGTCACTCATTTTGAAGTACAACTCACGCATAAATATACTAACCACAACTCACGTCCGTTAGCCACCACTGCACAGACGAGACTGAGTGCTCACAAACGTGTGGATGCGTTGCAAACGCTTGCGGCAAATTCCCTTTGATTTGTGACGAAAAACCGACACTCGGCAAATCGGCAACAAACGCTTGCAAACTTACGCAAACCAAGCCAAACACCCTATCCGCACGTTTGCGTTTGTGAAGGTTTGTTGAGGTTTGCCAAACGTGCGGATGAGGCATAAGAATACTATTCTCTTTTTCCCACGGAATACTGAGGTCAATGGGGGGAGGGGGTTTAACCCCTACTCTCCTATACGCCCTTGTATGAACCACAATATGTAACATTAATGAGATAAGTTTTAAGATTTTCACGGCCAGAAGCATTTTCGGTATATGTTTTTGGGGTGTTGTGCCGTGTTGCGCTACCTCCTTCTTTAGCCAACGTTTCGGACATCGTTGCAGTGTCCATCATCAGGGCAGATCCGGCAGATCCGGTAGATGTGATCACATATCACTACACATCTACCGGATCTGCCGGATCTGCCCTGATGATGGACACTGCAACGATGTCCGAAACGTTGGCTAAAGAAGGAGGTAGCGCAACACGGCACAACACTGTAACATTAATGTTTCATAACAAACAATGCCTAGAACTAGAAGTATCGAGTATTTAAATCTTTTGACATTATTTACCTTAAAAAACTAACGAAAACCTACTTACATGTTTTAAAAAAGCCACTATTTTTTAATTTGATCTGTCTTGTTTAGGGTAACTAAATTACTGGTGGACTGAGCTTAGCGAAGTTTTGTTTTGGCTCGACCACTTTGCATTACGTCTGTCTGTAGTTTGTGTGTCGAAATTATCAGGAAAAAAGTTTAAGAAGCGTCCGGGGAGCGTCCGGGCGGGGTTTCATTTGATGTCCGGGTTTAAAAAAAAAATTAAAGTCCTAAAATTTAAAGTCAAGCGTATACGTTTGCCCTGAGGAAGGAACGGTCGTTCTGAAACCGGTCGTCTTTAAACAAATATAAAATTGGTTCAAACAAAGTAACATTCTAAAAGATATCGGAAAGAGTGATAAATACAAAAAAAGAAAAGTTAAAAAGGCGAGAGGCTGAGAAAAAAGCTATAAAAGCTAGACAATCAAATAATATACAAGGGTGCAATAATTTCTTTTCATTTTTGTAGAGTTATGATTGTTTTTATTACGTAAAAGAAATTTACAATATAGCTGAAGATTAAAACTTTAAGGTGATATAAATGAGTATAGTTTTTGGTTATTTTATGCTTAAAAAAATTAATAATGTAACTCACTTTACAGTAGATAAGTCTAAACTTTAAAAAGTTTCAGTTGTGTTGCTTAAGATTTAAGAAGACTTATCTCTTAACATGTTCGTATTATGTTAAGAGATATTTTGTTGTTTAAATGGCTGCTGATAAAAATTTAAAGATATAATTATTATCGAGTTAAAAGAGTTACCTCAAAAATTGTAACACTGAATACTAAAATGGTCTCAGTACTTTTAAGTTTTTTGTTTAAAAACTTAATTGAATTTTGTTAGGCTTAATATTTTGATAAGGTTTTGTTTTCATAACAGAATGTAGATATTAATAAATTGTGTTTTATTTTAAGAATAAAAAAATTCTTACTGATTATTAAAACAATTTGTAACAAACTGTAATAAGATTGTATTTTGTTAGGTACTTTTAAAATGATGATAAAAGATGACTGAATTTAATTTGAAAATAAATCAAAGGTGATTTATGACATTTTCAACTGTTTTTTATTACACTGACTATGTTTAAAAAAACCTGTTGACGTGTCCGGGCCCTAAAATCCGGGGTTTTCACGCGTCTTGTCCGGGTTGCCAAATTTAAGGGATGGCAACCCTATGTGGAGCTAATGTAAAAAAAAATCCTTTAGTCTCAATTTATTATATGTTTTATACACCCATCTCCTGATGTAAAATCGGAGTTTTTGACCTTGGGTCCCTTGAGCTTTCGCCGCCATTTTGAAGAAACCAGCCGAAATCGCGCCAAAACCTAGTTTTTCTCAAATATCTCGTTTCCAATAAAAATTTCGGTTAGAGTAGCTTTACAAGTTTAGTAGAACATAAAATTACCAAAATTTTTTGTTTAAATTTTTTTGTTCTATCTCTAATAAATATCGAGATATGCAGTCGTAAAATTGCGAATAAGTTTATAAAAATTGCTTGACTTGGTTTTTGTGCGTATCTCCTGTTTCCCGCTTATTCTATACGAGACTCCCGACACCTAGTATAGTTTTTCCATAATAAGCTTTTTTTTACATTAACTCCACACAGGAGCCCGAGAAAAATAATTTCCCTCAGGGCCTATGTCGTCTGGGATGCTGTGTGGAGGGTCTTTGTGAGGAGAGGAAGGAATGAACATTGTTTTTGAAGAGACCCATGTTGTGGGAAGGAGGAAACACAGAGGCCGACAAATCATTCCACAGCCGAGCTGTTGAACACAAGAACGAGTCGAAGAAACGACCTGTTCTCATGTGACAAATGTCAACTGTGCACAAATGTTGGGCACGCGTTTGGCGTGTTTCCCGACTATGCACCGGTGCCGAAGGGATCAATGATGCTAGTTCCTCGGAGTATCTTCCATTGTAATACCAGTAGAACAAGGATAGCATTCCCACCCGACGCCTGTGCTCTAAAGATTGCAATCCGTCTGTTAAGATGGGAGAATCTATCAAAGGGACCGCCCGTTTCTGCACAGAGTCGAGGGTATTTTTCAGGTATTTTGGAGCTCCAGACCAGAGGTGGCTGCTTACCTAAACGTCAGATTTTTCAGATTCTTTTTTTCGTTTCTTAGATTTTAAGCTTACCTAAACGTCAGTTTTTTCAGATTCAGTCTACAAAAATAGCTAAAAAAACAATCTGATTGAAGAACAGACAGCACGGGCGCAGCTACAGCATTCATGTGGGGGGATTGATCCTAAGGGGAGTTTGATCCTGGGTTGGGGCAAGGGAGAGAGGTGTGGAAAATTTTAGAATTTTTTTTGGGATCCCTACTTACCACAACTTATTATTTACATCACATTTATAAAAGAGATGGCGCAAATAATAATGTTGTATTTCACGAATCTACGAGTAGGGGAGGTTAAAACTCCTAACCTCCCCCCCCCGTTGTATACGGTCTTGACAGGCAGCTTTCACGCTTTACGAATTACGTGCATCACAAAGATATCAGATGATTGAGCGTGCATTAATATGATTTCCAAGATATCTGTAGGATTAATGAATAGATTATATATACTGAAACACGTGCTCTTTAATGATTCCAGGAACTGCCGGAAACGTAACAGTGTCCCTCGGGCTCTGGAAAGTCCTTTACATTGATTTGTTTGAATTCTCTACGCGCTGCTCTCCAGGGAAGGCGATACAGCCATCATTAGCACAGATAACCTTATTATTAGAAGTTCATTAGTATCCTTTAACTGTTATTTGGTTAACTAACTGATAAGAGAATTGATGGAAATTGATATTACATTGATGGGAATAACCTTCAAAAGTTATACAAAGAGAGTTTTTCTTCTAAAAAATTGAATATTCATTTAGAATTTTATAAAAAGTCTTCATATGAATAAATTCGGATATATTTATCCGAGACGCTATCAGGTTACAAACCAATTCTTTGAATGATTGTTTCCAATAAAAAGGGTAGTTGCCTGTAATATGGAAAACGAATTACTTGACGATAATATTGTTAATTCTAAAATTTGATATATACCTAAGATTGACAAATATGACGGTTTGACAGAAGGTGGTAATAGCGAAATTGGTTACCGCACACGTCCCGGTGAGACGAGTGGAAGAAACTCTCAGTATCGCCCTGGTATTAGACCACCATTCAGAATTGAAACGTTGCTTGAAATGGCTTGGTGACCATATCAGAATAACCAGGTACTTCCCCACCTTCCTCTTCCCTATTTTTATTTTATTTATTTTTTTCATGTTCTCCGTAAAACGGTTATTCACCAATACATTATGGAGAAGATTACAAATTAGACAAAAAGTATAGCAAAACACATAAAAAGGTCAGTTTCACTACTTTGTGACATACGTCAAAAGATAATTGTTAAACTGCCTGTAGGTTACGTTAAAAATGTCAATGGTCAATGCAGACTCGTTGAGCAGTTCAGTCGCTCTGTTGACTGGCGCGTTCTGATAGGCAGAAGTCCTCGCTTTTGGAGCATAAAAAAGGGTATGGGATCTTCCACGAGTATACTTGTCTGGGACATATAAGTTAATTTCTTTCAAAATAGGTGGATTATGTATAGTTCCAGAGATTATCTTAAAAAAATGTTTTCCTAAAAATATTTTTCGGCGGGCTTCTAATGTATTACGATCGAGCATTCCTGCTAAGAATAAGGATGGATACAAGAATATCTATATCCTTCCCCTCCCCACCACTACCTTCAGCCTCACAACATACCCCAATTGGGATGCCATAGTCTCACTGGCTCCAGACGGGAGCAGTTGGGACTCTTGTACGGTATTCATGTAAAAAAAAAAGACGAGAGGTCTGGGTTCGAGTCCCAATTGCGACCATTGTCTTTTTTGTTTTTGTGTCTTGTATTTTCGTTTATTATTTATTTATATCTTCATATTTTCGTTGAGATTATAATCGTTATCTTCTTCTTCAATGATATATTTTTTTCTTACTTTTAATGACTTTTAAATGACACACGTCCCGGTTAGACGAGAGGTCTGGGTTTGAGTCCCAGTTGGGACCATTGTTTTTTTTCAGTTTTTCTGTGTCTTATTCTCTTTCATATTTTCGTTTAGGTTATTATTGTTATCTTCTTCTGTAATCAACATTCTGTGTACAACATTGGATTTTCGAAAATGGACGAGCGTACTTTAAAGAATTCATGAGTTCTTAACACTACATTTTAATTATTAATTTTTGTATTTCAAAATTTTAATTTTTATTTTTATTTCTACTTTTCTTAAAAATATGATCTTTTTTTTTTCACTTACTTTTAAATATTTCATAATTTTTATTTAGTATATTTAATCATCTGTTTTAATAAAATAGTATTTGTATTAATTTAAATAAATATTAAATGTACGACTACCATAACACGGGCATGAGCTCAGTGTGGTAGCCAAAAAAAACAAATATCTGTAACTAATAAAAATTTTTGTGAATTAAAAAAAAAAAAAAATCATTACATAGTATAAAATGAAGTCGCTCAAAATGTATGTGCGCATAGATCTTTTAAACTACGCAACGGATGTTCATGCGGTTTTCACTAATAGATAGGGTGATTCAAGAGGAAGGTTTATATGTATAATACATGGTTATTATAGTAGTGATAAGCTGAGAAATTCAAATATTCAATTCAGGCAGCGGGCAGCGGACAGCTGGCAAGCGGGTGGTGTGGATTTGTGTTTCGTTAGCCACAGCAACGTGTGGCCGGGTCTGCTAGTTAAATTATAACTAAAGGTTTCTTGAAGTCGATTTTAACTTTAAAAATTATAATTTTATAATAATTATACTTTTAAATAATTATTCTTAATTTTATAATAATAATTACCAACTATCGAGGGTCAACTGTCGAGTCACCGTAATCTACACATTCTGTCGCTGTCCGAAACGTTGACTAAAGGAGGACGCGCAGCACGGTATAATAATCCAAAAATTAATTACAATAAGAATCATCATTGTTTCTAAAATAATATTTTTAGTCTTTCAAAGGGTAGTTTCCTACTACAAAGCAAACACTCTACCTATTATTTGAAATTCCCCATTTGAGATCTCTGCTCACAGTAATATGATGCGATATAAATCAAAACCTTTGAATGTGTTTGTTTGTAGTCCCCCGGTAGTCACTCCCTACTCCTCTCCCACCTCCATCCCCTTCCCTAAAGCTACGTTGTAACGCGGCCATACAAGGAGGATCTATGGATGTAGGATCAATTAGTGAGTTCAACATGTTTCCTGACAAAACACATACGGATACACTGGCTTATACCATTAAACGTAATTTGACGAATTCTCAAAATGTGTTAATTTATTAAATAATTTTTATTAAATACTATAAAAAAAATTTTCAACGGTGACCTCTCACGTCCTTTTTTGAATTTGCGGAGCTGTTTCTATTTTCCTGGAATTTTTAGCCTAACCCGTTTTTAGCTGAGCTAACAAAATCAAACAATAATAAATTAGGTTTGGAAAGGTTAGGTTAGTTTAGTTTAGGTTAGATTAAGTTAGGTTAGGTTTCAATTTTATTACGGGAACCTTATTGAAGCTTTAATCCCATGTTATTATCTAAACTGTTAAAATGATACAAATATTAATTATTATTATTATTTTTTTAATTGATAAAGTAATGTTTAAGACAAGATTTTTATGCATAGCACAAAGGGTAAAAATTATTATAAGCAATAATTATATTTATAGCTCAGTGGTCAGAGCACCTGACCGGCAATCAGGACACGGGTTCAAGTCCCGTTGGCGGCAAGTATCTTTTCTCGGAAGATTTATCAATGTAGATGAGTGTTTCAGGCTTATAATAAATGATTGCTTATAATAATTGATACAAATATCTCTACAAACACACACAGAAAATAAAAAGATACCAACCTTTTTTCTTTTTATTTTCTGGGGATTATAATAGACGCGACCAGGAATAGTGAAATAATTGAGGATAATGTAAAAATGGAAGTATGAGATCAAGTAGAGCGCCAGTCTCATAAGATAGAAGGGACCAGGGTATCTACGAGTAGTATGGTTGATCGATATATTGAGATTGATTGATATTGTCCTCAGAGTAATAATGTTTGTTAATCTAAGATATTGTCATCGTTGATTAGGTTAGGTTCGTAGTTTTTGGTCTTCTTTTTCACATTTCTTCAATGTTCTGTTTTGAAAGATCACTTTCAATATAGAACAAGTTTGAGAGCCTCAGTTTTTCATAATATCCTAGTGATTTATCATCGCACGGTTTGAGCGGTGTCTCACAAACACACTCACTCCTCACCACGTACAGGTACAACAGCGACACGTGCAGGCATAACTACACGTGGAAGTGCAATGCTGCATAGTGACCCGTGTATTATTATTATTGGTAGGGAAGCCGCCCACCCGCCCACTCCCGGGGAGGTTTATGGGGGTGGATACCTAATTCAGTATCCGGCTCGGTGGACCAAATACACTCGTTGGGCTTATGTACCGCTGCACGAGGCAGCCGGGCATCGGGCCTAATCAACGGATTTAAAAATATATATATTAATTTGATTATCACACAATTTGATTTAAAGTCACACGAGGACACTCATATATGTAGATATATATAGAAACTCTCAAACTCTTAATAGGTCATATACGAGTAAAGTGCTTGGTTTTGTTCTTCGTATCAGTAAAGTATTCAGTACAGAAGTAATGATACAGAAGTAATGTTATATTTTGCATTAGTCAGAAGTATACTGGAATATGCCTCACCAATTTGGATTCCGTAGTACGACAGTTGATAGCATAGAAAACATACAACACAAATTGAAGAACACAACACCTTTGTACTTTGCTACAGAAAGGATCAACTGGCATAAACTGGTACTCCATAGCAAAGACAGACAAAAATGGACATCTTTGGAGGAGGCCTTTACCCAAACCGGGGTTCTTGTTAATTCATCAATATTTTTTAAAACACATACTTATATTACTAACATAATCTAAGCTAACTTACTAATACAAATCAAATTTGAGTTTATTGTAATATTGTAACTATCAACTATTGTAAAACAAGCTTATTATTATTATTATTATTTATCAGTAAAGTATTCAGTACAGAAGTAATGATACAGAAGTAATGTTATATTTTGCATTAGTCAGAAGTATACTGGAATATGCCTCACCAATTTGGATTCCGCAGTATGACAGTTGATAGCATAGAAAACATACAACACAATTTTATAAAATATCTTACCTTCAAATTCAACTTTTGATGTACATTTCAAACTTTGCAACAAAGGCGAGCAATAGCAATTATTTATGTAACATTTATACACAGAATTTTAAATAATAACATCGACTGTACAGAACTTCTTTGCCTAATTAATTTTAACATACCTACCCTTAAGACGTACACGTACACGCCATGCAGAATTATTCCACACGCTTAATTATAAAACAAATGCAGCCACTAATTCGCCAATTAACCGTCCTCTTCATATGTTCAATAATGTTTATCTAAATTCCAATATCGACATTTTCTCGGATTCACTTCCCAAATTTAAAAAGAGCATCATGTCAATAATGTAAGTTGTTCAAGGCGCATGCATACATACATACACACATCATCACTTCTCACATCTACAAACATACTCACACACACACACACACACACACCCTCACACATACACACACACCTACCCACTATGCACATCACCCCGTAATCACTTAATATAAAAAAGATACATAAATGAAACATATCATAGGTGCCACCTTGAAAATTGCTTAATAACTGTAAATTGTTTTAACCACTATGCACTGTTTGTTTCTGTTAATAAAGAAAAAAAAAAATACTTCCCTTTACCATATTTCCAACCCTAGAAAGAACAAACACTATCTTGAATGTAATTCTATACTCGACACATACAAGTACAAACACCATACTCAAAACTCAAACAATTATAAGCATGAAGTATACCAACACAGCACAAGAAACCATAGGAAACCACATAATATTATACCCTAAATAAACCCAACAAAGTATAGACTAAAATCTGCAGAATACATTACATAGCTTTTACACGGTACATTAATTTACCTGATTAAATGTGCAGGACAAATGTGAAAGGTTTAATTTTTTTAACGGCTGCGCTGCCCTTGGATTTGGGGCCAAAATACTTGGCCAAAAATACTTTATTTATTTATGATCTGAGCTGACCCGACAAACGTTGTTCTGCCATATAAATTATTTCTAGTGAATGTTTTGGTTGTTAAATAAAAAAAAAACGAACGTAATGTAAGTGTGTGGGGATGGGATCTATCACAGAAAAAGGAACGGAGCACCGTAGACGATGACCGCCGATAAAAACAAAAAAAAACACCAACCATTCATTTTCTCGATTCAATGTATTTCATTAAAGTAACGGACATATTCATTGTTTGATCTCTATTTTATAAAAAGGTGGCCTCATTACTGGATTACTATTGAAATGTAAAATATTTCATCAAAATAATAAAAATAATATCGTTCGACCAAGCAAGGTACCCTGAAGACTGAAGAAGAAACGCTACCCACTAGAACCGTCAGAGGAAATGTTTTTGTTCCGTGGATTTATTCCACCCTGAGATTGAGCATTAATTGGTCGATTATAATAATATATGTGTCGCAGGCCAATCGCAAAATCAGGCAGATGCGCCTCAGGCACTTCACGAAGTAGCTAGGCGCATCATGTTCTGCCAGATTTTACGATTGGCCACCGACATATGCGTCATGTCGCAACATTGCCGATCCTTTTAGTCCTCACTTGTGAATCGGTAAAATGACTTGTGTAGGCACAACTGCTGTGGGACAATATTTGTAATATAACCGATCTTCCCCTTTGTCTAATCGGGTTGGGGATCTATTGATTGCTTTGATAGGGCGTATGTATCTTGTAGGCATCTGTACATTGTGCTATCATGCTTCATGTCGCAATATTGCCGATCCTTTTAGTCCCCACTTGTGAATCGGTAAAATGACTTGTGTAGGCACAACTGCTGTGGGACAATATTTGTAATATAACCGATCTTCTCCTTTGTCTAATCGGGTTGGGGATCTATTGATTGCTTTGATAGGGCGTATGTATCTTGTAGGCATCTGTACATTGTGCTATCATGCGTCATGTCGCAACATTGCCGATCCTTTTAGTCCCCACTTGTGAATCGGTAAAATGACTTGTGTAGGCACAACTGCTGTGGGACAATATTTGTAATATAACCGATCTTCCCCTTTGTCTAATCGGGTTGGGGATCTATTGATTGCTTTGATAGGGCGTATGTATCTTGTAGGCATCTGTACATTGTGCTATCATGCGTCATGTCGCAACATTGCCGATCCTTTTAGTCCGCACTTGTGAATCGGTAAAATGACTTGTGTAGGCACAACTGCTGTTGGACAATATTTGTAATATAACCGATCTTCCCCTTTGTCTAATCGGGTTGAGGATCTATTGATTGCTTTGATAGGGCGTATGTATCTTGTAGGCATCTGTACATTGTGCTATCATGCGTCATGTCGCAACATTGCCGATCCTTTTAGTCCCCACTTGTGAATCGGTAAAATGACTTGTGTAGGCACAACTGCTGTGGGACAATATTTGTAATATAACCGATCTTCCCCTTTGTCTAATCGGGTTGGGGATCTATTGATTGCTTTGATAGGGCGTATGTATCTTGTAGGCATCTGTACATTGTGCTATCATGCGTCATGTCGCAACATTGCCGATCCTTTTAGTCCGCACTTGTGAATCGGTAAAATGACTTGTGTAGGCACAACTGCTGTTGGACAATATTTGTAATATAACCGATCTTCCCCTTTGTCTAATCGGGTTGAGGATCTATTGATTGCTTTGATAGGGCGTATGTATCTTGTAGGCATCTGTACATTGTGCTATCATGCGTCATGTCGCAACATTGCCGATCCTTTTAGTCCCCACTTGTGAATCGGTAAAATGACTTGTGTAGGCACAACTGCTGTGGGACAATATTTGTAATATAACCGATCTTCCCCTTTGTCTAATCGGGTTGGGGATCTATTCATTGCTTTGATAGGGCGTATGTATCTTGTAGGCATCTGTACATTGTGCTATCATGCGTCATGTCGCAACATTGCCGATCCTTTTAGTCCGCACTTGTGAATCGGTAAAATGACTTGTGTAGGCACAACTGCTGTTGGACAATATTTGTAATATAACCGATCTTCCCCTTTGTCTAATCGGGTTGGGGATCTATTGATTGCTTTGATAGGGCGTATGTATCTTGTAGGCATCTGTACATTGTGCTATATAGGTGGACTCGGAAATTTTTTTAAATTTTTTTTTTTTAATTTTTTTTAATTTTTTTATTTCATATATATCCCGTTAAACTACAGTTAAGTAATTGCCGGGATTTTTATTACAACTTTTTACAGATTACAACTTAGACCTTAATTTATACAATAACAATAAACTTACACATTAATAGTAAAACTAAATCGCCTAATACAAATTATTTCTACCTAGTAGCCATGTTTTCAGCAAATATCTGACTCTATTTGGAAATTCGCATTTCTTAATATTACTAGGTAGCATATTATATATTTTAGGCACATTATACTCAAGGGTTCGCTGTCCGTATTTATTATTATGTTTAGGTACAAGCATGCCTTCATTCTTTGTGAACCTAGTATTCTGCCCATGTTCAACTTTCCTCTTATACTCAGAGTCAGATATGTGCTGAATCAATATTTTATACCATAATAAGGCCTGCACCGGCAAAACTGTTAAATTTTGATACAAAAGTGAAATGTTTCGTCTCTGCGAAAAAATATTTTTTTAACTAGTAATTTAACGATAGAATTTTGTATTGATTGTGCGTAATTTAAATTTGTTTTGCAAGAATGTCCCTATTGTCAAGAAATTATTGTAAACTCTCCTTCACACACCGCAGAATTACTTTCACGATTTAATGAGCGCCTTTATTATTACCGTGACGATCCACGATTACGGTTCCGTGACAGCACAAAAAAGGCAATTAACATTCGTTCCTTATCACAATAATGCTGCAGCTTTTTCAAAAGATGAAAGTCACAATGACGCAGGTCTGTTTCCTCCAAAGGAAAAAAGCAATCATTTTATTGCATCTCTCTCATATACCGCACCGTGACGTCTCCGTAGACTCCTACAATACTACTAGGCGTGACGATAATTTTGAAAGTATGGCATAGTTTCAACGATAATATTGATGTGTGAGTGAACTCCAAAAATTCAAAAACTCAAACGTCAATGCGCTGTTGGTTTTGGTTTTGTTCTTAAACACATAATGCTTCAGATCTCTCTTACACTCTAAATTACAAGAGTCGAAAATGAGACAAACGGTGAACGTTTGTCTGCACTCCCCCAGAGGAAACATACAATCATTATCATACATTTTTGAAGTAAAACTTCTTAGCGCACGCTCGACTTGGAGGGTAAGCAGGTGAATGCGTTACGAAAAGTGGTGGTTGTTACGAAAAATGTCATGCGAACGGTAATCGATGCGAACGGCGATCTATTGCTAGGCGAACGGTCGGTTTGACTTGGGGAGTGATAAGGATAAGGATGTTCACCCCGAGGTCGTAGGTCACCCTAAGGTCGTAACTCACCCAAAGGTCAGTCACCCCAAGATCGTAGGTCACCCCAAGGTCGTAGGTCACCCCAAGTTCGTAGGTCACCTCAAGGTCCTGGGTCACCCCAAGGTCGTATGTCACCATAAGGTCGTAGGTCACCCCATGGTCATATTTCACCCCAATGTCATATGTCACCCCTAGGTCATAGGTCACCCCGTTCGCTACGTTTGGTAACTTAGCAGGGATACCTGGGTTCATTGGGCGAGGTTTGTCTTGTAGTTTTACTCCAGTCGTCAATGTTGCTTGTATCGTGATGGAGGACTTAGTCAGCCGAGAATCGAACACGCGACCCCTGGGTGGGACCCAAACGCGATGCCCACTCAGCCACCGACCGATCTCCTTCACATCTCCCTCACATGTACAAAGAAAATGAGACGCAATTCCCGTCGCGGTAGCTGAGCCATAATAAGATATATCTGTTTCCTCCAAAGGAAAAAAAGTAGTACTTTTTTGGAAAAAAAGTAGTATTGTGTGTCTCACATTTTGTCTCACCATTATTTAATGTGTAAGAAAGAGCTGCAGCATTATTGGAATAAAGAACGTTATTTTTAATTGATAAACTAACGTTTAAGACAAGATTTTTATGCGTAGCACAAAGGGTAACAATTATTAGAAGCAATAATTATCAGCCTGAAACACTCATCTACATTTAAAAAATCTTCCGAGAAAAGATACATGCCGCCTACGGGACTTGAACCCGTGTCATTCTGATTGCCGGTCTGGTGCTCCATCACTGAGCTATGTCAGCGAGAGATTTAGCACTAACAATGCCTCTCTCACAAAAATTAAGTTGGTGGTTTTCAGGTGAAAAATGTAATAAGCAGTAATTGTTAAATAAAACACTAGTATATATTGAATTATTTGGCGGGTATTGGATAAACCGACATAGCTCAGTGATGGAGCACCTGACCAGCAATCAGAATGACACGGGTTCAAGTCCCGTTGGCGGCATGTATCTTTTCTCGGAAGATTTTTTCAATGTAGATGAGTGTTTCATGCTGATGATTACTGCTTATAATAATTGTTAACGTTATTTTTGTTTTTTTTTTGCTATCACGATACCATAATCGTGGACCGTCACGGTTATAATAAAAGGGTTCGATCGGGGATGATCGCTAACAAACATTTTTCTATGTCCTTTTTCAGTACGGTCCTCAAGTTATGAAGATAATCAAGGTATGAAATGTGATTCATTTTACAACTGCACTAAACATGTAAAGCACCCTCAATTAATATCATATTTTCGTTGTTCCGTCATTAAAATGTGATTTAACTCCTGGTGGGTAGTTCTCATTAAAACATTATTATACTCCCTTGTATGATTTACCGTGTATTTAAATCACTCTTTGTATTCATGTTGGAATATAACCTGAACATGATTATGAACGTCATATTGTTCGTACAGTACCTACTCAAAATAAAGCTGGTAAGTTCCAATCAAATTGCTATTTAAATTTATTAATATTGGACGATCCGCATTGTTTCATCTGTTTTAAATTAGAGCTCACGGTACAAGTGAAACCAGTGTTATAATAAAATGTTGTACCTATCTCCGTATATCATATTATAAGCAATCAACTGTAGTAATAAGTATATCGATAAAGGTTATATCGATAATACGTCGATAAAATATCATTCTTTGATGTCGTCTGTTTTGATGCAGAAATTTAATATAAAAAGCTACAAAAATATAACTTTATTAATTTATTATTCGTTGTTTTTAAAATAAGTACTATCCTATTAAATTGCAATAGAGAACTCCAGTCAAATTTTTTATTTTTTTTATGAATTCTTTACCTTCTAACTTAAATAACTGCATTTTTATTTTTAGAGTTAGTTTTAATAGTTAAAATAATTTTCAAAGTTTTAATTTTTCTAGACCCCCCGAAAACCACCGGAAATAAGGTAAATCGTGTGACGTCATCACTGCTGAAAAATTAGTATAGGATTGGGCAATCAGCTGATCTACTGCCGCCATTTTGAAATCCATTGTTCCGTTGTTCGAAGTATTCTCCCTAGAAGAAGCATTACTATTTTTTTTTGTGCAGTAGTTTTCAATATTTTAAATAATAGAGATACCTCTATTCTTAATACTGAATTATTAAGGCTTAAATATTGTTTCAAAAAACACATCAACTAAATCTCTATAAACAGTATGAAATAAAGAATAACATGAAATGTTGTTAATACCTATGGCTTTTGTCATACCTACATAATCAAAATTTCAATACAATGACTGGAGACGCGTGACGTCAGCACTAACCATTTCAGTAATACCAACTTTACAGCGTGTTTTGACGAGAGGTTTACAAATGCACTTTTTAATATTTTTTTAAGTACTCTACGTTTAATATTATGAAATAAAACTTATATATTCAGAATCAGCGTTTATTGGTCTATATGAACATATTAATTTTAAAGCCATAATATTTTTCACTGGAGTTCCTCATTAAGCAGTTCCTCAACGGGAGGTTCATATACAACATAAATAAAAGTATTAAGGCGCCGCATCCGCGCTCAAAAAGAAGAAGATGGAGAGATAAGTAATTACAAATGTTAGAGGAGCGCGCTAATATTTAAAACGATAAAATCGATGCGATAATTGTGAAAATGTCTAATAAAACACGACTCGTTTAAGAAAGAGCAAAAATCTCGTGGAAGGCGTATTAAGTATCATTTAAAGAAACATTGTGAATTTTTTCACTCGTAAAATAACTGAAACAAACGTGTTTATAATAATTTTCGGAGCACACTTTGCGGTTTTTTCCTATCGAGGGAATTTTATATAATTTGTATTTCGGCGTGGAACGCGTCTAGTTATCTTTAAAAAAAACATATATTTTTTTAAGAGCTTAAAAACTTCAAATGTTTAAGGGACATGTATTTGAGAAAGCGATAGAAATTCGGGTAGCGGCGGCTTAAGCATACGTAATATTAAAACACCAATTGAAAATATACCACAAACATTATTATTATTGACATTTAGCAATTTTGGGAGGCTGTTGTGGGTACCGCCATCCCGGTAATCATTTATTGGAAAACTAACCCACCTGCCATAGATCACCCCGAGTGGTTCGCTACGTTTCGTGAGAGACTTGTGGAGGAACCTCTTGACCTCTCCGCCCAGACTCTCGATCATATCCTTGCATCGCAGTGAAAGGGTTGGATTCATAGGTCCGTCACTCCTGAACAGGTTAACACCCAGATTCCTACCCACCCCTCATACCTTTTTCCTTCTCAGAACTTCTTCTCCTTCCTTCCTTTCCCTAAAAGGCCATCCACACAGCATCCCCAAAGATGATATAGGCCCCGAGGAATTTTTTTTGAGTGGAGAAAAAAAAACTGAAATAATATCAAATCGACAAGATATATCTATTGAATAACAACTGAAGATTGATACAATCGCCTAGTTAGCCTAGTATAAAGTATCTCTAATTAGGAGGCATGTTTTCAACATTATATCTGAATCTAATTGGTAATTCTCAATTTTTAATATTACTTGGTTAACATTGTTGTGTGTTGTCCTATGTCAGATTTTTAAATTCATTTAGCATTTCACATTTCATTATTTTTCTTTACTTCCATGCATGGCCTCTTTTAACGTGTACGTCACCTTTCTGCTAAATATTTCTATGCGTTTTTGTCTATATACGCATTTGTCTGTGGTCACCCGTCAGCTTTCTCTTTTGTGTCTATAAATTCTCAATTTCATTTCTTGCAATTCATTCCGCAAATTGGAATCCCAGTGCTCAAATTAGAATCAAACCTCTGTAAACTTGGTATTCATCTGAATAATTAAAGTAACAACAATATTCAGTACAAAACATAAGTGTTTTCATTAACAAAGGATACATCTAACCTCAAATCAAAACCTTATTCTGTACGGAATCCCTTGGTTTGGGAAACGAAAGAAGTCAACAAAGCTGCTCAATTTACACCTGACGGTAGACTGTCTGAAGACTAGACCCTGGGACAAACATGTTGAATATTTTGGGCACGTACTTCAGTGTTCGTTGTCCATTTTCATTTTAATTTATTTATTTAAATCAAAAATTTTACCAAATTACAAAAGAGAAAAGTTGACCCTTGAAAAACAACTTTAGATTTAATGATTAAAGCACATAGATGGCATTTTAAATCACGTATAACAAAAATTTATAATGAAGTTCCTTATTCCAATGCCACAATGATTTACCTTACCTACCTGAATCAAATAAATGTTAACATATCAAATATAACTGCGACACTAATGTGTTCCAATCAATAAACTCTTATAATACGACATAGTAAAGGCGTTTTGATTTTTAATAGATATATCATTAAATTTATTGGTATTAAGATAAATTTAACAAACTTAGCCAATTTTGTTGATACGTTTCTAATATTTTACAATTAACTACCAACAGCAGCTGTTAAAACGAACAGTAATAGATTTGTGTAAAGTAATAAAAACCTATTGAAATCAGAGCCGCAAAACAGTGATTTTATATTTAATTAGAAAAATGAAACAGTACAACTTTGTATAAACCACTTATATAATGTGCAAATCCGACTGGTTTCGGAACAAACGTTTCTTCGTCAAGGAAAGCTTATACTAATTTGACAGTTTCGAACAATGTTTTATTATGGTAGGGGTGGAGCCGTTGCTAGTTAATAATGTAGATTGGGTGGGTAGGTATTAGTGTAGAGTGGGTGGGTAGGGGAACAAATCCATGATTGGGATATATGACAATATTTTTTGTTTGTTGATAATAGATTCATTATTTTTAAGGGATTTTTTAATTTCCAAGGCTTCTAAGTTATCTAAACGTTTTCCTTTATGATTAATATGAAGAAAATTTATCCCTGTATTTTTTTCAAAACTATGGTTATTTTCAATGATATGGTTAGCGAACTCAGAAAAATTATTATTATTAAGACACATTTGAAAAATGCCTCTACGCTACCCACCCACTCTACACTAATACCTACCCACCCAATCTGCATTATTAACTAGCAACGGCTCCACCCCTACCATAATAAAACATTGTTCGAAACTGTCAAATTAGTATAAGCTTTCCCTGACGAAGGAACGTTTGTTCCGAAACCGGTCGGATTTGCACATTATATAAGTGGTTTAAACAAAGTTGTATTGTTTCATTTTTCTATAATGGATAACCACAAAGTAAATAGCTATATTCAAAAATATATTATATTTAATTATTGTGAGCCAAAATATTTTATAACAACCTCTGGTTAAGCGGTTAATACACGCTATTTCGTATTAAAATAATACATGAGGAGTACGTCACCACCTCCTAGTAAACTGCCGATTAGTTCTACTCGTCAAGTAGCGTAAATTATCTTTTTCATCGCCTGTAAGTAACGTCAAGTAAATTCCTATTTTAATGTGATGTTAATATGATTCAAGATAGTTGCCTAAATGTTGCCTTTGCTTTCCAAAATACACTCATTAAAGAATATATATTGTATATAAGTAATAAAATATATTTCAGGATTAAATAACATGTGTTCACAACCAAGTCCTCTGCGTGAGAACTCTATCTAAATTTCTTTACATAGACAATAAACAGTGTTAATTTCAAGCGACCTTCCAGGTAAGTATGGTCCTGTATACATTTTTAGGCAGCATCGCGTTCATTGGTCGAGACATTGTACAAAATAAGTTTCGAATTCTCCAAAACAGGGCAATGAGAATAATACTACGGCGAAATAGATTTTCAAAAGTAAACAAAATGTTAAAGTATACTAAATTGGCTAACCGTGAAACAGATTGTGACCTTAAATACGATGATATTTATACATAAGGGAAAGTACCCATACTACGTGACACGTTTAGGGGGGGGGGTCTTCAAAATGTCACGCTCCATACAAATGAGCGGCGGGTTGCTTAGGATTTTGGTCACCGGGGGGGGGGGGGGGGGGTTAAAAATTGCAAAAAGTTGGTCACGTAGTATGGGTACGTTCCCTAAAATAATTATCAACATTTTACCAAAATACTTCTCAAATAAAATTATATTAAACAAGGACATTTACAGACATAACACAAGGACGTGCAAGGAAATCAGGCTTCAAGAAAAGGACAAGGCAAGTACGCAGATCAGTTTACTGTACAAAGGGATGAAGTTATATAACACGCTACCAGAAACTTTAAAGTCCACACCAATTGGAAAGTTTAAGACGTATTGTAGGAGCTACAAAAAACTACATAAAATTTAGTTTGCAATATGAAATATTAAAATTAATTAGAAATTTGTAAATTTAAATGTACAAATTGCTAAAATAAAATAAAAATATTTTTTCGTATGAGTGATCAATGAACCGGTGGATGCAATTTTTAGCCATAAGTTGTTGTAGTTTGTCTAGTGTCTAGTTTGTGTTGTTTTCTAGATTTTAGAAATATATTGATTAATTTTATACAAAACCGGGACCAGCTCATTTTACACTAAAAAAAATAAATTTTTACGCCAGTAGATAGGTAATAATTAGATGTAATTAATTCCGTGAGCGGAAATTGAAAAAAATGTACACTATCGTTAATTTCTTAAATTTAAAAATACGAAAATGTCATTTTTCAAAGTGCAAAAGCGGTAATATGCACTTTTTCACGAAAAAACACTTTGCAGAAGTTGAATAATTGTTAGAATTACGTATTTCGGAAACTTTTTGCATTGGGGGAGGCGGAAAATGATGCATTTTAAATTTCAATTGCGTAAAATCAAAATTCACTTCGCGTCTTCGAAACTGACATGGCGATCTGTCACACAAGCCCGCTAGACAAACCCTGCGTAGCCAGACAAACTATTTAAAAACGTAGGCTGTTTTTTAAAGTTAAGATAATATTCACAAGCCCGCTATATAAACGTAGGCTGTTTTTTAAAGTAAAGATAACAACATGGAGGTCATTGAAAAATGACATTTTCGTATTTTTAAATTTAAGAAATTGACGATAATATACATTATTTTCAATTTCCGCTCACGGAATTAATTACATCTAATTATTACCCATCTACTGGGGTATATATTTATTTATTTTTGTCCAAAATGAGCTGGTCCCGGCTTTGTATAAATTTACCATATATTGTAAGTTTGTACAGCGCCCTTCAGGTGATTTTTCACAAAAATGGCGCTATTTAAATCATCCAATTATTATTATTATTAGTTACTCAACAGTTTTCTCAGAGGTAACGAAATACCCCAATAGTTTATTTGCGGCATATTCCAGAGTAGTAGTACCTATCTATCGCCGTAGTAAAAGATCACCATTTAGAATAGAAACTGAAATGCTTGAAATGGCTAAATAGCCAGGTACATCCCCAACTTCCTCTTCCACATATTCCTCCCCTCCCCACCACTGTCAGCCTCACAACGTTTCCCCCAATAGAGAACTCCAGTCCATTTTTTTTTAATGAAAACTTAAACAACTGCTTTTTTTAAAAATTGGTTTTAATAATTAAAATAGTTAAAATAATAGTTAAAATAATTGTCAAAGTTTTAATTTTTCAAGATCCCCCGAAAACCACTATATGTGTAGTGAGTCGTATGACGTCATCACTCCTGAAAAGTTACTATAAGATCGGGCAATCAGCTGATCAACTGCCGCCATTTTGAAATTCGGTGTTCGAAGTATTCTCCCTAGAGTAGCATTACTATTTTTTTGTGCAGTAGTTTTTGAATATTTTCAATAATTGAGAAAAACTAATAAGAGATATCTACCTTTATTTTTGAAACTGAATTATTTAGGCCCAAATAATGTTTCAATAAACACAACAACTAAATCTCTATAAACAGTATGTAAATAAACGAATAAATTAAAAGGATGGCTTGTGTCATACCTATATTCCCATGCAATGACTTTACGGTGATGTCACGACACGATGAGCAGTGACGCCACCACTAAATATTTCAATATTGGCAACTTGACGGCGTGTTTCTACGACCCGATTAAAAATCGACTTTTTAATAATTTTTTAAAAACTCTGCGTTAAATATTATTTAATAAAACTTATATATTCAGAATCAGCGTTTATTGGTCCATATGAACATATTTTTTTAAAGCCATAATATTTTTCACTGGAGTTCCTTATAGGGGACGCCATAGTCCTATTACTCCAAACAAGTGCGTGGTATTCACATAAAAAAACATGTAAGATTTTTCGAATTTTTCCATAATAAATGAATCAATGGCACTCTTCATTGAAGAAATCATCTAGAATATTCTGTATCAATGATCACAGAGACATTTTTTTATAAATATATACAAAAGAGGGTTGGCTGTGATAAACTTGTTTTTAAAAGCTACAAAGCAAATAAATAACCCTTTTTAATGCTATATTTTAATCAAGTGAACCGTAAATTGCTTTTTATAGAAACATCTCCATAGCTCTGCTCTCTTCTGTGCCAAGTGACATACGACAAACTAAGTTGGCCCTCCAATAAGCATTACAGTACGTTTGGTTTCGCCTTTGTTTGTCGTGTCATTTCTTCGGGTGTCCTCATAAAAATATGCTGTGCCTTACCAAACTTTTTACTAGGCTTTTCAGTTATTAAAAATCCGGTTCGCATGGACCTTAATTTAATAGAGGCATCCTTATCCTTTCTATCCGTACTTTATCACAAGTTGATCAAATGTTTGAAAAAAAGAGTTGTATCGAAAATGATCACGTGAACGTTTTACTTCGACGTAGAAAGAAAAAAGAAACCTTGGAAGGCTAGAAACCCATTTAAGTTAAATCGGTAATAAGGAACTCCAGTGAAAAATATTACGGCTTTAAAAAAATATGTTCATATAGATCAATAAACGCTGATTCTGAATTTATAAGTTTTATTTAATAATATTAAACGCAGAGTTTTAAAAAAAATATTAAAAAGACCATTTTTAATCGGGTCATAGAAACACGCCGTCAAGTTGGTATTATTGAAATGTTTAGTGGTGACGTCACTGAACACCGTAAAGTCATTGTATGGAAATGTAGGTATGACACAAGGCGTCGTATTAACAATGTTTCATCTTATTCGTTTATTTACATACTGTTCATAGAGATTTAGTTGTTGTGTTTATTGAAACATTATTTAGGCCTAATTAATTCAGTTTCATCGTGTATGATTGTATGATCGTGTGAGAAATGTGGATATCCGCAAAGAATGTAAGGCTGATGTAAGCATAATGAGTTAAGATTAAGAAAGGGACCCTCAGATGGTTTGAATGAACGAAGAAAGTAGTGTAAGATGAATATACGATGCGAATGTGAATGGTAGAAGAAGTCGGGGACGCCCGAGGAAGACGTGGCACGATCAAGTGAATCAAATACTTGAGTCGGGCCATGTCAAAAGTCAGAATAATAGAAGAGAATGTAAGAGACGATGTATGAATGTGAGTGAGGCAAAGAGTGTGTGCCAAGACCGAGTTGTTTGGCGGTCCGTCCTCTCTGCCTACCCCTGCGGGGAAACGACGTGATGGTTGGTTAGTTAGTTAGTTAATTCAGTTTCAAAAATAAAAACATCTCTTATTAGTTTATCTCTATTATTGAAAATATTCAAAAACCACTGCACAAAAAAAATAGTAATGCTACTCTAGGGAGAATACTTCGAACTCTGTTCAAAATGGCGCCAGTTGAACAGCTGATTGCCCGATCTTATAGTAACTTTTCGGGAGTGATGACGTCACACGATTCACTACACATACGGTGGTTTTCGGGTGATCTTGAAAAATTAAAACTTTGACAATTATTTTAACTATTAAAACTAACTCTAAAAATAAATATGCAGTTATTTAAGTTAGAAGGTCATCATTCATTAAAAAAAATAAAAATATTGGACTTGAGTTCCTTATTGACAAACAATACCCTCATATATTTGTATATTTCATATAACGGTTTGTTTCATTTCATGTAAGGGAACGTACCCAAACTACGTGACCAACTTTTTGCAATTTTTAACCCCCCCCCCCCCCCCCCCCCGGTGACCAAAATCCTAAGCAACCCGCCGCTCATTTGTATGGAGCGTGACATTTTGAAGACCCCCCCCCCCCCCTAAAAGTGTCACGTAGTATGGGTACGTTCCCTAAAATATGAATGCGCCAAATTTTTAACAAAAATATCCGAATACAGTGGACGGGAAGACACAAGAACGGCACAAGTTTAGTGTTACTGATGTAGTTAGGTATGGACTATTTATTAAACATCAAGTTTTTAAATGAGGTGGGAGTAAGGTGAAAAGTAACATATATGTATACTCTCTTCAGTAGGTAGATGAAACACTAAATCTCTCTTGAGAATGTGTGCAGTGCTGTGCAAGATAGATACAACTAGAGAAAGGACCTCAATCATCATTATAATATGAGTAGTAAAGGAATAGCAAAATATATGGGTATTGGGATTACTAAGCGATGGCCACTCCATTTAAATGTATTTCATTGCCTCCCTACAGCATCCCTTTGTCCTACCATTTGTCACGATGGGGGTTGAATTGGGTGGTGCGAGAGAGGGAGGGGAGGGGTGGCTGGCATAGGTTGTCACGGCAAGTTGAACAGGTGCAGGGAAATGTTTATGAACCCTGTGATTCATAGCATTCATACTGCCTTTCCTGGATGAAGCACGTGCTAATTTCCCTGAAACGTGGTGTCATGTTCTTACAGGTGCTTAATTTATGTCTTATTCTTAATTGGTCTAGTCCAGTGGTTCCCAAAATGGTCCGCACGGACCCCCAGGGGTCTCTATGATCATTCATGGGGTCCATGGAAAACTAAATTTGAGTTGGGGGTTCCTGAACAACGTCAGGGGGTCCGCGCTGGATTCTCAACCCTTTTTTGCCCACCGCCCACTATACAACGGGAGAGAGGGGCATAATGAGATGGGATGGGTCAGTGGGTCTCCTACCGCCCCCCTGAAAGTCTGAAACGCCTGCCCACAAAAGGGGTCCGTGGGCCAAAAGAGTTTGGGAACCACTGGTCTAGTCTAATGATGTTTTTTTTGTTATTTTTACACCCAGGAAATTTTTTTCCAAAATACTTAATTCCGAACCGAAAAAAAATTTAACCAAACACGTCCATCGAACTAATAATGGACTAATGTTTTTCTAAAACACCTAATATCGAAGTAATAAATACACGGATTTTAAAAATAAGTTAAGCATTCGTGGTAATTAAGGTTTGTTCATTTTGTTGGTTGACTTAGGGCCAGTTCACAGAAATTCAATTGTAATATTGTCATCAAATGGTCATTCAACGACATTTTGTTTTTTTTCTGACATTTGAAAGTTCCCTCTAGGTCCGTTTCAGGTTTCTAACAATTGTCAGTTGACAAGCTTAACAACATGATAGTTGTCCTCTTCTGTCGATCACAATTTGTTCAAAAGCTGAAACGGACTTTCAACTGTAAAAAAAAACAAAATGGCGCGGAATGTCTATTTGAAGACAATGTAACGTTTGAATTTCTGAGAAACAACCCGTTCTTAGAGATTTTATGTAAATTGAATATTTCGGGGTATTTTGTCGGTAAATGGAGGTAAATCATTTAAAAGATACCCTTTCTTTTGTAGATGTGAACTGGATGAATGAAAAAATCGCTTAATTTAAGAATATCATTTTCAGGGTATTAGGGGAATACGGGCGGATGTTCCAAACGGTTCCATGCCGACTCAGAATGAAACCAACTCAGAAACACCTCAGAAAGGTCGTTAAAAGCTATGAAAAAATAATGTTTAAATAGCCGGTAACCCTAACCTAACTTAACTCATTTAACCAATTTTTTAAATATTTTTTATCACATCTCTTAATGACCTTTCTGAGGTGCTTCTGAGTTGGCTTCATTCTGAGTTGGCTTCATTCTGAGTTGGCCGGTCACCGTTCCAAACTAGTACCAAAAACTTTCGATTCTGTCGGTGTTCCTTACGGGTTATTCAATTAATCATACATTTTTGCATTAAACCCTCTACGGAATAGACCGGAATTGAAAACGAGAGGTACACATACGTAGAATTTTTTTTTTTTTTTTAAAGAAAGACCAACATTCCCGGGTTACGAATAACCCAACAATGTTTGAAAATCTCCTACTACCACCACATAAAGCCGAAAATGTTGCTTGTGTTGTGATGGAGGACTTGGCCAGCCGAGGAATCGAACACGCGACGCTCGGGTGGGACCCAAGTGCTATGCCCACTCAACCACTGACCAGTCGAAAAATCTTTCTAATTTTTTCGAGTTTCATTTTACATAATATATATTGCTGGTAATTATCATTCTAAGGGATGCTGACTGAACTAACCCGAGAATGCAATGCAAAATGAAAGTATTATGATTAAGTATATCACACATGAGATACAAGTTTATATCCTAACCTTTGAACCAGACCGATTTTTAAATATTCATATTGATATTCTTTTCTCAGAACGTAAAACAATTTGGCATTCCGGGCATCCAGAATTCAAAAGTAACGGATTTGATTCCCAGAAAAAGCTCACTTCATGAACATCAACTATCATTTTGTTTTCAAAATTTCATTAATTTTAATCGAATCAATAAAGCAATCATCCACGACGGGCGCGAAATCGGAGCATATCCATCAGCCAATTTTAAATATTTTGAAATATTGGATCGTTGGATATAATGGATATAACAGTTTACATTCCATTTCTGACTTATCTGACAATGGATGTTATAAACCTGTAGATACAAAATTATTGCTGTTTAAAATAACAGAAGTGGCTTAAGAATAGTATAATACACTTCTGTGGCCGTCACAGATCAATAAATAAATACACCAAAAATTTTGTATTTTTGAAGTAAAACTTCTTTACGTACGCTTGACTTGGGGAGTAAGCTGGCGAATGCGTGACGAGAGCGTTGCGAAAAGCGAGGCGAACGCTTCGTATATTACTGTAGGGGCAAGGAGAGAGGTGCGAGCACACATTTTCTTTCTCTCTTTCTCTCATAGCCAGTTACGTTACAGAGTGCAGGCCTATTGTTTGTAGCAGCAAGAGAGAGCAGTGCGCGCGCACATTTTCTTTCTCTCTTCCTATCATATAGATGGAGCAGACGTTTTACTTCAGTAGTGTGGTCTAAAGCACACTCGTTTTTTTTACATTAACTCCACACAGGAGGCCCTGAGGAAAATAATTTCCCTCCGGGCCTATGACATCTTTTAAGATGCTGTGTGGAGGGTTTTTTTGAGGAGAGGAAGGAGTGAACATGGTTGTTGAAGAGACCCATGTTGTAGGAAGGAGGAAACACAGAGGCCGACAAATCGTTCCACAGCCGAGCTGTTCAACTAAAAAAAATCATAGAAACGACCCGTTCTCATGTGACTAATGTCAATCGTGTACAATTGTTGGGCGCGTGTTTGGCGTATTCCCTAACTATGCACCGGTGCCGAGGGGATCAATGATGCTAGTTCCTCCGAGCATCTTCCATCGTAATACCGGTAGAACAAGGACAGCATTCCCACCTGACGCCTGTGATCTAAAGATTGCAATCCGTCTGTTAAGTTAGAAGAATCTATCAAACGGACCGCCCGTTTCTGCACAGAGTCGAGGGTTTTTTCAGGTATTTTGAGGCTCCAGACCAGAGGTGGCTGCCAAATTCAACCGTGGTGCGCACTTGCGATTTGTACAGGGTTAACAGTTGCGTAGATACTATTAAAGTATCTGCGGGTACTGTACAGTATGCCCAGTTCCTGAGAGGCTAACTTTACTTAACAGTTCGCGCATTTGATGAAATTGAATTTAGCAGGCAGCTTTTTTTGTATTAAAAGAATTGTCTACGGATTTCTGAAATTATAGATATTTTAAATAGGTACCTATGTTAGGTACCAAATTTGATTGATTGTCTCATAATATACAAAAAATAATATTTATAATATACGGAAAATGAAAATTTTAATAAAAAATTGAAAGAGGTGGCACGCGAGCTATTTCAAAACTGAATGTACTGGGACTGAACATAAGAAACGCGGGAGGGGGGTTTGCAAGGCGAGGGAGCGGGAGAGGGGAGAGGGTGTGTGGGGAAGGTGGAAGGCGAACGCGGGATGCACGGGAACGGACATGCAGGGATAAACAATGTATTTCCTTAGCTTTTCTTGTATTTGCTAGTGTAGTAATAATTATTTCAGTTTGAAACAACCGAGTTCCGTGGGGTTGAAAATTGTTTGATATTTATTTGTATAAAAATATGAGGGTTTATAGTGTCAAAGTGATTCGAGTATCAAAGTACTTAGATACTAAAAATACTTTGATACTTAAAGTACTTTGATACTCATCGCAAACATATTTCTTTGAAAATACTTAAGTACTTAATGACAATAAATTCAAAGGAGTATTTGATTTCGGTTTTAGTGATTATGGTTGTTTCATTTTCTAATGAGGAAATCACATCCGAACCAAAGCTGTGCCTGTGGTGAGATTTATTTTTGTTACAAAATTAGAGTTTCTATGAATTTTAGTGTTGAGGTATACCTAGATTAAAAATCCATTGGGAAAACACCCACTTATGGCTTATGGGAGCTGTGGCACCGAGGATATCGGTATTATAGAACGCTATAGCAGTAACACATTTGCCACAATAATAATCCCGTCAATAAGTTCCGGTCTGAAGCCAGAGAGACTACGACATCCCCAATTGGAGTATGTTGTGAGACTGAAGGAGATGGGGATGGGGAAGAGGAAATTGGGGAAGTACCTGGCTATTCAGGTCTTGTCACCAAATGCGACTAAAGCCATTTCAAGTAACGTTACTTAATCTTCCACTCTGCAACGTGCCGCAAATTTTCTATAAATTAGGTTTAGTTAATTAATTGTGAACACTTATTAAACAAATACAATTTACTTGCGCATTGTAAATTGCAATTTGTAATATATTGTTTCAATATGTACACCGATTAGATTTTTTTCCAATGAATTTGGAGTGGATTTTTAAGTGAGGTGACCAGATAAATGAATTATATTCAACTTGGCTTCAAACTAGAGAAAAAAATAATATTGACATGTTATACTAAGTAGACAATTATCTAACTTAAAATATCAATAATCATAATAATAATTTTTTCCATAGGAAAGCTAATAGCTCAGAAATGCACAAAATAATTTGCAAGGCAGATAGAAATATTACACCTTTAAATTTATATGACGAGAATGCCAACATTCTTATAAATACTAACCAGGAATTATTAGATTCCTGGTCAAATAAAATTATTCACGCAAAACACTTCAATTATCTCAACCAAACGTATGTTGACAAACTTTCGTCAAACAAATGGTTGAGTATTGGAGAGTTGAGCGCAGAAATAGAAGGATTTATGCTTGCCATTCAAGATAGAGTCATTAATACTAAAAATTATAGAAAGCATATATTCAAAGATATAAATCAAATTGATGATTTATGTAGAAAATGTTTGGCTTTTCCCGAAACTATAGAACATATTATATCGGGATGTTCTATATTAGCGCCGTCCGAGTATACATTTAGGCACAATCAGGTTTTAAAAATAATTCACCAAAGTTTGGTAATTAAACATAACTTGATTGACTGCCGTAATACAGTACCATATTATGAATATGAACCAAATTCATTTATTGAAAATGAATTTTATAAAATATATTATGATAAAACTATACTAACAGACAGAACAATTAGTCATAATAGACCTGATATAGTTTTACATGACAAAATTAAAAAAATAACTTATATCATTGATGTAGCTATTCCAAATTCCTGTAATATTAAAAAAACTATTTCTGAAAAAATAAGAAAATACACAGATTTAGGAAATGAGATTAAAAGAATTTGGCATTCTCGGACTATAAAAATATTACCATTTGTTATTTCGGCCACTGGCATAATACCTAGGAATCTGATTCAAAATTTAAGCATATTAGATTTGTCAAAGAATTTGTATATAAAAATGCAAAAATCAGTCATTTTAAATACATGTAGGATTACAAAGGATTTTTTAAATATTTATATTGAGGGATCGGTAGGATTTATAGGTTCAATTAGAAATGCCACAGAGCCGAACCCTCTGATATGAAAATATCTGGAGTCGGTGAATTATATTCCCATTTGGTCTCTAGTAGGTTGACATGTTGTTCTTGTATTGTTTTGTATTTATAATACTTATATAGTGCAATTGCATAGCGTGGATTCACTGGATGATCATTTGGGGAAGTGTATGAAAGGGTTTAGTTTATCCTTCTTTTTTTTTTTTTTTGGGGGGAAAATTTAACCCGGTCATTTAAATCTGGTGCGTTAAAAAGGATAGGTTCTTCCAAAACCGGACGAGGGTAAATAGAATAAAATTAAGCTGGCCTGTGACAAATTCATGTGTTCTTATCGTAAATAATAATAATGATGGAATCATTTTTATAGAGCCGCTTTCGTGAGAAAATCACCTCAGGGTATCGATAATCTCTCTAACATCCGCAGGTCATTACTAAACTAAAAGCTGGTTCAAAATTCAACGTTGTGCGGATTTCCTGTCAAAACGTAGACATTTGAATCCGGCTTACGTGGGGCGGCTGCGCCCAAAACCAGACATCCTCCCTACACCGTTCAAACAACAACAGTCCTTATAAGCCGCTTATTTCCCGAGTCATTTTCATAACTTTGCTGAAGTGTAATAAATGTCATTATGGCGTAATATTTGAAACAGCTTTTACGAACGTGTGACAAATTATTGTTTCATCAGATGTACGTGATAATTAAGGTGACCATACGTCCTGTATTTATTGGATTATTTCCGTTTAATAAAAAAGGACTCCGTGGAACAGCGATTCGAGCCCGGACTGTGGATTAGGATTCGTTTACCATCGAACTCTAAGCCCTCCATAGATACTCGTAAAAGGCCACTACGAGCGGAGTAATTATTGTTATATAGGCAGTTATGTAATCATTTAGGTTAGATTTCACTTTGTAGTCTTTGAAATGAGTACATTTTAACATGTCGGTTTAGGGATATGTATGTACATATGAATCGTTGAGTTCCATGTTCCAATAACCTCCCTAATGCATTTTGGTAAAAAATTAGGTGTGAATGCCATCTGATGTGGTTTCTCACAAGGAATGCTATGCCGTTGTTATTATTTCCTAAAGTCTTCTAGTTTCTTTATTAATTGTGTTTAAATATAGGCCTGTGATAATTAAAACACGCTTTAAAAATATATAATAAACATTTAAGTACAAAATAACACTTGCATCCAATTCGTACAAGATCGTTCTAACGTGTAAAAAATAAAATAAATGGAATCATGAAAACTAATCAGCCTACTATGCTTTTCTTGATTAACAATAAATACTACACCTTTTTACTTGAAAGTAAAGGAAGGAGGATTTTGGAACTCAATGATTCATAATTATACGTAATTACGTAATTAATACATAATTAATAATACGTAATTAATACATAATATATAATACGTAATTAATACATAATTATACGTAGTCCCCACAATGACAATTCTCTACCAAAAACCGTTAAATGATAATATATGTATTTTTTTATTTCGTACAATATCTTTACATAATTGAAACTTTATTTAATAATTACGGTGATATATAAACATGAAATAAAACGTACGTAGGTATGTTTAGTTTTAATTTTTGTACCCAGTGAAAGATTGTTCAATGTATTTTAATTGTTTTTATTGTTGTTGTATTATATGTTGGTATTTGTGGTGTCTTTGTTCGAAGCTTGTGCTTTCCGACGGAGTTTTTATTTTTTTTGTACACTTTTCTAAATGGTTTATCAATGACATCAATGAACACAAACCGTTTGATGAAATTTGTCTTTTCGTCAAAAATGTAGTTTAATAGGGTTTTAATATAAATTTGGGGTACGACTAGTATGTCAAACACTTGGAATATTTGTGTGTCAGTCGTGTCAGTCTGTGTCAGTCATTCTATTTTTTTAAAGCTTAATATTGTATTATTTTATGCTTTTTTATATTTATATTATAAATTATATTAAACATATTTAGGTTAGTTACTTTTTTTTTGGTGAGGTACTTTTTTTAGGTTAGGTGATCTGTTCGCCGAGAAGAATACCTTTATAAAAATTAAAACATTCATAAAGTCCACAAAAATAGGGATGGGTAAAAATGCACACAATGGGTAAATCAAATTGGATTTTTTTTTTACATTAACTCCACACAGGAGGCCCTGAGGAAAATGATTTCCCTCAGGGCCTATGTCACCTGAGATGCTGTGTGGAGTCTTTTTGAGGAGAGGAAGGAATGAACATTGGTCTTGAAGAGACCCATGTTGTAGGAAGGAGGAAACACAGAGGCCTGCAAATCATTCCACAGCCGAGCTGTTGAACACAAGAACGAGTCGAAGAAACGACCCGTTCTCATGTGACAAATGTCAACCGTGTACAGATGTTGGGCACGTGTTTGGCGTGTTTCCCGACTATGCACCGGTGCCGAAGGGATCAATGATGCTAGTTCCTCGGAGCATCTTCCATTGTAATACCGGTAGAACAAGGATAGCATTCCCACCCGACGCCTGTGCTCTAAAGATTGCAATCCGTCTGTTAAGATAGGAGAATCTATTAAACGGACCGCCCGTTTCTGCACAGAGTCGAGGGTATTTTTCAGGTATTTTGGAGCTCCAGATCAGAGGTGGCTGCCAAATTCAACCGTGGGGCGCACTTGTGATTTGTACAGGGTTAGCAGTTGTGTACTATTAAAGTATCTGCGGGCCCTGTACAGTACGCCCAGTTTTTGGGAGGCTAACTTTACTCTGTCTTCGATGGAGCCCCCATACCTGAGCTGGTCACTTATGGTTACACCAAGCATATCAATGGAAGGCCTGTTCGGAAGATTGCTTCCGTTGAAAGATACTAGATTTTCAGTTCGATCCCTTTTAGACGTAATCAGACAAGATTGGGTCTTTGAAACATTAAATTCAACAAAATAACAACAACAAAAAAAGAAGCTAAATCCACAATGTTCATATGATTAAATGGTACTCATTTCGTCATATTTGAATGACACTTTATTGTAAGCAATAATAAACCTTGGTAGGTACTTGACAAGCTAAACCTTCCCATAAGTCTACTACTTAATTCTGATATTTTTATTTAGTTATTTTTTTATTAAATTATTAATTAATTCTACGTATGAAGCTCTGAGGAAATAAAGTTCCCTCCAAATGCAGTTAATACAAATGCAGAACACACCTCAAATAAAGAATAATTCAGTTTGTTCAATTTAACCACCAATGAAAAATTAAAATTAATATTAATTTAATGATTATTCAAAACTCTTTGACAATCATCGCCCAACAATCCGCTATGAAAACATCCCCAATGAAAAGGCTAATGGTTTGCCGTTGTTTGGCAGACTGTCGGGCTATTCACGGACATGGACTAGCGCGGGACTAGCGTCAGAGAAGGTCAACTAAATCGTGGATTAATTGTTGTTATTTTCCATCGGGAAATCGGAAAATTGTAAAGAGGATGAGACGGGTTTGAATTGATTTGGTTCTAGATCCATTTTTATTTTATGTTAATACCGTATTGGAGTCCTAACTGCTACTGACTGTCCGGAACCAGAAGGACCATGGTAGCCAGAGGAACTATGAATCCGGGCATCCCAGCTATTCACCAATGGCAGAGATGTTGGTTAACCGACTGTTGTGTTCAAAATATCATTGGATACAGCGCTCTTGAAGTATTTTCTCTCACAATCAGGGCTGTTTTTTTTCTTTTTTAATGTGATTTTTGTTTTTTTTTTGGGGGATGCTGTGTGGAGGGTCGTTTTAGGGAAAGGAAGAAGAGGAAGTTTCGGAAAGAAAAAAGTATGAGGGGTAAGTAGGAATCTGGGGGTCAATTTGTCCAGGTGGAACGGATAGATCCATTCCTCCCACTACGGTGCAAGCTGATGGGTCAAGAGATTGCGGCTGGAGAGATCTGGGTTATGTCCCCTTCAAACAGTCACTCCCGATCCGGCCCGCCACGCAGTAGGTGGGCAAACGCATTAACCACCAAAATCTAGACAAACCTCATCCCATGAACCCGGGCACCCATGCTAAATCACCAAACGTAGCGAACCACTTGGGGTGACTTATATATGGCAGGGGTGTTTGTTGGTTATCCAAAACTGTGCGCTATTCAATCTTTCAAGATAAATATTTTTGTTCTTTGATCTTAGTTAGAACGATTGACATTCGACATCCGTGTTGATTTCGGGATGGCAGATGAATAATGGAACTCTTTTAGCAGTACAAACCCATGCATCATTGGTGTTCAACTGAACACGGTGTTGTTGGAGGATATCGCTAAGATTTTATATGCAGGTACTCGTATGCTCCGCAGGGTTCTTTTTATTTATTATTTCACTCAACTAGATGCTGAACCAACAGGCGAACACATCTACGATGTGTCTTTATCTTGTTAATTACTGCAAATTTAAGTATGCATACATTTTTCTTTTTTACTAACAATCATGCATGCAGGGACATTGGAGGGTATATTGGACATAGATTCGTTTTAAAAATAAATGTACCTTCCTTTTTACAAAAAATTGGTGTCCTGACGTGCGCGGCTAAGGAGGTTAAACAATCAGTTTCCTCTCACAGCCGTTGGGAAAGTGGTGGGTCCCAAAAAATTATTATAAGCAATAATTATTAGCCCGAAACACCCATCTATATTGAAAATATCTCCCGAGAAAAGATACATGCCGCCGACGGGACTTGAACCCGCATCCTTCTGATATCCGGTCAACTGCTCTTTATCCACTGAGCTACGTCAATTGGTTAAAGAGGTTACGTTATGTTAGGGTTATGGGCTATTTTAATATATTTTTATAGCTTTTAATGATGACTTTTCAAAGAGGTGTCGAGTTAACTTGATTCTCTGTTGGCAAGGAACCGCTACACGGGTACTTACGTAATATTTTAATAGTGTTTTAAAGGTAATCTAATAATCCCCCATAATACGAAAGTCGGGAAATGATTTCATTAGTCTGACCTCCGTAGTCCAGTGGCTAAGACTCTTGACTCACATTCCGGAGGTCGCGGGTTCGAACCCGGCATGCGCAAATAAATTTTATTTGATTAATTTGTGTTATTTCACAATTAATTCATTTAAAATAATATATAGTATATTTGCGGCATGTTCCAGAGTGGAAGATACTATTAGTATCGCCCTGGTGTAAGACCACCATTCAGAATTGAAACGTTGCTTGAAAATGGCTTTAGCCGTGTTTAGTGACCAGATCTGAATAGCCAGGTACTTCCCAACCTTCCTCTTCCCCACCTCCTTCCCCTCCCCACTACCTTCAGCCTCACAACATACCCCAATTGGGGATGCCATAGTCTCACTGGCTCCAGACGGGAGCAGTTGAGATTCTTGTGCGGTATTCACTGTAAAAAAAAAAAAAAAAAAAATAATACCCTTTCGATGAGCTCTTGAACATAGAGAGGGCTATTTATTCGAACTGGGTTTTGTTAGAGCAGCTTTATTGGGCGGCGTGGATTTTGTTAGCATTGCACGGAGTGGAGTAGTGGGAAAATGATGTAAATAAAAAAAAACGACATTCTTCTGGAGTATTTGGATAATATGGACGTATTGTTAATTTGAAACTGAATATATCAATTCAATAATAGTGACTAGGATTTTGTAATATCACGACGACGATGAGTGACAACTTCTAGGACTCTTAACCCGGTGGTGGCAGGTTTGAAAAACTATTGGGTATATTAAAATAAATGTAGGTAGGTACATTATTGCCCATCGTTCCAGGGGACAAGAATAGAAAATTTGATGGAAATGGGTTTTAACTGTTAGTCTGTTTTTAGTGATTA
Organism: Limnephilus marmoratus; assembly: GCA_917880885.1. Classification (NCBI taxonomy): domain Eukaryota; kingdom Metazoa; phylum Arthropoda; class Insecta; order Trichoptera; family Limnephilidae; genus Limnephilus; species Limnephilus marmoratus. Next base: position 9,932,694 of record OU862922.1, read on the forward strand.
GTTCCAAATAGCCAGGTAGAGTACGCGCAAAACTTAAATGCCGACCTGAGATAAGATCCATTCTCGCGAGTTACGAGTGAAGGTTACAATGTAATATTTTTTACAAACGCATCGTTTTGAATACACCAGTTAATACATATTGGAAATACGTGTTAAGTGAAATAAATATGATGTTCACATAACAGACCACAATAATTAATAATGCTACCGGAAATTTACTTAAATCCACTATTATTTGGGGCTATAAATCGGTTTGTTTGGTATTTAAACGCTATTTAATACTTGCTTTTAACGGCATACGGTTGCCTAAATAGTGGTACTTATCCGCCCCCTCAATACACGTACACAACGTGAAATATAAGTACGTTTAAGTGAATATGGTACTCTAAAGTTGTTATGTAATAACTGGTGCGTTTCAAAACAAACAGTAAAATAACTGTAGAAATGTGCTCAATTATTTCACATTGAACTAATGTCACGAGTAATAATAATTACATAGCAGAAATTGTTTATAAGTAAACTGTTTTTATTAATCATCAAACAGTATTAACACGCTTGCATCTAGTGGTTGCATTCCAGAACCCGAATTCCATTGCAAGTCCGACGCCACGCCTTATGCACCGCGCCACAAATAACATCTGTGTTCGTGAAATTTCAAGCAAAGCTACCGGTTTTTAATTCAAGAATCCGCCAAAAGATGTCGCTACATTCATCAACAGCTCGCATATGGACGTTTATTCCCTAGGTATAAGTGGTAGGATTTATAGGCGGCTATATGCAATATATATTACATACGCCGTCATTGCGTGTCTCGGTTAATTTGTCATGGTTACTTTGTTTCGGTGACTAGCTGTCACTGGATCACAGTGGATCCGAGGAACTTCCTATTTTTAGAACCAGTTCCTATCGGATTTATAAAATGGTCACCAATACTCAAACTGGGCGAAGCCGAAGCAAAAGCCGCCAGCAGGGCCTAGCAGCAAAAACCTGCGGAGCGGGTTTTTAACTGCTATTTGAATGATAATATTTTGGAATGTGTAAAAGAAATAAAAAAAATAGTAAAAAACACTAATATTGGTAATTCAGCTAGCCTTAAAGTTTTAATTGAGTAGAAATCTGGGAGTCAATGTGTCCAGGAGTGACGGAAGTATGAATGCATCTCTCCGAGGGCCGAGAGAGTCCGACTGGAGAGGTCAAAAGGTCTTCCTCAACCAGTCTCTCGCAGTTGGTGGGCGGATGCGTCCGCCGCCAAGACCCAAAAAAACCTCACCCCGCGAACCCCTGCTATGACCACGATAGAGATGTTGGTTATCCAATAAATGGATCCAGGGGCAACGGTACCCACACGCGCCTTTCAAATAAGAAGTACCCTGTGTTTAGAGCGTTTAACCAGCCAGCGGACGAAAATCCACATTTCGTCGAAAGTTGTTCTTACGATCGTGCAGGGCGGTTACAACGAGAAAGATTAATTATTCTCCGTACCAGCTTTTTAAAATTATAACTCAATATCGAATTTATTTTAATCCAAATTAGCTTTAATTTATACCTTCATCCAAAAATGCTGAAAAGCGTGATGATAAAGCTATTAAAATAATGTACTTTTTGTAATTATTTTTTGATTATAAGTATTTATCATTTTTCAATTATGTCTAATTTAATAAGAATGTAAAAAAAAATCTGAAATATATTAGTTTGTAAGTGCGCAAATAAATACACAAATGGACCAATTTTCGTCAAGAAACACATGTACGTACATATTTTTTAATGATTTTATTGAAACTAAAATTTGCTAGATAATGTATTGATTTATTTTACAGCATGATTATATTATTTGAAATGGGTGTGGTATAATACAAAATATTTTTTGAAAATTGAACAAATCTGCCAACGACCTATGGAATAACCTTGTTATACTAAAAATTAAAAAAAATCTAAAAATTTATTACATGCGAATGCTAGATAAAAGAACAATCTTTCGAAATCCATTTATAATTTTTTGTGGAAAAGAGTCAATACGTCTAAAATCTGTTCAGAAAATGACATATTTCTGGTTTTCTCTGGTAATGCCCTCTTAATGCTTTTCTCCTATCCCGACATCATAGTAACATTTAAACGTTAAAGACCATCTGACACGAAAGACTAAAATAATTTTCAACCTAGAACTTTATCCTCTAAAGTTCGATAATGGGATTTCTCTAATATTAGGTACCTACACCATTTTGGGGTTGTTGGTATGGAGCGAATGGAGGGGGTGGGGGGGGGGGGGGCATTTGGTTTCACAGTGGTCTGTGCGAACAATTATTATTGACCTGCACTATAGGTTATGTTTAACGGGGGGTGAGATTACTACGCTTGGATGGGTTGATTAATTCATTATGTTAATGGATTAAAAACTGAATACAAAATACTACCTACATTTAAAATACTTTAAAACAATTTGTTATATTCCATCGCATTTAAAACATTATTTTAAAGCACGTACTTCGATAGTTTTTATGCATTTAAGGATGTCCTAGATTTAAGGATGTCGGTGTCGTTACATTCTATTTTCAAGCGTGGGAAAAACGTTAAGGTTAGCTGGAAAGTAAGCGTGTAAATTATTCATAAAAATATGCTTTTGTAAATCATGAAATCAATACTGCGATGGTTTATAAAACCCCGTAAATACAAAACGAATACACCGCAATACTTGTTACAAAGTAGGTAAACTCAATATTATTAAATAATGGATATTCGAAGAAAGCATATTAAGTGAAACTTCTTTAGCACCGTCGTGATTTGAAACTCGGATAAAACGGAAACGATACTAAAAAGAGACAAACAGCATCTGTAGGATTTACCCTGAATGAGATAGAATGAAACCATTGGCCGCTTTGATCACTTTTCAAGGCACCTATTGGTTAAGATTGTGTGGGCGAAAGTTTCACTTCTACTGCATTTTTTTAAAGAAAGACAAACATGCCCGGGTTACGAATAACCTGACAATATTTGAAAATCTCCTACTACCACAAAGTAAGCGGAAAGTGATGCTTGTGTTGTGATGGAGGACTTAGTCAGCCGAGGAATCAAATCAAGGAATGGGTGGGACGCAAAAGCGATGGAAACTCGGTCACCGACAGGTCAACTTTGTGGTTTATCCTAATTACAATTATAATAATAATAAAAAAAATAGTTTGTAATTCACCGCTATAGAAGTGAAACTAGAAAGTCGCTTTCTTTTGCCTGTTTATTTTAAAATGGTTTGAAGATTTGATATTGATTTATAAAAATATATGTTTATTTTTTTTTGGATTTCGTAGGATTCGAACATCCGTCCGCTGGATTTCTCTGGCCGCTGAGATTTGCGACGCACTATACCGCTGCGCTGTGGGACGCGCTCGGCGAGGCGCGAATTTACGCATTATATTCCGACGAACCGTAAAAACAAAGCGGCTAATGAGCGCAGACCTATTGTAGTTTCCGTTTTATATCTCAATAACAGGAGCCTTGAGCGTAGTTTGATGCTTCGAATTTCAAATCCGAAATTCACTTCAATAATAATTGGATAATTTGTAGATCGCCGTTTTCGTGAAAAATAACTTCATGTACAATGTATTATGAATTCTTAGGCTCTATCTCTTTTATATGTCAACATAAAAGAGATTGTTAAGAATATGCCCAGTAAACCACTCTGTTATCTTCGTGATATCAATAATTACACCTTCCCCCTTATTGAAATCCCACTCCAACACATACGAGTAAATATTTGTGTACCCATATCTCCTGATGAAGAAACGGTGAGTACTCTCGGTAGACGAATAATTTAAAATAAAGTGATTTTAAATAAATGCTTGTGTTCATACATTAAATGATGTTTTAAACAATGTTTATTTATTAATTTTCAACGCCCTGGCGGGCTTTTACATGAGAAGTTCATGTTACAGAGACATATGTTTATAATACAGTTTTTAAGTAAAAAAGATGAAACTAGTAAACATCATATGAAAGATAGGTATACAGATAAATTTAAGGAAAGATAATGAATTACAAATAAAAGAGAAAGTTTTTATTTTGCAGATGGCGTAGAAATAAACCAGTATGTTAGTAATTACAAAATTTACAGTGACTGACTAATTGTGATGTTCGTGACAAAAGACATAAAAAGAAAACGGAAACAAGGTTTTACATTGTAGATTAATACGGAAATACACAAATATGTGCAATAGCCCCTATGTGTTTTTTTTTTGTACATGAATACCGCACAAGAGTCCCAACTGCTCCCGTCTGAAGCCAGTGAGACTATGGCATCCCCTATTGGGGTATGTTGAGAGGCTGAAGGTAGTGGGAAGGAGAAGGAGATAGGGAAGAGGAAGGTGGGGAAGTACCTGGCTATTCAGATCTGGTCACCAAACAAATGGTAATGCCATTTCAAGCAACGTTTCAATTCTGAATGGTGGTCTTAGACCAGGGCGATACTGAGAGTATATTCCACTCTGGAACGTGCCGCACACTATATAATATTTTAAACTAGCTGGGTTACCCGGCTTCGCTCAGGACAACATTCGAGAGTGTTTTGGAATGTTTCACATTGATGTTCCCGATTTCTTATTCCCGAACATTCCACAATTTTCCAGCATGTTTCGGAATGTTCTGGAACTTTCTGGAATGCTCTCAAATTCTCTGACTGGGGTGTCCGGCTTCGCTCAGGGAGTTAATGTGAGATTGATTGAATCCACGACGGATCTTGCTTTATATACCTCATATGGGTAGCCCCATACAAAAGACTTCAAATGCCCCAGAATAATGTTCCAGATCATTCGGCAACATTCAGGAGTGTTCTAGAAAGTTCCAAAATGATCTGGGATGTTCTCGAATGTTTCTGAATTTTCCATCCTATTCCCGAACATTCCACAACATTCCATAATGTTCTGCTCTGCTACTCCTTCCAGAACTTTCACAGCTTTATCGAACCTTCTAGAACTTTTCGAAACCTTCTAGACTCACCGACGTACTCCGCCACTCCTGCCAGAACTTTTTGCCGCTTTATCGAACCTTATAAAACTTTCCGAATCTTTCTAGACTCACCAACATACTCCGCTACTCCTTCCAGAACTTTCTACCGCTTTGTAGAACCTTCTAGAACTTTTCGAAACCTTTTAGACTCACTGACGAACTCCGCCACTTCTTCCAGAACTTTCTACAACTTGATCGAACCTTGTAAATCTTTCCAGAACCTTCTAGATTCACCGACATACTCCAACACTCCTTCCAGAACTTTCTACAGCTTTATCGAACCTTACAGAACTTTCCGGGACCTTCTAGACTCATCGACATACTCCGCCACTCTTTCCGGAACTTTCTACGGCTTTGCGAACCTTCTAGAACTTTTCACTTCTAGACTCACCGACATACTCCACCACTCCTTACAGAACTCTGTACAGCTTTACCGAACCTTCTAGAACTTTTCGAAACCTTCTAGACTCACTGACGAACTCCGCCACTCCTTCCAGAACTATCTACAGCTTAATCGAACCTTATAGAACTTTCCAGAACCTTTAAATTCGCCGACATACTCCACCACTCTTTTCAGAACTCTGTACAGCTTTACCGAACCTTCTAGAACTTTTCGGAACCTTCTAGACTCACCGATATACACAAGGAGTGGCGGAGTTCGTCAGTGAGTCGAAAAGGTTTCGAAAAGTTCTAGAAGGTTCGGTAAAGCTGTACAGAGTTCTGTAAGGAGTGGTGGAGTATGTCGGTGAGTCTAGAAGGTTCGAAAAGTTCTAGAAGGTTCGCAAAGCCGTAGAAAGTTCTGGAAAGAGTGGCGGGGTATGTCGATGAGTCTAGAAGGTCCCGGAAAGTTCTGCAAGGTTCGATAAAGCTATGGAAAGTTCTGGAAGGAGTAGTGTAGTATGTCGGCGAATCTAGAAGGTTCTGGAAAGATTTACAAGGTTCGATCAAGTTGTAGAAAGTTCTGGAAGGAGTGGCGGAGTTCGTCAGTGAGTCTAGAAGGTTTCGAAAAGTTCTAGAAGGTTCGATAAAGCTGAAGAAAGTTCTGGAAGGAGTGGTGGAGTATATCGGTGAGTCTAGAAGGTTCCGGAAAGTTCTGTAAGATTCGATAAAGCTGTAGAAAGTTCTGAAAGGAGTGGTGGAGTATTTCGGCGAATTTAAAAGGTTCTGGAAAGTTCTAGAAGGTTCGATAAAGCTGAAGAAAGTTCTGGAAGGAGTGGTGGAGTATATCGGTGAGTCTAGAAGGTTCCGGAAAGTTCTGTAAGATTCGATAAAGCTGTAGAAAGTTCTGAAAGGAGTGGTGGAGTATTTCGGCGAATTTAAAAGGTTCTGGAAAGTTCTAGAAGGTTCGATAAAGCTGAAGAAAGTTCTGGAAGGAGTGGTGGAGTATATCGGTGAGTCTAGATGGTTCCGGAATGTTCTGTAAGGTTCGATAAAGCTGTAGAAAGTTCTGAAAGGAGTGGTGGAGTATTTCGGCAAATTTAAAAGGTTCTGGAAAGTTCTAGAAGGTTCGATAAAGCTGAAGAAAGTTCTGGAAGGAGTGGTGGAGTATATCGGTGAGTCTAGATGGTTCCGGAATGTTCTGTAAGGTTCAATAAAGCTGTAGAAAGTTCTGAAAGGAGTGGTGGAGTATGTTGGCGAATTTGAAAGGTTCTTGAAAGTTCTATAAGGTTTGATTAAGCTGTAGATAGTTCTGGAAGGAGTGGCGGAGTTCGTCAGTGAGTCTAGAAGGTTTCGAAAAGTTCTAGAAGGTTCGATAAAGCTAAAGAAAGTTCTGGAAGGAGTGGTGGAGTATATCGGTGAGTCTAGAAGGTTCCAGAACCTTCTAGATTCGCCGACATACTCCACAACTCCTTCCAGAACTTTCTTCAGCTTTATCGAACCTTCTAGAACTTTTCAAAACCTTCTAGACTCACTGACGAACTCCGCCACTCCTTCCAGAACTTTTTACAGCTTTATCGAACCTTACAGAACTTTCTGGAACCTTCTAGACTCATCGACATACCCCGCCACTCTTTCCAGAACTTTCTACGGCTTTGCGAACCTTCTAGAACTTTTTGAACCTTCTAGACTCACCGACATACTCCACCACTCCTTACAGAACTCTGTACAGCTTTACCGAACCTTCTAGAACTTTTCGAAACCTTCTAGACTCACTGACGAACTCCGCCACTCCTTCCAGAACTATCTACAGCTTAATCGATCCTTATAGAACTTTCCAGAACCTTTTAAATTCGCCGACATACTCCGCCACTCCTTGCAGAACTTTCTACGGCTTGTTTGAACCTTATAGAACTTTTCGAACCTTCTAGACTTACCGACATACTCCACCACTCCTTCCAGAACTTTCTACAGCTTTATCGAACCTTACAGAACTTTCCGGGACCTTCTAGACTCACTGACGAACTCCGCCACTCCTTTCAGAACTCTGTACAGCTTTACCGAACCTTCTAGAACTTTTCGAAACCTTCTAGACTCACTGATAAACTCCGCCACTCCTTCCAGAACTTTATACAGCGTGTTCGAACCTTATAGAACTTTCCTGAACCTTCTATATTCGCCGAAATACTCCAGGACTCCTTCCAGAACTTTCCGGGACCTTCTAGACTCACCGACATACTCCACCACTCCTTACAGAACTCTGTACAGCTTTATCGAACCTTCTAGAATTTTCCGGGACCTTCTAGACTCACCGACATACTCCGCAACTCCTTCCAGAACTTTCTACGGCTTTACAAACCTTCTAGAACTTTTCGAACCTTCTAGACTCACCGACATACTCCACCACTCCTTACAGAACTCTGTACAGCTTTACCGAACCTTCTAAAACTTTTCGAAACCTTCTAGACTCACTGACGAACTCCGCACCTCTTCCAGAATTTTCTACAGCTTTGTCAAACCTTATAGAACTTTCCGGAACATTCTAGACTCGCTGTAGTTTTATCGAATCGTCTAGAAGTTTCCGGAAATTTCCTGAAATTTCTGGAGTCTTCTTGAATTTTCTAGAGTCTTCTTAGAACTTCCAGCCCTTATATCTTCAAAAGCACACCCTTTAGGTAAAATCGAATACCCTTATTCCCTAGGGGGGATAGAGATCTACCACACCATATAACTTCCTTTATCGTACCGAGACTCGTTTCTGAGTTTTTGCGTTCCGCACGTTTTTTTGGACTTTCTTTTATAATATATATATTGATTAATAATTTGTGAAATAACACAAATCAATCAAATAAAATTTATTTGCCACGCCGGGATTCGATCCCGCGACCTTCGGTGTGCGAGTCAAGATCCTAAGTATCAAAATCCTAAGTATCAAAATATACTACATAAAAATATCATTCAGGTATTTCTTAAATAACGGTGTACTCGTAATAAATATACCGATATTAGAGGTGCATAGTAATAATAACATTGGAATGATTTGTATAGTGCCGTTTTTGCGAAAAATCACCTGAAAGGCGCTATTATGTATACTCATTTAATTAAAATGGTGCCACGAAGTAAGTAATATCAAAATGATGGAAGAAACAATATAAATTACAATAAAACGTTTTTCTGAGAAGCCAGACTTAAAGTTTTCCTCAAAACACTTGTTCGCTATAAATTTAACGGTTATGATTTTCAGTAGAGATGGGTTCTAAGTTTCTCTCTGAATTCTGTTGAGCTTTTAATGCGTCTTAGCTTAGGGAGGAGTTTAGTTTGAGCTTTAAGGGTACTCCTACGTATACTTGTGCGACGAGCAACGAGGCTAACTGGAGTGATGCTTCAAGTCTGATAATCAGTCTTAATTCCGAGGCAGGTTCACTATAATTCAGGGCGAAATCATATTATTAATGTAATTCTGTTAAGTATCAAGTGGTACTACGGTAATGCTTAATAATAAATACGGCTGAAAAGGGACGGATTCAGATACCAGCGATTTTGACCGGATAAAAATAATAATGTTTCAATAGGCCACTTGCATCACATTTTTTAAATTTTTTTTCCGGTTTAGGCAAATATTCTAAGACATTCAGTATTTTTTTTAATCGTTTTTTTGAATACCTGGCGATTTTTTGAAAATTTCAATCCGAGCAATAAAAAGCACCAAAATATGATTATTATTATTATAGCCATGGTACGACTACCATGATACTGGCAAGATCCTACTATGGTGGTTTTGATACAGCAAATGAATTTTGTAAAGCGAAATTTATGCCAAATAATAAAAAGAAAAATAAATTTTCTATCTATCTATATAAATAAAAATGAATCGCCGAAATGTATGTACGCGTATAACTTCCGACTGCACCAAATTGGATAACTCTTTTTTTTTGTGTTCATTATTGACAGAACAAGGTTTGTATAAAACTACTGGTGAGCTCTGGCATTTTGAAATTTGTATAAAAAATTGCAATTGGTGGCACGCGTGCGGGAGGGGGAAGGGGGACTCGGGTAGCGGATTCGCGAGAGGGGAGAGGGGAACCTGGGAGGGGGGAAGGCAACTCGGGAGGGGGGTTCGCGGGACGGCAAGAGGGGGAGTGGAGTGGGGAGAGGGAAGGTGGAGGAGGCGAAATGGGAACATGAAAGGGGAAGGGGACGCGGGAGAGGAAGGGGACGAATGGGAAAGGACACGCAGGGAGAAACAATTTATTCATTAAATGGCGTAGCAACGCATGCCGGGTACCAGCTAGTTTTTAAATACATATATGGTCGTTAATCCTTTTTTTAAAGACAAACATTCCCGAGTTACGAATAACCTGACAATATTTGAAATCTTTTACCACCACCACAGTAAGCGTAAACTGTTGCTTGTGTGATAGAGGACTTAGCCATCCGAGGAATCGAACACGCAACGCTTGGGTAGAACCCAAACGCGATGCCAACTCTGCCACTAACCAAATATTGTTAATCTTCACTTAACATATTCCGCGATGAGTGTAGGTGAAAAACTTTCTTACATTTCGACAATATTTGAAAATAATGAATCGTTGTACCTATACACGAAGCTTCCAGTAGAACGGGAGTTAATAAATGCAAACGCACCGTGAAATCCCCAGGTATGCGAGCAATAAAATCTCACTAGATATTAAAGCATTCATTAGCGACGGCAGATAGGAATGCTTCCATTCTGCTGATTTAAGTAGGTGTTATTAATGTTTTGATGGGCCGGGTTCCAAAAGGCGCCGGGCCCGCCTCTGGGGTCCGCCCCCGGCCCGCCTACCGACCGCGACCCGCCCAAAGACAGGCCATCAAACGCCTTCTGGCAACTCGCAACTCGACGCAGTCTTACGTTTAAAAACTGGAGCGATTGGCTACCATTGGTACAGTGACCTGTTTCATGGTTACATTGGTAAGTTAGTTCTGCAGGCCGGAAGATAGTATATGTATGCTGTCGGTGGCGGAGATAACCATCGGGAACGTAGAAATGAATGCTCTCCAATCATAGCAGAGTTTTCAAACCATCCAAGAATCAGTCTGAAAAAATGTGACACAATATTACACACATCCGTGGATAGTTCATTTCGAGCATGCCGAAAAGAAAGTCGGTAGTATAGAACCACGGGTAGTAGTTATACCGCGAACTCCAAATTATCCATCCACCTCCAAATCTAAAGAAATTGTAAAAAAACTAGCAGGCCCTGCGGGCGGCGTTTGGTTCGGCTTCACCCAGTTTGAGTGTAGGTAACCATTTTATAAACCCGATCCGATAAGAACTGGTTCCAAAAATAGCCAGTTTCTCGGATCCACTGTAAACCATCACCGAGTAAAGTAACCGTGACAGGCAATGACGCCATATGTAATCTCTCCATATCCGGAAAGATACTTAAATTATATTAATCCGTCGTACCTAGGGAAGAAACGTCCACATGCGAGCTGCTGACGGAAGTAGCGATATTTTGTATCGAATTCTTGAATTCAAAACCGAATTATAACAGTAGCTTTGTGTGAAATGTGGCGCGGCGCGTAAAGCGTGGGGTCCGACATGTACTCGTAGCTGGGTTCTGAAATTCAACCAAGCAGACGCTACGGTAATATACTGTTCGATATAAAAACCCGGGTATAATTTTGTACAATAATTACCAGAACAATGCCAATATGGGTATAAAATGTCAGCCGACTTGTCCATGTTTCCGAGATTAGACACGATTTTAGATTTTCACGGCCAAAAGTATTATCGTTATTTATTTTTGGGGTGTTATGCCTGTTGTGCTACCTCCTTTTTTAGCCAATTTTTCGGACAGCGTTGTAGTGTCCATCATCAGGGCAGATGTGTCCAAGATCAGTACAGATGTGTCCGTCATCAGGGCAGATGATTCCAAGACCCTGGTGGAGACTCGTTTTAAACTTCGGGCGTTAAACAAGCATTATTGTCTGGCCTCCCTAGTTGGGAAAGAGAGACAGAGGTCGCTCATCTAGTTGGGAAAGAGAAACAGAGGTCGCCCATATACGAAATGACGCAAGACTGATACCAATCGGCTCACCAAGAATCAGTAAAACTGACAACGCGGACGTTTGATAGACAAAAAGTCAAAATCACATCGAAAAAATGCCTAATACATACAATTAGAGACTCGGTTTAAACTCCAAACTATGAAATTACTGAAAAATTAACAATAAATAATTATTGTGGGACACAATTTTATAAAATTATATCATCGATCAAATTTTAAAAAGTACAGTTTATCGACAGCTAAACTATGACAAATATCTAAAGTTTATTGATTATTAAATTATAACGAATAAAAAATCTCGTTGACAATGTTGGCAAATTCTGTCACCTGTCTGGCATTTTACAACGCATGACAAGAGTGGTTCTGTCACTTTGAGTGCCTACATATAAACAGGAACATTCTTTAATTATAATAATATATACATTTACATCCAATGATCATGTAGATAGCTACTTCAGCGTAGATCAGATTGTGGCTAATTATACTCGTAATAATTGATGCAGGAATTTCGTAGAACTGATTAAGTATTAGGTATGTAGGCTAACAAGGAAGACCCATTACGATGGTGAGTGACGCACCGGAATGATCTTAATCGGAATATCTGTGACGATTTGGGAGGCGGGTATGGGTACCGCCGGTATGGGAATCATTTATTGGATAAGCAACACCTCTGCCATAGGTCACCCCAAGTGGTCCGCTTCGTTTGGTGAATTATCAGGGGTAACCGGATTCATGGGGTGAGGTTTATCCGGGTCTAGGCGGCTGATATGTCTGCCCACCAGCTGCATGGCATGCCTTGTCGCGAGGGAATGATTGAGGGAATCCCTTTGATTTCTCTAGCCGTACTGTCTCGGAACATCGCCTTGCACCGCAGTGGGAGGAATCCATCACTCTTGGACACACTGACCCTCAGATTCCTACCCGCCCTTAATACCTTTTTCCTTCCAAGATCTCCTCTCCTTCCTTTCCTAAAAAGACCCTTCACACAGCATCCCGAGAGAGGGGAAATATCTTCCTCAGGGCCTCCTGTGTGGAGCTAATGTAAAAAAAGGCGTAGGACTGGAGGATGAATTTCCAGATTTCTGGGAATTAAAAAGACCTTTTATACACCTCTATTCAGAGGAAAACTACTGTGGACAAATAATAGTTATAAAAGTTGACCTAGTTATAAAAGTGCACCAAAAGCTGTGTTTGCAAAAACTCTCCTCATTGACCCTGTCACATATTTTTAAATTTAATTTATTTTACATAAAAAACTTTAATACACTCGGTTTATTTCAAGAAAAATTGTATTCAAATGAAATTATTCAAGAATACGCGTCATGACAGGTGTAAAGGAAATATAATACAAGATGCTTCAAACAACAATGAAATTATTGCACTTTGAACAGCAGCGTAAATACGTGATATATGTATTATAGCGCTGCAATCGGTGTCGAATCTACATCACGACTCATAAGCAAATGTGTGTACCATTACACCACGAAAAACTTAAAGAAAATAATAAGACTGTAGACCCCTATTAGCCAAAATTAAAAATAGATCTGAATAGCCAGGTACTTCCCCACCTTCCTCTACTCCATATCCTTCCCCTCCCCACTACCTGTAGCCTCACAAAATACCCCAATTGGGAGTGCCATAGTCTCACTGGCTCCAGGCGGTTGGTAGCAGTTGGGAATTTTGTGCGATATTCACAAAAACAAAAATAAAACGTTCGAAGTGGCCAAGAAAAATATTTTATTTACTGAGTAATTAATATTTCTAAATGTTTATTAGGCTGAACGGTTTCTTGGCGATTAGAGACGTAAGTATATTTTTTATAATCTCGATTATTCATTTTTTTGAAACCTCATTAATTCTAACATGTCATTGGCAAAGCTTCATTGTCTTTGTGTGTCAACGAAAAGCTTTAAAAGTATGTTAGCCAATTAAAAGAGATATTCAAATCATTTGATAAGGTCAAACACCTCCGAGACACAACTAAAATACCACCAACAGTGGCGTGCGGAATACTGGTAATATCGTATTTACTTGATCCGTTGTAAATTTGGCAACGCAATAATGGGTTCGTGGCGTGAGGTTTGTCTGGGTCTTGGCGGCGGATGTTACTGCCCACCAGCTACATTGCAGGCCGGATCGGGAGAGAATGGTTAAGGGTGTCCCTTGGACATCTCCAGCCGTAGGTACTCTCTCGGAAAATCGCTTTTCAGCGCAGGGGATGGATTCAAACGTCCGTCACTCCTGGACACACTAACCCCCAGAATCCTACCCACCCCTAATACCCTTTTCCTTCCCAGAACTTCCTCTGCTTCCTTTCTTAAAAAGACCCTCCACACAGCATTCCCAAAGACGACATAGGCCCTGAGGGGAATTATTTTCATCAGGGCCTCCTGTGTGGAGCTAATGTAAAAAATGTGCTTGTGATAATGCAAAATCTATGGAATAAAAAATGGTTTTATTATTATTATACTCACCAATTTCATAATCTGTAATGTGCGTTATTCTTGCGTAGATTTATTTACATTCAATGAACTCAAATTTGCTTTGAATTAAATGTCATTTTAAAAATTCTAACTGCTTACGTGAAAATCAAATATTCGGTTCCATGCCAACTCGGAATAAAGTCAATTCAATATTTTTTGAAAAGCCATTAAAAGCTATGAAAAAAGTAATTTTAAAATAGCCCATAACCCTAAACTAACCCTAACTAACCTATTTTTTTTTCATCGCTTTAACTTTTCTGAGGAGGTTCCGAGTTGACTTCCATTCTGAGTTGTCCGGTTACCAAATATTCAGAAAAGCGTTAAAGTTTGTAGGCACCGACTATAATATAACATTTAAACAGAAAATCATTTTTATTGTATTTTTTAAATGGGAATTATAAATATCTCATGATTTTTCACGAGTCTGCGGTAGTAGTAATAATATTTCGTCAATGCTGTAAAAATAAATTGAACTTTTCTTTGTTAACATTGGTAGTAATTACAAACAGAAATACATTGGTACGTCCATTAATAAAATGAAAAATTCTAAAAATAACATCTGTATTATCAAAAAGAAATCAGTACGCCCGTGCCAGAAGATGTGGTCTCGGACGTTTCAGCTGAGCCAAAATATAATTTATTACATTCAAGATGACAGCTCAATTCATCTCGAACTTTAACAATACTTAAATACGCGGCCCATTAAACAGCTAAATATAAAGTACTTTTACTTAAGTGCTTCCACGCACACTTTTGCCAGCGACACATTTTAAAGTAGCTGCAAAATCATCTCTCTTGTAAATTCTTCGTGATTTTATTAACAAAGAATAAAGGTGATTACAAGTACGTGGGTTTTTAGTTTTTACACGTATTTGTAAATATAATAATGTACCTAAATATAATGCCTGATTTTATGTGTGTGAAAATTTTGGAATGGCAAATTTTGATATGACGTAAATACATAACACAGCTTCTTCCGTCAGGAGTTTTTAGGTTCAGGCAACTAACGTCACCTCGAAATATCATTAGTTCATTACTCATTAACATCATAAGGTACAAAGAAAATATCCATTTTACTTTCAAAGCATAAGTCAACATGCACAGCATACTATTTGTTCAATATTTTTGGATCGTTGAATAACAAAAATGTGTAGAATCACGGATGGAATAAAGGTATATCATAAGAAAATTAATGCTACCTTAAAAAGTTCCCAGTAAACTGTTTCTAAGGTTATTTAATATTTGTTTATCTACTACTCTTGTCACAAATCTCTTAATAAATGTAATACTAATAGTGATGGGGGTAGCAAATGTAAAATCGTGTAATGTCCAGTGTTTTAAATATAAGGGAACGTACCCATACTACGTGACACTTTTAGGGGGGGGTGGGGGTCTTCAAAAGGTCACGCTCCATACAAATGAGCGGCAGGTTGCTGTGGTTGTGTCATCTCCAAGCATAAACTTTCGAATTAAAGTGTGTTTATCGGAAGTGATCTGCCAGGTAAGTATTTTTCTGTGTCTACATATTTGTAAATAGTAAAATTAGATAGAATTTAAGAATTCTTAATAAATTGTGCAGCGCCCTTGAGGTGATTTTTCACAAAAATTATCCATTTATTATTAGGTATTATTTATTTTTTGATCCTCGTTTAGGCACCTTTGTCTATCAGCAGGCAGGCACAAAGTGCAAACCTACGGGAAATAAAAGGCTTTCATTTCCCATTGTTCCAAATGCACTCAGTTACATACTTACTTTTATGAGAATTAAGATTTTAACATTAGTACGGGCCATATCGTCGCGGCGAATCCATCAACGCTTAATGCCACATTCACAACGGGAGTCTTTTAGTGCGGTGCAATTATCGCCAGACTGATTTTGTATGGAATCTGACATGCCTGGGCTGTTCAATGTCCAGTCATTCACACGTTGCTGTTGAATGCTATGTTTGACTCAAAAAAGAAGTCAGAAACTTTTTGACTCAGTATGAACAGAGCAATTGAATTGAGAAATTTGTCAGGAATTTTTAGACTCCAATTTGAATAGGGCAGTCAAGTAATATTCAGTCAGAAATAAGCAATGAGCTTTTGGACTTACAACATAAAAAAAGCAATTGGCTGTAGCATCGATAGTAAGGGAGCTTTTTGACTCTGTACATGAACAATTCGAATCGCAAGACAAATTGGTCAGGAAATTTGTCCGGTTAGGATCTTCTTCGGCACTCATATGTGGCATTCGATGCACATGTCCGGCCCATCTTAGTCTTTGGAGCCATAAATGGGTGAAGAGTCTGGGAGCTTGGTAAATATCATAGAGCTCATTATTGGCGGAATCTAAGAATCTTCGAAGTACTTTTCTTTCGCAGATGTCCAGGTGTTCCGCTGACTTTGCTGTCAGTGAGCCGCTTCATTCTTAATATTTACAATGGTAATTGGCTAGAGAATACGCATTAATTTCAAAACGATTTTAAAAACATTAATAAACACAAGGCAACTATTTCGCAAGTATTATTATACTATCAAGTAAGTACAAAGCAATTAACATCTCACTTAATTAAGCTCTCGTAATACCTTGCCTCTGTTTTACAAAACAAACAACTTTTAATGCCAAAGAAAACACTCATTAACGTCAGACGTACAATACAAAAATTGCTAAAAATATATCCAGAGATTAAAATAAATCACTTTCAAATTCTCAAGAGAAACATTGTTTCCAAATTCAAGAATAAAAATAATCTGTTTTCCTTTCGTTTGATTTGAATTCCAGCAAAGTCTACAAAGATTACAACTTACTGTTGGTGAAATTTTGAATAATCCTTGACCATATTAGGAATTGCCAATGACATAAATTTTTGTCATATTTATTTATTAATTCATTTATTATTTAATTAAATTTTTCAATATATATTTTTATATTATTAAATCCCTTTAAACTGATTGATATCAGTTTGTCAACGGGTTCTTTTAACATTTACTTTAAATAAATTAAAACAGGTACATAAAATATACACATTATTACACGGTGGTTCCATGACAGTTAATCCACCGACAATTGGCCCCCGGGCACAACGTTTCGATTCTAGAGGGTTTCACCAAAACTAAACGCTGAAAATCACAATAATTTAACTTTTTATTTTACTGAAATACTGACCCTAAGAGGGTATCAGCTGTTGCTTCTGCAACTTGGTATTTACTACATACGATTTCATGACAGTTGATCACCCGACCGTTACCCCCCCCCCCCCCCCCCCCGTTATCCACCCTCCCCCCCTCCCCCCGAGAATACTTGTTTGCAAATGTGCAGTCCGTTTAGGGAAAATACAGTACCTATACCTAATTACAAAAAATATATATCTAAATGACCCCGAAGGATATGCAGAGAGGATGTACCGCCGAATAACCAAGTATAAAACTTATTTTTATTCAAACACATCAAGGAAAAAATCTACTTGTCTTTATACTATGTACACCAGCGCAAAAGTAAAAAAAAGACTCTTTACTTTATACTTTTGTATAAGCTTTCCCTGACGAAGGAACGTTTGTTCCGAAACCGGTCGGATTTGCGCATCATATAAGTGGTTTATACAAAGTTGAATTATTTCATTTAAAAAAAAAAGACACATTTTATTAAGGGTATCGTTTAAGTCGATTTTACGTTTGAAATTGGTAAACAATGCATAAAAAGTTATAACTTTATAGTAAAAACCTTCCCGGTGGTCTTACATCAGGGCGGTACTGTGCGTATTTTCCACTCCAGAACGTGCCGAATATATACCTTATATTATGTTTAACTGATTAAATTGTGAAATAACACAAATCAATCAAATTAAAATTTACGTGCGACCGCCGGGATTTGAGCCCGCGACCTCCGTATCGCTAGCCCAGAGCATAACCCCTCGACCACGGTTAATAATATTTTGAGATATTCCTCGCTAAAGGACTCAGTCTTAATTAATTGCAGGCAATCACGACGTTATTCAAACCAAATCGCCGCTAAATGGTGTCAGGAGTAGTAATTGTTTGCAGGCTATCGACTCGATAACTTTATAACTATGAACAAGACGCATTAATTATTTAATTCTAAGGCTTCTATGAACGTATTAATTCTACATAATTGCTCTTACTGCTACGAGTTTTATTTGGTTATATTATTTTTTTCAATATTATTTTGAAGTTCTAGGTATAGCATAAAACTTAACATCAAAGATTTTGACATTTCATTTAATATCTGAAGTACGCATAAAATAATCCATTTGTCACTAGCGGAATCCACTATCAGATACGGAATAACGTCTTGGGGAAACTCGTGCAAGACAAATATAGGTGTTACTTTCAAACAATCCACAGTTCTATTACTAAGCTTTTAGTAAGCAAAAGCATTTAGCGCAAAGAAGAAATATAAAATTATACGAGTCAGTTAAAGCATTAACTCTTGGAGGAATATTATGGTTTAAAATTGTGCGTCAAAACCTAATGTCGGATTCCATATATAAAAAATGGTAGATCACGCACATAACACAAGTTAAGTCCGAAAAATACAAACAAATACGGGAAACAGACAATCACATATAATGTGCCTAGTATATTTAATAAGTTGCATATACATGTAAAAAGCGAATCACAATGCACCACCGATCTCAAAGAAAAAAAAAAATAAAGTTAATAGATCAAGATTTTTTATATTGATTCGATATGTTATCTTATTTTTAAAAATGAGTTTATTGCCTGTGTTATATTTATCTGTCAGTGTATTTTTTGCCTTTGTCTTACAGTTACCTAGTTAAAATCTTATTATTCTGTACTGTATCTATTTCCAACATTGTATTTTCTCGTCATTTGTGTGCTTTGGTGATATGTGATATGTTAAATCGATCTGATCACAAACTGCTCTGGCAGTTTGGCGGGTGCTTAAACGGAAGAATAAAAAATAAAAATAAATGTTTGAACATTGGTTTCATTATTATGTAAATAAAATGCAAAGACTAAACAATCAAATTCTTACTACGCGACCGAGAAAACACCTTAACACGCGCTTTAAAAACAAACAACCGGATTTATCGGCAGCATAATTTCGTGCATGTAATCTCTCAAACGTCAACGAGTCCAGACTTTTTAACAATGGACATATCACTTCCACAGAATAAACATTAAACAATGCAGAGATCAGGGCGCAGAAGACAGAAGAGCAGTGCATAGGGATTGCTAATCCGGATTTTACGATTCCTTGAAACACGAAATCCGGATATCGAACTAAACCGGATTTTGAAAAAATAAAATTCATTATTAATTTCCAATTTGAAATAACTACAAATTATTGGCAAATTAGACCGCTTAGAAATATATAAGATGCTAATACTGCAAATACGAGTAGAACACATATTTGTCTTTTAAATGATCGAATGTTTTTTAATTAGTCATTTTATAAGCCCAGAAAAAATGAAGTATCTGAAAAAGTGCTTTTAATCTCAAATGTATAAATGTGAAAATTTGAATTCTTTCGAAAATGATCGTAAAACATTTAAATATTCGTTCCTGAGTTTCTCGAAATAATATAAAACACGCTTTCTGGCGATGTTTTTTTGGTGAATAAATCAAAACAGGTGGCTGGTGTTAAACGGGAATTTAAACCTTATTGTCAACCACATAACGAGTGTTGTCGTTAGCCACCTGAACCCGAATTTTGCACGACGTGGTGACCTTACCTTAACCTTACGAAAAAGTTTTACTCCTGACTCATATAATATTCTCTCTCCTTACATTTAATTTTCTTTTTATTTTAACTAAAAAAAATGTTTTTCTTGCAACATAAATACACTTATTTGTTCTAAATCTTGTACATTCGAGTATTTAACATCGTTAATTAATCATGGTGTATATCTGTTTAGGAATATTTCTGTCCTGTTCCAAAACTCCTACCTACCTCCCTCTAACTACATTATGTGAAACCGGTGCAGTGATAAATTTAAACAAGTGAACATTGTATTATTATGATTAAGCGTCAATTTTTGTATTCTCGAAATGCGAGTGATAAATTACTAGTTTAAAAAAAAATTAAAATTAAAACTACTGGTGACCGTACAATCTATGCACAGTTGGAACATTTTATGTGGAATGTGGAATTTATACGGACATCATCAAACTGCCTTCAGCGAGTTTACGTTTCCTTATTTCCCATATCCAGAGAGTTTCTAACATACATAATTTTTGGTCCTTCGAGCCGGATATAATGAAATATTGAAAGAAAATAGTTTGCTTAAAATTAGGATGCGTAAATACTGATTAATTATAATAGTTTGCTGCTTAGAATTTCCTAAATATTTCAAAGTATAATATTTATTTATAAATTTTAAAATTTTAGTCTGCTAGACGCAATCATTTCATAGGACATTGCGCTGAAACATATTTTATTTTAATTTTTCTAATACAGATTTCATGTCAGAAAATTCGAATTAGGTTTCCACTGAGAAAAAATCTAAAATTCGGATTGCAATCTCTGTTGCAGTGCCGAGAGCAGTTTCAGTGTGAAGAAAGCGGGACTGAAATAGCGTCCAGCGAGACATCAATTAACCCCGTGCCAGGAGCCAGGAGTGGGAATGCGAGCTGCAACAAGACGATGTCAAACGATGCAAATGATTTGAATTCCCGAATCGCGTTCGCTGCACATTCATCATGGTGCAACACTTCGGCTACCGCTGCATCTGAATGCACTTGCAGTTGTCGCTTGTTGATGGAATGTCTTCGCACTTGCGCAATGCAAATATTAAATATATTGCACATTATTAACCACATATTATTTATTATTTTTCTCCAATTGCTCGAAATTTTTTGGTAATCATTTTGAATATTTTCCGCCCAGATTAAAAAAATCATACTTTCGAATTTTAATATAGAGACATACAAACTGATTATAGTTCTACATAGCCAATGAGTTCACCTATATTTGTCGATTGTCACATTTTCATAGGATTTATAAAAAATATATTATATAATCTTAAACTTCTACTAAATTACTTACAAATAAGTAAAAATTTACTAAAATTGGCATCAAGGCAATCCGAGGTATTTATAATAATGCCGTATTGTGTCAAAAAAGCGCTCCTGTTTCTGTGATTTATTACTTTTAAGTTAAAAATCCCTTAGAATATTCTACACTTTTTATATTAAATACGTTAAAAATACAAATACTTCAGGATCGGCGAATGATGAGCGACCAATATTTCTTTTTTAAAATTGTAAATTGGGAACTTGACTGTTGCAATATCTTCATTGTAGTCACTTTAAGAGTACCTACTCGACTACTAAGCATAAGGACCAATTTCAATACCACCATTCACAAACAAATTATGTATCAAACTCGCCAATCCTCGCTTACGTAGTTTAGCAAAGAAATATACGAATGCTATTTTTTTATTATTTTTTTTATTAATAAAATTCCTTTATTATTTATTTACAGTTTTACATTTTTTAAGTTAAGTCCCGTTAAACTGATTGATATCAGTTTGTCAACGGGTGCTTTTGAAATTACTTTTTTTAAATTGAGACAGGTACATAAAATAAACAGGTACATGAAAAAAATAAATTGTTAATAAATTTTATAAGAAATACAGAACAGAGAAAATGAAAGAAAATAAAAAGAAAAGACAAGAGAAAATAGTAATGGAAAAAACATTAAAACGAAAAGCGGAAATAACAGAAATTAGTACAAAAAAGTTCTTTCACTTAACCATTTTTTTAGCGTACATTTCCTTCTGAAACTCAATTCACAGCTTTTTATTGCGTTGGGTAACATGTTGTAAATTATTGGAACAAGGTATTCTAGAGTTCTTTGACCGTATTTATTTAGCTATCTGGGAATTATAAGTCCATCATTTGCAGTTAGTCTTGTATTATGAACATGAGCCACTAGTTTATTATATTCAGATTGAGATGTATGCTGACTCGCAATTTTAAGCCACAATATAGCACGAACAGATAATAAATTTACAGAGTTGTATAGTAATGATTTTGGTATGTCATGTCTTTGTTCGTATTCAGTTTTTTTTTTTATAATAATTTTACCAAAGAATATTGTACGTTTTGCACTGAAAGAAGATTTGTTTTTGTTGAATGTCCCCATGTGGTTAATCCATATTTTATTAGGGATTCCGCCAATGACAGATATACTAATCAAAGAGTATTTAGTGGAACAAAAAACTTCAGTCTATTAAGTTTGCTCACTATAGCTCTAAGCCGTGTGCAAACTTTGACATTTGACATTTTTAATTAAAAAATTTCTGTATTTACAACATATTTAAACACCTTTTTATGTTAACGTATTATTTGTATTGATTTCTATTTATTATTGTTATTATTTTATTTTCTTCAAATTTATTTAACTGTTAACCGCTGTAATGTAAGAAATAATTTTAATTAACCTCTTGTTTATTACTAACTTTCCTCTAAAAATAAACATTATGTGCCAAATATAATACCCATGTAATACAAATGTAATACCCATGGAATACAAATGTAATACCCATGTAATATAAATGTATTACCATTGGAAGTAAAAAAAGATTAAATAGATTTATTAAATATTTTTCAGGTATTTAATTTGATTAGAATAATTTTGAAAAGTTATACACATCAATGGAAGAATAAGATAATACTAATAAACTTATTATTTATAATATCCTGGTTTCCATTCCCAGTTGCGACCGTCACCTTTTTTTATTTTCGGTGTCTTGTTCTATTTCACGCTTCTTTTAGATGTATTAGTATTATCTTCTTCTTCAATGATTCGTTTTCAAGACAAGTCGAAAAACAAAATCACTTATTTTAATCGACTGGCCGAAAGTGTGGATAATATAGTTAGATAGAGTAATCTGAAGTAGACATTTTCGCCGATAGTTTATTCCGATTCAAAAAATATTATTATTATTATATAATGAGTGGGCAGCATTCTGCTGATGCGCTCATATCTAATTTCACAATAGTTTGACAGTAATATGTTTTGCTATTGCGCAAAAATATATGTTGAGCTAATCTGCATGTCCTTTCCGTGCGTCCCCCTTCCCTTCCACCTTCCCCGCCTTCCCCCTCCCTCGTCTATTACCTGCCGCTAAAAATATGAAATACACCCATTTTCATTTATACAAATTTCATAACGCTAGAGCTTACCATTATATACAGGCTATGTTACTTGCTGATAATGTAACTTTCTATTGGTGAGAGAATTTTAAAAATCGGTTTAGTTATTTAGGCGTGAAAGCGTAACAAAAAAAACACACACACTTTCGCATTTATAATATTAGTATGGACACAACTTGTATCTCCCTCTACGTCTCTTGTGTCTCTTGCCTTTCTTTGTATATTTGTCATTTGAGTGAGCTTCTACAAAAATGTTTTATAAGTTTAACAGCAATAAAGATAATTATTTTATTTATTATATAATTTTCTAAAATTATTAATCACTAGGTTTTGCCCCCGGTTTCGCTCCCATAGTATTAGGGGGTTTCCCCCTCCACCTTCCCTGTCCCCCCTCACCCAGCAAACTACCCCCCCCCCCCACCCCCTCTCCCCCTCCCCCTTCCCTCCTCCACCACACTCCCCCCTATCCCCCCTCGCTCCGGTGATTAATTTTTAGTGATAGTTATTAATGGCCCGCAACCCGAATTTCTACCGATTTCTTACATATCTCCCTTAAACACGTTAAGTTTTAAAGCTCTTAAAAAAATGTATGTTATTTTTGAAGATAATATCTAGACATTGCCCGCGCCGAAACGCAAATTATATAAAATTCTCTCGATAGAAAAAAATCTCAAAGTATGCTACAAAAATTATTATAAACACGTTTGTTCTTGTTATTTTACAAGTTATATGTATGAAAAAATTCACAGTGTTTATTTAAATGCTGTTTAAGACAGTGCCCGCGAGATTTTTGCTCTATTTTAAACGAGTCATATTTTATTAAACATTTTTGCAATTTTCGCATCGATTTTGTCGCTGTAAATGTTAGCGCTCTTCTCTTACATTCGTAATTTCGTATCTCTCCATCTTCTTCTTTTCGAGCTCGGTTGCGGAACCCTAAGTACGACGCCAACAAAACAGGGTGAAATGCCTAATAAAAAAAAAAAACATCGTTTCCAAGGCGACAGTTGGTTTGCTTTTTTTCTGGCGTTTATAATAAATCGATTTTGTAAGGGGCAGAAAACGTATGATAAATAATTTCATAACGCCAGGGCTTACGAATATATACAGCCTATAGTACTCGCAAATAATGTAGCTTTCTATTAGTGAAAGAATTTTCAAAATCCATTCAGTAGTTTTTGCGTGAAAGAGTAACAAACATACATCCAAACATCCATACAAAGTTTCGCCTGTATAATATCAGTAGGATAATTAATTAATTAATAGAATAGGATAAGATAATACGATAAAATCGTTGGTACTTAACATTGTACATTAAAATATGTAAGTAGGTTTTTAATAGCCCGAATTGGGGCATGTCTTGATGCTGAATGTAGTGGGGTGGGGAAAGAGATTGGGTAGAGAAAGGTGGGAAAGTACCCGGCTATTCAGTGTCAACGCAACTTTAAGGCTAAGTTATTTATTTATAATAAATTTATTGAGTTTTATATACACTATGCACTTGTCTCTCAATGGTCTCAATACGACACCGAGGAGACTTAATACATATTATAGCAGGAGTAGGAATGGCAATAAAACGTATGAATTATGATGGCAGTGTTCTGTGAAGTGAGTGAGGCAGTTTTGCAGAGGCTTTAAGGAGGCTAACGACCCCTTAAGTGAGCTTTTATTGACGTTTAATATTAAGTGTTAATAACAGTCTGTTTTATTGACGAATGAGAGGTCACGAAATAATACAAGGAATTTGTTCGCTTTCTAGAGAATGAACACTGATGTTGGTAATAAAGCTTTTGGCTAGATTACCACATATCTCAAAGCGGTTCCACGCCAACTCGGAATGAAATCAACTCAGAAACACCTCAGAAAGGTCATTAAAAGCTTTGAAAAATAATTTTAAAATAGCCGGTAACCCTAACCTAACTTAACCTATTTAACCAATATTTTAAAATATTTTTTTAACATCACTCTTAATGACCTTTCAGAGGTGCTTCTGAGTTGTCCGGTCACCCTCAAAACATTATTCAAGGGGGTAAGTGTTATCATATATACTACATGTATTTACATTCTGTAATTATGTGCCGACGATTTTGACACCCGGATGATAAAAGATTTACCAAGTGGGGTGATGGAAATGCGCAAAAAATCATCCCTGCCCGTGGCTTCTGCGCTACCCACAGCTACTACTACTATTGCTGCAGCATGTCTATCTTTTTTTATTTTTTACAATAGCTGCTCCACACAGGAGATCATATGTCGTATGACATGTTTGGGGAAGCTTTGTGGAGGGTATTTTAAAGGAAAGAAAGGAGAGGAGTTTCTAGTAAGGAAGAGAAGTATGAGGGGTGGGGAGGAATCAGGGGGTCAGTGTGTCCAGGACTGACGGACGTATGAATCCATCCCTCCCACTGCGGAACAAAGCGATATTCCAAAAGTGTTGCCAAATCCGCCGCCAGGACTTGGACAAACCTAACCTCATGAACCCGGGCACCCCTGCCAAGTCACCAAATGTAGCGAATCACTTGGGTTGATCTATGGCTGAGGTTTTGGTTATCTAATAAATGGTTCCTGGGGCGGCGGTACCCTTTCACGCCTCCTTATTTGCAGCTATTTGAATTCAACTACAAATATGCTCAAACTTACGAACTAAATTTTAATGAGTAATTGTCAACCTTAGTACTACTTTAAAACACACCCGGAGAGATTATTTAACAAAACTGTGTGATTATATTTTTGCCCCTTAACATTTGAAATAAATAATAAATTTACTCACAAAAACAAAATTCGTTAAAAAGTCATAAGTAAAAATACACATAAGTTACAAAATAATAATATTCATTTAAAATTACACATACACGATGTGGCAAGCAATCCATTAGATACGAGGGGGCAATTTGTAAATCTTCCTTCCAGACGACATTAAAGGAAAGAAGGAATTGTGCTTTTAAAAATACGACTCCTTCTGAAATTAAATGAACAAATTAGTTAAGTCAGATACGTTTTTAGATTTTCACGGCCAAAAGTATTTTCGTTATTTTTGGGGTGTTTTGCCGTGTTGCGCTACCTCCTTCTTTAGCCAACGTTCCGGACAGCGTTGCAGTGTCCATCATCAGGGCAGATCTGGTGGATATGTAAAGAGGGAGGTAGCGCAACACGGAAGAACACCCCAAAAACAAAAAAAAACATTAAAAATAATTAGTTAAGTGCCTAAAGTTGTAATGTATTTATTTATGAATTGTATGTAGGGTACCCAATCTAATTCAATGATTAAAAATGGATTTCATTTTTTTCTTAATTAAAATATAATAAAATAAATAATTTTAAATTACGAATTTTTGATTTCACCTTTTGACTTACAGAAAATCAATTTTGAAGGATAATAAATGTGCATTTGAAAGTACATACATATTTTTTAATGAAATGAGACACTTATACGTATATATTTTATAAAATATTACACGGCTTATCACTTATCATCAGTATTAAATATACCTTATAAGTAGTGATGCAACGAATACCACTTTTACGAATACGAATACGAATATCAAACCTACTATCCGGCGAATACGAATACGAATACGAATAACTTGCCAGAGTAATAAAACACTCATTTATTCAACCTTTTTCTGTTTGTTTTATTATACCAATAATTAAAATTTACAACTGTCAAATATTTATTGAGAAAACACAACATCTGTAGATTCCCTGGTGACAGGCGATTTCTTTTTTCAGTTTGGATGTTGTCAGCCGTTGAAAAAAACCTCGTCTTGAAATGTACATCGTCTCGCCAGAAGAGTAAAGGATGGACCACTAGCACTAGCGACACCACCACCGGCACAGATAAGTTTGTGGCATTGCAATAGTAATCCAGTCAAAATAGATATTCCACCTCGCATTAATTCTTAAAAGGCTGCATTTTTGTATAAGTCTTGAATACGTCATTACGAATGCTATGTCAAAAGTCCCCGTCGATCCCGCTCTGGCAAGGTTTTTTTTTCGAGGTCAAAGGTCACCATTATTTGTTTTTTGCGTATATCGCTGAAACGGTAAGAGCTATCGAAAAAAATATTGAGTAAAAATTTGTAGATCGTAAAATTCTCTACAAAAAATATATTTATTATTTTCTCTACGAAGCACCGTTCTCGAATTATCGCGATTTCAGACCATAGGTATGCACACATTTCCGCACCACCTTTGAGGTAGTGTACTTGGCGCTTTTTTTAATGTGATTTCCCCAGTAGGAAAACTCCACGATACAGGGTGTCCGGGGGTAAAGTGCACTAACTTCGGGAGGAGCGTCTACACGATAGTACAAGTAAAAAAGATAAATACCTTTTTTCGAGGCACTTTTCAGGTAAAAAAGTAAAATTGGTCCAGTGTGTGCGGCCAATTGTAGCAGCAAGAAATTTACATTATTCATCATCAGATTCTACATTATCACTCGTTTCTTCTTCCTCGCTCTCTTCTTCCTCGCGCTCTTCTTCCTCTTTTTGCTCAATTTGTGTTGACTGCTCTAAGAAGAGAGATATATCAGTTAGATCCTCATCGTTTTCGAAAGAATCTTCATCTGTTGCATTTGATTCAGCATAAGTGCAAGAGTGGCCTTGACAGTTGGTACAGACTGGTGAACAAAACAATCCAACTTTTCTGCATCCACAATTGTTCGTACAGCCTTTTTTGCAATTACAAAAAATTGTATTCAGCAGTTTCTCTGGAGCAGGTGGAAGTAAAGTACGGATTGGCTCCAAACTATTATTCATCAATTTCCAGCCCCAGTCTTCAGGATTCAGTTGATTGTCCAGCTACACTTGCACTTGGTAGAATACAAGAAACACGTGTTGATAAGCAGAAGCAGATGTTGGAGGGATACAAGATAACTGCACTCTTTTATTGTTCCTTGTATTTTTCACGAAATTCAAAAATCTATACTTGTCTATCGATTTCATTTTTTTCGGAGCTCCATATAAAGCAAGGAGAAAGCGAATTCCGCAAGTGAGGATGACGTCTGCTGAAGAGTTGATGCTTTTAAATATTTCTGCGTTATCTATCAAATCATTACGTTTTTCAAACAATTTAAATACTGCAGTTTTTCCCCCTTTTGAAAATTTCTGATGTCGTATCGCAGCCAGTTATCGCATGTAGGAATAAAATATGAGCTCGACATTTTGGATATGCAGTTAAACTTTGTGACTTATATATTTTTGTTTGAATTTGAGCTTTCCCAGGTTTTAAAAAGTAAATGATTTTATCACTTGGAGTTCGTGCAGTCAGTATTATTAATAAATCTACATCTTCTCCAACAACGATAGTTACATTGTTGCTACTGAATTGATCTATTGCGGTTTCAATAATGAGGACATCAGCATCATTATTAGCTTGTTTCACAAGAATTTTGGCAGCTGCGAATTCTTCACACAACATCGAAATCAAGCGAGTTTTATTGTGAACATTAGCGAGAAATTGTTGTTGGTTTGTTGGAACAGTCATTGATCGATCAAAAACTATATCAGACGATGAAGATGTTTTTGTAGCTCGACGACGTTGTTCTGCAGTTTTGATATTTTTCATGCAATTAGTATTACCATCAAATACTATGGTAACGTTGTGACCGAAGTGTCTACGAACAGTGTCTTTCTCATCTATAGCCATTAAATTAATAGAAGAGTATTTGAAAGACAGAAAACAGATAACAAAAATAAATAATCAATTCTCAAAACCAATGGAAAATAAATTAGGAGTACCGCAGGGATCGGTCCTTGGACCCCTATTGTTCATACTCTATATTAATGACATGGTGAAAATATTTTCAAAATGCAAAGTCTTAGTACGACTTTTTGCCGATGATACACTTATATACTTAATTGGAGATAACTATGAAGAACTAATAAATATTTTAAATAATGAACTAGATGATGTATCAAGATGGCTAAAAATAAATAAGCTTAAATTAAATACAAAAAAAAAAAACAAAATGTATGGTGATTGGATATAAGAAGACATCCAGTGAAAGCAAAATTAAAATTGATGGTGAAATTATTGAAAATGTTTCTGAAATGAAATACTTAGGAGTCATATTAGATCCCAAACTAAACTTCAATAGACATGCCGAATATACCCACAAGAAAATTGGCAAAAGGATATCTTTTTTGGGAAGAATTCGGCCTAAAATTTCCAGAAAAACCGCCATCACCATTTACAAATCAATTATTGCTCCACACTTCAACTACTGTTCAAGTATCCTTTTCCTTTGTAATGAAAGAGAACAGAATAAATTTCAAATTCTCCAAAACAGAGCAATGCGAATAATACTCCGAAGAAATAGATTTTCAAAAATAATTAAAATGTTAAAGGAACTTAATTGGTTAACAGTGAAACAAATACTGACCTTGAACACGTTGATATTTATTCACAAAATATTAAACAACATGTTATCAAAATACTTCACAAATAAAATCGTATACAATAAGGACATTCACAGACATTACACAAGGACTTGCAAGGAAATAAGATTAAACAAAAAGGACAAAACGAATACGCAAAACAGTCTGCTGTACAAAGGAATTAAGTTCTATAACACACTACCAGAAACTCTTAAGTCCTCACCAATTGAAAAGTTCAAGATGGATTGTAGGAGCTACATAAAACAAAAACAAAAAATTTTGTGATTTCAAAAAATTTTGTGAATTTAAAATATTATAATTAAAAAACTGCAATATGAAATATTATAATCAATTAGAAATTTGTAAACTTAAATGTACAAATTACTAAAATAAAATTCAAATAAAAAAAAAAAAAAAAAAAAAAAAAACATACTGAAGATATAAAATCCGAAAAATGCAGGTTTACGCCCGTTCCTATGGAAAATCCCAAAAATGCAGGTGTGCGCCGGCAGTAACAGGCAGACATTACTCAAGGCCAACCGACTAATGAATTAGGGATGGACGTTGATTTACTCAGAATCGTGTATTTTCCACGTATGAGTCACAAAAACCAATATTCCAATATTTTTTCTTCAAATGGATGACCCGTTGATGTATACTGGCCACATACGTGCATATTCGTATTTTCTAGGTTTGAAATCGCGATAAAACGAGAACGGTGTTTCGTAGTGAAAAAGTATTGACATCATTTTTGTAGAGAATTTTACGATCTATAAACTTTAACTCAATATTTTTTTCGATAGCTCTTACTGTTTCAGAGATATACGCAGAAAACAAAAAAATCTGACCTTTGACCTCGAAAAAAAAAACCTTGCCAGAGCGGGATCGATGGGGACTTTTGACATAGCATTTGTAATGACGTATTCAAGACTTATACAAAAATTCACCTTTTTAAGAATTAATGTGAGGTCAGCACCTTTTTTCATCTATTTTGACTGGAGTATAGGGAATTTCCCTGAATTCCCCATCGCGTCTTGTCGTTCCGGCTATAGCGTTCGGATACAGAGGTGCGTGACACACGATATAATCAAACGGAGATGCGTACAAAAGATTTTTTTTATAGTATTCGTAAATATTCATTCGCCGAATACGAAATACGGTAAATGTCTACTATTCGGCGAATACGAATTTTCGTATTCGTATTCGTTGCATCACTACTTATAAGCAAGTGTGGGGCTAATAATGTGAACATGTCAATGCATTTTCTCTTCGCAATGGACGACACACTGCTAGGTCATGGTACATTAACATATAGATGTATTTTAAAAATAAAAATAGTTTGGCAGGTAATCGTAAAATAGGTATTAGGTATGTCGATAATCAGGATAAGATTGAAAATATTATTAAAACATAAACAAACAAATACCCTAGACGAGTAAAGACGAGCACACAAAATATCACACATTTTGTTTTGTATTTTTGTCTAATCAAGGGCGGGCTGTAATGTTGTTCATATATCTTTAATTTTTATCGAATGACTATTATATTGGCTGTGATACTATCACCGATATAAGTATAGCCGGAACTCCCCATTGAATACATTTTAGCTGCCTAAAACAACTACTAAATCCTTCCACGGTCGTCATAAACCAAAATTAATCCGCAGCTCTATGATGTAACGAGTAGCCATTAAATTCACGAATTGTCAGAGGCCGAAATAAATGGCTAATAGCTGTCAGAAACATGCAAATACGATAGCTACATTATTTTATACAAATAACACAAATCGTTCGGGCGATTTAGGCTAGATTCATTATATTTTCAGATGACTAATAATTGAATATCATTTTTGAGTTAAGATGAAGCCATACTAAATAATGCAAAATCATACAAAATCATATGTTTTTGTTTTGAAAATTTGATGGCTTAGAAGTATTATAGATGCTTCAATTAAATACTGCGTGTAGAACACACCTTGGCCCTTAAAAACATCGGTCATTTTTTTTGTAAGTCTTTTAATAAGCCTATAAAAAAATAAAGTATAAGGTCTATAAAAAACACTTTCACGTCCAAAGTCTCCTATTTATAAACGCCTTTTCGGATTTGGTTTTATTGTATAATGTGACAAATTTAGTTTCTTTTATAATAATCGCAAAAAAAAATGATATTTACACTCGAACTTCACAAAATAAAATAAAATATGCATTTTCTCGTTGTTATTTTTGACATCAATCAATACGGCCCGCACTCTACGAATTTGGATTCTTGAAGTGACCCTTATGGCATGGGCACAAGAATTATGCACTGGGCACAACCCATTTCGTTTCAGTCACGCCCCGGCCTTAGCGGGAGATGCACGCGTTATTCCGCGTCGCTTAGTTTAGTGAAATTAATTTTAAATTTCCGTTTTCTTACAATAAACAATGCGTAAAAAAGGAATTAATATTTTTTACAGACCTTTACGAAATCAACCTGTTAAAAAAAATCTCAAATACCTTTTCCAACCTTTCCAAAAGCTTTTTCTCAAGTATTTTTAAACTCCTCCCATAAAGGGCGTGAATTTCGATTTCGATTTTTTCCTGAACTATTGGATCGCCTTAACCTAAATACTTGCTACTTTGTTAAATGTTCATTTCTACTTTGTTATTATTGATAATCTCCTGTGTACCACTGTATACTTATATGTACTCACCATGTACTCACTTCAATGTAAAAGCCATGCTATGGCGTTTAAATAAATAAATAAGGTGTCATTTTTCATTTTTGAAGTGAAACTTCTTTAGCCCCGTTAGCGATTTTAAATTTGGATGAAACGGAAATGCGTCACAAAAATTTATTATTTGATGGTCCTCGAAACAAAAACCAAAATCTTTATAATCAAATCCTTAGTAATTCATTAAATATTACCCGTCTCTTTCACTGTTCCTTTGTATTATGTTTTGTCTCTTTCTTTATCCATATAAGCTTACACTGTGTGTATTTTTGATCAGTTTAATTTTATACCCTGAAGATGCTTGAGTAAAGCGAAACCGGTAAGTATTATAAAAATTAAGTAAATCGTGGTTAAAAAACAAAGTTATTGTTTTATTTCATTCAATATGTCAAACCACAAAGTGACTGCTTTCTATCAAAATATAAAAAAAAAATAGTTATAATAATAATTCATTAAAAATTCAAAGTTAATAATATTCAAGTTCTATTATTATTCAATTACAGGCAAGAACTTGAATAGAACTTTCACAAAACTGACCCTTAGGATGGGGCGTTTCACAGATTTTGAACAATTCATCAAATTTATTACTATTCAAGTTCTGGTATTAATTTATTTCTGTGAAGCAATTGGCCCATAATGATGTAAAATCAGAACACGAAAATTAACTTTGAAATTTTGTAAATTGTTCAAATTCTATGAAACTTATATTTAAATAATATTGTCTTAAGTATAGTTTTTTGAGACATTATTGTTTTCAATAAGATACAAGATTTTCTAAGCTAAGTCTAATTTAAAAAAAATCATTGTTACTTTTAAACCACACCAATGTCAATACGAGCTTAAATTTATTGCAAAGAGTAAAGCAGAGCTAGATCCCCGAGAAGATAATCGAGCCAAGCTAATTTATACAGCTTGTAGTGCGTAGGTGGCGAGTCGATAGTGACGGTGTATGGGCCCCTTTATGTCTGCATTGCCCGTGTGCCGGATTACCATAACACGGGCCTCGACTTGGCATTATATGTCAGGGCAATTAAGGCAGTTCAAAACTGAATGAATCGACTAAGGGAATAATTCAAAATACTGCGGTAGTGGATTTAGTGGCGCTTGTCAAATGCGTGGAATTGGTTGATATGTGGGTTTAAGATCCCTGACTTAAATCTACACTTTAATACATGGTGCCTAGATACTGATGGTACCTCTTTTTCATGTCAAAAGTTCCAACAGCTTGGAGCCAGGGAAACTGGACACTAGCTGAATGATATGGAAGAATTATTTTGTTGTGTAACACAGTTAAAGCCATTGTAAGCAACGCTTCGATTCATAGAGTGCTAATTATTGATATAGCGGACTCACTGGTCGAAGGGTAAAACTCTCAACTAGCAATCCAAAGGTCGCCGTGCCGGTTTAAATCAATTTATAGTTTAAATATAATTTTTTTATTTGATTAATTTGTGTAATTTAGCCATTTCAAGCAACTTAATAATTATTATTTACTAGCTGGTACCCGGCACGCGTTGCTATGCCATTTATTAAATAAATTGTTTCTCCCTGCGTGTCCATACCCATTTGTCCCCTTCCCCTCTCGCCTTCCCTCTCACCACTCCACTCCCCCCTTCCCCTGTCCCGCAAACTCCCCTCCCCCCTCCCAGGTTCCCCCCCATCCCGCGACTCCCTACCCGAGTTCCCCTCCATCCCTCTCACATTCCATACATTCATTCCCGGTACATTCAGTTTTCAAACCTACTGCAATTTTTTTTATACAAATTTCGTAATGCCAGAGCTCACCTGTAGTTTTATACAAACCTTGTCCTGACAATAACGAACACAACAAAAAAAGAATTATCCAATTTGGTGCAGTAGTTCAGAAGTTATGCGCGTACATACATTTCGGCGAGTCATTTTTATTTATAGAGATATAGATATAGATAGATAGATAGATAGATAGATTATGATTAATTCACGATCATACGAAGTAATTAATTAGGCATTAAAAGTCGCAAAAAACATTACTTTGCTACCTATATGATTTTGGAGATTTGTATTGTTCCCAATGCCTTTGTGACAGGCAACCAAGATGAGAAAAATTAGTGAGTACCTACAGACCAAATTGGATAGCTTAATATTGTTCTGAATTTTAATTTTTTTGAGATTACACTGTGAAAAAAAAATTAAAACCATACCAGTCCGTGTCATTTTAACAGCATCTAGTTAGAATCCGTGCCCTTGTTAGAAAGTGTGCCGTAAGTTTCAATTATTCTCATGCTGTTCATAACAACGGGAAATGTAACAAAATGTCTGTCAAAACGGTTAATTTATAACATGGGGAAACATAAGAAAATGTTTTTTTTTAAATGGGCGGTTTATAACATGGGAAACATAAGAACATGTTTTTTTAAATGGGCTGTTTATACAAGGGGAAATATAAGAAAGCGTTTGTTAAAATGGGCTGTTTGTATAATGGGGAAACATAAGAAAATGTTTGTTAAAATGGGCTGTTTATACATGGGACCGGTGAGTGCTTGAGTGGGCATAGCGCTTGGGTCCGGGCGTTGCGTGTTCGATTCCTCGGCTGGTTAAGTCCTCCATCACAACACAAGCAACATTTTCGGCTTTCTGTAGTGGTAGTAGGAGATTTTCAAACATTGTTGGGTTTTTTAACCCAGGAATGTTTGTCTTTCTTTAATTTTAATTTTTAAAATTAAATAAAAAAATGTGGAAATATAAGAAAACGTTTGTTAAAATATGGGCTGTTTATAACATGGGATACATAAGATAATGTTTGTTAAAATGGTCTGTTTAAAACATGGGGAATCATAACAAAATGTCTGTCAAAATGGTTCGTTTATAACGTAGGGAAACATAATAAAATATCTGTCAAAATGGGCTTTATCATGGGGAAAAATGTTTATCATGGGGAAACAACAAACTGTTTGAAACAACAAAATGAGCTGTTTATAACATGAGAAAGATAACAAAATGTCCGTCAAAATGGGCTGTTTATAACATAGGGAAACATAACAAAACGCATGAAAACCGGGAACCCGAACGAGATTCAAATCTTCCTCTGGACCGCCAAAATAGTTGATAAATGACGTGTTTCAGTCCCATTAAGTCCCCCCGGGTTACGCAAACCTTTTAAGTGGATTCTTTAATTGTAATAATATATTTAACAGCCTTAAATTCTCAAACGGGCCGCCCCCTTAATGGTCAATTACAATTAAAAATATAAAACAAGGAATAATTAAAAATTGAAATGAGCGCCTTCATTTAAAAGTTGTCGAATGTATCCGAGATCGTTTGAATAAAGTGTTCGAAATCAAAACGGGTTTCCGGGCGGCCGCGCCGGAGAGAAACCAAAGAACAGAACTTCTCAAAATTTTAATATTATTTGATCATTATTACATTAATTACATAATATAAAATCTCTGACATCATAAAAGAAATAACGTTCCAAATAAATTTCTAATGTGCTATTTAGTAACTATCGCGTCTACTTTTTTTATTTTTTATTTTATTTATCGTTTAACGCCTTTTTTTGGGGCTTTAACATATGAGTGCTAAGAAATATAGAGTAATTATTGTATATAACTGAACTGCCTCAGTAACAATATTTTATATTATTTGTTTAAAGATAAATTGAATATGTCCACTGACTTGGTATAATTGTTTCCCTCCATTAGTATTGTGGTAAAAGAGGAATACATATGGTAGTTGGTCCAAGAATTTCTACAATGCAATATTCTATTGTTTATTGGCCACTTTAAACATCTATTATGCAAAGATGCAAAGAACTTCCGACGTTTTGTCGTTAGGGGGCGTACATTAATTACGTGAGCTCAAAAAGGGGGGGGGGAAGGGTTCAGCAAAATCACACGTTACTTGAAAAGAATATATGAAGTGGCCCAAATTTATCTCACCAAGGGGGGTGGGGGGTGCGTCTAGAGTGGAAGAAAAACTGCTCACGTAATTAATGTTTGCCCCCTTATCGTTTTTTTTTTTTAATTTTCCGTCAGAAGTTTACAATTCAACCGTTAAAAGAAAATGTTTTCTGTCCGTAATGACATTTCCAACATAAATACGGTTTTGAAATATCAATGTGAGTATCTGTAATGTATTGAAAGAGCTTCCATCAGATGCCGACAGATGCCAGCAGGGAAAGTGGTTCTATTGAATGCCGACAGGTATATATACCTCGCAGTGGCCGTCGAGAGTGTTTCTCGCCAGCCTACTGCTCTGATTTTCAATTTGGGAGGCGGGAATGGGTACCGCCGCCCCGGGAACCTTTATTGGGCAACCAACACCTCTGCCATAGGTCACCCCAAGTGGTTTGCTACGTTTGGTGATTTAGCAGGGATGAGGTTTTAGGTCTTGGAGGTTGATGACCAGGACACACTGAACCCCCGATTCCTACCCACCCTGTACACCCTTTTCCTTCCCAGAACTCTCCTCTCCTTCATTTCCCTAAAAAAACCTCCACACAGCATCCCCAAAGATGTCATAGGCCCTCAGGGAAATTATTTTCCTCAGGGCCTCCTGTGTGGAGCTCATGTAAAAAAAAAAGATTCAATTAGCCGCAAGTAGACAGGTCGTGTTTGTAGTATAAGTAATTATTATAAATACTATTATAAACTTATTATAAACTCAAAATAAACCAATTTGTATCAACGACCTTTTGTTATTGAGAATTTCATCCACAGAACTAATAGTTTTTGAACGTGAATAATACCAAACATTACAGTATCAAACTAAATAAAGAAGCTGTTTGTTATACTTTTAAGATTGACATTAGTGACAGACCTAGCTAGTTATTTGGCTTGGCCAATTTCAGCATTCCGCTCTCAATACATTCCCGTTTTATAGAAATTTAATGAAAAATTAAAATATTGCAAAGTTGTAGAAGTGCTGGGCTTCGCTCCCCGGCCGCAAGATGCCGCCGCTATCAGTGTCCCGATCTAAATCACCGAGTTAGCCGCCTCTAATTGCCGACTATTGATTCTAAACTGCCTC
The DNA here is from genome assembly GCA_917880885.1 of Limnephilus marmoratus. Lineage (NCBI taxonomy): Eukaryota > Metazoa > Arthropoda > Insecta > Trichoptera > Limnephilidae > Limnephilus > Limnephilus marmoratus. Next base: position 9,969,823 of record OU862922.1, read on the forward strand.
TAGGTGTCCCAAACTGCCTCCCCTCCCCCTCCCCCACCTGCCACCTCTCCTGCCCACCATCACTCCCATCCCAGCTCAATTACACTCGACTGCTGATAAAAACTATCGGACTTCTGCATACTGGAAAGGTACAGAGTGGCCGGAAAATGTACTGATTGATTCATAATATTCAATTTAATATAATATATATTAATAATAATAATAATTGGATAATTTGTTTAGCGCCGTTTTTGCGGAAAATCACCTCAAGGGCGCTTTACAAATTCTTAGGCAGGCTCTATCTAATTTTATTATTTACAAATAGATACAGAAACATTCTTACCTGGCAGGTCACATCCGATAAACACACTTTATTGGAAAGTTTATGCTTGGAGAAGATACGACTTTTCACGCGGATAACATTATATTTAAAACACTGGACATTGCATGATTTTACCTTTGCTATCTCATCATTGTTGGTTTTACATTTATGAGAAGAAATGCCAAAGTTGAGTTAATATTTATTTTGTACGACTGGTGAATTTAGGACTCTTTGGGACAGGAGATCTTCATAAATTGACCTTAACAAAAGCTTAAAGTAAGATTTTGCTTTTTTTTTACACATTTAGTTATTTACAATTTCTTTTTTAAACTTATGGATACGACTGTGACTGTCTCAAAAGATGGGTTTTAAGTCAAGCTCTAAATTCTGCTAAATCTGTGATCATTCTTAACTCGTGTTGCAGTCCATTCCAGCATAATAAATTGTCTAGTCAGTGATAAATAATACCTATGAGGATACAATAAATAAATAATTATTAATAGATAGCAGATCGAACATAATTACGTTTGTAAAAATATTGAATAACGGTATTACTTACCGGCGTCGCAATATGAATCTACTCGTAGTTAGTAGTTATGTAGGTACATAGATTGAAGAATTAAAATGATATACTTTACATTATAGTATACATGTACAAGCTGTTGAAAGAATACAAAACAAATTCTTACGTTTTCTAAATTTTAAAATGGGTATTCCAGCAATTATGTTGAACTACAACACTATTTTGAATGATATGAATATGCTCAAATTGTCCGACAGAAGAATTTTCACTGACTTGGTATCATCATCATCATTATCATTATCATTATCATTATCATCATCATTACATAGTATAAAATGAAGTCGCTCAAAAGGGATGTGCGCGTTAATCTTTTAAACTACGCAACGGATTTTCATACGGTTTTCACCAATAGATAGAGTGATTGAAGAGGAATGTTTATATGTATAATACATGCAAATTATATTAGAGAAAAGCCGAGAAATTCAAAGAAAACATATTTTTGTGCGATTTAAAACGGCTGGCGGGCCGTAATATAGTAACTTTTGAAATTCGTTCTACGGAAGAAATTGAAAATAGATGTCATAGAATAAGTAGGTATTTGATTTTCCCTTTTCAAATATCCAGTGTTGCATTGCAAGCATTGTATAATTAGTGGCGAGTTAATTAGTTTATATGTATAATACATGCTTATTATAGTAGAGAAAAGCCGATAAATTCTAATATTCAATTCAGGCAGCGGGCAGCTGGCAAGCGGGTGGTGTGGATTTTATAAAGATTGGGTAATGGCGTTGTGTTTCGTTAGCCACAGCAACGTGTGGCCGGGTCTGCTAGTTTCTATATAAAATTCTAAATGATTTAGTTGATAGTCCGATATTGCTAGAATTGATAAGTTTCCGGATTCCACTACGTAATACCAGAAGTCAGGATTTATTTCAGTGCAGAAATTCTGGAACTAACTACCATATGTATTCCTCTTTGCCGAGAATACTAATGGAGGGAAATAATTATACCAAGTCAGTGGACATCTTCAATTTATCTTTAAACAAATACAAAATACTGTTACTGAGGCAGTTCAGTTATGTACAATAAATACTATATATTGCGTTGCAAAAGCCTATTATATTTCTTTGTTAAAGAAATAGTATTTATATATTATTTAATCATAGTGTAATTTGTAAATTTCATACTTATGTAAAAGCCCCGTAAAAGGGTGTAAATAAATAAATAAATACTGGTACAAGTACAAAAAACTTTCTGGTAGATCTCTGGTAGGTATGTATTAATATTATTATTTTTAGATTAACTTCACACAGAGGCCCTGAATAAAATAATTTCCCTCAGGGCTTTTGTTATCTTTGGAGATGTTGTGTGGATGGTTTTTAAATGAAAGGATGGAGAAAAAGTTCTGCAGAGGAAAATAATATAAGGGGTGGATGAGAATCTGGGGATTAGTGTGCCTAAGAGTGATGAATGGTTGAATACATCCCTCCCGTTGCGGTGCAAAGCGATGGGTGAGAGAGTCCGGCAGGAGGGGTCATTGGGTCTCCCTTGACCGGCCTTTTCCGATCCGGCCCGCTACGCAGTTGGTGGGTAGATGCATGCCGCCAAAACCTGAACAAACCTCACCCTATGAATCCGATAACCAAACTCAGCGAACCACTCGGGGTGACCCTAATAAATGGTTAATTGGAATGCCGCGGCCGGTTCAAAATTATTACCACCGCAGCGGAAAAATAAAAAAGTTCTCGTGATTGTTTAAACTTCCCATGCGTCACAGTAGGTATTTACGTTTGATTAATCTTGGCAAATGGCTTTGTAAGTGTCGCAAGGTAAAATATCTACATCTGCTAGATCTTTTACTGTCCCAAAAAAAATAACTTAATATCATAAACACATTATTTTCCGGGCTTCAGAACACTCATATAATAATAGCACGGAAAAGATTAAAATATAAATACGTGAGGAATTACATCTCTGAATTATGCGTCCCGGAAAATACTGATCCGAGGCAATTAACCCTTAGATCAGCAACTTCATCGGCTATAAGCAGACTAATAGAACCGAAACGAAAGCCAAATACTAAGTTTGGAGATCGTGCTTTCGGAGTATCTGGGCCTAAGGCTTGGAATAGACTCCCTCCGAAATTAAGACGCATAACAAGCCCAACAGAATTTAGGTTCAAACTAAAAATCTACCTTTTTGGGCTCTCATACCCTTAGTTTAAATATACTTATCTGAGAGTATCATACTTGTATTGCCTATGATATGTCTTAATCACACTTTTTTTACTGAATTAAAATTACTTGAATACTTACACTTCAATCTGTCTCTTGATGAATCACATTTAGGAAGATCAAATACTTGTATTAGTAGTACCGCCCACCATTAAATGTTGCTTTTACTTTCCAAAATACACTCATTAAAGAATATACTATATATTGATATTAAAATATTTTTCAGGATTAAATAACATGTGTTCACAATTATGTCCTCTGCGTGCGAACTCTATGACAATAAGAGCTCGTTCACATTGAGCATATAAATATAAAAGATCATAGCACGCCACATATCGCTCTCCATACAATCCCTTCAGACCGTTCACACCTGAGCGCTTTATGCGCACATCAACCATAGACAATGCACATCTTACGCCGTAACCGCTCCTGAGGCGATATGCCAACAGTTAAGCGCCCCCCACTCCGACGAAAACAGGAGAGGGGGTCATTTTAATTACGGAGCTGTCAAGACCGGTGGGTGACAGATGTCAACTCCATAGATTCAGTACAAAAAATGCGCACTCCGTGGCCGCTCGCTAATTCAACTGACCCCCTCTCCTACCATAGGAAGAAATATTTTATCTGCGCCGTGTGAACGGCACGAAACATAAGCGCTCGCGGTTCAACAGATACCTGCTAGCGGTTATATTAGATGTCTGAACACCCCTTAAACAGTGTTAATTTCAAGCGACCTCCCAGGAAAGTATGTTCCTGTATTCATTCATTTTTAGGCAGCATCGCGTTCACTGGTCAAAACATTGCACATATTTTTCGTATCGGTGATCAATGAACCGGTGGAAGCAATTTTTAGCCATAAGTTGTTTTTAATTGTTTGTCTAGCTTGTAGTTTTTCTAAATTTTCGAAATGTATTATAAGTTTGTACAGCGCCTTTGTTTTTTCACAAAAAACGGCTCAATTTAAATCATCCCAGTATTATTATTATTTTAATCTATTGGCGAATATAAATCATTAACTATACACGTATGGCTTTCAATTTCAATTTAATTATAATTGAATGATTTGCCACTCCTCATTTAAGCTGTGTTATTTTTTGCTCCAGCCGTTGTGAAAGCATATCTCAATCGCCAACAAAAAGTTTATTTTTTAATGACTTTATTAGTCCTCTTTCAGAAAATGTTAATACCCTTTTATTTATTAAATCGATAAAAACTTTAAATGTCTTCCTTTATTACATGTTGCGCATTAAGATTATAAAAACCCATTCACATAATTACATTTTTTTTTATTGGTAAACATGATTATAATATTTTGGCTATTAAAAGTAACGTTAAGTAAGGAAACGTTTATGTACTAAAAATAATAAAATATAATTTTATTTCGCGGCTTTTGACATTTTAAAGTGACAGTTATGTTATGAATGTCTCTGCCTGGTTTATTTTTATTGTAATGGGAGACTTTAATTGAGAAAAACAATTAAAAAAGTCTTTTAAAAAGTTAGTTTTCGGAAATCACGAGTTCAAATGGTCGAACTTTATTTATTATGAAATGTTTTGCATACTTGCCACCGTATTTAAATAAGTCATTAAGAGTTAATCATCACAACAGATGTGGTAGGAAATTTCGAAGAATTTAAACGAGATTTTTGCGAGGAGTGTTTTTTGGTCTTCTGTTTTTGATGGTGCGATATTACATTAAAAACATTTTATTGAATTATATGTCCTAAAACGGGAATTCTCTTAGTAGGACAGTCAAAGATTTCTTATAATGTATATGTATTTTTGTTTAAATAAATAAATAAATATTGTCCAATAACAGAAACGCATTTATGTGATGGATTTTTCGTCCGGCCTCGAGCCTATTTTTTCGGAAGGCCAAAATATTTCGAATTTGCAATAAAATCCAAATAAATTAAGTATTTCTCTTCGCATCCCAAAAGTAAAAAGTGTTTTAGAAAGGTGAGGAAATACGCCAAAATTTTATAATTCCAAATAAACATATAATTTTTGAAATTTAAAAATTTTGAATGCAAACATAAAAAAGTTTTAAAAATGGCTCACTTTACGTTTTTTCTTATTAAAATTACTAATAACAAAAAATTAATTAAAACGCGTACATAATTTACTAGGCAAATGTTATCAAACAAACAAATAAACGTTACAAACGTTATCTTTAACTGACTTTTTTGTCGTTTGTGAAAAAATTATTCAAAAAAATTACCAAAATTTCTTCTTTTTTCAAATTGCGGTGCAAAACTGTGGATTCGTAAAGCTGTAAATTTCAATTTACTGTAGTTAATTTTTGAATATGTAACGTGATGTTTTCTCTTTCTAACACAGTTTAGATAATATTTCTAACCATTATAGTAAGGGTGACATAACGATTTCTATGAGACTTGTATTTGTTATTCCGAAAACAGAACAAATTATCCCAAGAGGTTAAAAAGAACATCAGTTAATCACAATCACTCTTTAGATCAGAAACGTCAACAGGGATGATCCAAGACCAGATACTAAGATACTAAAGAGCAGCCAGATACTAAGTTCGTTCAGCTTTTGTTTTCATATATCAAGTATCTGACCTTTAAGGGTCTGCAGGATAAAATACATTTATTTAGGCCTGGTATGCAAGTCATTCAGTAACCTCGCTAAGTACGACATTCATCGCTCTAATTTAAGCGGGCTAAATCTGCCGCAGAATAGTTGCTATACCGCAGAATAGTTCTCTTTATGGACGCCGAGGCGCTAGCAGTCACTTGTCAAATCTGACTCATCTTACATAAATAAATGAATAATTCCATATCACCAAAATGTACGTAAATTACTTAGTTTTTTTAAGTATGAGGAATACATTAATTGAAAATCAATCTAAAATAGTCTGGAAAAGAATATTAAAACTTTCAACTTCAAGACACTTTATTTCAGCGATGAATTTCACGTATAATGCACGACTCAAAACAAATACTATTTTAAATTTATACCTTCGCTTATATAATTGAATTGGGGAATTTTATCAAAAATCAACCCTCCTAAAAATGTATTAGGTTCATGGATTTGACTGCCGTCATCGATATTTTGAAAGATCGCGTGTATCGCGCGATAATAAATAATCATAGACAATCCGTGCAATGCTGGTGATATGTAGACTTGCTACCTATGTACGGTTATGTTTCAAGCCGCAATAAGCTCAACATTACAACAAAGCCGAGCTTAAATGGAACCTATATACTGAGCCTAAGACTGTACAACAGAGCAAAACTAAAAAAAACTATCTCTTCTGAAAGTCATATAAAAAATTAATAAAAAAGTTGCAGGGTAAATTTCATAGCTTGCCCAAAGTAATTTATTTAAGGTAAGGATATACTATCCATATGCAACTTATGCAATATTACATACCCAGACCGAAGCAATTTGCACACTGCACAGTTGCACACTTGTCCTACGCCCGCAACCCAAAATTGAATCGTATTAGTAGCTCGATATTCGATGGATTTTACTTTATAAAACGTTTTACTAAATATGCTAGTTCTTCATCTCTCTTTTTAACAAAACAATCTAAACGTCAAAACAAACATACAACTAGGAAAACGTTTAGATAACTTAGAAGCCTTGGAAATTAAAAAAATCCCTTAAAAATAATGAATCTATTATCAACAAACAAAAAATATTGTCATATAGCCCAATCATGGATTTGTTCCCCTACCCACCCACTCTACACTAATACCTACCTACCCAATCTACATTATTATCTAGCAACAGCTCCACCCCTACCATAATAAAACATTGTTCAAAACTGTCAAATTAGTATAAGCTTTCCCTGACGAAGGAACATTTGTTCCGAAACCGGTCGGATTTGCACATCAAATAAGTGGTTTATACAAAGTAAAATTATTTCATTAAACATACAACTGCTAACCCTGTACAAATCGTAAGTGCGCCACATGGTTGAATTAGTAAAATTAGTAAAGTACCAAAATACCTGAAAAAAAAGACAGAAACGGGCGGTCCGTTTGATAGATTCTCCTATCTTAACAAACGGATAGCAATCTTTAGCGCACAGGCAAGTGGGAATTCGGTTCTTGTTCTACCGGTATTTCAATGGAAGATTCTCCGAGGAACTAGCGTCAATGATTCCTTCGGCATAGGTGCACAATCGGTAAATACGCCCAACATTTGTACACAGATGACATTTGTCGTATGAAAACGTGTCATTTCTACGATCCGTTCTTGAGTTCAATAGCTCGGCTATGGAACGATTTGCCGGCCTCTGTGTTTCCTCCATACTAAAACATGGTTCACCCCTTCCTTTCCATAAAAAAACCATCCGCACAGTATCCGCAAAGATGATAAAAAAAATATACATAACCGAACGTCAAATCAGCTCTTTGGAAAGACTTTGACTTGCGAGTTTTGATCACCGCCATCTTCTTTCTTTCAAACGTTCCACGCCGATGTGGACAGCGCAGATCGGCGTTGAATGAGGCCGTAGGATTGCGTCGCTGTGACAACTGTATTTCTAATGCGTCTGTTTATCATAGAAAATATATGGATTAAAAGTTGTACATAATGTCTTAGTGCATTGCGTACGTTGCGTAGGAGAGCACACCGTGTCCTTAATTTAGGTCTATGGTGTAGTTATGTCAGGTATTTTATTGTTGCGCTCGTGAAATTTTTAGAAAATAAATATGTTGCATCCCTCGGTAGAAAAAATCGCAGAGCATGTTCCAAAAATTATTATAAACACGTTTTTTCTGTAATTTTACAAGTTATATGTATGAAAAAATTCGCAGTGTTTCTTTAAATGCTATTTAAGACATTTCCCGCGAGATTGTTGCTCTATTATTATTATAAGCAGACGTTGCTCACGTTATTATACGCAGACGACATGGAAATATTCTCTCCTGCTACAAGTATCAATGACTGTACTCGCGTACGAGAAGATTTAAATCGACTAAATAGCTACTGTACACAACACAACCTTCAAATAAATGTTAAAAAATGTCATCAGCTTTATCGGAAACAAAAATCCCATTTCTTTTGATTATTCCCTTAACGGCACAATACTTAAAAAAATGATGGAGGCCAAAGATCTGGGAGTAGTGCTAGACCCGAAACTACTTTTTGACCGACATATCGAATCCATAGTTGCAAAAGCTTCCAAGGCACTTGGCTTCATACTCAGAACCGGCAAACACTTTAAAAAGGTAAACACTATGAAAATGCTGTACTTTGCGTATGTACGCAGTTCTCTGGAGTACGCCTCTCAAGTCTGGAATCCCAGGTACACAACATACATAGAAAGGATTGAGAAAATACAAAATCGTTTTCTACGATACCTTGATTTTCGGGGATATCGTCCTCATCTAAGTTATGTGGAGTCAGCCACGTTTTTTAAAACCTCGTCACTAGAAAATCGTAGAAATTCTGCAGACGTAATATTCTTGCAAAAGGTAGCCACCTCTGCGATAGATTGCCCGGAATTACTTGAAAGAATTCAATTAAGAGTGCCCACCAGACAAACTAGACTAAATCACACATTTACACTCCTCGATGCAACACTAACTCTAAACAAAACACATTCATTAACCGCGCTTCACACTTTTTTAACAATTCATACAATGAATTCGACTTATTCAACACAGCACCCCAAATTCTAAAAAAAATAAACAATAAATAACTTCTAAACATATACGAACTATTATACTTCTATACAAATAACTTATTCACTCCCAGATTAGATCCGTCCCCTTCCCCTCCCGCCCACCATCCCATCCCAAAAGCTTTTATAACTATTATAACTTTTATAACTTTTATAAATTTTTAATCTCTTTAATTAATACACACCAGTGAAAACCTATTATTGGTTCAATAACATATACATATGTAAATACACCTAAGTAAATGATGTAACTGTTGGTTTTCCAAAATAAAATAAAATAAAAATAAACTATCTTAAACGAGTCGTGTTTTATTAAACCTTTTCACCATTTTCGCTTAATTATTAGCACGCTCCCTCTAACATTCGTATTTACATATCTCTTATTCTTCTTTTGAGCGCTCACTACCCTAATTAATCACGGTTTATTGAAAAAAGAGCAAAAATTTCGCGATAATTGTCTTTAGTTTTATTTAAAAAAACGCTGTGAATTTTTTCATACATATAACTTGTAAAATAACTGATACAAATGTGTTAATAATATTTTTTGGAGCATACTTTGTGATTTTTTTCTATCGAGGGAATTTTCTATAATTTGCGTTTCGGCGCGATAAATGTCTAGATATTATCTTCAAAAATAACATATATTTTTTTAAGAGCTTAAAAACTTAAAATGTTTAAGGGAGATTTGTAAGAAATCGGTAGAAATTGGGAGAACCGAGGCTTAAGATTACATTTCACAAACGTGCGTAATAAAAAATGGCAAGCATTTCTATCATTAGGTAATTGGATTATTATTATGACATGATCAAAGTCACAGTTCGAGGTAATTCGAAAGAGGTCAAATAAAACATAACCTTAATGTTTACAAACACACATTATATTATGTTTTGTAAAGGTTATTATTGAATGGTATTACAATATTATTTTGAGCAATTCTCTAAAGGGTTTCATAATTAAATTATTTTATTTTTTATCCAGGCAGCAGCGTGTTGTTTGTTATGGCTAGTATTCGGGTCATGAAATAAAGGCTTCGCAATGGAAAATACACGAGTTTTATTTCTTTCATAAATAGCACAAATTTAATAAAAGTATTATGTTATTCTTGATGAAAATTACAAAAAGTAATTTTAATTTGGTTACAAGGTGATTATAAAAAATGTGAGGTCTTAATACCAAGAGGGTATTACGTTATAAAAAATCTCTGTTCTGAGTCTGAAAAATATTTATAAATATACATTTATTAAATGTATAGAAATAGCATTCTTGTAATAATTATTGTGTCGGAGTTTTAATTTAATTTGATACATTTCTGACTTGCGTAGGTTGATGATAAAGATGGTTTTGTATTGAGATGATTAATTAATATTTATTGCATTTCTAGTCTATTTATTAGCCGAGTTATTGAAATGGGTTATCTATCTACAAAATATTTTGTAATATTTTTAGTAAGTTTTTAGTTGTGATCATACAGGTACAAAATAAACCTGATTGGTACTTACCAACTTTGGAAACTAATTTATTCTTTGAAGATGAAATCAAAATACTAAAGTAATGATTTATCTTAGAATAAGACTAAGAGGAGGCGGGTATGGGTACCGCGGCCCGGGAACCATTTATTGGATAACCAACACCTCTGCCATAGGTCACCCAAAGTAGTTCGCTAGGTTTAGTGATTGTTTTGTGTTTAGCGGGTCCGGTTTCATGGAGTGAGGTTTGTCTGGGTCTTGGCGGCGGATGCGTCTGCCCGCCAGCTGCATGGCAGGCTGGATCGGTAGAGTATGGTTGAGGGAGTCCCTTTGACTTTTCCAGCAAGGAACATCGCCTTGCACCGCAGTGGGGATGTTCCAAGGATAGATTCATAAGTCCGTCACTCCTGGTCCCACTGACCCCTAGATTCCTACCCACCTCTAATACTCCTTTCCTTCCCAAAACTTCCTCTCCATCATTTCTTAAAAATACCATCCACACAGCATCCCTAAGGATGACATAGGCTCTGAAGGGAATTGTTTTCCTCAGGGCCTCCTGGGTGGAGCTAATGACAAAAAATCAAAATAATAAAATAATGATTTAATTTGTAATAAGACTAAGGCTGGTTTTAGTCTCACGCTCACCGTCAGCGCTCATAGATCAGCGCGTAGTTCGTCAGTGCTGAGGCTCAGCGTGCCTCGTTTCAGTATCATACTGACCGCCTAGACCGTACAGACGAAGACCAAAATGCGGGGTGTATTAGTTATTGCTGCTTTGTACTGCCTATCACAAAAAAATAAAAATGACTGTACACGCTGACGACGTCCGCTCCGCTCGACACTAGAACGCTCACTGAAAGCAGAGGCGCTCGTGCGATCGTCAGCGTCGACAGCTACGCGGCGCCGACGCGCGACGCGTACGGCCGCGTAGCCATCAGCGCTGACCACCTTGCGCGCTGATAGCTACGCGTCATTCAAAAACGCTTCCTAGAAGTTCATATTACTCGACCATCAGCGCCGACGGTGCGCGTGCGGTCGGCGTAAGACTCAAATCAGCCTAAGGGTCTGTTGTTTCACAGAATTTGAACAATTTTCAAAGTTCTGTGACTTTTCAAGATGTCATTATTTCAGTTATATTAAATAAATTGCCACTAACGATATAATAACAGAACTTGGAACCACCTGTGTAAGACCGCCATTCAGAATTGAAACGTTACTTGAAATGGCTTTAGCGTGTTTGGTACCCTTCCACCTTCCTCTTCTCCATCTCCTTCCCCTCCTACCTACCTTCAGCCATCCAACATACCCCAATTGGGGATGTTTTAGTCTCACTGACTCCAGACGTTTGGAAACAGTTGGAACTCTTGTACGGTATTCACATAAATTAGTGTATATAGCTTTCCTACAAAATAGGCTAAGAATATTGACAGTCCTAAATTCGATTCGGTAATTTGTGAGCACACATTTCCAAAAAACTTTCCATTATTTTGCCAAATGATCACGAAGATTTAAGGTGTATTATAGACGGACAGTATCCCAATTAAACCCATAAAGTCCCACTTTGACACCGTCTGAAACCCGCCCTTACAACGGGGTAAGACATTACCATCACCATCCCCAAAGTGGCAATTGCTTTTACCCGAAAACACCCTCTTCGTGCTCGCGTTAGCCGTGATCACCTCATGCGAGCGTGTTGAGGGGGACAGGCGGGGGATGTTGTGTTGTGACCTTCCCCGCACATCCCCCTGCACCCACCGCCTAATGGGGGTTGAAAGAGGCTTCACGAGTACACTGAAAGGGTGGAACGGACTAACAGGGTGATAGGGTTAAGGCAGGGGAGGAAAATTTAAAGTAAGATTTCGAATTATCCTCAAGATTTTGCAATACTCCTCAAAATCATGTCACTTTTAACTTATTTTTAGAGATTTTTAGACTGACGAATAAGTACTTTGGTGAATGTTATGGGATATATATTATTATTAAAATATATAGCAGGTTTAAGTATATATAAATTAAATACGTGTGCCCGATTATGGAAAAATATTTTTTCCAACTATGGAAAACTCAACCCTCGATGACCAAGGTGCTGTCCCGACGTCGGTTCCTCACTGCGGTTTTCATATGAAAAAGCTCCAGCATCCAGCATCGGGAAGTACTCCATGTTTTACGAGGGTTTGATGTTAATAAAGCTAGTGGGCCTGATGGAATACCTGCCCTGGTACTGCAGAGGTGCGCTACAGAAATAGCTCCAATTGTGACGAAGCTTTTTAAAATGTTCCTGAAGTCTGGCTCGGTGCCCTCTGGTTGGAAAAAAGTGGTTATCCATCCTATTCCAAAGAAGGGTCCCGGCCAACTACCACCCATAGTTATCGCATCAGTTCTGTCCAAGGTGATGGAACGTGTGATCAACGACAAACTGCTCACATACCTCGAGAAGAACAAAATTATTAACGAGCGTCAATACAGATTCCGGCGAAACCGTTCATGCAGCGATCTTCTCGCGTATGTGACGCATGTTTGAGGGCGGTGCCTGGAACGTTTCAGTGAGACCCAAACGGTTGCACTGGACATTTCCTTTTCCCAAGGCTTTTGACCGAGTTTGGCGCCGAGGACTTGTCAACAAACTGCCATCATATGGACTTCCCGCATCCTTGTGTACGTGGGTTGCCGACTTTTTATAAATAAATGCTGGCGTCCCGCAAGGATCGATTCTGTCTCCGACTTTGTTTTTGTTGCACATCAATGACCTATTGACATGTGCACCAATTCATTGTTACGCAGATGACAGTACAGTCCATGGTAGCTTTTTGTTTTGCAAGCCCCCAAAGGGCTCACAAATTGCAACGGCTTTGAGGGCTTTGAAGCAAAGAATAGACGGTTACCTCGAGAGTGTTTTCTCTTAAGGAAAAAATATTCTTGTTGAATTTAATGTTTCAAAGACCCAATCAAGTCCGATTACGTCTAAAAGGGTTCGAAATGAAAATCTAGTCTCCTTCAACGGATGCAATCTTCCGAACAGGCCCTCCATTGCTATGCTTCGTGTAACTAACTCTAAATGACCAGCTCAGATATGGGGGCTCCATCGATGCCAGAGTTAAGTTAGCATCTCAAAAACTGGGCGTACTGTACAGGGCCCGCAGATACTTTAATAGTACACAACTGCTAATCCTGTACAAATCACAAGTGCGCCCCACGCTTGAATTTGGCAGCTGCCTTTGGTCTGGAGCCCCAAAATACCTGAAAAAAACTCTTGACTCTGTTCAGAAACGGGCGGCCCGTCCGATAGATTCTCCTAATTTAACAGACGGATTGCAATCTTTAGAGCACAGGCGTCGGAAGGGAATGCTATCCTTGTTTTACCGGTATTTCAATGGTAGATCCTCCGAGGAACTAGCGTCATTGATCCCTTCGGCACCGGTGCATAGTCGGGAAACACGCCAAACGCTTGTCAAACATATGTACACGGTTGACATTTGTCACATGAGAACGGGTCGCTTCTTCGACTCGTTCTTGTGTTCAACAGCTCGGCTATGGAACGATTTGTCGGCCTTTGTGTTTCCTCCTTCCTACAACATGGGTCTCTTCAAGACCAATGTTCATTCCCTCCTCTTCTCAAAAAGACCCTCCACAGAGCATCTCAGATGGCTTAGGTCCTGAGGAAAATTATTTTCCTCAAGGCCTCCTGTAAGGAGTTATTGTAAAAAAAATGTATCCTAATTTCATATCACAACGGGGCTAAATAAGTTTCACTTCAATAATAAAATAAATTGCCCTTCGATATTTGAACATCCCTGGTCGCTTGTGATTGTCCAAAGGGAATGGAAACATCTTTGTCATTGCTTATCCGGAATTGAAATCGGGTTATGTCGGCTGTCGGCTGTCGGCTGTCGGCCGTCCGCGTCGGCAGGACGGAGTGTGAAATAACGTACTTAATTCATCGGGCCGATAGGATGATCAAGGCGGATGATTCGGATGAATCGGATGATTGAGACGATTGCCAGATACGCGGGATACTGGGCCACTCGGAAAATCAAAGGAAACAGAGCTATTATTACCATTTAATTGAACTGAAATAAATTCGCCATATGTGGACGTGTGATCATCGTGGAATGGGCGTTGGAAGTGGTCGCTTCAATGACTCAGGTGACCAATATAAACTGTGTAAAGGTTTAATGGTGGTTGAACATCTTGAAAGGTTTTTGGTTCACAAGTGATATTAGACCACTTTGATAACGTTTTTCAAGCGGCAATGATATGAGATGAGTGGTAGATTCTCTCGGACCACAAGTTTCACAGAATTTGAAAAATTTATGAAATTTCAAAAATAATTTTCTGTAAAAGTTTTGTTATTATTTGAGTTATGTGAAGCAACTGGTAATAAAATAACGGAATTTTAATACAACCATTACAGATGTGGAAAATTAACTTAATTATTTTATTTTATTTTATTTTTTATGTTTTTTTTTTTTTATTTAAATAAAACATACAACGAAGTTGCATTCCCAAGAGTTATCAAAACTCATTAAGGGATCGCCAATTGGTACATTTGAAAAGATAAACCCAACCCAACCCAATATGCAGACACAATAAATGAAGAAAAATTTTACAAAACATTTTACAGAAGCAACATACAGAAACAAACATATGAAGAATCACTTTACAAATATTTCACAGAAACATGTCTTATAAGACATTGTGAATAATATATATATATATATATTTTTTTTTTTTTTTTTTCTATATATTACAGTATTTACCTATTTCTTATAATTTTTACATAATATATTTTGAAAACATTTTTACATAATATATTTTGAAATTTAATTATGTTGGGTGTAAGGTAGGTTTGAGAAGGTGAAACTGTGGATGGGTAATTTTGTATGTTTCGTGAACACCTCACTAGGAGAACCTGTGCTGAGGTGTTTACGTGTTTGTGATTAAATGTGACAAGTATTTATGTGTTGTAGTAGATAGTTTTTAATTTTTTTTTTAAACTTTAAGATAGATAATATTAAGATATATATATATACCTATATATATTTGAAAAAATAAGAAATAATATTATAACCACTCATTTGATTTATGTACTGTTGGTGTCACAAAGTTAAAATAAAGTATCCTCCATGATGGACTATAGAAATGCATAAAAAACAAATCAGGAAAAATACAATAAAAGGTACATGCTCAAAAATACACAGACCTAAAACAATATGTTTACATAAAAAAATACATGATAAGATTTAAAAAAGATATAAACTGCGCCCAATTAATTTTATTAATTACTAGCAGATCCGGAATTACGTTGCTTTGGCAACCTTTATATCCAACGCCATTTGTTAATTTGAATACATATCAAATCTACACCGCCTGCTCTCCAGCCCGCTCCCTTTATATATTAGATATATATTTCAACCAATTTACACAAAATCTTGACAAATTATATACCTAAGCCTTACTCATGAATCACTCTATCTATTGGTGAAAACCGCATGAAAATCCGTTGCGCAGTTTAAAAGATCTAAGCATACAGAAAGCGGGAGCGACTTTGCTATATACTATGTAAAGATGATAAATTGTTCACACTCTATGAAATAAATGGTCAGTATCGCCCCAATTTAATGACCACCTTTCAGAATCTGAACGTTCCTCGAAATGGCCTTCCTAGTTTGATGACCTGATCTGAATATAATACTCAACATTCGTCCTCATTTCCTTAACCACTACCTTCAGCCTTCCAACATACCACGATTGTTAACACGATAAAACGCATAAAAGCAGTAATTTTAATTTTCAATTTTTCTATATATGAATTTTCTACAATGATAAAGGATGCGAAATTATAATTGTCTCCCGTATGCCAGAAACTTTGTCATACGGCATAAAAGTTTATTAAAAATATTAAATAAAAATTATTAATTGAGTAGGTAGGTACTTACCAACGTAATGAAATTGAATTAAAAAATTATTAAGACCATTAGTATTTAAGAATTTATACATACCTATATAAAACTTATCACATAAAAGATATAATGGCACAAACGTTCTCATATGTTGTATGAATGGCTTTAGACGTGTTTAGTTACTGAATCTGAATAGCCAGATACCTTATCTACCAAATTTCCTACCCCTCCCCACTGTCCTCAGCCTTCGAGCATAACCCTATTGGGGACGCCGTGGTCCCACTGGTAGCGGGTATTTGACACTCTTGAGCGTTACTCAAATAAAATAGTGCCTAAGATGTGCTCAATAGTACAAGTATTTTGGCACAAAGTTGTTTTCTTACTACTGAAAAGAATTCAACTTAAAGCTCTGCAACCGGGCAAGAAGAAGATGGAGAGATACGAAATTACGAATGTTAGAGGAGAACGCTAACATTTACACCGACAAAATCGATGCGAAAATTGCGAAAATGTTTAATAAAACACGACTCGTTTAAAATAGAGCAAAATTATCGCGGGCATTATCTTAAACAGCATTTAAAGAAACACTGTGAATTTTTTCATACATATAACTTGTAAAATAACTGAAACAAACGTGTTAATAATAATTTTTGGAGCATACTTTGCGATTTTTTCTATCGAGGGAATTTTATGTAATTTGCGTTTCGGCGCGGGCAAAGTCTAGATATTATTTTCAAGAATAACATATATTTTTTTAAGAGCTTTAAAACTTACCGTGTTTAAGGGAAATATGTAATAAATCGGTACAAATCCGGGTTGCGGGCCCTTAAAAACAATAAAATTAAAAACTCAATCAAACAGACATTGGAAAATACATCCGATCAATTCTTCCATATTCTAAGTGTTGCTACCCAGAACGAATCCACCCTTATTAATTATACAAGATTCGAGCTAATGGACTCCAATTATGTATCTTAAAACGTCTGCAGTTAATCGATAAAGAAAGCTCATGGTTATTCAGCAAGTCTTCAAGTCGTCATTTAACCTTTGTTCGAATCAGCCCTACAGCTAGCCCCCGCCCTCTCCTCCCTCACTTCCCGACCCTTTATGAATGTCTACCCACTTTGAGAACAACCCTCCAATTTGCTTTGTTGTCTACATAAAATTGCAGGAGAAAGGCGAACGGCAGAGATTTGTATTGTTTTAGAATGAAAAATGGATTGCGAGAATACTTGTTATTATATTATTACGTTGAGGTTGACTTTGCCAATCTGATTCACCTTTGCGAAATTAATTTCAATTTTCAGTGCCGGCAACCCGAGCGTTTATTTTATTTTCATTTATGTACATAGTTTTCTTTTACCCACCTCACTAGACAGAGCCTGTTCCGAGGCGGTTAAATAACATATTATATTTATTAAAAAGATATGTATCAACAAAAATATGTACGTATATAATGAGATAAAAAATATATGCATATATGTACACATACATGCACATACGTATTGTTGTTATATTAAATATTTACATGATAAATTTAAAATATAAATACAGTAGGTACATGATTATATAAATAATGTTGCTAGCAAGCAGTACCCTGCATATTATATTATATTTGAATATTATATAATTTAGTGAGTAATTATATGAAAAGTGAATGTCTGTTAGTTCTTTAGGATATTTCGAACGTCTGTTCTTTCCTTTTCAGTCAACCATATTACAAAGAAATGCTAAGTAAAAGACGATTAAACAGAAATCAATGTTTGATGAGGACTGAATCTACAAGTGAATGGGATCTAGAAGCAAGTGGCATTAGTATTATAGGAATTACAGGAGTCGGGCAGTGTCAAGAATCAGAATAGCGGAAGGGAACGTAGGAAACCATGTATGTACGTGATTGAAACAAGGAGTGTGTGTCACGATTGAGTTGTTAGGAGGTCATCCTCTCTTCATACCCTGCGGGGAAACTGCATCATGGTTTAGTTAGTTAATTAGAAAGAATATCAAGGTCCAAGAAAATGAATCCAAGTCGATACCAATTAGCATTTATTATCGAGTTGCGATTATTCCTAAAAGGTTAAAAAACTGAGGAAGTACATGTAAACTGGAGTCCATCGGTTCACGCAACTATTTCGGCGTGCAAATATGTTTCTAAAATGAACTATGGAGCATTAAAATTTCCGTTGAGCCTACGAAAATCAAGGCTAGCTACTATTTTATGTGAATACCGCACCTTAGTCCCAAGTGTTCCCGTTTGGAACCAGCGCGACTATGAAATCCCCAAACGGGGTATCTTTGAGGTTGAAGGTAATGAGGATGGAAGGAGATGTGGAAGAGGAAAGTGCCTGGCTATTTAGATCTGGTCACCAAACAAGGCTAAAGCAATTTCAAGCAACATTTCAATTCTGAATGTGGTCTTACACCAGGGCGATACTGGAAGTATCTTCCACGTGGAACGTGGCGCAAATATACCATACTTTATTTTTAAGTAATTAATTGTGAAATAAATCCAAAATCAATTATATAAAATTTATTTGCGCGCGCCGGACGACCTTCGGATTGCAAGTCGACAGTTTTACCCCTCGACCACGGAGGCTGTAAATTATTTGCTCTATATTTTTTAATTGTTGAATATATTGCATTAAAAAATTCATGCCCCGGGTGAAACAGGGTTGTAAAGGGGGACAATCAATTGAATAAGCCTTTTTGATATGCAAATCGTGGTTCTTATGACCCCCGACATTATCCGAAGGTTTCGTCTATTCCAGATTTATGCTTTAGACGTTTATTAACTTTTCATTAGGTACAAATTTTATTATTGTTTCTACTTAAATTAAAAAACTAATCGTCCGAAGTAAACGAGTACCAAGGCAACTAGATCATTAAATAAATGTTTGAATACCTAAATATTATTACTCTGAGCAATAATAACAACCGATTCTAAAGCGCTTTATATAATTCAACTCAAAATAGACATTTAACAACCCTAAAATTGGGAGTCGTAATACGTTTGATTCACCGCACCCGGAAAGCGTTACAGGTAGCTACCGGCTTAATAATGAACTCCCCCACCCCCACCCCCACCCCCCCCATTCCACTGTCCTCCCCTCCTACGGTATTTAATCCCCCTACACCCCCCCATCACTCCCTAACCACCCGTTTAGCTCGGATCGCTCTGTGTGGACAGGGTCGGTTCGTGATTTTATTAGGAATCTAATTACGGAACAATGTAAAAGAAATAAATTTACTAAAGGGTGAAATCTGTTTCTACAAAACGCAGCGGAATTTGACTGAATTCGTTGTGAAATTCGGTTATAATGATTTATTACAACTTTTATCCACTTTTTTTAGATGTTGACCGTTACCGGTTTCATTTCGTTTATTTGGCGGATACGCGGCCATCTTCGGTATGGTATAATTTAACCTTAAACTATATAATTGTACTAGCTGACCTGGAGAGAACTTCATATCGCCTCAGAATCAATAACTGTTGTGTTAAATTATTAGCTGAAGTAAATTCAATTTTATAGTGTTACAGTGTCCACCATCAGGGCAGATGATCAGGGCATCTGCACTGTAACGCTGTCCGAAACGTTGGCTAAAGGAGGAGGTAGCGCAACACGGCATAACACCCCAAAATAAATAATTATATAATTCTTAAACATTGTGTTTTTTATTTGATTTTAACCCATCCGAGCGCATGAACCCTATCATGGTTTGTAATTGTGTTTCTTGTAACTTCAAAACTTTCCTGAAAGGATAATCACAAATTAATACGTTTTTATTTTGACCATATGAAAATAGTTTCAGACACTTATAACGGGTTGTTTCACGGAATTTGAACAATTCATCAAATTTCATATTTAAAATTCAAAATCTGTGAAAGTTCCATTAAAGTCACGTTATTATTTCACCATGGGCCGGTTGTTTCACAGTACTTGGATAGTAACAGAACAAGATTAGAACTTGAATTACAACTTAAAAATTTGATAAATTGTTCAAATTCTGTGAAACAACTCGTCCTTATCGTAATAAAAATATAAAAACGTAAGAAGGTACCTACGCATTTGTGTAATAGGCCATCGACTGCCGAGTAACCCACGGGCACTGAAGAGATTTCCCGATAGAAGGGTGTTATGGGCGTGATTATATACCTTTGGGTGAAATTGATTAAACGTTTCCAAATATCAAAATTCTTTCTTGAACAGATAATCAATTTCGTTAGCCTTGTCTCCTTGCTTGAGGCTTGGGACGGTTGTTTACAAAATTTGAACAATCTCTTCACATTATAAATTAAAGTCTTCCACCGCGTCCGTTCGTCTGTTCGTGATAAACTCAAAAACTACTCAACGGATATTCATGCGGGTTTCACTAATAGATAGAGCGATTCATGAGGAAGGTTTAGGTATAAAATTTATCAGGGGTTTGTGTAAATTGGTTTAAATATATAATTAAAGAAGCATGTCTGTACGTGGTGGACGAGCGGGCTGGCAAGCGGGCAGTATGAATTTGATTTGTATGCAAATTAATAGATGGCGGTGTGAGTTAAAAGGTTTGGTAACCATCCAGTAGATGGCGTTGTGTTTCGTCCGGGTCAGCTAATTCATAGTATTTCAAAGTTAATATTCAAGTTACAAAGAAACAACCGGCTCATGATGAAATAATAACAGACATTGAATGGAATTTAACCCGAAATTTGATTAATTGTATAAATTCCATGAATCAACCCGTCTTTTTTTTTAAATCTACTATATAAAATAATGCTATAAGTACACCAAATATAATGGTTATGTTAGGTAAAGATATTGTATTTCTTAGTCCTCCTCACTAGGGGTTCCTGTGCCGAGGCTGACTAAAATTGTTTAATTATTATAGTTTATTTGTCTTTTATATCGCTTTTAGTGACTTCATTAGAGTTTTTTCGTTGACCTCCTTGAGGAATATCGATTCACCAGAAAGTACAAATGGAATATCATTTCACCAGAAAGTACAAAATTAGATTAATTCCTATTTTTTTAATAAAAAGTTTTTTATTGTAACCCCCGTACTCGGCCAGCGGAGTTATCATTGACGTTAATGTCAAACCTAGTGAGGAACACGAATAATTTCTATAATCTTTGAAGCACACACAATATATTTTAAGTTTAGTTTAATTTTGTACCCTGATGATGCTTGGGTAAAGCGAAACCGTCGCAAAAAATTTAAAAAATTTCGTGGCTATGATCAAAGTAATTGTTTTATTTCATTATTATTATCACCGATTCGAACCTGAAACGTTTTCTTTCAAATCGGCATAGATCACTCGTCTAGGAATTTTTTGTTCGGTGCTTAAGAAGTATTCACATTTACTTATACAACTCCCACATAAATTAGGAGCGAAAAACACTTTACTTTGTAATTTAATAATGATTGTCACACGTGCACATATCAGATAAAGTGACCAGACCACTGACCGCATCTGCCGATTGTCCTACTAAACTCTGAGCATCCATTCTCACTATCTACAATCTGGTTGAATGGCCCTGAGAATGTTATATTTAAGTACATACTTAATTATATTCGTGGTAGATAGAAGAAAAATAAATAGAAATTTTATATTTTACAATTTGACGTGATTGTTACGTTTTGAACGTACTTTCACAAGCATTTATTTTTAGCCGGATTCTTAAATTTCAACCGTACAGTTGTAACGTAATTATTTTCATGGTTCTTATTCAGTCAGTACTTGCTCAGAAAGAGTATTATTAATTTCGGGTGCCGTTGGAACGATTGATAACAAATTCAAATTGCCTGGACGGTTGCTCGATTGTTTTTGAAAAAAAAAGCAGAAAAGGTTATAAGGGTGACGTGATGACATAACAATGGACTGGTCGGAAGTTTGATTTCCACGTACAATCCAATATCACCGAGGACAACTTTGATGAAGATTGCAGGCGCTTCTAAAATGACATCAACAATCTAGAACTATCCTTTCAATGCTCAAAGATGGCCATTGGACGCATTGTGATCAGCGGGCCTTTGTGGATGGACTGGAATCTTGGATGCTTCACGGTGTCATGGGCTTGCGAAGCGGCAGCTCTGGGGCTCTTCTCCAGCTATCTGGAGCCCTTGTCGCTGAGGTTAGAAGAGGTGCGCCATTTTAACTATGGCAAGCTACGAATGATCATTTGGAGTGGATTCTACTAAAATAACTGAATTATCTCTCTCTCTCTCTCTACATTTTTTTGAGTTTACAAAGGTATTTATGTAGATTATGTTTTTGCTTGCCAATAATAACAAGTACATTTTGTTTAATGTGAGTTCTTTTATTTACATCAGATAGTAGCTTTCTTTTTATCCCACGCAGGACCCTGAGATGATGATGAGAGCTCATGCAAACGGAATTTCTCTGCTAACTGAGAAAGGTACGTGTCACAGTCTCTAGGCTATTAATACCGCTCCGCAGGTTTTTGCTGTTTTGGCAGCTTTTGATTCAGCTTCGCCCAGTTTGAGTATTGGTGACCATTTTATAAATCCGGTAGGAACTGATTCCAAAAAAACCCGGTTCCTCGGATCCACTGGGATCCAGTGACAGTTAGTCACCGGAAAAGAATAACCGAGACAGGCAATGACGTCATTTGTAATATATAGTCGCGTGATACTATTATTCACAACTCAGTCAATCTTTCCATATCCGGAGAGATACTCAAATCTCACAATTCCGTAGTATTTATACCTAGGGGGGACACGTCCTCATGCGACTTAACGTAAGTGGCGCCATCCTTTGACAAATTCTTGAATTCGAAACCTAATTACAAAAGTAGCCTTTTTAGCGTAGTAATAATATAGATGGCAGCACTTCCGTTTGCATCTATTTGTGAATCGAGTGTGCACGACAGACGCAAGGCAAATAATACTGTTTGATGATGATGCCTTTTAAAAACATTTTTTAAAATTAAATCACTAACTCCGACACTGCCTTCACCTCCGCCCTCCCCAATCCAAACCTCCCCTCCCCCTGACCACCACCCTCTCCCAGCGCCTGTGATCACATCCGTGGAATATAATTAACGAATCATACTGCTAATGCCTCTGGCAACAAAAAAGCAACTGAATTTGGTTGATTAAATGAAAACTCACTAAAAACAATTTCCAAGCAACTTTTGTAAGTAGGAACGTATTTGTAGGTCGTTGGTCGTGGCTCATTTGTGTGATTTACATATATTACTTCTCTAAATGTTTTACAAAGTGGTAACGGTATAAGGAAGTTAATAAAAATATCATATAAATGCATTTAAAAAATGTAACAAAATCTTAACTTAAAACATTAGCCAAACTCTCATTTACTAGTATTTCGCTGTACGCTTATAGATCAAAACAAAGCGATTATTTTTTTAATTGTTTTGAAAAAGATTTTTACAAGTTCGTACAGCAGAACTTCTGCGTATTATTATTTTTCAAGCTTTTTGAATTAAAGAAACAAATGTCAAATGTATGGAATCTGATGTTAAAATGACGAAAAATAACATAATTTTTAGAATATTCAAATTTCGATTGTAAATACAAACACCGGCTACCGGAGTGGTCTAGGAGTAAGACTCTTGACTCGCAATCCGAAGGTCGCGGGATCGAATCTATTTGAGTAATTTGTATTATTTCACAATTAATTAATTTAAAATAATATGTACCAAGTATATTTGCGGCACGTTCCAGAGTGAAAGACAGCCTCAGTATTGCCCTGGTGTAAGACTACCATTCAGAATTGAAACGTTGCTTGAAGTGGTTTTAGACGAGTT
Organism: Limnephilus marmoratus; assembly: GCA_917880885.1. Classification (NCBI taxonomy): domain Eukaryota; kingdom Metazoa; phylum Arthropoda; class Insecta; order Trichoptera; family Limnephilidae; genus Limnephilus; species Limnephilus marmoratus. The sequence goes on from OU862922.1 coordinate 9,993,681, forward strand.
TGGTGACCAGATCTGAATAACCAGATACTCCCCCCACCTTCCTCTTCGTTTAGATGATATTTCTCACCATGATAGTAAATGAGACAAAATTTCTATGAGATCTACATAGTTTGTTCCCAAAATCACAGAAAATTAGCCTGGGGTTTTAGTAAAACATCATTTCCAATGTAACTTAAACAATCAATGTTGAATAATTACAATCGAAAAGTTTGCTTCACTAAATAACAGTGGATTCGAGGAACAGACTATTTTGGAACCGATTCCTACGCCATTGCCTATCTCGGTTACTTTGTACCGGTGACTAGCGATTACTGAATGACAGTGGATTCGAGGAACAGTTTTTTTACACCAATTCTTATTGTAGCACGCCTGATTACGGAAGCAATTGAAATCTACAACCATTTTGAAGTGTACTGTAATAACAGCTCGTAGTGTAGTGAAGCTGGCAACACGGTATCGCTTCCAAGTAAATAAGCACACATTTCACCACTAACCAGATCTGCCTTGATGATGGACACTGCAACGCTGTCCAAAACGTTGGCTAAAGAAGGAGGTAGCGGAACACGGCGTAACACCCCAAAAACAAATAACGAAAATGCTTTCGACCGTGAAAATCTTAAAACGTATCGAAAAGTTTGCAGCCTATACTAGGCTATATAGCAATGTACGCCACTGTGTGCACCAATGATGAAATATAACCATGTTTAGACCGGATTAGCTCTAATAGTAGGTAAGTGCTTACAATGCAGTTCAATAAAATTTTAAAATGATTGATTATGTGAATAATAGGTATGTTCTGACACTTATACTAACCATATGCATGTCATAAGGTCAAATTTAGCGGCGTACATTAGTTTTCGCAGTCTTCGTAATCTTAATCTTTTCAATCGAATTTTATTAAAAAAAACTAGCTGATACCCGGCATGCGTTGCTATGCCTTTCAAAGAAATAAATTGTTTCTCTCTGCTTGCCCATTCCCATGCGTCCCCGTTCCCATCCCACGTCCTCTTCCCTTCCTGCGTTCCCCTTCCACCTTCCCCGCCTTCCCCTCCCTCGTCCCCCTTCCTCGAACCCCACCTCCTTCGTTACACTTCCCCTTCAGCCAACTCTCCCTGCCGCTAAAATAGAAATACACACGTTTTCAAACCACTCGCGCACGTAGTAATTTTTTTATACAAAATTCATAACGCCAGAGCTTACCATTATATATATAAACACTCTTCTGCTAAAATGCAATGTACTGTATAATTTTTGAGTCAATCCTTCGTTTACTTTCCGAGTTTTGCGGACACAAACGTACGGAACCTATAGTTTTTTTTAGGGACACCCTAATAACCTAGCTGTATAAAATATACTTTTCGACTTATTCTCATTTCATCAAATATATCTACATAAAAATTTTCATAAAAATCGGTCAAGCCTTTTCGGAGGAGTGCGACCACAAACTCCGTGACACGAGATTTTTATATTTATAGATGTTTTCTTCCATAAAAACTGTAAGACACATTGCAAATAACGTAATATTATAATATGGTTTGTGACTATCACTCCTACCAACCGGTAAAACGAAGTATGCATTATAATATGGCTTAAATTAAATAATCTTTCACAAGCATTATTACATTTGATTACAGTACTGACTTATTGCCCATCTCACTAGGTGTGAAACGCTAGTGTTGAGATGACAATATTTATTTCCCAGAACTGCCTCTCCTTCATTTCCCTAAAAAGTTTCTCTACACGGCATTCCCATAGGCCTAATCGCTAATGATCGTTAATAATCGATAATCCTAATCCCTATGGGCCTTCCCCATAGGCATCGACACAGGTCTTAAGTGAAATTAATTTCCTTGGGGTCTCCTATGTGGAGTCAATGAAAAAACTCCTGGTTCATGTTCGTTTGAATTCACTGAAAATTTAGAATACTGAAAGTTTAGAAACTGAAGTTTAATGACAAAAAAGTGTCCCGGGACGCCTCTGGTGAAATCTGTCAGTGAAAAACAACGTGTCAAAACTGAAAAAAGTATCACGAGACGTTGAGCATACCTTGTACACGTTATGACTTTTTATTGGTCCATTAGAGAAGGTCAAACAGGTCACAGTTCACAGATGATCTCAGCAATACTGATGAAAGCTGTTTGTGTTGCAAAGAAGCGTGTTTGAATAACTTAACGTGTAGTCCGTGGTACACTAATTGCTGAATTTGAAAATTTAATTCAATCTTATCTTATCACAAAGCAGTAATCTGTTTCTGAGAAAAAAACTCGAACGGCGTGGTTTGGCTTCGATTTCGCAGATTTTCTACTCCCACATCAGAACAACTGTTTTACACTAAATAATGTCATTTTCATCAGGAGCTAATTGGGCTACAAAAATAAAGAATATCCTTTTTTTTAATTTTATGAGTAAAACCTCAAATTATAACATTTAATTAATTGAAGACAATATTGGCGAAACTCAATCAAAAATCTGGAAACAGAAAAATCAGAAAAAGATATTTGAAGTCTGCGATTGTTCTCATCACTGAAATCAATGTATTCTTTGTTTCTGTTTATAAATATATAAAAATAAAACATGTCAGTTAAAAATGACCGAATCGGATATTGAAACTTTGGTGCAGTGGTTAGCGCATTTGCCCGGAAAGCGAAAGGCCCTGGGTTCGAGTCCCAGAGGAGCAAATATCTTTTTCTGATTTTTCTGTTTCACGATTTTCGATTGCGTTTCGCTAATATTGTCTTCATTTAATTAAATAAAGAATATTCACTTCAAGTTCATTGATTTCGAAAATAACTTTATTCTTTCTCTGAGGCTTCCATTTTTTAAGGTTTTAGAGTTATTTTAAGTGAATATGAATATACACATTATTCATTATTTTATATACACATAAATCCAAATCACTAACGAAAATCCAATGATATATTTTTTTGTAAAAACTTCTTTAGCACCGTTGTGACTTGAAACTCGATGAAACGAAAAATAACGACACTAAGAAGAAAGAAACACATACCTGTATAGGATTTAGCTTGCGGGAGAATGAGATATTACCACGGACATATGAATATATCTGGACCTGCCCTAAGTGATAAAAACGTATTATTTCCCCCTCCATATGGCGCCGGCTGGAGCTCCTCCTTGGAACCGGCTCGCTCTATAGGGAGGGGATAGAGCCTCGCTTGAATCTAAAATGTGTGACGTCATCATTCTTGCCGTGAACAGCAAGAAGCTAACTTCCATACATTTAACGAAATAACACGCCAAAACGGCAGCTTGTGCTATACAATATATCTACATATCAATGTGCACGTAGCGAATGTGGGCGGTTCTTCAGTATGCTCGTCGCTGGTTACAGGGGTAAGTAAATTATGAAACATTTGTAAAAGTGTTTTAACTAAACACGGCAACAAAATATTGCTATGTGTATTGGGGCGAGTCTTTTTGGGGCGAGCATTTGGCCTTAGCAAATATGTTATTAACGTGGCAAGCAATTCGCGCTCCCATTTAAAAAGGTCTATTCATTCAAAGCAGATTTTGCTTTAAAGAACTAAATGGTGATATTGCAATGCGAGATGCCTATATACTGTCAGATTGATTGTGTAACGAATCACAGTCATCTTTCCCCTCTTCGCCCACCATAGTTTGGTTTTATCCCTCATCTGTAACTTCTTGTCTATCCATTTGGATGTCTATGGATATTACAATTTTTATTTTTATTATTTATGACCGCTTATGACCGCGTTGTGGTAAATAACAATCGGTCTCCTCTTTGTGCGGTGCTTCGTAGCCTCCCCCTCTTATCTACTTTAGTTTCCTGAAGGTTTCACATCTACCGCGTTTGAATTGCATACTCTGATTTTTTTGAGAAAGAGAGTTGAATTGGTTCTTCAAATAAGATTTTTTTCTTATAACTCCATATGTCACCGTAAAAGCCTGCACTACGGTAAATCTTTAGATTTTCCAGAAAAATTCTAAGATTAACCAACTCATATTTACCAACTCATGTTGGTAAATCCTAAGTTTACGGGCTTTTTACAGTAACACATACTACAGGGCTGGGCAAAATACATGCTTTGCTGTAATTGAAATACAAATTACAAAATACTTTCTCGCATGTATTTAAAATACGAAATACAAAATACTTTCAAGTCATGTATTTGAAATACAAAATAAAAAATACTGTATTTTAACCATTTTTTAATTTCAAATACAAAATACAAATTACAAAATACAAAATACATTTGGTTTTTGTAGAACCTTTGATTGCAATAAATTATCGTAAGTGCCCATATCTAAGGGTGCATTTCCATAGAAGCAAAGCTGAGCAGAATGAAACAGAGACGTGCTAAAATTGACTAATCATATTGCTCAGGAGACACATCTCGTCTCCGCCCCACTTGTAAAGTTTTGTGGTATAGGACTTAGGTGTTAGATTATAATAATTATTATTATAATAACACTAGCTGGTTCCCGGCATGCGTTGTAATGCAATATTCAAAGAAATAATTTTTTTCTCCCTGCATGTCCTTTCCCGTGCGTCCTCGTTCCCCTACCGCATCCCCTTCCCCTCTTGCATTTCCCTTCCACCTTCCCTGCCTACCCTCTCCCCTCTCCCGCTCCCCCATCCCGCCAACCCCCCTCCCGCGGTCCATATATTTAGTCCCAGTACATTCTGTTTTCAAACAACTCGCGTGCCAGGTATTATAATTTTTTAATTCAAATTTTCATTTTTCACATATTACAAATATTCATTTTTCTATATTACAAGAACAATTAATCAAATCTTGTACCTCACACAGGTGCCTATTTAAAATATCTATAATTTAAAAAATCCATTGACAATTCTTTTGTTACAAAAAAACAGCTGCCTGCTAAATTCAAATTTCATCAAATGCGCGAACTGTCAAACTGCGAAGTTAAAATAGTCGTTAAGTTTTCTGAAATTATCCAATTGTCTGCGTAATTTTCTTAATTTTTCTTTCCGTAAGAACCTTCTATAAAGTATTAGAAAACTTAAAAAAAAAATAAATGAAATGGGTAAAGTCATTCTAAAGTTATGGCGTGATCAAGGGAAACAAGGATTCATTTTTATATATGAATGGATGACATTTGTATGGCGCAGTTTTGTGTTATTTCATTTCAAGTTCGCTCTACAGTAATTAACTTAAAAATAATCTAGTAATCAGTCAAATTATTCCTATAGTGCTTGATCTAATACTACGATACAAAAATGTACTATACAAAGCAATGACAAGTATAATATAATATTTTACAAAATGTACAATAATAGTGCTATTATAGCACAGGACAATAATAATAACTAGCATGACGTTAAAAAAATGCACAGTACATTATAATGCAACACAAATGTACAGTACATTACGGTGCAAAACAAATTCTAAGCAGAACTCTTTCATCTATTGTGCATCCAACACTTTCAACACACACTACACACAATTTGAAATTTTTAACTCTGCACCACACCCCTTAAAATCACATAGACGCTCTCTCGATACTCTACAATAACAATATAACTATATAGATACCCTCTAATACAACCAACACTCTAAGAACTTCCTTTTTTTTTTCTCTTTTAATTTTTTGTCGCGCATATTTTTATTATTGTACCTCAACTTAACCGATTCCCCCCCCCCCATCCTTCCCCCTCCTACATGTAATTTTTCATTAGTAAATATCTCTGGAATCACTACACTTATATACAATACCTATGTGGAAACCTGTAAATGGTTCAATTATTGTGACTCAATTACTAAATGCTCTGTTAGTAATGTAAACTGTTGGTCTCCCAAATAAATAAAATAAAAATAAAGCAACGATAAAGAGAACTACAAATAATCATTAGTAAGAGTAAACAAAGGACAACAGTACAGGATTCTAGCGTTTTTAGTCTATGTATTATCTATGTGTGTTTATTTTTCATTATCATTATTAAGATCGCTAAATGTATTTGAAAATGTATTTTGAAACCATAAGTATTTGAAATACAAATTACAAAATACCTCAGCAGCAGGTAATTGAAATACCAATTACAAAATACATTTTTAGGAAGTAATTGAAATACAAATACAAAATACGTATTTGTATTTCAAATACGTATTTCAATTACAAGTATTTCAAATACTGCCCAGCCCTGCACATACACTACTTCATAATTGATATAAGACAGGAAAGAGATCAGGAAATGCTCACCCTTGAACATGCTTCGGTACATGTTGCAACCATATAATGAGTTAAATATATGTACCTACATTTCATCGATATTTTAAACCATTCTGTGGAAACAAGTAATTTAAAACGGAAAACGTTTTGAAAATTTCATTTGGTTATTCAACTTCCGCTATTCCAACCCCAATTATAATCCTGCAGCGCAAATTATAATATATCCACCCCCGTCTGCTGCGGATCATCCCCCAACTAAATGGTTGCGCGAGGATGATAAACAAGGGGGCAGTTGCCAGTTGCCAGTTGCCAGTTGCGATGGACGTATTATCAAAGTGATTTTACCAACATGCTTTGTGTCATTATTTTATTAAACATGTCCGTGATTTCAACCAAAATCAATGAATCTATTCATCGCCAAGCATAGAAGCGTACTTATTCTCTCTCTTCTTTTTTCGATAATTGGTAAACTAACAATTATTTGAAAATAAGTCGCAGACGCTCTGTGAAAACATGGGATGATTAAGGAAATTAAATAGTTGAGGCGTGTGTAATGGTATAACGGTTAATAAAGAATTTAACACGTTGGTCGCCAAATGTAATGCTTAATAAATGGTACTACACTTTAATAAGACATTGACTTATTATACGAATCGTAATACAAAAATTTTATTCATTACTTTTATGTTTACAAAATCTCTTATAGTTAAAATAAAAGAATAAGGAACTCCAGTGAAAAATATTATGGCTTTAAAAAAATATGTTCATATAGACCAATCAATGAACGCTGATTCCGAATATATAACTTTTATTTCATAATATTAAACGCAGAGTTTTTAAAAAATTATTAAAAAGTGCATTTTTAAACCTCTCCTGAAAACACAGCGTTAAGTTGGCATTACTGAAATGGTGAAATGTGACGTCACGCGTCACCAGTCATTGTATTGAAACTTTGATTAGTAATGCTATTTCTAGGGAGAATACTTCGAACAACGGGATTCAAAATGGCCGCAGTAGATCAGCTGATTGCCCTATCCTATACTAATTTTTCAGGAGTAATGACGTCACACAATTCGATGGTTTTCGGGGGGTCTCGAAAAATTAAAACTTTGACAATTATTTTATCTATTAAAACTAACTCTAAAAATAAAAATAAAAATGCAGTTATTTAAGTTAGGAGGTCAGTATTCATTAAAAAAAATAAAAATATTGGACTGGAGTTCTCTATTGTGGCAAAACAATTAAATTATATTTTTCAATTAAAAAAACCATAACATGGACTCTCTAATCTTAAATAAAATAATATTACTCTATTTTTTTAACTCAGGGTCGTGTTTAGCCTAAAAGAAACTAAATAGTTAAAATTATTTGAAACAAATAAAATCTATCGTTTAAGTTTAAAATATAATCAAATGTTTTAAATAAAGTTCGTCACGATGTGAAAATTGCAAGGGCGCCAGTTTAAGAAATTGAACAGAATATTCAATAGTAAATCAATATTAATATATTTAACTCAAAATTAAACGATGTATTAGCTCAAAGGTCGATGGAGATCTACCGTAGTATGTCTTCCTCGTCAAAACAAATGTCCGGTCTCTCTGACCTTCTATTAGGAACTGTTTGAAAAATTAGCTTGCCGAAAATATGTTTTAGGCAACAGAAGAACGCAGGATTCCTTTTATTCTAATTTTGGCTTTCCAAATAGGATTTAAAAATCAATTCGAATTAATGTGTAGCAACCGACTTAATGACTGGGTGCTTACTTAGTATTATAATTTCAAACTGTTACAAAGCCAGTTTAACATGAATATGTGTGAGACAATTAGCAAATTAATCTGAATGATTGTTTGACTAGACTGAGTTATATATCGTGCAATTTGCTTGACTAGTTAGGTTGAAGCAATGGTAATACAGGTATGATTGAAATTTGGAAGACGGTTATGGGTACCGCCGCCCTGAAAACCATATATTGGATAACCAACACCACTGCACATAGGTCCTCCAAGTGGTTCGCTGCGTTTGTTGACATGGCAAGGGTGGGGTTCATAAGGTGAGGTTTGTCTAGGTTTTGAAGGCAGATGCGTCTGCCCACTTACTGCGTGGTGGGCCGGAAAAGGAGAGACTGGTTGAAGGAGACCATTTAGACCCATCGCCTGCAACCGCAGTCGGAAGGATGGATTCAAACGCCACTTCAGAACCCACTGAACTGAAACTTAATATTTGCTGTGAACTTTCCCAAAATTAAAAAATTAGTTTTATAAAAGAAGACTATCCACTTTAATTAGTTTAATAATATAAAGATGATATAGACCTTGAAAGAAATTATTTTCTTCCGAGCCTCCTGTGTGGAACTATTGTAAATATTGGCGGTTTTTTTTACATTAACTCCACACAGGAGGCCCTGAGGAAATTAATTTCCCTCTAATCTAGGATGTTGTGTTGAGGGTCTTTTTGAGGAGAGGAAGGAATGAACATTGGTCTTGAAGAGGCCCATGTTGTAGGAAAAAGGAAACACAGAGGCCGGCAAAACATTCCACAGCCGAGCTGTTGAACACAAGAACGAGTCGAAGAAACCACCCGTTCTCATGTGACAAATGTCAACCGTGTACAAATGTTGGGCACGCGTATGACGTGTTTCCCGACTATGCGCCGGTGCCGAAGGGATCAATGACGCTAATTCCTCGGAGCATCTTCCATTTTAATACCGGTAGAACAAGGATAGCATTCCCACCCGACGCCTGTGCTCGATGGGAGAATCTATCAAACGGACCGCCCGTTTCTGCACAGAGTCGAGGGTATTTTTCAGATATTTTGGAGCTCCAGACCAGAGGTGGCTGCCAAAATCAACCGTGGGGTGCACTTGTGATTTGTACAGGGTAAGCAGTTGTGTACTATTAAAGTATCTGCGGGCCCTGTACAGTACAAGCTTGAAGCTTATTGTGGAAATAACGTTATTAGCTGAAACTACATAGTTGTTTCGACTTAAATATTCCAGAAAGAAAAACCTTTGCAAATTTCATCACAATTTAAAAAAACTTACCGTTAAGTTTTTGACATTATGTATGTGCATAATATACTTACGAAAGTCACGTCACGAGTTACACGAATCTAAAAAATGGTATGTATAATAAACCTACCCAAGCAATTAGCGAGAGCTATGATGGCGCAAGTGAAAATAACAAGAACATAATTAATTTCTTAATTCACATTCGACGGGAATTGAATCCGCATTCATTTGGTTGTAAATGCCATGTGATGACCGGACACAGTTAAGTAGTAAATTTATAATTGACATTATCTTAATTGCCATCAACATCCAATCTAATTTTAATCGTCTAACAAACACCCAATCGCTTCCAATTCCCCAATAAACCAACTTCCTAAATCATAAAAACTATGAACGTATGAAAATGAATCTCTCATGTAAGTTGAACTTTTTCAAAGCATTAAATTTTCTTATTGGTACTTGTACTATCAATACACATCCTAAGGCAGGTGTCAGGAACAATAAAATTGATAGGTCTATGTATATTCGAAAATCGACAATCGATAAGGCTGAGAGTACCTAAAGTCAAAAACCATTCACCTTTACATTCACTGCCCGCGACATTGTAAATAACTAATTGTGTAAAAATGTAAAAAATGCTTATTTGTAAGCTTTTTTAAAGGTCATTTCATAAAAATTCTCCAGCCATAAAGAGTCCTAAATTCTCCAGTTTTTTCAAATAAATAATATCAACTCTACTTTTGAGACATGTATTAATGTGAGTGAGGCAAAGAGTATGTGCCACGACCGAGTTATTTGGCGGTCCGTCCTCTCTGCCTACCCCTGCGGGGAAACGGCGTGATGGTTGGTAAGGTAACTCTACTTTTGCCACTGATCGTACTAATATATATATATATATTTTTTTGTTTTTTTTTTTTTTTTGTTTTACATTAACTCCACACAGGAGGTCCTGAGGAAAATAACTTCCTATGTCATCTTTGAAGATGCTGTGTGGAGGGACTTTTTGAGGAAAGGAAGGAGCGAACACGGGTCTTGAAGAGACCCATGTTGTAGGAGGGAGGAAACACAGAGGCCGGTAAATTGTTCCACAGCCGAGCCGTTGAATTCAAGAACGAGTCATAGAAACGACCCATTACAAATATTGGGCGCGTGTTTGGCGTGTTTCCCGACTATGCACCGGTGCGAAGGGATTAATGACGCTAGTTCCTCGGAGCATCTTCCATTGTAATACCGGTAGAATAAGGACAGCATTCCCACCTGACGCCTGTGCTTTAAAGATTGCAGTCCTTTTGTGCACAGAGTCAAGGGTTTTTTTTAGGTATTTTGGTGCTCCAGACCAGAGGTGGCTGCCAAATTCAAATAATATTATAAACGTGAAAGTTTGTATGGATGTACCCGTATGTATGTATGTTTGACCGGTCAGTGGTTGTGTGGGCATCGTGTTTGGGTCCCACCCGGGCGTCCCGTGTTCGATTCCTCGGCTGGCTAAGTCCTCCACCACAACACAAGCAACATTTTCGGCTTTCTTTGGTGGTAGTAGGAGATTTTCAAACGTTGTTGGGATATTCGTAACCCAGGCATGTATGGCTTTCTTTTTAAAAAAAAAGAAAAATGTCTGTTTTTTGCACGCAAAACCTACAGAATGGAATTTAATGAAACTTTACAATAATATAGCTCGTACATCAGAATAACATATAGGGTATAATTTATAAAGCTAGCTAGGAAGGGGACGCGGGAGGGGAACGGGGACGCACTGGAGAGGTGATTCAGGGAGAAACAATGTACTTCTTTGAATATGGTATTGCAACGCATGCCGGGAACCAGCTAGTCTTCTCATAAATGTAACACTAATGGGGGTAGCAAATGTAAAATCGTGCAACATCCAGTGTTGTAAATATAATATTCTCCGCGTGCAACGCGTGTCTTCTCCAAGCATATTTCTAATTAAAGTGTGTTGATGGGAATGGACCTTCCAGGTAAGTGTGTTTTCTGTATCCATTTGTAAAAAATTAAATTAGATAGAGCCCAAGAATTTCATAACAAATTGTGCCGTGCGCTTAAGGTGATTTTTCACAAAAACGGCGCTTTACAAAATATCCAATTACTATTATTTAAAATAATATCATATTTGTATTTGCATTTTATTAATATGTTTGTTTCTCAAATATTAGCATGCATAAGACAGGTGTCACATGCAAAGATAAAAGATCATCACACGTACCTACTCGTACAATAACGCTCGCCATACAATCCCACACAGACCTGTCACACCTAAGCAGATGATGTGCTCGAAACTCAAAGTTATACGCCGTAATTTATCGTAACCGCGATACATGAAAAGTTATGCGACACCCTCTCCGATGTTAAGCAGGAGAGGGGGTTATTTTAATCATGGAGCTGATGACAGCTGTCAAGTTGACAGATCAAGTACAAAGAAAAGACATTTCGTGATAGCTCTCTAATTCATCTGACCCCCTCTCCTACCATGGGAAGAAATATTTGATAGCGTGGTGTGACCGTCCAACACATTTTAGTTGTAAATCTCTAATTTTAATTCACGGTTGTAAATATACATGTATGTCACTAGTTTTAAGTCAGTAGTAATAAGTCTTAGTCGTAAGTCACTAGCTACATATAAGTCTTAAATGTAAATCCCTAGTTATAATATTGAATCTTAGTTGTAAGCCTACCGTATTAATTTTATTTTATTATAGGATTATAACAATATAAATATAATAAATAATAAAATAAATCTACCTGACAAAGTAACGACACAAACAATAAATTGATTTTAAATTCCATAAATAACGTCTTTTTCACTATTTTTAATAAATCATCATAATAATTGGATGATTTGTAGGGCGCCGTTTTTTTAAGAAATCACCTCAAGGGCGCTGTACATTTAATTAGAAATTCTTAGGCTCTATCTAATTTTATTATTTACAAATAGATACCGAAAACATACTTACTTCCCTGGCAGGTCACTTCCAATAAACACACTTTAATTATATAGTTTATGCTTGGAGAAGATAAGACTTTATACGCGGATAACACTTTTATTTTAAACACTGGACATTGCTTGTTTTTATATTTGCTAAACCCATTACTGTTGATAATTAATTAGGAGATTAGTGCCAAAAGATGCGTTAACATTTATTTTGAAAGACTGGACAACGACTGACTTTTGAGGACGTTTTAGGACTGGAGAATTTTTATGAAAGGACTTTTACGAAAGCTTACAAATAAGAATTTTCCTACATTTTTACATTATTAGTTATTTACAATGTCGCTGGCTGTGAAGTGAAGGTGATAAGTTTTTAACTTATGGATATGATTGTCTGAAAAGGCGAGTTTTGAGTTAAACATTATCAGTTAGAACTTTGGTAACATATATTTATTTAATTTCAACGGTATACATTTATTTATTTATTTATTTAATACATGAATTATCGTGAGTACATATAGTTTTTTGTGATATTTCACCCTCCATGCTAGGGATGACCCTGTGTTATGGCGGGTGAAGAAGAACTGATTACATGTCACAAAATGAAAAATAATAATACAGAAATAATAAAAAAAAAAGTTGAACAGATGATTGTGGCATTTGAATTAGAAATGACACCAGATAGACAATTACATACAAAAATCTATAGTTCAAAATAATAGAATTAATATTGACTGAAAAGGTTTGATAGCATAGCCCTCTTGTACCTACCTTCCGTGCAGTTAAATAGATCTGCAACATCTGCATATCTATTAGTAACATCATGTAACCTAGGTAAAAGGGAGTGTTTAGTATACTCAGTCTTATTATTGTTACATTTAAACAGGATTTTAGATCGAGTGGTTCTCGTGGGAATATGAAATTCAATGAGCTTAGTTAAATTAGGACTGTCTATGCTACCATTTACAATTTTGAACATAAATATTAAGTCGGATGTAATTCTTCGATCTGAGAGTTTTAATAAATTTAGTTCTTTCATCAAGTAATTGTAGTTTATGTTTTCAATGGGAATACCGAGTTTAAAATCAATATGTCTTAGAAATTTATGTTGAATTTTTTCGATTGAATCTGAATGTATTTTAAAATGGGGGGACCAGATCGAGGAGTTATATTCGACTTGACTACGTACTAAGGATGTCTACAAAATTTTTAGTGTTGAAATATTCCTAAAACCTCTGGAATTTCGAAGAATGAAGCCAAGCATTTTCATTCCTTTATTACCGATTGTGTTTATATGGGTTATAAAGTTTAATATAGGTAACATATTCGTATTAAACAATTAAACATACTTATATCTCGATTTTCATAAATGCCTTTCGTATTTGACAGTAGTTACCTAGTTGTTGATCATTATTGCAACTTTTTTTAAATGAATCAAATTTAATAATGGTAAGTTCTTCATAATAGTGATAAAAAACAATTTTATCTAATTGTGGAAAGATATGTGGTCGATAATGGCTTAGAACACCGAAACAGCTGTCGTAATAAAAATAATATTGTCATATCGTTAATTGGAAAAATTAAAATGAATTACTTCGAATTAAACGCACTAACTTACAATAAATAAATCCACTTATCTTGGCAATTAAGCAGCAATACTTCAGATTTTTGGAAAAGAGCCAATCGAAAAGATGGAAACAAAATTTACTTCCATGCTTTATTATCAAGGTGGATCTAGACCAAGCGAACATAGAGCTAGAGCTAGAACAATAGCCTTATTTCTAGATATTTAGTGTAAACGGTAATTCATTTTCACCATTTACACCAAAAGAATACCAATGAACAAGAACGAGAACAACGAGAACTAGAATTCTTGCAGGTGCTCTAGGGATGTTTAGATTTTAGATGAACGAATACTCATTGCTTATTCTTCAACAATCAGTGGTAATGTTCACTACACCTTGTAGTGAACATATCGCTCTGTCTCACAATATCGCTCTCACCAGGCAGTGCAAGCGATATTATGATTTCAAGTGATGCATTTGTCGTTATGACTCAACTATCGAAAATAAAGTTGGAAAAGACGTCGGTGGACGACGAATTTAATTAAATAATTATAGTTGAGATTTCCGGCAAGTTGTGCGATTTATTTTTATAAATGCCATGATTTGATTCCCAGACATCTGAAATTTTGGTACGCTTCTATCATTTGTAGACATTTTTCATTCCTCCAAAATTAGTAAAAAAAAGTCGATGCAAGTTCCAAGAACACAAGAACACATTGAAGAGACCGTCTCGAGGTGCGCTCGCTTCCGAACACGAAGGAATGCTAACACACAATGAGCACCGAAAGAATGCTCTATAACTGTTTAGACCAAAATAATTTGCAAGATCAGACTGGAATGAGCATTTGCTCGTTTGGTATTCGTATATATCCACCTTCATATCATAGTCACAGTGGCTTTATTGAAAGTATGTTTTTAAGCGTGCAGATCATTAAATTTCATTTAGCAATCTGCAAGTCTCTCATTAAGTTTGTTGTGTTAATTATTTTCACCTAGTTAAAAGGCAAAACCTAATGAGAACGGAAAGATGATAGTTTTTTTATAAAATAATATCTAGGCTAATCAACAGTTTCCAATCCCTACAGATGACGTGTTCGCTTTGATTGAAACCTTCCGCGGACAGAATACGGTTAAGCATTAAGTAGTTAAACATCTAAACGAATCCATTGAAAATAATTAATTGGTATCAGATCCGATCGATTGATAGGCGGCATAGCGTTTTGTAACGCCCGAATGGTCCATTAAACCGAGATGCTGGACAAGTCGCTTAATCTGAAGCAGATAAAGCAGCTTCCTACAAGTCGATTAGAAGCTAAGATTAAGCCATTACCGTTTGGTGTCGGCTTCCGGTGGGGCAAAGTTAACTTTTATCGGTATCGACACAACTTTGATACAATTTCATTCGAATCTGATCAAATAATGCTACGACTGGTTGAAAGCTTCGATTGTGATTTAATTGTGTTATTCGATAGAGTTTTTATGACATTTTGATATTATACAGTTATTTCTGCTTCCGTGGTGTAGCGGTTAGACGGCTGACTCTTGGTTGAGCTTGGAGGACAATTCGGTAAGATAACCGAGGGAGCACAAATATATTTCGATATTTTCGGATTTGTATAATTAACAAATAAAAGGTCTGGCTATACTTATTTTCAGTATGCACATACATTTACATATGTTTGCAAATATTCGTTCGGATAAAGCATCGGTTTTTACTACAATTTTAGACCACGCCGCGCCGGTCGTCGATTCGATGACCCGTGAGATCTAGGGGTAAGGCTCTTGACCCGCGATCCGGGGATCGCGGGATCGAATCCCGGCGTGTGTTATTTCACAATTAATTTTAAAATAATACATTGTAGAGGAAGATACTCTCATTATCGCCCTGGTGTAAGATCAACATTCAGAATTGAAACATTGCTTGAAATGGCTTTAGCCGCATCTGAATAGCCAAGTACTTTCCCATCTTCCAAATCCCTATCTTCTTCCCCTCCCCACTACCATTAGCCTCACAACATACCCCAATTGGGGATGCCATAGTCTAACTGGCTCCAGACGAGAGAAGATGAGACTCTTGTGAGGTACTCACATAAAAAATAAATAAAAAAACAACTACGAGATGCCAAGTCGTTTGGTTAATATTTTTCAACCATGAATGTACATACACAGAATTTACATATTTTTTTACCTTAGCTCCAACAGGATTGCGAGTCAAAAGCCTTATTGTAGACCACGCCAGTCGTCAAGGTCAAATGGATATTTCAAAGCCCTGTATACATTTCAAGCCGCCAGAACTCACCAGAATCATATTCAAACATATGAAGAAAAGATCTGTTTCAATTTTACGAAAAGCTGACATTCAAATGATTGATTTGCTTAGATTGTGTACACGTTGTTTTCGTATTTAAATGTTAAAACAATTATAACATAATCTAAAACCCACCGGAAAACGTTCAGATTTTAAAATAATTACTACCTAGTTAAAAGTCTAAGTTTCTCTATTCATTTTATCGCTTGCCACATGTTACTAAAATTTAAATATCGTAAGTAGCTGTTAAAGTTCATAAAAACGCGAGCCTATTCTCAAGTAAAGCACTACTAAGTGATTATACATAACGTAATACGATAATAGGTCCATTACCCATACATTCATAAAGCCATTGCCTTAATAGCCTAATCAATGGGAGTCGTGACGGTTTTTTAGACTATTCTATGCCTCATAGCATGTCGTTTCTACTTAAAATCCAAAAATGACTCAACTTAATCTAACAGTAAAACCGATTCGTAAGAAGCATTTAAGATGTTTATAAAAAAATATGTAAGTACTTGCTAGCTTTAATTTTAACATGTTTTTAGATTGTAAATTATAAACAAGTGGTGTACCTACACACACAATATATGAGATAGGTACCGATAGTAAAAGGAAATACATCGAATGGGCTGTTATAATCAGTAAAAAAATTGTTTTTTTTCTTTTTATATTTTTTTTTTATGTAACTAAATAGTATAATTACAAGCTGTTAAAAACCCGCTCCGCAGGTTTTTTTTCTAGGCAGTTAGTGTTGGTGACCATTTTATAGATCCAATACGAACTGATTCCAAAACCAGCCCGTTCCTCGGATCCACTGTAGCCAGTCACCGGGACAAAGTAACCGAGACAGAACAATGATGTCATATGTAATATATAACCACCTGATATAACAAGTATTACCGTCAATCTTTTCATATCCGAAGAGATACCACATATTCACAAATTCGTAGCATTTATATCTAGAGGGGAGACGTTCCCGTTCGACCTGCTGACGAAAGTAGCGACATCTTGTGTCGAATTGTTGAATTCGAAACCGAATCATAACAGTAGCTTTGTGTGAAATTCCACGTACACAGATGTTATTTGTGGCGCGGCGCGTATGGCGTGGCGTCCGACATGCACTCGTAGCTGGGTTCTGAAATTCAACCACGCAGACGCTACGGTATCAATACAGTTCAATTATCAAACTTGAAGTAATTTAGGTAAAGTAACTATTTAATCACTTCTTCAAACTTCGCAAAATTACTTTGTGGCATCATTTTTCATATAATGAATAACTGATTACTTTGTATAAACCACTATTTTTAAAACAATATCAACATGTTTCAACAACAATGTTGTCTTCATCAGGATATGTTACTATAATAAATGACAAACAAGTATAGACAAATTAGAATAATTTAATTAGACTATTTAATCTTTCCATACATCATTAATCAACCGGTTGATTAGTCAGACATCTCCGAAAAAACGAAATTTGAGTTGGGTGTGCTATTAGATGTAAAAGTGTACCTATTTTGTATCTGGTACAATACCCAGATTACCGATAAACGCCACCAAATCAATTAATATCAATAAAATACTGAGTTCTAAACACTTTTATTGTTAAAAAAACAAATGGAAATATAAGTAAATAACAAAATTTCTAATTCAGTAATAATGAATGTACCAAAAGAAATTCTGCCTACATTTTATGCAAGCAATCAACTAAAAAATTGCATTTTAAATAATAAGGATAGAGCCTAAAAAAGGAAAGGATTCTTGAGTCTTAAATTAAATTGTTAAGATTGTGGATTCTTTTATACAGGAAAAACTTCGAGGAACTTTTAAATTAGGATAATGGAGCTATTATGTTTATCGATTCCGAGTTCGAGTTTTGATTGGAAATTATTTATTTATTTATTTATTTATTTACGCCCATTTAGGCTTTTACATAAATATAATACACTTAACAATATTTACGAAATTATACTAGTAAATAGTGCAGGGAATGACTGTTTACAACACATGCACATAAACAAATATAAAGCAAAAATAATATTGAATTTGATCCACACAGTATGCAGGCACAAAATATAAAAACAAAAAAAATACAAAAATAGCTTCTCTCCTCCAACCGACAAAACACCACCAATATGCTAGTCAATTCAAACAGTTTCATCAACACATTCCCCTACTTGATGAAAAAAATTCAATAAGGTATGCTTATATATTAAAATTGATGTATTAAATATATCAACAACATCGGAGTATTTGTTTCCAAGCTGTTGAATTTGTCGCATTATCTTTTTGGTTTAAAAAAAAGGATTCCTATTTTTAGTAGAATATCTTTACAATACTGGCTATTTATCATTAGTTGCTTGTGCAATGATTGAGAATTGCAGAGGAATTGAATCCACGACGTTAGGCCTGGAACCAAACGTACGTCTTCACTCAGCTACCAACCAGGTAATTAAGTGCCTATGTAGGTGCCCTTGTTTTGCGTATTTGGAATATTTTTTTTTACAATCTTTCTCTTATTATGGTTTTATTTTTATTTTTGAGAATGCGTTCGTATGTTGTTCAACTTTATTTGTGAGTGCTTCAATCAATTTGAAGGTTTAGATACTGCCAATTTAACAAATCGCGCATATCCATTTCTTCCCCACACCATACTAAATTGTAAGTGTACGAAATCTAATCTTACAATTATTAAATTAATGAATTCCTACCCATGACAATATATTTTCAAAACACAAAAGACACAGTGATAAGTGAATTATTTCAATTGCCTTACGCGTTTTAGGTAAATAGTTTTTAGTGGTGATTGAATCTTTGAAATTTTTATTATCAACAAGATTTAGATTACGTGCAGGGAATTTATTGTTTAAATGGAAATATCATAAATATTGCAATAAATAATATATAATAACAAATATTTCAACTACATATTTTTTTATTTTATTTTTTATTTTTATTTATTTATTTCAAGATTTTCGTTTATACATTAGGTACAATGATAATATATGCAAGATTACAAAATAATTCATGTTTTATTCTACTACTCCATAAGTTGAGCTCTAGGAGCTCGTGTTTATGGCAGGAGTATTTTACATGCAAAACAATAATAATAATGTCCATTATGTAAACAATTTTCAAAAAACTAATGAAATAAATATCTTAGGTAGGTACACAATTTTGACAAAAATAGTCACATAAGGACAATATCAAAACAATTTTTTTTAAATATTAAATATTGCTGTTTAAGTAAGGGTAAATTAATTAATTACATAAAGGGTAAACATTAAGGGTACAATATGTCATTATCCAATTTAAGGGACTTAATTTGTTTTTTGAATAATTCATAATTCAGTGTATCTGTTATATTAATTTTGTTATTGGATAATAATATATTGTACCATCTTACACCTAAATACAAATAGTGGTACTGAGCCGAGGTCGTTCTAAGCATAGGGATGGCTATTAAGCCATTAGTTTTAAATCTATTGCTTATGCTATCTGAGGGGTGAATTTTTTGAATAAAATATTCTTTATAAATTTGGCATAATGCGTTTCTCTTAAACAATTGTATAATTGATGGTACATTAAATTCCCGAAATATCTGTATAGTATATATGGCTCAGTTGTCGTCATTTCGCAGTTCACGAGTACAATACATTTAGTAACCCTGAAAGCACATAGAGACCGCCAATTTGTGATATAAATAGTTTATATTTATAATCGAGATAAAAAAATAAATGCGACGCTAAACCAATGTTCAAAAAAATCGTTAACACCAGCTGCCATTTTACAATTCAACCTAATAAATAAATTTCTCTGCTCTGTTTGGTTACAAAAACACTGATACTTCATCACGTTATGAACTTCCTATTTCCAACCACGACTGAAAGATGAATATAAAATTTAATAAGACGATCTAGATAAATACCATAGTAAAACCAAACAATTAAACACGTGGGCTCTAAATCTAAGGAAATCAGTTATCATAAAAAATAATAATAATTGGTACTAAATGCATCGAAGTACGGTTGCTTGAGAAAATAACATATCGTTCGAGAAAACTCGGCGATGTTTACACAGGCGTTCTAACAAAACACTTCGAGCTAATAAATCGAGAAATACTCGACTGGATATAATACAACTGTTCATAAGTTAAATAAACACAGGGAAGAGACATACGGACGAAGGGAAAAGATGGACGGGACGAATGAAACTCAAACAAACTGGATAAATCAATGAGAATAATAAGTTGATCTTTGTTTATGAAGTGTTGCAAGATGTCAGTAAACTCATTTATTCAACTGCTCTAAAATATATTATTTGTGCATATGGCCAAAAGATAGGGGGAACCCGTCCTGTTTTTTGTTATTTCACACGTCCAAGATTCAATGCAATTTTTTAAAAATAATTTCTGGCGTTGCAATTCGTAAAACTGATTGCAAAAGTGGTGCAAGGAACACTATTCTCAACGTTTTCGCACTTTCATGCTGTAAATTATTACCTATCTACACACAGAATAGTTAAGGCGAGACATAACCACGTTTATCGGGGGTTTGCCCGAGGCTCACATTTTAATGTATTTCGGCGAATTCGTATTTGAATTATCATTTTTGTTTCCATGTCCATGCCTCACAAGGGATGCGAGTTATTTATATTTTAGATTAATAAAAAAAGTACTTTGCTATCATTTTTTAAACTTACAACGCCTTTAAAAAATTATAATACGTTGTACAACTGAGCGTTGAGCATCAGATTTTATTTTTCTAGACGATGAATTAATAACTTCGGGAGGTATTCATTTAGAAACATGTTAAATATTAGTAACACGTTCTTCAGAATTAATTAAAATGAACCCGGCGGAAAGGTCGAATCTCCAGGCCTGCTAGGGTGAATTCAACCGTACGTCCACCCAATACGCCGTGCCACGGGCGCATATTGATATGGCAAATTCGACAGTAGGTCCGTCCAAAACACGGGTCTCGAGTCGCAATTTGTATACACTGCTTCTTTACTTACGTCGTTAAGATTCTGAACATGTTTTAGGGCATAGTGTCGTCAAATCGCAACAAAGCACATCGGCGCCCCGCTTTTGTTTCTATCCATAAACTCTCGACCATCACAATGCGGGCCTTGTCTATTATGTAATTAATAATTCAATGAATAAAGAAAAATTTAAAAATAAAAATTACTTTAATCGATAGTCTGCGCAGTTTGGATAAAACGTAGCGACAGTTGGAACACTTTTATGTCATACTTTGTTTTTATTGCATCCTTGAAGTGATTTTTCATTATTTTAATTATCCAACTGTTTTTATTATTATTATCTTCTATGGTATCTCCTAATGGGGAGGCAACTACGTAGCGACCTCCATGCTACTCTGAAGTGGTGGTTAAAGATGATTCTTTAAGACTGGAAGCGCATTAATAAGTGGATCTATGGCAGGAATTTCTTCGGTAGAATAACAAACCGCAGTCGTTAATTAATTTTAAGAAAATAATTCATTTACGAGAGGTATTTTTAGGATGCATTGATTTGCTAAAGGTGCCTTCCCACATCCGTACTAAAATTATTCATGTAAAATGTAATACATTTATCCCGTTGTATTTATAGCGGGATCAAAATTTATTTTTATTCGTGTAATTTGTTAAGGGGTATTTCACCATCCTCCTCTTAGATTATCAAGGTAACGTACATTTTGGATTAAATACACAGGATTTATTTATTTAAAGTCTGAGTTTACTGTTCGGCACTTGAACCTATGAATAAATTTTTACCAGTTGCGAGTTGCGAGTATTTATTTGTTTATTTACTAATATTCGTTATGTGTATGGATAAGCTATGAGGTGGATGGTGAATTAACCCTTAATCTAATCATATCAAGTCACTAGTTTTAATAATTGTAAATCTTGGTTGTAAGCCAGTAATATAGGTCACTGGCTATTAGTCTTAGATGTAAGTCACCAGTTATAATTGTCAATCTTAGTTGTAAGCCAGTAATATAGGTCACTGGCTATTAGTCTTAGATGTAAGTCACCAGTTATAATTGTCAATCTTAGTTGTAAGCCAGTAATATAGGTCACTGGCTATTAGTCTTAGATGTAAGTCACCAGTTATAATTGTCAATCTTAGTTGTAAGCCAGTAATATAGGTCACTGGCTATTAGTCTTAGATGTAAGTCACCAGTTATAATTGTCAATCTTAGTTGTAAGCCAGTAATATTAATTCTTTTATATATTTATTTGTACAGCGCCCTTGAGGTGGTTTTTCACAAAAACGGCGTTTTATAAATTAGCCAAATATTTTTTTTATTTTCTTACGACTTTATGTCCGGGATAAATCTTACCCACGGGAAAAACTAAACCCTTCCACACTTTTCCAGAAATGATCATCTAGTCAATCCACGCTCTGCAAGTGCACTATATACGTATAATAAATACAAAATAATACAAGAACTACATGTCAACCTACCAGAGACCAAATGGGAAAATAATTCACCGACTCTAGATATTTTCATATCAGAGAGTTCGGCTCAGTAGAACTCCTAGCTTGACTGATAAATCCTACTGATCCCTCAATATAAATATTTTAAAAAATCTTTCGTAATCCTACATGTTTTTAAAATGACTGATTTTTGCATTTTTATGTATGTTACCGGAAATGTATGAAATCTAAGAATTGTGTACAACTCCTAGGAAATGTATACAATTCCGAAGTTATTTAGGAAATGTAAAAAAAAATTGTTTTAAAACTTATTTAATACGTACATATCCTGGGAAATGTTTACATTTCATAGGAATTGTATATAATTCCAATATCGTACTAGGAAATGTATAAAAAGAATGCTCTATGGCTATTTATTTTTGCAGGGTAAGCTGGAATGGCACTTGGAAGTACACAATAGTTTATTTTTATAGCGCAGACATCTTGCTGTAATACAGTTCTTCTTGCAAAGGCACTTTATAAATCCTTGGCCGGTGCCAGTGGATTGTAGGTTAGGTTAAGTTAGATTATCGATTTATATATCCCCGCGTACCCATTGATATCTTAAATGTTTTACATTTCCGATTGCTATTTAGGAAATGTATAGATTTCCTAGGAAATGTGTCTAATATAATTTATGTCACACATTTCCAGGCGATTTTAGGAACTACATACATTTAGTAGGATTTTTTTTTTTACATGAGTTCCACACATGAGGCCATGAGGAAAATAATTTCCCTCAGGGCCTATGTCATTTTTGGGGATACTGTGTGGAGGGTTTTTTAAGGAAAGGAAGGAGAGGAGAGTTCTGGGAAGGAAAAGGGTTTAAGGGGTGGGTAGGAATCCGGGGTTCAGTATGTCCTGGTCTTCCGCCTCCAAGACCTAGACAATCCTCACCCCATGATCCCAGGCACCCCTTCTAAAGCGAACCACTTGGGGTGACCTATGGCAGAGGTGTCGGTTATCCAATAAAGGTTCCTGGGGCGGCGGTACCCATCCCGCCTCCCAAATTGATATAGGAATTGAATACAATGACGGATTACATACATTTCCAATATAACACATATAAATTCTTTGACAAATCTAATAAGCTTAAATTTTTAAATATTATTATTATTATCACCGGGCCTATGTACCTACCTACGTAAGATAAGAAAAAACGTTCATACAAACATCGCACATCGCAGATCTTGGCAACCCGCATCTTGCCCTTCCCCTCCCAGCATCCCAGCGGGCCTAATCGTAAAGCTGTGTTCCTTTGAGCGACTAATTAGTTAACGAGCCCCAAAATACCGAATAGGGCCAACCGAGGGCAAGAAGGGACCCGGACCCGAGGGACTCTTCTAATGATCAGGCCAGAGTTAACAAAGCCGACTGCGTTTTGGTAACTACATACTGTTTAACTTGATCCTGGTATAAAGCAGTTTTACGCCTGGCTTTACGACTATATGTAATTACTGAGTGGTTACGTGTTACATATGTGGAAATTTATAATAGTAGGTATGTAAAGGACACGTGTTGTACTTATACTTTAAAAAACCACGTGTGTACGCTAACAAAAAGACAATTAAGTTGTTTTTTTTACATGAATACCGCACAAGAGTCCCAACTGCTCCCGTCTGGAGCCAGTGGGACTATGGCATCCCCAATTGGGGTATGTTGTGAGGCTGAAGGTAGTGGGGAGGGGAAGGAGGTGGGGAAGAGGAAGGTTGGGAAGTACCTGGCTATTCAGATCTGGTCACTAAACACGGCTAAAGCCATTTTCAAGCAACGTTTCAATTCTGAATGGTGGTCTTACACCAGGGCGATACTAATAGTATCTTCCACTCTAATGCTGTTTTATTACAATAAACAATGCATACAAAATGGGTTAACGTTTTTTACAGGCCTTTATGAAATCAACATGTAAAAAAAATCTCAAATACCTTTTTTAACCTTTCTAAAAGCTTTTTCACAAGTATTTTTAAACTCCTCCCATAAAAGGCCGTGAATTCCGATTTCGATTTTTCCTGGACTATTGGATCGCCTTAACAGGAAAAACAAAATGCAAAAAAATAGGTTAGTAAGACAAAGAACAAAATGTAACAGATAATGTGTTGTAATAATTCGTTGTAAAAGTTTTCTGAATCCAGGATGGTTGTTGAAATCTCGTCTACATTCTCATCTTCTCAGCCGTCAGTAACCCCGCAGTAAGCAGTAAGCAGTAAGGCGGTTTCAGATATCGGATTTCACACATCCAAACTGCCGAAGAAGTGTAAAATGTTAAATGTACCTACCACTTACCACTCAGAACAGTGTGTCACGGATGACTTGAAACGCCAGAGAACAAAGTAAAAGAGAGACGAAGAAAAAATATCAATCTTTTGATCGCTTCTTGGTATTGGGGGGTAAATTTTTACAATTTTAGAACTCAGTTTTAACTTTCGTTCGGGAGCAGGTATTAGGTAGCTACCTCAAAATATATTTTGAAAATGTATTGACATAACATAATGTTATAGAAATGTTAAACTTTCAAATATATAATTCATTAATATTTCTATTTTTGACACTGACAATTCGTGGTGAAATTCCATTACAGTATTATTATTAAACACATATACTTAAAAGTCATTTCCACTTAATTTATTTTTGGTCCGTAACCGGTTTTGGCTTGTTAAAGCCATCTTCAGACCGGTACATATTAATAAACCAAGTGTAAATAAATTTTATATATTTTATTATAATAATACAACTCGCAAAGTAACCATCACGCCAGGGTTTCTCCGCAGGGGTAGGCAGAGAGGATGGATGGCCAAACAAATAGGCCATGGCACAAACTCTTGGTTGATTCCCATTCACAGTGGTGTAGCTACAACATACACACTGGGGGAGGGTTTCCGGGGAGGACCCCCTAACCAACAACCCCCCACCCCCTCTATATGTCCTTCTATTATTCTGACTTTCGTTGTCGGGGACAAACTTCGAAGAAAAGAAAGAAAAAATAATATATATCTTTATTGAACAAAAATTTAAAGAACTATATGCAAAAAAAGTATGCAATAGTTTAAAAGTTGCATAAGTACAAGAGTTAATAACGGAAAACAATATACATATAAACAGTAGGTACTTAAAGAATAGAGGTTTATACTCGTAATTATAAACGTAGGTTTCTCGTAACCTACCTCGCTAGGCTAGCCTGTGTTCAGGCAGTAATTTTACATCAATTTATAATACTGTGAACATACCTACACTTATATTAGAATGTAATCGCACAATAGATTGGTTACATTAATAATAAATAATAACAATAACATTGGTACAATAATAACAGCATTGGTTCATTACTAATTTCGAATTTGGGTGAGTGCACCGGTAAATGTTTTATCATTATTTTTTATCCAATTTTTTATGTTTTTATTGTAAATTTTTTGTGAATCACATTTTTTATACTAAAGAATGAATTATTGGAAGAATGTTGTAAAGTCTTGTTGCAAGGTATCTGAAGCTTCGTTGACCAAAAGTAGTGTGAGTTATGGGAATTTGTAGTAATTCTTTGTTATTGTTTCGAATACCTACAGTGATATTAGCGAAACAGTAATATTTTTTTTTATAGTATTTATCAAAGATATTGAAATATAAGTAGATGTGCTATCTGCAGTTTTTACTAGGTGGGACTGCGCTTCCGGGTGTCGCCGATATAGTTTACCAATTAACAAATAAACTAAGTGAACGAATAATTAACGAATAAACCAAATGAAAGTTAAACTAAATGAACGAATTCTTTCCGTATTCAAACTATATTGTTAACCAATACTAATGCACAAATTCAAAAAAATCAACGAAATGAACAAATTATTTTTGTATGCAAACTACTCTAATTAGGGCGTAGTCCGCCGACAGTTGCGCGGACACCATGGCATATCTCTTTTGTATTTGAATATCTTTGGTATTTATGTATATTTGTGAATAGATAAAACAATCATTAGTATATAAAAGAAACAATCAACCGAACCAAATACTCAAGTAGGGTCAAATCAAGAGTCTGAATAACAGAAGATTATCATGTGAAGATGAATGTGACTGAAGCAAGGAGTAATTGCCATGACATAGATTTGGCGGTTTGTTCTCCATTCACCCAAAGGTTATTTAGTTAAGGGAACGTACCCATACTACGTGACCAACTTTTTGCAATTTTTAACCCCCCCCCTCCTCCCGGTGACCAAAACCTAAGCAACCGTCGCTCATTTGTACCAAGCGTGGTATTTTGAAGACCCCCCCCCTAAGCAAGTCACGTAGTATGGGTACGTTCCCTAATTAGTATGTGATAAATGGTTTATGTGATAAAACCATGTTTTATCACTCAAACACCTCAGGGACGTCATTTATACTACTTTCTGTTTGATAAGTTTTAGATTTTCACGGCCAAAAGTATTTTAGTTATTTATTTTTGGGGTGTTATACCGTGTATCTGTAGGATCTGCCCTGATGATGGACATTACAACGCTGTCCGAAACGTTGGCTAAAGAAGTAGGTAGCGCAACACGGCATAACACCCCAAAAACAAATAACGAAAACATTCTGTTTACTTTCATCCTTCCTCTGCCAGTTCCATGTCTCACTGTCGTAAATCAGGGTAGGTATTAGTACCTACTCCAATGTGAACTGCTAGACTCGCTTAGGAACTTTTTTATGTGAATAGGTACCGCACCCAATTGCTCCCAACAGCCTGCTGCCAGTGAGATCTTGGAGCCAATGGCATCCCCAATTGGGGTATGTTGTGAAGCTGAAGGTAGTGAGGAGGGGAAGGAGATGGGGAAGAGGAAGGTAGTGAAATACTTGGCTCTTCAGTTGTAAGTTGTAATCACCAAACACGGCTGAAGCTATTTAAAGCAACGTTTCAATTATCTTTAAATATTGCATTATGAAATAGCAATAAAACCCGTGACCCTCTGATCGCTAGTTGAGGGCCTTACTCCTCGACCACGAGGCAGTCCTATCTCTTAACTGTTGTGCATTTTTACGCAGCGTTCATTGGTCAAATCTATGTACATATAGTTACTTATCGGTGATCGATGAAATGGTGGATGCAATTTTAGTCATAAGTTGTAAGGCGATCCAATAGTCCAGGAAAATTCACGCCCTTTTATGGGAGGAGTTTAAATATACTTGAGAAAAAGCTTTTGGAAAGGTTGGAAAAGGTATTTGAGAATTTTTTTACAGGTTGATTTCGTAAAGGCCTATAAAAAACATTAACTCATTTTTTACGCATTGTTTATTGTAATAAAACAGAATTTTAAAATTGATTTCAAGCAACAAAGCGACGCGGAGCCTAACGTCCGTTTCCCGCTCCGTTCGGACAGAAACTGATTAAAAAAAACGGGCGTGACTACTTATGTAGCCCTTCAGTGGATGGCATAGAGTTCACTTTGAAAATCCAAATTCGTCTACTGCCGGCCGTACCGTAAAATAACAACGCGAAAATGCATATTTTATTTTATTTTGTGAATTTTTTTTTGCGATTATTATAAAAGAAACTGGATTTGCTACATTAAACAATAAAACGATATCCGAAAAGGGGTTTATAAATAGGAGAGTTTGGACGTAAAAGTTTTTTTTACAGACTTAATATTTTATTTTTTTTGTAGGCTTATTAAAAGACTTTTAAAAAAACTGACCGATATTTTTAAGGGCCAAGATATGTTCTTCACGCAGTATTTAATAGAAGCTTCTATAATACTTCTAAGCGATCCAATTTTCAAAACAAAAACATACAATTTTGTATGATTTTACATTATTTAGTATGGCTTCATCTTAAAATGGTTTGTCTAGTTTCTAGTTAGTGGTTAGAAGAAAGATTGTAGAAGTGTATTATAAGTTTGTACGGCGCCCTTGAGGTGATTTTTCATAAAGTCATTCAAATATTATTAGGATTTTTATTCACCTTTTTTCCTATCAGTTACATCATAATCATCAATAAGTTAATATCAACAAATGGAAAGGCCAATCAATAATCAATTATAAAAAAATACTCACCTCTGTTGTAACTAATATACTTAAGGCTGTCATACCAGCAAATCATAATTTCGATTCCGACTGCACCGCTCACACATCAGCCGTTGCAAGCGGACGTTTTTGGAACTAGATTTCGTTCCGCTAGAAGCCGGGTTTCACGTACCTATAGTTCACGCGAAGCTGGACCTACAGTATGGTTCAGATAAAGATGTTGAATTCTCGCTTCCAGAATTTTAATAAGTAGTAGTTATTTGTAATT
Organism: Limnephilus marmoratus; assembly: GCA_917880885.1. NCBI lineage: Eukaryota > Metazoa > Arthropoda > Insecta > Trichoptera > Limnephilidae > Limnephilus > Limnephilus marmoratus. The sequence goes on from OU862922.1 coordinate 10,022,413, forward strand.
TGTGTATTGAAGTGCGTAGACATAAATAGATACATAAACACAGTAGGTATAAAGTAGATACCTACACAAAAAAAACAATTTGATATATTTATTTAATATTTTGGTTTTTGTTTTTTCATTTTATTTTACGGCCATTAGAGTGGAAGAATTGAAACGTTACTTGAAATGGCTTTAGCCGTGTTTAGTGACCAGATCTGAAAAGTCAGGTACTTCCCCACCTCCATCTTCCCTAACTCCTTCCCCTCCCCCACTACCTTCAGCCTCACAACATACCCCAATTGGGGGTGATAGTCCCACTGGCTCCAGACGGGAGCAGTTGGGACTCTTGTGCGGTATTCATGAAAAAAAGAGTACCTAATATTCAGTTGGATTGTAAAAAATATCTCATTTTGAAATATTTATTCGTGTGCATAATTTTTAATTTTATATTTATGTGAATACCGCACAAGAGACCCAAATGCTCCCGTCTGGAGCCAGTGAGACTATGACATGACTATGGGGTATAGTATGAGGCAGAAGGTGGTGGGGAAGGGCAGGAGATGGGGAAGAGGAAGCGAAGAATTACTTGGCTATTCAGATCTGGTCACCAAACACGGCCAAAGTAATTTTTAGCAACGTTTCAATTCTGAATGGTGGTCTTACACCAGGACGATACTAAAGTATCTTCCACTCTGGAACGTGACGCAAATATATTATTTTTATATGAAATAACCCAAATTAGTCAAACAAAATTTATTTGCCCACGCCGGGATTCGATCCCACGACCTTCGGATTGCGAGTCAAGAGCCTTACCTCTTGACCACGCCGGCCGTCAATAAACAGTATCAGTAATTTGGAAGGCGGGTATGGGTACCGCCGTCCCGGGAACCATGTATTGGATTATCAACACCGTACGGGTAGCCCGGGTTCATGGGGCGAGGTTTGTCAGGATCTCGGCGGCGGTGGAATCTGCCCCACCAACTACGTAGAAGGCCGGATCGGGAGAGACCTTTTTTTACAATCGCTCGACACATTGCCTATCTCTTCTTTGGGGATGCTGTGTGAAGGTTCGTTTCAGGGAAAGGGAGGAGAGGATCTTCTGAGAAGGAAAGGGTATTAGGGGTGGGTAGAAATGTGGGGGTCAGCGTGTCCAGGAGAGCGGATGTATGAATCCATCCCTCCCACTGCGGTGCAAAGCGATGTTCCGAGAGAGTAAGGCTGGAGAAGTCAAAGGGACTCCCTCAACCACTTTCTCTAGATCCAACCTGCCATGCAGCTGGTGCGCAGACGCATCCGCCGCCAAGACCTGAAAAAACCTCACCCCATGAACCCAGGCACCCCTGCTAGTCACCAAACGTTGCGAACCACTAAGGATGACCTACGGCAGACGTGTTGGTTATCAAAAAAATGGTTCCCGGGGCGGGGTACCCATACCCGATTCTCATGTTTGTTATTTTTGTAATACGAAAAATGGATATAAAAAAGCCTACCCCCCATCCCTCTCAACCCCCTCCCCCTCTCACCCCACAACCTCTAACCACCCTCCACCCCCCCGCCTCTTTTACCCCCCCCCCCCTATATAAAAATCAATTGCTGTTTGTTAGTTTCACTAAAACTCGAGAACGGCTGGGCCGATTTAGCTGATTTTGGTTTTGAAATGTTTGTCGTAGTCCAGGAAAGGTTTAAACGTTGAGAAAATATGGAAAAGTTGCGAGGAAGATAGTAAAATCAACAATTTAATTCTCCCATATAAACTGTTCTACATACTTTCCTGTGAATTGCTAACCATTCATCCGATTGCGATGAAACTTTGGTGAGTTGTTGTGAGCACGCCCGCAAAGTAGTCCAGTCAATAAATGCTCCAAAAGGAGGTGTAGAGTGCGTGAGCAGGGACCTAAGCGATTCCTCCAGAAACTTGTTTAGGGTGCTTAGGGTGTGAACATACTAAAAGTCCTGACGTCTTGGTTGTGAGCTAGGGGGAAGGGGGGGAGGGGGAGGTCCCAATTTTCGGGTTTCCGCTTATATCTCAAAAACGGTGCGTCACACATGAAAATTTCCTAAGGATAAGTAAAAAAAGCTCATAAAATTATCTACAACTTTTATTCTTTACGTAATTTTCGAAATCACGTCCATCTTTGACTTACACGCTCCACAAATGTAGATATTTTTGAAAAAAATTATTTTACCTCACATTTTTCATCAAACATTCCTTCATATCGTCTAAAATATTCATCAAAGAAAGAAATTTATTTATAAGAAGTTGTAATAAATTTAATTCCCTTTTAGAATATATATACATATGCAAATCAGTCTCCAACCAGTAAATATTTACAGCAATTTTAAGGTTTTGCGTAAAATGTCGTCATTTTCAGAAAAAGCTGTTTTTATCTTATTACTGACACACCGACGTGCAACGACGATTATGCGACGCTCTTTTAGTAAGGCGTATGATCAGATATGACCATGGAAACCACATTGATGCTATCATTCAAAAGCCGAGAAGGCATAACAGGAGGCAGAGGTATTTTGCACAATGTACTAGAAGTGGTTAGTTGGTATGAGCGCAACTCATGAGATCTGCACTTCCCTTGAAGAGTATTGTGGAGTCTTCACGTCCAGTAACAACACAAGGACCTCGGACAAGCCCACCGAAGTAAAGATGCAGCAGACATTTTCAAACTCAGTCAGTGGTTTGATGCACATCCTCCCTTACCACAAGCCAATGAAATAATGTCAATTCCCAATGTCTTCTGTCAGCTCGTCGATAAAAAATCACGATGAAAAGGTTGCAGTTGACCCAACATTTCTGTTTCACCGGATGTGTATAAGTAAACGATCAGATGAGGATTTGAAGAAATTCTTTGAGTATGAGTTGGCCCCATTTCCCTTGGCACTGTTCAATGAAGGTGGGATGTGGAAGACAACTAAATCTGTCCTGTACAGCTTATTCGAGCCTACCAAAAAACTGGTCTACTGTCTCAGGTGAACATAGTTGTGGACGGAAAATTTCTACTACACAGAGTAATTTGGCAAAAAGATGCCTTCCTTGTCACAATTTGTGATCGTTACATCAACTACGTCAACCACCACTATCCTGGATGACTCACACTGTGGTATTTGATTGGTACCCAAACCCAGCCAACGGTACAAAATCACAATAACAGATGCGATGATACAGACTGAGAAGGTCAGCTGACATCAATTTGACTTGGAACACTTCAATACCCGTTAAAAAGGAAGATTTGTTATCCAATCCTACCAACAAAAGTAACTTCATCTCTTTACTACAGACGAAGCTTCGGGAGAATGGGATACAGACTCTTCAGGACATGATGCTGACTTCCTTGTTGTGAAGATTGCTGTGGAACATTCCTCTCACAGTTTTGTGAGAAGCTTTCACTTCCTTTTGATTGCTTCCACTCCTCCCACCCAAGATATTCTGCTGCTGACAACGGACGAGGGAAAACCAAAACAATGCCACTGTCCATCCAAAAGATGCAGCACCGTGCATTTGAACACATCCTGTTCTTACATTCATTTACCGGCTGCGACACAACATCTGCAACTTTCAGGAGAAGCAAGGTGGGCATCTCAAAATTGTACTTGGAGTCAGAATTCATCAAGCAAGCGGCAATGATCTTTATAACCCCTCCTCTACTCACGGCGAGGTTGAAGAGGCTGGAAATAAATGTTTCCTGAAATGGTATGCGGCGCCAAAAAGACAGACCTTCCTTAACCAGTACCGCTTTTAGTCGTTCACAGGGTTGGTGGCAAATATGAAGCCTGACATCAGCTCCCTCCCTCCAACAGAGAACGCAGTTAAACAGCATTCCCAGTGCACCGATTGAGCTGCCCCCTGAATAATGGGGGTGGAAACATGAAGGAGAGACCCTGATGCCAAATACAACAAAAGATCCACCAGCGCCGGAGGTCCTTCTAAATATGATATTTTGCCGCTGCACCAGGGATTGTGCAATTGGCAAATGTGGATGCCGAAAAGCAATGCTGACCTGTTCTGCAGCGTGTCTCCGAGTCTCCTGCCAAGGGAGATGCCTCAATAGCGTGCCTGTTGCCGAGGACGACGATGACGACGACATAGAGCCCATTCAGCAAGAACCATCCAATACTGAGGATGAAGATGCCATGGATGAACAACGCTTGCGAGGACCCCCACGTCCAAGGAGGATGAGAATGTAACATGATGTTATTGAGAACAGTGATAACAATGAGATCTATAATTTTATGTGCTTAATGTAACGAAATAGAATAAACATTATGATTATAAAATACAATTATGTATTTTTCAAGTAATATGATTTTTACCTATTTTATTTAATAACTGGTTTTAAAGTGTGGTCACACATATTATTAGGCGAACGAACAAGTGTTGTGTGTCAGTAATAAGATAAAAACAGCTCTTTCTGAAAATGACAACATTTTACGAAAAAACTTCAAATTGCTGTAAATGTTGAACGGTTGAAGATAAATTTACATATGTCTATATATTCTAAAAGAAAATTAAATTCTTTACAACTTCTTTTGAATAAATTTTTTTCTTTGATGAATATTTTAGACGATATGAAGGAATGTTTGATGAAAAATGTGAGGTAAAATGATTTTTTTCGAAAATATCTACATTTGTGGAGCGAATAACTCGAAAATGGCTGGGATTTCGAAAATTACGTATAGAATAAAAGTTGTAGATAATTTTATCAGCTTTTACTTATTATCAAAAAATTTTCCTCTGCGGCGCACCGTTTTTGAGATATAAGCGGAAACCCGAAAATTGGGACCTCCCCCTCCCCCTACCCCCCATAGCTCACCACCTAGACGTCAGGATTTTTAGTATGTTCACATCCTAAGCACCCTAAACAAGTTTCTGAAGGAATCGCTTAGGTCCCTGCTCACGCACTCTACACCCCCTTCCTTGACTGGACTAAAGGTTTCTGTATATACTGGTGAGCTCTGGCATTATGAAATTTGTATATAAAATTGCAATTGGTGCCACGCAAACTGTTTGAAAACTGAATGTACCGGGAGTGAATGTATGGAATGCGGGAGGAGGTGGCGGATGGGAGAGGGGTGAAGGATGAGGGAGGGAAGGGGAGGGGGACAAGGGAGGGGAACTCGGGAGAGGGGGCCCGCGGGATGGGTTGGGGAGGGGAACCCGGGAGGTGGGAGGGGAACCCGGGAGGGGGGAGAGGAAAACGGGTGGGGGTTTAAGGGATAGGGGAAGCGGGCGAGGGGAGTGAGGAGAGGGGAAGGGGACGTTGGAGAGGAAGGGGAGGCAGAAGGGGAACGGGACGAATGGGAAAGGACACGAGCTCTGGCATCATGAAATTTGTATAATAAAATTGCAATAAGTGGCACACGAGCTGTATGAGAACTGAATGTATCGGGAATGAATGTATGGAATGCAGGAGGGGGGAGGGGAACCCGGGAGGGTGGAGGGGAACTCGGGAGGGGAGAGGGGAATTCGAGAGGGGGATCCGCGGGAGGGAGGAGGTGATTATGGGAGGGGGGAGGGGAACTCGGGAGGGGAGATCGCGGGACGGAAAAGGGGGGGAGTAGAGTGAGGAGAAGGAAGGTGGAGGAGGAGTGGGAACGCGAAAGGGGAAGGGGACGCGGGAGAGGAAGGGGAGGTGGAAGGTGAACGGGACGAATGGGAAAGGACGCGCAGGGAGAAACAATTTCGTTTTTAAATGGCAAAGGTTGGTACCCGGCATATATATAAATGCTAATAAATGAAAATGAATCGCCGAAATGTATGTACGCGCATAACTTCCGAACGACTACACCAAATTGGATAATTCTTTTTTTGTTGTGTTTGTTATTGCCAGGACAAGCTTTGTATATAACTACTGGTGAGCTCTGGCATTATAAAATGTGTATACTAAAAATTCAATGGGTGGCACGTGAGCTGTTTGAAAACTAAATGTACCAGAACTGAATGTATGGAATGCGGGAGGGGGGATAGGAACTTGGGTATTGGTGCCGCGGGTGGAAAGGGACGGGAACCAGGGAGGGGGAGGGGAACCTGGGAGGGGGGAAGGGAATTCGTGAGGGGAGTTGGCGGGACGGGGGAAGAGGAGTGGAGTGGGGAGTCGGAAGGTGGAGGAGGCGGAGTGGGAACGTTTGAGGGGAAGGGGACGCGGGAGAGGAAGGGGAAGCGGAAGGTGAACGGGACGAATGGGAAAGGACACGCAGGGAGAAACAATTTTTTGTTGAACGGCATAGCAACGCATGCCGGGCACCAGCTAGTATATAAATGAAAATGAATCGCCGAAATGTATGTACGCGCATAACTTCCGAACCCATGCATGCCGGGTACCCGCTGTATATAATTTATTTATTTATTTACGGACAAATAGTCCATTAACAATATAACAATAACACGAATAACAAGCGAGCCTAAAGGCCCGACCCGCCTAGCAATTGATCACTGTTCGCATCGATTACCGTTCGCATGTCATTTTTTGTAACCAGCACCACTTTTCGTAACAATCACCACTTTTCGTAACGATTCACCAGTTAACCCCATGTGTCGAGCATGCGTAAAGAAGTATTACTTTAAAAAAATGGGGCATTTGGGACTCTTGTTTTTTGTATCGTATAATAAGGGACAAATAAAAACATTTATTTTTAAATATAAAACTTTTTGCATAAAAATATTCAATGAAAATGAAATTCGGTCAACCCTGTAGATTTTACGAACGTGAAACAAGGAATTCGTATGTATTTACATTTCGTTTCCAAAATATTATTTCAAACTGTTGTAATTCAGAGCGACGCGGACACGTCCTCGTCTGGCCACGTTTCGGACCGTAATGAACTGCGAAATTTTGTGTTTCGGCGCTATGATAAAATCGTCAAATGCGAAGCTGTTAATTAATTAAAATTAAATGCTTCCCAAAATTATTTTTCGGTCAAACTTATTTATGATTTGTCAATAATGTCTTAGCACAATAAGTATGTAAAAAAATATGAAATATATTAGTTTATAAGTGCGCAAATAAATACACAAATGGACCAATTTTCGTCAAGAAACACATGTACGTACATATTTTTTAATGATTTTATTGAAACTAAAATTAAAATTCTAATACATAACTTTGCTAGATAATGTATTGATTTATTTCACTGCATGATTACATTATTTGAAATGGGTGTGGTATAATACAAAAACTTTTTTGAAAATTTAACAAATCTGCCAACGACCTATGGAATAACCTTATTATACTAAAAATTAAAAAAAATTCTAAAAATTTATTACATAACTATGCTAGATAAAAGAACAATCTTTCGAAATCCATTTATAATTTTTTGTGGAAAAGAGTCAATACGTCTAAAAACTTTTTTGAAAATGACATATTTCTGGGTTTCTCTACCTATGTCCTCTTAATAGCTTTCCGAACAAATTAAAATAATTAATTGTCATACTTCTTCAATACCTCAAAGATAACGGTATAGACTCAACACCGTGACTAAAGAAAGAAAAACACTCTGCAAAGTATTCCAGGGTATAATCGCTTTAATCGCTCAGAAAAGACAAATAATAGAAAAATAAAATGGTAGTAATTATACAGAGTGATTCGCTGATAATTAAGATAGGACACAATTCGTTCTCCGTTCGGTGGCCATTAACTGATAAATAAAAAGTGTTTGAATTATTCATTAGGTATTTAAATTGAAAAGCGGATGGTTAGCAGTAGTGGAACGAGCGTTTTGTGGGGCGGCCATTGATCAACGATTTTTTCATAAAGTTCATGGCATATTCAAAGAAATAAATTGTTTCTCCCCGCATGTCAATTTGGGAGGCGGAAATGGGTACCGCCGCCCCGGGAACCTTTATTGGATAACCAGCTCCTCTGCCTTAGGTCACCCCAAGTGGTTCGCTACGTTTAGTGATTTAGCAGGGATGCCCGGGTTTGACTAGTCTTGGTGGTGGATGACCAGGACACACTGGACCTCAGATTCCTACACCCCCCTAAAACTCTTTTCCTTCCCAGAACTCTCCTCTCCTTACTTTCCTTTAAAAAACCCTCCACACAGCATCCCCAAGGATGACATATACCCTGAGGGAAATTATTTTCCTTAGGGCCTCCTGTTCCTGTCCTTTCCTGTTCCCCTCCCGTGTCCCCTTCCTTTCTCGCGTTCCCCTTCCACCTTCCCCGCCTACCCTCTCCCCTCTCCCGCTCCAGGTCCTGCCAAAACCCTCCCGCGTTCCATATATTCAGTCTCAGTAAATTCAGTTTTCAAACAACTCGCGTGCCACCTGTTACAATTTTTTTATTATAATTTTTATTTTTCGTTTATTACAAATATTCATTTTTGTATATTATAAGAACAATCAATTAAATCTGGAACCTAACATAGGTACCTATTTAAAATATCTCTAATGTAAATAATCTTTAGACAATTCTTTTGTTACAAAAAAAAAACAGCTGCCTGCTAAATTCAATTTCACCAAACGCGCGAACTGTCAATCGAAGTTAAAATAGTTGTTAAGTTTTCTGAAATTATCCAAGTTCCAGCCCAATAACTTTTAAAGTTTACATACCTATCAATGTATTATGGATAGGTACAAGCTACACACAAATAAAAGTGTAACAGTCGCAATTGTGACTTGAACCGAGGATCCATTATTTATTTTGTTATACACAAACATACATATATTATCAAAGAATTTAATTTTAAAATTGTTGTACTTTCAATTTAAGATATATTAAGGTGATCCCCTAGTCCTTGAAAATTTCGTCTTCGGAATCCACGCCTCTTTTCGGGAGGGATTTAAAAAATACTTGAGAAAACGTTTTTGGAAAGTTTAGAGAAAGCATTTGCGAGTTGTGTTTTACAGGTTGTTTTCTTAAAGGCCTGTAAAAACATTAACATTATCATCTGGCGGGGCGGTAACTAATACAAAATATTCATGTAGTCCTTATGTGGACGGCATAAGGTTTAATTCTAACATCTAAATTCATTGAACGCCCCCCATTTTGATTCATGCCGAAAACAACAGCGCTTGTTTTGTTTTATTTTGTGAAAATCAGGCACAAATATTTAATAAATTCCGATTATTTTGTAAAGAACTTAATTTGCCACATTATATGATGAAACTTTATCCTAAAATAGATTTATTAGTAGTAGATTTTAGCACTTTAAAGTATTTTTTTTAGACCAGATTTTTATTTTTTTCCAGACTTACAACAGGACTTTTAAAAAAATTGCTCGATTATTTCCAAGGACGAAATGTGTTCTATTCGCAGGATTTTGCATTATTTTGCATCTTAAAAGAAGTTCTGCACAATAACGAAAAAAATATATTTTTAAATTATTTATTCAACAAATGTAGGTACGGTAGTAACAGTGGTTCAAATCCGCGGATCTATAGGTTTAGCTGTTCCTTAGTTCGAAACTTGCACGAAATTACCCATATGCAGGGCTGGGCAGTATTTGAATTACTTGTATTTGAAATACGTATTTGAAATACAAATACGTATTTTGTATTTGTATTTCAATTACTTCCCAAATATGTATTTTGTAATTTGTATTTCAATTACCCGGTGCTGAGGTATTTTGTAATTTGTATTTCAAATACTTATGGCTTCAAAATACATTTTCAAATACATTTAGCGAATTTAAAAATAAACTCACATAGATACGAGACAATTTAGATAGTCTATGTAAGACAAGGTAGATAGCCTATGTATTACTCGCAATACATAGCCTAAAACGTTAGAATCCAGAGCAATAAATGTTAATATTTAGAGTTGGCTGTAGGTACGTCAAAGCAAGTATCTTGGCAATTGTTGTTTTCATCGTTTCGCGGTTTTTATTCATGAAGACGTGAGTTAATTGATAATTTATAATGGACTAACTGGTCCCCGGCTTGCGTTGCTATGCCATTCAAAGAAATAAATTGATTCTCCCTTCATGTCCTTTCCCGTGCATCCCCGTTCCCTTCCACCTTCCCCCTCCTTCGTGTCTTCCCTCTCCGCAAACCCCACCTTCCCCTGCCTTTCCTCCCTGCCGCTAAAATATATACACAATTTGTTCATTTAAAATAATATGTAGTATATTTGCGGCACGTTCGTTCGTTAAAGTAAATTACAGTGGAGCGCACTTAAAGTGAAATAACACAAAACTGCGCTATACAAATGTCATGTTATTAAAATAATTATTATTATTATCTAAAACCTGGGTCCTATAACAAAAAAAAACTTTACAAGTAGAGCGGAGATGAGATGTGTCTTCTGAGCAATATGATTGGTCAATTTTTGCACGTCTCTGTTTTACTCTGCTCAGCTTTGCTTCTATGGAAATAAACCCTTAAGATGCACTTACGACAATTTATTGCAACGAAAGGTTCTACCATAACCAAATGTATTTTGTAATTTGTATTTTGTATTTGAAATAAAAAAATGGTTAAAATACTGTATTTTGTATTTTGTATTTCAAATACACGTCTTGAAAGTATTTTGTAATTCGTATTTTAAATACATGCGAAGAAGTATTTTGTAATTTGTATTTTAATTACAGCAAAGCATGTATTTTGCCCAGCCCTGCCCATATGATTGTTAGAACTACGATATATCTACTACGAACGTTAGAATATTCAAATTTATCACTTATCATGTTAACTTGATGACAGTTTAGATCTGATTAGATTTTAGATATTTTGTCAATTATTTAATGGTTCAAATACTTGGTTATTGGTTACCCTATTGCGTAGACTACTCGAAGGAACAGGACTGTGATAATAGTAGTTGGGAACGATCAATGCAGTCTTAATATCTTGTTCAAACACATCCCATGGATAGGGACAGCAAATCAATAGATTTATATACCTACATTAACGGAATGTTACAGGCCATTGAAGTGTTAGAGGAGGATAGCTATATCTGTCTAACTACCATTAACATTTTATAGATAAGAATAAAATAGAATTAGAGTACCTATCCATAGTACTTTGGTAGATTTTTACTACAATTATTAACGGATTTGCAGGAGAAAAAACGAATAACCTATTTATAACATTATCAATTGAGATAGGTATGTTCAGTTTCTGTTATTGAAGTGAAACTTATTTAGCACCGTTGTGATTTGAAACTCGCTGAAACGAAAACAATACTAAAAAGAGACGAACACATACATCTGTAGGATTTAGCTTGCGAGAGAATGAAATAGATTGAAACTTTACCGCATACGCGGCATTGATTATGAGCTCACTTTTCAAAGCGCCTAATGGTTGTGATTGTGTGGGCGAAGGTTTCACTTGTACCGCGTATATATGAACTGTACTCGATTTTTTTTCTTTGCATTATTGAAATAAAAAAAAAAACATTTTTTTTCACCAATAAATAAGACATACATACCTAAAGTAGGTAAATATAAGAGTTTCAACTGCTCCCGTCTGTAGCCAGTAGACCATAGTGCATTGTCCTTCAACCTCTGCTATTCATTCGGCTGAATGTAGAGGGGAAAGGAAGGAGATGAGAAAGAGATCAGATCTGGTCACCAAACATAGCTAAAGCCATTTCAAGCAACATTTCATGTATGAATTGTGGTCTTATAAAAGGGCGATACTAAGAGTATTTTCCACTCTATATAACTACTTCAAGGGTTGCAAGGTTAAGCCAAAAAAATGTCATTTAATTACAATGTCAAGCATCTCTAATAATAATTACAATCGTTATGATCAAAGTGGAAAACGACTATTTGCAATCATAAACTTATTTTTTCAAAAGCACATTCTCGTGTTCCTTCCCCTTGTAAATGTTAATGAAAGCACCTTTGGAATGTGACTCGAATGGAGAGACTAATTAAAGACCACCCTTAACCCTTGTTTAGTGCCGGCTTTGTGAATACTACCTAACAATTGAATTAATTAAGACAGATTGAATGTTTAGGAGTTCTACTCTTATAAAATCTTAGATCTTGTTTTTATGAACTCGTAGAAATTAGGCATACGTTATAATTATTTGGTTCGTATAAGCTGCAAAATAGGTCACTTGCATGGATTTCATAACGACCTGGAAAAAATCGTGTCTATACATTTTTTTACAAAGATTACGAAAATGTTAATAATTTTTTCTAGAAATGTACAGTTTCTTTTTTAATAAATAAATCCATTATTTGGGCTCGTGACGTCACTACATGAAAATGCCCTGTCTCCGATAATGTTCTATTAATTTCATAAAATTCCGCACTGATTTATTTTTTTTATATGGCAACACTTTGATTTCAGGCTAATTTTTGAATTTGACATTTAACATTCACTAGATTTATTGTTTGTTCTCTGCGAACTTATCATTTGGTTTGACGTTTTGACAGATGTTACGAAGAGAACCCTGTACATTTTATGCCTTCTTTACCTGTTTTAGAAGTGTAATGGTAATGGTGCTATTTTAACAAAATCAAATTTTATAATATTCTTATTATTATTATAATCTACAAGTACAAGTATATAGTATAATTGGATTTAATCATGTATAGACGTTGAACATTATAATGATTAATGATCAATAAGATGGATCTAGGAAAAAATATTTATGAGATGCAATATTTTTGGTATGCCTCGTTATTCTCCTGTGCCATTCTTTTTTTAAATGATTTTTGGCTAAGTAATTATCGTTTTTTTCGCACCCATAAAATTATGTCATGTCTTTCAGGTTTTATAAAAAACGGTCTGATTTTTCGGATTGAAATTTTCAAAATATCGCCAGGGTTTAAAAATTCGATTAAAAAAATACGGAATGTCTTAGAATATCCAATTAAGCATCTAAAAAAAATTATATAGCAAATACGTGACAGGGGAAGATGCTGCGCTGTATGGCATAAAAACTGTGACTGGAAGGAGTGTACTTTCGTAGAGTTGTTTGGTGCTGCAGCCTGCAGACTGAAGATTTCTATGAAGATAGTCAACCTCCAATAGGAGAGGACAATAAAGAAGAAGTACCTAAGTCGTGTGAAGTGGTCAGGGAGAAAGAGGTTTTAAATGTATGGCTTTTCAGATCTGGTGACTAATTGGCATTTTATACGATACCTTTTTTCGTCCAGTTTACGCATGGGAAGTATTTTAATGTGACGTGTTTCAGTTGAAGACATTATTTAGTTTTAGGGCATTATCTGTTCAATTTGTTTTAGATACTTCATTATGTAAAAATGTGGCATGTTTTTGTCTTTTATTTTATAATTAAAATATTGATAAAAATGACTCAAATATTATATTTATTTTTATTTTTAATTTAATGAGAAAAATTGTAAAATTTAATTAAATGAAGATAATATTAGCGAAACTCAATCATCAGACCACACAGTGAGGCAGGCAATGTCTATGGAGCTTCATCGACAGTCATCCAGAGGAAGACCGAAGAACTCCTGGATGACTCAATGCTCCAAAATTCTTCAGAGAAACGGCCTGGATGAAGGCGATACTAAGAACAGAAAAAATTACAACCTGAGAACGAGAAGAGCCGACCCCAACAGCCTACCTAGGCAATGAGTTAGGACAGCGCAAGGAAGAAGAAGAAGAAGAAGATTAACGAAACTCAATCGAAAACCTGGAAACATATTTTCAGATTTTCGGTTGACTTTCGCTAATATTGTCTTTATTTAATTAAAATAGAATATGTTAATTATTGACTATGAACGTGGTTACATACTGTTCCTTATTGTAGATTGTAGCGCGCCGTTTTTACGCTTGCCACTACACCAAATCTTTCCCCCGTACAGCGCCATCCTGCTCACCCACCCCTAAGCAAACCAGGATGCGCCGACGCCTTCTGCGCATCTCCCACCCTCGAGCCGCTACATAAACCACACCCCGCAACAAGGAATGGGCTATATAACAGGCTGCGCGCCCTAAATTAGTCAGTTCGTCTGCAGCTCGCTCTTGGCTAGTACGCTCTCTTAGTTGCGCTTCGTCCTCTGGCACGACCCTCTAAGGAGTATTCTACTACCATAAGTAAAGCACCAACCAGACCCCCGACTGCTGCCTTAGTTGCGCTTCGTCCTATGGTACGACCCTCTAAGCAGAACCACAGTCAGTTTTGTTGTTCCCAAAGCCTAACGGCAAGGTTCCCTCCGATCCCTTGCTCAGTTAATTAGTGAATTGATACATTGTGACTATTTTTACCATATTATGTGATCTGTGAACTTACTTTCTTAAATAAATAACCTTTTACCAACAATTGTGTTATAAGATTTAATACTGTATTTTTTTATGAATTGTTGACAGCAACGGCAAATGGCAGAAATATATGATCTATAGTTAGGTGTTTCTGCTTGAGGTGTTTCCATTTTTGATGAGTACCGTCTCTTGTTATTATTTCTACTCTAATGGCAACTATCTTTATGAAATCGTAAGGATGAAAATAAGGTTCCATGACAGTTAGTCTGGCGACAGTTTTTCTAGCGACAGTTGGTCCGGCGACAGTTGGTCCGGCCGACAGTTCGAGATGTGGAAAATGTATCTGTATGATATAGTCATCAAACACGGCTAAAGCCATTTCAAGTAACGTTACAATTCTGAATGAATTCTGGCGAATAGAAAAATACGACATCCTAAATCTTAAGTACATATTGCACATTTAAGTATGGCCGTATATCCTCTTTGCATACTTACTTGAATTATATATGTTTACATATAACGTTTTCGACATCACATCTAGTGTTTTTCAATTTTCATTATTATTATAGATAATATAGAAAAACATAGAAAACATAGAAGGGTTGAAGGAATGACTGAATATATAAATATATATATTTAGTTATTTTTTCAACTTTTCTCTGTTTTTTTTTATCTTATCTTATCTTGTCTGTATCTTTATTTATTAGACAGTATAGCTAGGTTATCCCTAGACAGCTTATCTAGCTCCTTACTATATAATATTAAGTAAGAAAAAAAAAACTTAATAACTATAGTTTTTTTCATTATTATTGGTGCATGATGTGAACATTAGTTATTGGGTTTATATCCTAATTATTGTAATTTGTGGTTTTCTAATGCATGTAATGTTATAAACCTGTAAATGTTCCCAATAAAGAAAATAAATAAAAAAAACATCTTCTAAACGTTCGGCCGGACCAATTGGTCCATATTGTGGACATTTCAATTAGTTTAATTGATGAATGATAATGTCTCACAACCAAGTATTTTGAATTAATTTACAACAAGGATAACGCGACATTAATTATACTAATCAAATTATCCATATTCCATGTAGAATGTTCCATTGTTGATTGATGATTTTGGCAAATTATAAGTAACAACTACAACAACTCCTTAGTTAAAAGTTGTTCTTAAATAACTTATTGTTATGGCGTGACTCTGATATAATATTAAAGTTTGTTCAATTTACAAAAATGTTCTGCAGTCATGATCTCAACCTTGGATTACGAATGCAAATGGTCAGATGCTCCGTGTTTTCGATATTATTTTAAGGAATGGAAGCATGGACGCTTACTGAAGGACTAATTAGGCGACTTGAAGCATTCGAGATGTGGATTTACAGAAGAATATTTAAAATAAGCTGGATGGACAGGGTTACGAATGGAGATGTTATGGTTCTGATGAATAAAGTAAATGAAGTAATTACATTATAAAAATCTGAAAACTTTAATATCTTTAACATGTGATGAGACATCCAGAGAAGTGTGAGATCCTGCATCTCATAATGCAGGGAGAGATTGCCGGAAGACGGGGTCCTGGAAGAAAGAGAACCTCATGGCTGAAAAACCTGAGACAGTGGTTTAGCCAGTCTACCGTAGAATTGCTCTGGGCCGCAGTAAACAAAGTCCGCGTAGCCAACATGATTGCCAACGTCCGTTGAACGGACAGGGCACAAGAAGAATAATTTACAAGTTTTCAGAAACCATTTTTAAATACAAAGTAGGTACCTACCGCAAACCAAATAATTAATATTATCACGTAGACCACAACTATTTCCAATATTTTTGAGAAAGAGCGTCTTTTGATTTCTCTTTTGTAAAATATTCTGTTTAACTCGTATGAAAGGGCAGAAAACAGAAAATTAAAGGTTGAATATAAAGTGGAATTTTTTCGCAATCATCAAGTTTTATTCTGAGTTTGTTCTTCACACATTTTTCAAAGCTTAAAGGTCAAAATCGTATCGCAAATAATTCTAACAAGGATCATATTATTATTAAAATGCTTGGTGACTTAGTGTACTGATGATCAGGTGAGTTTGATGACTTGTTGATTATCAGCTGCGTGGCGGGCCAGATCGGAAGAAGCCGGTTTGGTGGTACCATTTAAGCTCTCACAGCTCTCCAGCTGGCCGAGAGAGTCCCCATCGTCTTGCACCACAGCGGGAGGGGGGATTCATACGTCCGTCACTCCTGGACACACTGACCTATAAATTCCAACTCAAACCTCATACCATTTTCCATCCCAGAACTTCCTCTCCTTCCTTTCCCCTAAAACACCCTTCACTCAGCATCCCCAAAGACATACGCCCTGAGGGAAATTATTTTTCCCTCGAAGGTGGGGTTTTGTAAAAAAATAATATATACATAGGTATATTTATATATATATTCGCCGGAGACTCATCGGCATTCGACTGGTTCTACTTTAGGTTATTTTTTTCATTTAGCCATATTTGTCAAAATCGTATCAAATATCAATGATCACAACCGTTAAATTAAGTTGGTTAAGTTTCCTATCCTATCATGAATTTTAACTCCTTTTCAATCTACTATATAATAAGCCATGTTCCTCAAGTTTCCGGTAATTGTTTGGTTTCGATTACCTTCTTACTATAGTTTTATATGCACTCTGAATTTGTATTATTTCTAAACGTAAACTGCCTCCTATTCTATATTATATTTTAGTTTTAATGTTTCTTGTTGAATGGCACCGTTATGGTTTATCATTATATATTGTCCTGTGCCAAAACAGCACTCACTATTGTTGTTAATATATTGTTCTTTCGGAGTTGCTTTGTATATACTGTATATGTATTCTTTGTTTCACATTATTTAATCAATTTTTGTAAGGACTCGTAAGGAACACTATAGGATTAATTTTAAGTTTATTATAATTAATCGCACTTGAAGTGAAATATCACAAAACTGAGCTATATAAATACTGTGTTATTATTATTCTTCGATCCTTTAGGGAATGTTTCCACTTTTTGTATCATATTAAGGCCTGAACACTTTCCTAACTTTGTTTGAATAGATTCAAAGACTATTTTAATTTGAAACGAAGAAGAAAATTTACACTATTGCCAAGTTAGTTAGCATTTTCGGCACCTGGTTTAATTAACCCCTCAGGCCAATTTGTTCGGTTTTTGGAATAACTCATATACGTCTCATAAAATTCGTTGTATCTCCCTTACTATGATGGTTATAAATTTGATCTAAACGGTGTTAGAAAGAGAAAACATCACGCTTTATATTCCAATTTAAAAATAAACCATAAAATAAGAAAAATTCACACCTTTATGAAACCAAAGTTTCCGAGCGCAACTTTGCTAATTTTTCGATCCAGTTTAACACATAGGTAATGAATTGGTGTTCATCAATCAACATTCTACTAATCTCCTTTATCCATAATGTCGAGACTATACTTGTCAACGCAAGTCAAAGCATTGAATTTTTTGGTGTAAGTCTAAATGACTTTCGACAGTCGATGCGCAATGTGTAATTTTTAAAGCCTTTTAAATCAGTCTTCAAGCTTTGACTTGTAGTTATCTACTATGCATATGTAGATATTTTTATATTATGCAGGGTGTCCCAAAAGAAAGTATATATTTGTTTTGCTTTCTGTGTGAACGCAACTTTTCCGAGGAGCGCGGGGGATGTCAATCAGTAGTCTGGCTCTTGGGAATTTAGTCGCTATGAAGCATTTCTCGGGAGCGACCGCGCGTTGTGCGTGCGTGAGTTTTACAAAAATGGTGATTCGGCTACTGTAGCGCGTAGAAGATTCTGCAACATTTGAGGTTTTCGTCAGTTCAATGATGCGTCAAGCATTCCTCTCATTCGAAAATGGGTCAAAAAGTTTGAAGAGCTCGGTACAACGCTGGCAAAACCAAAATCTGGGCGACCAAGGTCATCGAGAACGGTAGAAAACGTAGAGAGTGTTTATCAGTCTTTTCGTGACGACTCAAACTTTTCGATTCGGAAGCGCGCAAGTGCTTTAAATGTGCATAGATCATCGTTACACAGCATTTTGCACAAATACCTAATATAAACTTACTGGTATAACCAAAGAACATGGTTCCAGCAAGACGGAGCAACATTACATACGTCCAATACGTCTCTGCCACGAGTTCATGAAATTTTCCCTGGCAAATTGATCCCCAGGAGAGGTGACATAATTGGCCTCCTCGTGGTCCTGACATAACCCCTATGGACTTTTTCCTGTGGGGTTATCTCAAATCTAAAGTGTACGCCAAAAATCCGACTTCCCCTGATGCAATTAAAAGAAAATATCCGTCACGAAATGGCGGCCATCACGAAGCCTACCTGCCGAGCCGTCATGAGAAATTTTACTCTTCGATTAAATTAATGCCGCGAACGCGAGGGTTTACATTTGGACAATATTATTTTTAAGAAATAAATTCCCAAATTGTGTATTTTAGTATTTAACAAACATTTTTTCGATAGAACCCTTACTTTTTTTAAATCGATCCACAAAATATATACTTTCCTTTGGGACACCCTGTATATTGTCACATCTCTTCATTTATATGTACTCTCCTTTCATTGTCATCTCTGTTTCTTATTCGTGTTATTGTTATATTGTTAATAAACTATTTGTCCGCAAATAAATAAATAAATTAATAAAAATATTGTGAGGGGTTATAGGAGTTACATAAACAAACAATTTGCCGGTGAACTACGGCGATAAATCAATTAGTGGAAATATTTAATTCACTGAATAAATAGGTAGAACTGAAATATTTATTAGATAATCTGCATTCAACATTTGTATTTGTGATATTTAATGCATGCTTGTACAACAGTGAGAGAGAAAAGAGCAATTGCACCCGCAGTATGTCATGTCATTAAATGCGGTTACAAAAACAGCTTTCCAGACTTGTTAATTCGATGGTTGACAAAATTATGATTTAAACCCTTTGTGTTTTATATTGGAATATTATTATTTTGGTAGGTTTGCTAATAAATTTGCATTTTCGTTCGTTTCTAGTCGTAAATCAAAACCTACCAGCACAACATTTTCATACAAATCTTAAATTTTGGATTTGACGGTAAAATACCCTACCAAACTCTTGTCAAAATGTGTAGAGAATATCTGGTACTAATAAATGTTACTATATTTTTTAAATTATGTTACATAGGCCATCGAAGAACTAAATTTTGCATAATTTCAGTGGCAATTTTTCCATTTTTTTTTAAAGTAAATTGTAATTATGAAAAAAATAACTTACCCTTACTACTATGTTAATATCATGAACTATGAAATAAAAAATAAAACACAGTAATAAAAGGGTTTTTTTGTGTAAAAAATATTATTTTTGTATGACAAATTTGTGCTCCAACCATTGCTCCAACGAAATCGGTCGTTTATGATGAGTATTTTATTAGCGTGAAAATATATATTTTTTAAATAATTATGATAAACTAATAGATAATTGACAAGTTTGCATCCAAAATTGTGAAAAATTTAATTCTTTGATGGCCTATATTATTTTATAATTTAAAACACAAATACATAAAGCAGCAAATACGTGTTCTAGATATTTGCTACACCTTTTGATTAAATATACCATAATATTTTAGTTTGGTAGGATATCTGGGGCCAAATACAAAATTTAAGTTTTGTATATAAACGGTTGCGCAGCCGCACAATTTAACTACACAACATAACCCCACTATCACTATTGGTGACCCGACAATTCGTCCTGCGACAATTCATCCGGCGACAGTTCATCCTGCGACAGTTCAACGGGCGACAGTTCATCCTGCCGACAGTTCATCCTGCCGACAGTTCATCCCGCCGACAATTCATCCGGCGACAATTCATCCTGCCTGATCATTTAGAAGATTTTTATTAAGTAAGTATACGATATACTTATATCCGAAGGCATCTTGAGTGGAAATCCGCTGTGAAAATATTTTTACTAAATAGGTTAGGTTAGGTTAGGTTAGGTAAGGTTAGGTTAGGTTAGGTTAGGTTAGGTTAGGTTAGGTTAGGTTAGGTTAGGTTAGGTTAGGTTAGGTTAGGTTAGGTTAGGTTAGGTTAGGTTAGGTTAGGTTAGGTTAGGTTAGGTTAGGTTGTACGGCCGTATATCCTCTTTGCATACTTACTTGAAGAAAAAATCTTCTAAATGATCAGGCAGGATGAATTGTCGCCGGATGAATTGTCGGCGGGATGAACTGTCGGCAGGATGAACTCTCGGCAGGATGAACTGTCTGCCGGATGAACTGTCGCAGGATGAACTGTCGCCGGATGAATTGTCGCAGGATGAACTGTTATAGAACCATCACTATTATACCTTTGTATTCTGCACCTAACGTTTATTGTGGATCGTCACAAATATTCGGTAGTATTTCATTTTACCATTCTTAACTTAATTATTGTCTCACAGATTTTACCCTCCATAACCCTCTATTTACCTACCTACTACTTTTTAAAATCTTATTTATTTTTTATAGCAATATAATACACCTGTAAGAAATAATAGGAATGACAGAAGAGTACATTGCCTACAAGTAACCTAAATCTAAATATAATGACAAATTGTATAATAAAAACGTTGCAGACCCGATGATGGTAAGGCTATGATAAACAAGAGTATAACTAATCTAAGTTAATTTTTATAATGTTTCAATACAATTTAAGAACTTTTCTATATCGTTAACAATGCGTTTTTTTAAATAAAATTCATACAAGTGTTATTATGTCTTGCGTCGATATTACATTCAAGCTAGGCAGATTGCCTGCTCTAAGGAACAAAAGTCTCAAGTAGTAACATTATTCTGTATTTATTATTTTACTTCAAACTACTTATCATGCGGATATCAACAAATTTAAAATTTAAAATAAATTAAATTTTAATATTATTACCTACGTATTTGTATTATGAAGTAGTAAGTTATTTTCTAAATTAAAATAATAAAATTAAAAAAAAAAAACAGAATACGAACATGAAAGACTTCATGATAATGTAAATAGTAACACAATTCTATTTATATTCTTGATTTGCAAAATATTGGACCGCAGTCAAACATGTGTGATGAATCACATTTCAAGCGTTATTTCCTGAACCGGCCCCAGATCCCAAGAGGGTATCATTTTACGTGTTGTTTCAGAGAACTATTAAGTTATCTAACGCCCAAAGAAGATGTTTAAATGTAAACTAAGCGTGAAATCCGGCAAATATATAGAAATGCGTATTTAATGGCCCCATTAAAAATACTGGATACCGACTTTAGTAAGAGGGTGATAAACTGTGATATAACACGTGACATTTGAGTTTCCATTTTAGAATTCGAATAAAATCGCATGCAAATGAATGTCTTAGAAATTAAATTCTTCGAAGATTTTAAAGACATTATACCTACTATAGAATCTTATTACCAGTTTTTTTAAAATTAATATGCAAGACCTGTTTACAGTGCGAATTAAGCGTTTGCTCAAATTTGTGCCTTATTTTATACACTTTGATAGCTTTAGTAGTTAATTAAAAATCTCAATGTTTTAGAAAAGGCTGTATTATTTTTATTATTAATGTGATTATTGCATAAGAGTCCCAACTATTGTAAGACTATTGTAAGACCCGCAATAATGTATGGCTCCGAATGCTGGACTATGTACAACTCCTACTCTAGGCAACTCGAAACAGCAGAAATGCGAATGCTTAGATGGTCGGCAGGAGTATCACTAAAAGATAAGATCAAAAGTTCACGCATTCGTGGTAGCCTGGGTGTCACAGACATAAATAGTAATCTGGAGGAACGACAGTTGACATGGTATGGACACATAAGACGGAGACCATCAGACCACACAGTGAGGCAGGCAATGTCTATGGAGCTTCATCGACAGTCATCCAAAGGAAGACCGAAGAACTCCTGGATGACTCAATGCTCCAAAATTCTTCAGAGAAACGGCCTGGATGAAGGCGATACCCAGAACAGAAGAAATTACAACCTGAGAACGAGAAGAACCTACCCCAATAGCCTAGGCAATGAGTTGGGATAGCGCAAGGAAGAAGAAGATTGCATAAGAGTCCCAACTGCTCCCAACCGTCTGAAGCCAGTGAGTCTATGCCATCCCCAATTTGGGTGTGTAGGTGAGTGGAAGGGAATGAATGGTAGACTTACACTAGGGCGATACTAGGAGTACCTTCCACTCGGCGCCGTATCCCCGCTCAAAAAGAAGAAGATGGAGAGATATGTAATTATAATTACGAATGTTGGAGAGAGCGCGCCCATATTTAAAACGATAAAATTGAAGCGAAAATTGTGAAAATGTTCAATAAAACACGACTCGTTAAAAAAAGGACAAAAATATTTTAGGGGTTTTCTAAAACAGCAACTAAAGAAACTCTACGAATTTTTTCATACATATAACTTGTTAAATAACTGAACTGAACTAACAAACGTGTTTATAATAATTTTCGGAGCATACTTTGCGATATTTTTCTATAATTTGCGTTTTGGCGTGGGGAATGTATAGGTATTATCTTAAAAAATAACGTATATTTTTTTAAGAGCTTAAAAACTTCAAATGTTTAAGGGAGATATGTAATAAATTGGTAGAAATTCGGGTAGCGGTGGCAGATACAAACATGTGTACACGTACAATGCACTCTACGGCATCTTTGACGTGATTTAATCACTAAACTTGTTGTTAATAGGCGAGCAGTAATTTTTTGACATATTTTTACATACATAGGCATTATAAATTATTTCTTACTCATATTAAAAACAAATTTTATGTAGATTCGTTTACACGTTCATATTAACACTACACAGGAGGCCTTGAGGAAAATAATTCCCCTCTGGGCCTATGTCATATTTGGCGATGGTGTGTGGGGGGCTATGTCACATTTGGGCTGCTGTTAGGAAGTTCTGAGAGAGGAATTTATGGAAAAAAACCTGTATGAAGGGAGGTTAGGAATTTGGGAGTCTATGTGTCCAGGAGTGACGTATGAATCTATCATCACACTGCGGTGCAAGACGGTGTCCCGAAATAGTTCTGCTGGAAAGGTCAAAATGTCTCCCTTAACCAATCTCTCCCGATCCTCGACCTACCCCATGATCCAGGGCAACCCTGCTTAGTCACCGAATGTACCGAACCACTTGGGGTAACCTTGGGATCAAAGGCGTTGGTTATCCAATCAATGATTTCCGGGAACCCATACCTGCCTCCCAAAGAGATATAACTTATATATAATAGGTTACAAGTAAAAGAACTTTCACATGGAAACTGTTGTCTAATCTCATTGGACATCAAAATTCATCAATTTACAGAAAAATAAGCATCATCTTTTATTTATTAAGTAGTTCGTTAGAAGCACCTTTATTTTATTTTTTACATTAAGGGGACATTTCACCATCCTATTTATTATAGCTTAAATGGCGATGGACTGGACATATAATATATGTTGTGAGAAAGGCAAGAGAAATGGACCAGAATAGTAACAGAGTGGTATCCAAAAGACGGTATAAGAAACAAAGGTGGACAAACGAAAAGATGGGAAGATGATCTAAAAAAGGTGACCAGAATGGATCAGAGTTGCAAAGGGTAGAGAAAAATGGAAATCTTTAGAGGAGACCTATGTCGAAAGACAAGCTGTTTCTAAAAATAATATATAAAAAAATATTAATTAGATTAGAAAAATGTTTATAAGTTTAACAGCAATAAGGGCTAATTTCAATTTCAATCCTCAGAATAACTTATAATTTCAATTTACAATTTATTTATTTGTAAAATGTCGAGCTTACAATTTGGTACTTAAACCTGTGAATAGTGGCAATATATCAGATAAGTTAGCCGAGTTATCTACCCGTTGCGAGTAGTTTTTTTATTATATTAAAGTTATCAAGAGGGTGGCGAATCACGCCCAAACGACGACATGAACAATGACAAATTATTAATTACCTGCACATCTCATCTAACATCTAACGTAATTCGCGTAATTCAAAATGAATTTGACGTCAATCGATATCTTGCGGTCTCTATTCTTCCAGAGATCAAATTGTTTTTTCCCCAATATAATATATTGGAGAAATATTGATCTGCGGTACCAAGACTTGTATTACAAGATAAAAAAAAATACAAAACTTAGTATTTACTTAAATAATATTGTAGGTGGTAGGCATTGTAAAAATCCATCGATTGCTAATTAACATAGTGAAAACGCAATACCCACTATCTTAATTTTAAAGCAATTTCAATCAATGTGTACGAGTACTTAATCGTTTTTTTGTAACTAATGAGATTTCTACCCCTGATTAAAATGACTCTGATTAAAGCATTATGAATACATTATTATCTCCCCCGATACGCAGGTAGATTTATTATTCAAAGTGTAAGGAAAAATAAAAAAGGTCTCAAGTCACTTCTTAGCATACCAACTACCAACTCTGCCTACGGACTATATATATATACACTATGGCACGCACTGGACACCTTTACCTCTGGCGGTCCTATAGAATGCTACGTTCAGTGAATCGAGAAGCTGAGTCGAGCACCAATTAAAAGTTAATTAATTAATTTAACATTGATAATTATTTATCTGCCGTAGCCTAAAGCTCGAATCGCAATACTGATTATTTGATAGAGATTTCTTGTTTTCGAATTCGACGTATTCTAAGCAGGCAAAACTCATTTCTTTTTAAATACATCTACGAGTATTTAAATTTTGACTTTTCGGCGTAAATGTAAATCTTGGATGTGAATATTAACTTCTCGTCATCCGATCAAGCTGAAACTAGTTGTCGATGACAATGCATTAAATCAATGCTTTTGGTGGCACTCGCACACACACACACACACACACGCATTTCTATGAAATTGGCTACTAGTCGTTTATATTATGAAAATTGAAAATAGGTGTATTACAGAAACAATTCTGTTTTTACCGTTACTAACCTTACTTTTTAAAACAGTTTTATGTATATAATATAGCAAAGCTCCCTGGCGCATGATGGAAATAAAGCTTCTTACCGGTCAGTAGCTGAGTTGGCATCACGTTTGGTTCCCACCTAGGAGTCAGAGTTCGATTCCTCGATCACACTCTATTCCACGACATAAGCTTCCTGTGATGGTAGTAGAGAATTTTTATATATTATTCTGTTATTCGTAACCCGGGAATATTTGTCTTTCTTTTAAAAGAAAATGAAAAATCTGATTATAGTCGCGCTTATATAAAAATAACTGTTAGAAATATTTGTGCTCCTAATATGATAAAAGATCTTTCTTTTGAGAATTTTTGTTGTTTCAGATTTGTTTTTCAAGATATTCTAGATAGAGATTTAATATTATCTGCTAATTTACTGTAGGAATCTGACTCTTGTCATGATCTATCTAATGCAAGTACTTGATTCATTTGACCGTTTCTTCCTCGTTTGTGTCTTTCTTGTTTGTGTCTTCCACGTTTGTGTCTTCCTCGTTTGTGTCGTCCTCGTTTGTGTCTTCCTTGTGAGTGTCTGCCTCGTTTGTATCTTCTTAGTTTGTATCTTCCTCGGGCGTACCCGACTTCTACACTTCTTTTTATAATTCTCCTGGCTCTCTTTTCTCAGCTCATCTGCTCTACATGTCCAAACCATGTCATTTTCTTAATCTTGCTCGTTATGTTTACAAATAATGTGAGAATGAGTTTAAATTATACATTGTTAGATGACCCTTGTCAACCTTAAGGTGTTGAATAGAATGTAACAATTAGTCTACGTTATCTTAAACATTCATGTTTTAAAATGTCCTTCCATTAAAATTTGTAGAGAATTTATTGAAAAACGTATAAAGAATTTTAAACAGCGTGACATAAATATATTCGTGATAAATACTTAACACGTTTTAATTTCGCTTTCATCGCAATATAATAAAATCTCCTCTGACCAGTATTTCAGAATCTCAAAACAATAAATAAAATACGCAACGCTTAAATATACCGCTATTAAATGACACTCATAAATATATTTCAGTATTCATTTTCGATTTATATATCACGCCGAGAAATCCCAACACGCTTTAGTTTTTAATCTTCGGGTAAAGCGGCATTTAACCCTCGTGCGAACGAACTTACAAATAATAATTGTTTTTGTATTTAATTAGTAGAACTCCATTTAATTTTTTTTAAATGTAATTTAAATTTAATTTAATAATGATATTAAGTTCTGCCAGTATTTTAGTTTTTATTTTTGTGACAGCTGTTTCGGCTTACAAGGCCATTTTCAAAATGTGGTCAACTGAACCCCAGATCCCTATCCAATTTTTCTCAGGGCCTCCCGTGTAGAGCTAATGTAAAAAAATATTCTAAAACAGGAACGTTCATAGTTAGATACCAGTCTACTGGTGCCGTGAAAAACAATTTCCCTCAACATTTTTTAAATACTTACCGCATAGAAGTTGCAGTTCTATATCGAGAAAGTTACCAAATAAAAACCACCGTAAACCAAAAAAACCACCGTTCCATTAAAAAAATGTATTAGAGTGTGTAAAAAAATAATTAGAGTGATAGAAGTGAAACTAGAAAGTCTCTAGATGTCGCTTTCTCTTGCCTGTATATTTTAAAGTGACATGAAGATTGGAAATTGATTTACAAAAACATTTTTTTAAATTTCGTAGGATTCGAACCTCCGTCCGCTGGATTTCTCTGGCCGCTGAGATATGCGATGCACTATACCGCTGCGCTATGGGACGCGCTCGGCATGGAGCGAATTTACGCATTTTATTCCAACGACCCTTAAAAAAACAAAGCGGCAAATGAGTGTAGACTTATCGTCGTTTCTGTTTTATTTCTCAACCAATAGGAGCCTTGAGCGCAGTTTGATGCTCCGCAGGTGCCGTAGTGCGTCATTTTTTTTATTTTTTTTATTTTTTTAAATTTTTTAAATTTTTTTACTTTATTTAGGAAAACCAACAGTTACATTATTTACTTAGGTGTATTTACATATGTATATGTTATTGAACCAATAATATAATAATAATAATATTTGGTTTCATCCGAATTTCAAATCACTCAAACGGGGCTAAGGAAGTGTCACTTCAAAAACAAATTTTAGACATAGGAAACATTTGCATAAAAAAACAACCTAACATAAATTTAAATATTCAATTTACAAAAAATTATTCCCGTCACATGGGGGTTAAAAGTGACATTCCTCAAATAGTCACTTTAATCACCTGCTTTGATCATCTAGCCTCAATGTATCACTGCTTTAACATCTAAAACGGATTATCAATTATCGGGTAGTTACACCGTTTTGGATTGTTATTACTAGTTTTTTTCTAGGTCTATATATTTTGGGAGAGGATTTTTTTTGACAGGAAACATTGAATTCCACACGCCACATAAGTTACGGACAACAGACAAATCGTAAGCTAATTTGATAACTAAATAAAAAATAATGTTTCCAACCAGAAAAATAATGCTGTATACATTTGCCGCTTTGTTCATACCTATCAGGTAGTTTATAGCAATTAATTAAGACTAACTTGTATTCTATAGAGTATCAAATAAAAAATAGTGTCTTATGACCAAATAAGTATTTGTCTTAATATTGAAGCTCCCAGGTAAGTATGGTTCCGTACATTTTCTGCCTTAGAGCCCGTTCACACTTCCGTCGTAAAAACGGAGAGGGGTTCCGTCGTCACGACGGAAGCCCTAGCCGCTGTAGTGGCTCTATGGAGCTGTTCACACTTGTCGGATCCGGCGCGAAGACGGATCCGTTTTTTTTCGCCGGAGAGTTCGCCTACGCAGAGCGTCCGTCGTGAAGCCGGAAGGGAACGCGCTGGCTCATACATTTCAATGGAGCTGTTCACACTACACGGCGGGACGACGGATCCGTTTTGAACCCGCCACACCCCGCTTCACACTTCACCACCGCCCGCTCCCAGACGCAAGGCGGCAGGCAATTTGTGTTTTTATGGGGCGCGTTTGGCGTTTTGTAATATTATTATATAATATATATGTTCGTTCCAGAATGCGATTTTTTCTATTTATAGTTAAAGGAAGTGATAGACATTCTAAAATAATTAAAGAACTTTAGTTCATCACTTCTCAACTCACCAATTAACACTTGGAAAGTTCCTACAGAAAATCTTTCAGCTATAATTGGGTGTACCCAAAATTTTCTTTTCACTTTTTTCCTTCTTTTTAATAAGTACCACATGACAACAAGAGCTTCATCGTCGTCCATTGCGCAGTGCGCACGACCGTCTACTGAAGAATGATAAAATGTTTTGGTCGTTGTTTTCGTAGAGTAGGGTCCGTTTTCAAGACGGATCCGTCTTGAAAACGGAAGTGTGAACAGGGGCCTAGGGCTTCCGTCGTGACGACGGAACCCCTCTCCGTTTTTACGACGGAAGTGTGAACGGGCTCTTACTCAAATAAAAATATCCCTAAGGAAGTAAGCATAGCTCAGCAAATATGTTGGTTTTTTTAAACCAATAATGGTGTTCAAAACCAAGTGTTGAATGAAAACGAAGTTAATGATGCCACTAAATAACTTTGATTTATTTGAAGACAAATTCCTTTATGATATAATAATAAATTTGGACAACTTATATAGCGCTGTTTTTGCGAAAAATCGCCTCAAGAGCGCTGTACAAATTAGCATAGATTTTACATTAGAATTTACTTAACTTAGGAGGCTAGATAACAACTCGTCTTGCAGCTATCAAGCGCATGGATTGTTGGAATTCTAGCCCCCCAATAAATTAAATAAAATATCTATTTATATGTACGTATTTTAATTTACTTAACCATGAAGGAGGCTAGATAACAACTCGTCTTGCAGCTATCAAGCGCATGGATTATTGGAATTCTTGTCCCCATTCTTGATATTCTACCAAATAAGAAAAGGAACCTAATCAAAGTTCACCTATTCTATTAAGTGAGTGGAAGACATTCTCATTATCGACCTTATGATTCACCACCATTCAGAATCAAAATATTATTTGAAATGACTTTAGCTGATTTCGTGACTACATCCGAATAGTTAGGTCCTAACCAACCTTCCTAATTCCCAACTCCTATCTCTCCTCACTTCGTTCAGCCTCGCAACATACCCAAATCGGTTGGGACTCTTCACTCTTATACATTATCAATTTGGGATGCGGGAGTGGGTACCGCCGCCCTGGATCTGGCGGTGGATGACCTGGACACACTGATCCCTAGATTCCTACCCACCTCTCTTAACTTTTTCCTTCCCAAAACTTCCTCTCCTTCCTTTCCTTATAAAGACCTCCACACACAGCATCCCCAAAATGACATAAGCCCCGAGGAAAATTATTTTTATCAGGGTCTCATGTGCAGAGCAAATAATGTAAAAAATAAATTCGTGCAGTTAACACTCGGTAGAAGCGAAACTTTCCCAAAACAATCTCAACCAATGAAGAACCAAAGAGCCTAGAAAAGTGAGGTCTTAATTAAAGCGGCCAATGAGCGCAGAACTAGCGTCATTTCCGTTTTATATCTCAACCAATAGGAGCCTCGATAGGAGTGTGATGCTTCGCAGGTGCTATTATGCGTCATTTCCGTTTCACCCGAATTCCAAATCACAACGGGGATATAGAAGTTTCACTTCAAAAAAACAAAATCATTCTAAATCGGTAATCAATTCATAACGTAAATATGTGTTAAAACTTCAGCATACACAATTATTGAATATCGATGCTTACCTGTTCATTTTTGTAAATATCCAAATAATACCGATCACCTCAATTATCGTAAGCAATTTGGTGACTAAATAAAAATAACAGTCAATGCCTAACTTAAATAGCTTACTATTCTTGTAACAATCTCGCAGCAATTTGTCCAATAATGTCCCTGCCTGAGAATACATCTAACGACATAAATAAGTCTTTATCTGAACGCTAAATAAAGTACCTCCTAGAACTAATTCTGGAGCAGACGCATGTGACGATGTGACTAATGTCATCTGTCGGCAACTTTAAATAATAATTACTTCTCCATTTTGGCGATTTACCACACTGAATATGGAGGGAGCATTTAATATTCGAACGACATATTTTTTTTCAGAAGTTAACCTAAAAGTACAGGTGATGATTAGGTTACATTGCCTTTAAAGTGATTCTTAAAAGAATTCATAATATTCTTTGTACATTCGCAATACGAATATGAACAAATAGTTTTGTTTACGTATTTATTTATTTGTTTGTTTACGCCTTGATGGCTTTTACATATAAAATAAATTGTACAGGAGCATTATAACAAGTATTGTTTCATAACGCCGATGGATTTCTTTCGTTTTGTGCTCCGATTGTCATACGCGATCGGCAGGAACCCAGACTTGGGAATTCCGCACAATAAGGGTGCCTGACTACACGGTCAACAAGTGACAAGCGCTTTATCGTCAACAAGTCAGTCCGTTGCTAACCCCCGACCGTATAGTGACATTTCGCACCGAGCCGAAGTGTTATTCATCATATCGTCACACAAAGTATAAATCCTACCGTATTCTTTCGTATATTTTGTGTGAACTCGTGACTCAAACTTTACCGAAGTTCTAACTATCAAATAGAGCAATATCGAGCGCTGTGGACATCTATGACTGTCACCAAGCTAGAAGACCAACCGTGAGTACCACTTAATTGTGATATACCTTTCTTGTTTGGTGGTTGGGCATAACTTAGCGAAATCCATCAGCGTCTTAGCAAGAGTAACTGCAAGGTTACCCTCATCCCCATGCCCCGTGCATGGTCAAGTATGCAGTATCATAAGTATATGGTACATAAAATGATAAACAGAGCTAGAAAGATATAAGTAGGCTTAACATAAGTAGGTATTAATATTCAAGTAATTGTTTACAAAGGAGTTCAACCTGCGGTTCGTATTTGGGCTCACGCTACATTATATTCAATAAT
This sequence comes from Limnephilus marmoratus, assembly GCA_917880885.1. Taxonomy (NCBI): domain Eukaryota; kingdom Metazoa; phylum Arthropoda; class Insecta; order Trichoptera; family Limnephilidae; genus Limnephilus; species Limnephilus marmoratus. Next base: position 10,053,440 of record OU862922.1, read on the forward strand.
TATTGTCACAATATCATACAAAATGTGATTCCAAATATACTTGAAGCAAACCGGTATTAAAACTCAGTTCTTTCAACAAAGGTATACAAATACAATATTGTATCGGTGACTCAATCCAAAGTTGTATTTGCATGCCGTTCTTGGAACAATTGAGTTCTTATGCGGATAAAATAATTTAAGCGTATTGATATTAACAATCGATACATCAAAATATTTTACAGAATTACTTGCAAAAATGGTTTTATTCCTAAAATAATTAAATTGCCGCTATCTATATGTATATAATATACGATACTAATATCTCGCCTTCGGTTAAAAACGGTTTTGCTTACTAGCAACTTTACCTTTGAATTATTTGTACATGTTTTATGTTGGTTTTACATGATTGACCCCAAGAAGTTATCCCATATCTCACTGTTAATTCTGCAAGAGTAATAAATCTACGAACGAGCAGACACATGAGCCGGCGAAAGAAAACGGAAAGACACCCTAGAAATGTGGTGGTGGAGAAAAATTCTCTGGATTCCGAATACAGCCAGACGCACAAATGTGTCCATTCTGGAAGAGCTAAGCATCCACAATAATAGGCTTTCAATTATTATCTGCCTACAACCTATCTTAAAATACTTTAGTCACGTTGAGGACTGTAACTTGGAGAAACTCATAGTCACTGGCAAAGTGGAAGGCAAAAGAAGCAGAGGAAGATCACCAACGCCGGTCCGTTTAATAGATTCTCCCATCTTAACAGAAGGATTGCAATCTTTAGAGCGCAGGCGTCGGGTGGAAATGCTATCCTTGTTCTGCCGGTATTACAATGGAAGATGCTCCGAGGAACTAGCGTCATTGATCCTTTCGGCACCGGTGCGTAGTTGGGAAACACGCCAAACGCGTGCCCAACATATGTACACGATTGATATTTGTCACATGAGAGCGGGTCGCTTCTTCGACTAGTTCTTGTGTTCAACAGCTCGGCTGTAGAACGATTTGCCGGCCTCTGTGATTCATCCTTCCTACAACATGGGTCTATTCCTTCCTCTCCTCAAAAAGACCCTCTACACTGCATCTCAGATGATATAAGCCCTGTGGGAAATTATAAATTGTGTGGAGTTAATGTTAAAAAAAAAAATGCGCTGGAGTGACCAAGTATCACAGGCGTCTGGAACGTCTTTGTCCGCAGCTTTTCACGCAGCGTATGACCGCGAGAAGTGGAGGAGCCTTGTCCACCATGGAAATTGGAGTAGGGGTCACGTTCCTCGGCAATGAGGAACCGACTTGAGAAGAAAAAGCTATGAAACATCTGATTACCGTACCGAAAGGGTTGACTTCCTCAGCCGATGCGATTGCGGGAAAACTTTTTTTGGCGGGCTTTTATCTATTCGGGGCTTCCTTTCAGAACTGAGAGTGTTCTTAATTTGAAAAGGAATGATCGCGCGGCGATAGGTGGAAGCTATCAATCAAACTGATTGAAAACAAGCGATACCCAAATCTCGTGTTATTATTAACTTTTATTATCCTTTGAAAATATTTTATTTTGAGGACAAGGTGATGTGATGTGAATGATACTTTTCGATGCAAATAATACACGAATAATGTAAATGACCGGGTGTAGGTAAATTGACCGTATTGCAATTTTTCGGGATCAATTTTTCGAATTCAATTGTTTGAAATGCAATTTTTAGAACTTCAATTTTTCAAACATTAATTGACCGAAATACAAGTTTTTTGAATCGATGTTAAGTATGATACGTTTTTAGATTATCACGGGCAAAAGTATTTTCGTTAGTTGTTTTTGGGGTATTATACTGTGATGCGCTATCTCCTTCTTTAGTCAACGTTTCGGACAGCGTTGCAGTTTCCATCACACATCTACCGGATCTGCCCTGATGATGGACACTGCAACGCTGTCCGAAACGTTGGCTAAAGAAGGAGGTAGCGCAACACAGCATAACACCCCAAAAACAACTGAATGATAACAAGAAAGGGATATTAAGTACCTACGTACAAGAGTATTTAATTATAGGATGGACAATATCAACTAATCCAACCTAACCTCACCTAACATAACCTTAAAATATCAATTAATCTAACCTAACCCAACCTATCCTAACCTAACCTAATAGTATCTCTTTAGTCATAAGCAAGTGAAATATATATTTTAGAAGTTGATTAACAAATTCGAAAAATATGTCTTTCGGCCAATTGCTGTTCGAAAAATTAGTCTTTCGAACAATTGATTTCGAACAATTGATTTCGAAAAATTGAATGCGAAAAACATGTCTGCAAATGACCTGTGTAGGGTATTGGTCTAAAAATTGAACTGTTGAATAGAAGAGTCAAGATATTATAAAAAAACACATATAAAACTTATTTCCACTTTATCGTTATTTGTTTTTGGGGTGTTATGCCGTGTTGCGCTCCCTCCATCTTTAGCCAACGTTTCGGACAGCGTTGCAGTGTCCATCATCAGGGCAGATCCGGCAGATCCGGTAGATGTGGGTAGGTAAACAAATAACGATAATACTTTTGGCCGTGAAAATCTGAAAAAGTATCTTATTTCCGCTTTATTTATTTTTGACCGTAACCGGTTTCAGCCTGTTAAAGCCATCTTCAGACTGGTACAAATAATTCTTAATCTACAGTTTATATACGTAACATATGGGGCAGAGGGAGGGGGGTAGTCTACAAAGATTATATTCAATTTATATGGTTTTTCCATATTTGTTGCCATGTCGTCTTTGACTATTGGATTTTTAGTTATTTATCTGGTTTATAGTTTACTTCAATGTTGTCTGGGGAATACTTATAAGAAGGATATTTCACAGAAGTTTTATATGTGTTTTATTATATTATTATAATGGAATTCCATAACGAATTGTGAGTAGGTATCAATAATAGAAATATTAGGAGAGTCAAGGTTTCAAGTTTCGACTTCGAATTGCCGACGGGTGTTTGAAGTTTATTTGGTGGGTAAATTGAAAGAGAAACGTTATGAATTAACCTACCAATTTTTCTTTATTACTTACATTACAATTTGAAAACTTACATATTTGCAAAAATATTATTAATTATAATTATCAACCCTAAAATTAAGATACTGTGAGTATGACATTAATCAAATTTAACTATAAAGTATTGTTCTAACTAACTAACTAACTAACTAACCATCACGCCGTTTCCCCGCAGGGGTAGGCAGAGAGGACGGACCGCCAAACATCCCGGTTTTAGCACACATTCCTTGCCTCGTTTACATTCATACAACGTCTCATACATTCTCTTCTATTATTCTGACTCTTGACATGGCCCGACTCAAGTATCTGATTCACTTGGTCGTGCCATGTCTTTCTTGGGCGTCCTCGACTTCTTCTACCATTCACATTTGCGTCATATATTCTCCTTACACTCCTTTCCTCGTTCATTCGCTCTACATGCCCAAACCATCGGAGCGTTCCTTTCTTGATCTTACTCATCACGCTTACATAAGCCTTGCATTCTTTGCGGATATCCACATTTCTCACACGATCATACATGGTTTTACCACACATACGCCGCAGGGATCTCATTTCTACAGCGTTCAGTCTAACCAAGTTATTTAATTTGTGTTTAGATAGCAATAGTTTCCTCCAGACCATAGATTCTCAACCTTTTTTTGACGCCCCCCCAACTGCTTTTTTTTTACATGAACACCGCACAAGAGTCCCAACTGCTCCCGTCTGGAGCCAGTGGGACTAGGGCATCCCTAATTGGGGTATGTTGTAAGGTTGAAGGTAGTGGGGAGAGGAAGGAGATAGGGCAGAGGAAGGTGGGGAAGTACCTGGCTATTCAGATCTGGTCACCAAACACGGCTAAAACCATTTCAAGCAACTTTTCTATTCTGAATGGTGGTCTTACACCAGGGCGATACTGGGAGTATCTTCCACTCTGGAACGTGCCGCAAATATACTTTATATTATTTTAAATGAATAAATTGCGAATAACACAAATTAATCAAATAAAATTTATTTGCCACGCCGTGATTCGATCCCGCGAGCTACGGAGTGCGATTCAATAGACTTACCGCTGGACTACGCCGGCCGTCAGTTTTCTCTTTTACTTACTATCTGTCATCGTAAATCTGAAACAGCTATTGTTACGATTATATTTACCAACGGGGGGGGGGGGGGGGTTTCTCTGGGTCTCCTAACGCCCCCTAAAAGTCCGAAACGCCCCCTAATTTTATCTTGGTCTTCTACCGCCCCCCTGAAAGTCTAAAACGCCCACAAGGGAGAGATATCGCCCACGTCGAGAACCTATGCACCAGACGGACCGCTCAACGCACATGAGCCTCTCCCAACTAGCAAATAAATAGTTCAAAATCAAAAGGGCAAAATAAAGATCATGAAATCAATTGTGAATGTAATAGAGTGTTCGTGCCTTTCCACAAATGTTCAAGTATTTATTAACTTACTTGCTAGTTGGGAGTGACTCAAGCGCGTTTTAATATCTTACCAATAAAAAATGTAACATTTTTTTATGACCGCTACATATCTAACTAGCAAATGCGAGAACCAGCAAAGCTAGAAATATTGTATTTTCCGTGGGTAATTGTAATTAAGTACCTACCTAGATGTTATTATATAACGCGTGTAATTAAACGCCCTTCGTCAGATTCAAGAATTAAAGTTGTTAGCTAATGAATAATGCTTTTTAAATTTAAGACAAACGAAATGAGGAAGTATTTTTAAAGCTATGATATTGATTTAATAAATCAAATCGGCTCTAGGGAATTTCAAGGGGAATGCATCTAATAAAAGAAAAACCCACACAACAAAAATCTTATCCCGACAAATCAACAAAGCAATTAATTGTTGATTAACAATTGTGATATTGTGTGCAATGTAACACATTATGTTATAATCAAAATTGTTTCAACGAGTCTCCGGCAAAATTCTTTCTTTTGCAATCATTATAATTAAAAAATGTATTAATTTTATATTTTGTCGTGTACTTTAAAACCTTTTAAACATTATATATTATTAATAGTGCTTTATAATATGTAATCAACTAATTAACTTTTTAATAAATAAATTAAATTCATTATTGAAATAAAATGTTTAAAGAATTTCTAACAATTCCTTTGATTTGATTTTTTTTGGGTGTTTTTTAGATTTTTTTAACAACTATTTGTTTTATCTTATCTCTTTGGCCTATCCATATCAAAAGCGGGGTGCCACTGTGCGTAAATGCGATTTACAAGTATGTTTTAATGATTAGTAAAATCTATTTATTTATTTATTGAAAAATAAGAAATACATAAAAAAACATAAGCTGCACGTCTCACTAGGGCATTCCTGTATCAAGATATGCAGTTTTACAATGTAATTTTAAAAAAAACATACATTAGATTCTATGAATTGGTAAAATGTATAATTTAGTCAAATGAATTTGTAAAATCTTTGAATTAGTAAAATCTATAAATTAGTAAAATATATGAATTTGTAAAATTTATGAAATAGTAAAATCTATTAATTAGTAAAATCTATTAATTAGTAAAATCTATTAATTAGTAAAATCTATTAATTAGTAAAATCTATTAATTAGCATAATCTATGAATTAGTAAAAACTATTAAATAGGAAAAACAATGAATTAGTAAAATAAATAAATTCGTAAAATCTATGATTTAGTAAAATCTATGAATTAGTAAAATCTATTAATTAGTAAAATCTATAATTAGTAAAATCTATTAATTAGTAAAATCTATAAATAGTAAAATCTATAAATTACAGTAATTATTAGTAAAAAATCTAAGAAATCGGTAAATCTATGAATTCAAAATAAAGGTAAATTAAAATATGTACATTCGTAAAAACTATGATTTAGTATAATCTATGAATTATTAAAATCTTTTAATTAGAAAAACTATAAATAGTAAAACCTATAAATTACAGTAATTATTAGTAAAAAATCTATGAATTCGGTAAATCTATGAATTCGTAAAATCTATAAATTAGTAAAATTCATAAATTAGTAAAAATCTATGAATTAGTAAGATCCTTGAATTAGTAAAATCTATTAATTAGTAATATCTATGAATTAGTAGATACTATCCTCGAAGAAAGTTTAATTCTTTTCTCATCTAATAGAAAGTGAATTCTTAATCTCCGCATTTATTGCTTGCTGACAAATTAACATAGATAAAATGTTAATGTTTAACATTCTCGACGATACAAACTGGGAGTTCCAAACATACAGACATAAACAAAGAATTATTTACTGTATGTTAATGTATCAATTAACTCTGAATATTTCACACATATCCAATATTCAATGAACCCAATTTATCAAAGAAATTTAATCTGTCTACTCTGAGACTGCACCGCACGAAACGTCAACCAATAAAACTGTCAACCAAGAAATAATTAATGACCGGCTTCTGCTCGGAATGCCCCCTCTCCCTCGCACTCGAACTACGCCTGTTCGGCTGTGCGAAAGAGACAGCACTGTCTACAAGAAATATCATGTCTTCGGTAGGTGTCGCTACCCGAAGAAGAATATTTATTTTGGTAATTATTATCATTGGCCACTTAAGCGCTTCCTTCGGTATTTGCCTAATGCTCAGTTTCGTCCCGGCAAACCGACAAAGTCAAGCGCGGGCACGATGTAAAACAGTCTTCAGTGACGTAATTCTCATTAATATTGTTAAGTGAATACATTATTATATATAATTTAATGAGATAGCCCATACTGTGAGATGAAATATAAATGCTTTGAGAAATATAAGAACACGATTATTTTGAAAATATTGGCATTCTGAATTTAAATTATGTAGCAAATGTGGGAACGTATCCATACTGCGTGACCAACATTTTGCAATTTTTAACCCCCCCCCCCCCGGTGACCAAAAACCTAAGCAACCAGCCGCTCATTTGTACCAAGCGTGACATTTTGAAGACCCCCCCCCCCCCAAACGTGTCACGTAGTATGGGTACGTTCCCTATCAATTGTGAAGCGAAGATAATTGAGTAATATATGTAGAGGATATTTTTTCTGGGTCTGTCATCTTTGGGGATGTTTTTAAGAAATTGGAGGGGTGAACCCCGCTCTTAAGGCGACAATATATTCTACAATATATTCAGAATCTTAACAACGTAAGTAAAGAAGCCGTGTATACAAATTGCGACTCGCGACCCGTGTATTGGATGGAACCAGTGGCGGCTCGTGACTTTTGGGTGTGCTAGAGTGCTGATATTTAAAAAATGGCATTATTGATGTTGTTGTTGCCGAAAAAACATTTTTTTTTAAAATCAGTTTTTTGTATGAAAAATTTCAGAAAGTTTCAGTTTGGCGGTGTGCCGCGCCGATTTCCTGAAAAAATTTCATACAAAACACCGAAATAAAAAAAAATATATATATATTTTTCGCATACGACGACATCCATGATGCCATTTTTTTTAAATATTAGCGCCCTAGCACACCCAAAAGTCACGAGCCGCCACTGGACGGAACTACTGTCGAATTTTCCATATCAAAAAAAAGAAGAAGAAGAAAAATAATGTGGGAATCTTAACGACTTAAGTGAAGAAAGCGTGTAAACAAATATACGCCGCGGCACGGCGTATTGTATGAATGTACGGTCGAATTCATCCTTGGAGATTGGACCTTTCCGCCGCGTTCATTTTAATTAATTCTGAAGAACGTGTTACTAATATTTAAAACGTGTCTACATGTTGAGCTCCCGAAGTTATTAATTCATCGTCTAGAAAAATAAAATCTGGCGCTTACCGCTAACTTTTAGTTGAAAAACGGGTTTTAAAGTTTTAAAATCGTTGTACGTAAAATGTATTAATGGTAAGGAAAATATAAATAACTCGCATCCCTTGTGCGGCATGGAAATAAAAAAAAATATTGTAGTTACGAATGTGAGGTTTGAGCAAACAAAAATTATTAGGGTTGTGAACCGCCTTAAATGGACCCATGTTATAGGAGGAGAGAAACTTAAAAGTCCCCAAATTACACGTGCAGAATATTTGGCGTGACTCTTTGTTTCGCACCGATGCTGAAGGGATCCATGATGCTAGTTTTTCGGAGCAGCTGTATTGAAATACCGGTGGAACAAGCATGCCATTCCCGACTCACCTCTGATCTAAAGATTGAAATCCGTGAAGATTAATTTTGAAAAATCTAACAATCGCCCATTGTGCTAGAATTTAGTTAGGGACTCCAGACCAGAGGTGGCTTGTAACGAACCTACACAATGTATGAAGGTCTGAAACATTGTGAAGCTTACTATTTATGTGAAATTTATATATTTCTTCATTTGATACATTAAAATACGTTCAATTATCGTGCGATAAAAAACTATAAAAATATCTTAAAACATGAAACAATATGCTTATGATAAACAATTTCACGACAGTTGGTTCCCCAACAATCGCCCCCCGGCCTAGTTATGCAGTCGGTTTTGGGAAAATTTGGTACAATTTGGTAAAATTTGCTTGCACAAAAAATAACAAAATATAACTAAAAAAGTATCCCCGAAGGGGTGTGCAAAGAGGATGTGCCGCCGAATCAATAACAAAAGTATAAAACATATTTTCATTATTCAAATACATCAAGGATAAAACTACTTGTCTGTATACTGTATTTACCAGTGTATAAGTACGAAATAGGTCACTGTAAATAAATTCTTTTGATAGCGATAGCCTTACCAATTTATTATTTAATTCATTCTAGAAAAATAAAATATCTCGGCATTGAAATCGATGTGAATTTTCCAGGGGATTCCCACATAAATAGCATTACAAAGAAACTTACAAAGCTCATGTACTACTTTAGAAACATGCGCACTATACTTAATAAAAATGATCTATATAAAATCTACTATGCTCTTTGCCAATCATGCATAGAATATGGGATTACAGCATGGGGAACTGCCTCAAACATTCACATGCTGGTTAAAACGCAAAAGCTAATAATAAAAATAATTTACCCATAAAAACTTCATCAAAAGAAATTTTTAAAAACTTTAATATGTTCAGCATTATTTAACTACTTATACTCAAAAAATGCACTAAGTACTCAAATTTAAAGAAAAATATAAATACCTTGCTGACCAACACACCTACAATACAAGGACGAAATCCTCAAAACTACTGAACATCCCTAAATTAAATACATCTTGTGGCCAGAAAAAACATGATTTCCATGCTACAAAATTATACAGGATGGCGCAAAATTAATCATCCAATTTTGTTTTTGAATAACTTTTTTACTAAATTAAAAAAAATGATTTTGAGTAATAGAAATCTTTATTTGGACATTTACAATTTTTTCTGTTAAGTGGAAAAGATGATATCCGTCACGTGGCTGCCGCCAGTGTTGATACACATTTGTGTCCGTTTTATCGCATTTTCCATGACTTTCCATGACAAGATTTTCGGTGATAACTGTTCGCATTCCTGTCGAATATTCTTCTTAAGGGCTGCGATTGTCTGAGGCTTGTTGGCATAAACCCGCGACTTCAAATAGCCCCAAAGAAAGAAGTCTGGGATGGTTAAATCGGGCGACCTTGCTGGCCATGCCAAATCACGAAAAAGAGAGATTACGCGACCAGGAAACGCTTCCTTCACAATATCCATTGTGGCTCGTGCTGCGCGCGTGGTTGCACCGTCTTGTTGAAACCAAATGTTCACCAAGCCCCGCTCATCCAATTCCGGAAGTAAAAAGTCGTTTATCATGGCCCTATAGCGTTTGCCAGTAACAGCGACCGTAATACCAATGGCGTCCTCAAAAAATACGGCCCAATCACTCCTCCCACGTGAACGCCTTTGGCTTTGAGTGGATGTAATGGCTCTTCGTGCATCATACGCGGATTTTCAATGCCCTAGAAATGAATATTTTGGTTATTGGCGTAACCGTTTAAGTGGAAATGCGCCTCATCGCTCATGATGACTTTCAATACAAAATAGCTAAAAGCGTTAAAGCTTAAATCGACGCAATTATTCCACGCTCTTGCGGAGCATGGCGCTCCATTGCTTGTCTGTTTGTATTCTGCAGCTGTTTAGTTCACAAATGTCAAATATGATTGACGTACGACGCCATTTGCAAAAATTATAACATCTTCCGATAGGGTGATTAATTTTGCGCCACCTTGTATAATGCCCTTCCAATTAAGAACACCATGGAGATACAAAAGGTTAAAAAAGACATTTGAATGAAAATTATGGCTAAGTAAACATGAAGATGAGGACATCATAAAAATTATGAAGTAACCCCAAATGCAACATGCAGACAACGAACATAAATACTTTTATTTTATTTATTGTTCATTTTGTGAAAATCAACAAATTAGAAGATGAGAAAATAAAAATCAACACCCATACAACAACATACAGTCCGCCTCGGAACAGGAATACCTAGTGAGGAGGACTGTGAACAAACCACGTCTTTACTTTGTATTTTTACTTATTTTGTAATTTTAGTTTATCTTATTTTGTCATTAAATAACAATAAAAATGTATTTGAAGTCGATGGTAGGTTTAAAATTGATAAAAAATGCTTGTTTTTATAATAATTTTAACTTCGGGGGGCTAAACTTAAGCACACCGTGATAAACATGTCCTCTCTAATAACTATAACCAATAATTATTATACTACGTATTGAATATTGACCCTCCCTCCGGTTGCAACACCGTCACTTTAAATTAATAAATTTTGAAACAAGCGCTTTTACGTGGATTAGCAAAATTTCTTATTTTTTTAACTGAACATGTGACAACAATTTATCATCATTCGGTGAACTGGTTCAAGTTAAAAACTCGAGTTTGGTACTTTTAATCGTAGAGCTTTTCAACTAGTTTCCTTGTTATGCTCAAACAAAGAAAACTTTAACATTTTTATGAAGTGGTCTTTTCTCCCCTCTTGCAAGCTTCTATCTGCATTTAGTTTGATCTAAAGCTCCATCTAGACTTGCCCATTTAACGAGTGAGACATAAAATAATTACACATTATTGTCGGCAATACAATGTCCATAAAAATACTATAAACTTTTGTACAAGGTTTATAATAAGTAGCTAATATCCCATGTATGTCGCATTGTTTGATGAATGATTTATTAACGTGTTTTTATGACGTTATCCATGGTGGGAGAAATCAAAGAAGAGCATCCCCCAAAAGATTAATGTATAGGTACGAACCTCTCTACTGACTTTTTATTTGTACGTTAGTCATTAGAAAAATCGGTGACCGGACTATTCAGAATGAACTCAACTCAACACCTCCAGAATAGAAAAGGTTTAATAAATAAAAATTTGGTAGGCGGGTATGGGTACCGCCGCACAGTGGTTGGAAATGCTCATTATGGTCTCATAAATCTCTAACTTCTTTGTTTCTTGTCATACAACAAAAAAAATGGTATGTTGATAAAAAACTAAACAATCTTTTTGTTTCATATTTTTATTTACGCACCAGATTTAAATGTCCGGGTTAAATTTTCCCCAAAAAAAAAAAAAAGGAAAAATAGAAGGAAAAACTAAACCCTTTCACACACTTCCCCAAATGATCATCTAGTCAACCCACGCTATGCAATTGCACTATATAAGTATTATAAATACAAAACAATACAAGAACAACATGTCAACCTAGTAGAGACCAAATGGGAATATAATTCACCGACTTCAGATATTTTCATATCAGAGGGTTCGGCTCTGCGGCATTTCTAATTGAACCTATAAATCCTACTGATCCCTCAATATAAATATTTTAAAAATCTTTTGTAATCCTACATGTATTTAAAATTACTGATTTTTGCATTTTTATATACAAATTTACTGATTTTTGCATTTTTATATACAAATACCAGATTTAAATGTCCGGGTTAAATTTTCCCCAAAAAAAAAAAAAAAAAAAGGAAAAAAAGAAGGAAAAACTAAACCCTTTCATACACTTCCCCAAATGATCATCTAGTGAATCCACGTTATGCAATTGCACTATATAAGTATTATAAATACAAAACAATACAAGAACAACATGTCAACCTACTAGAGACCAAATGGGAATATAATTCACCGACTCCAGATATTTTCATATCAGAGGGTTCGGCTCTGTGGCATTTCTAATTGAACCTATAAATCCTACTGATCCCTCAATATAAATATTTAAAAAATCTTTTGTAATCCTACATGTATTTAAAATTACTGCTTTTTGCATTTTTATATACAAATTCTTTGACAAATCTAATATGCTTAAATTTTGAATCAGATTCCTAGGTATTATGCCAGTGGCCGAAATAACAAATGGTAATATTTTTATAGTCCGAGAATGCCAAATTCTTTTAATCTCATTTCCTAAATCTGTGTATTTTCTAATTTTTTCAGAAACAGTTTTTTGAATATTACAGGAATTTGGAATAGCTACATCAATGATATAAGTTATTTTTTTAATTTTGTCATGTAAAACTATATCAGGTCTATTATGACTAATTGTTCTGTCTGTTAGTATAGTTTTATCATAATATATTTTATAAAATTCATTTTCTATAAATGAATTTGGTTCATATTCATAATAAGGTACTACATTACGGCAATCAATCAAGTTATGTTTAATTACCAAACTTTGGTGAATTATTTTTAAAACCTGATTGTGCCTAAATGTATACTCGGAAGGCGCTAATATAGAACATCCCGATATAATATGTTCTATAGTTTCGGGAAAAGCCAAACATTTTCTACATAAATCATCAATTTGATTTATATCTTTGATTATATGCTTTCTATAATTTTTAGTATTAATGACTCTATCTTGAATTGCAAGCATAAATCCTTCTATTTCTGCGCTCAACTCTCCAATACTCAACCATTTGTTTGACGAAAGTTTGTCAACATACGTTTGGTTGAGATAATTGAAGTGTTTTGCGTGAATAATTTTATTTGACCAGGAATCTAATAATTCCTGGTTAGTATTTATAAGAATGTTGGCATTCTCGTCATATAAATTTAAAGGTGTAATATTTCTATCTGCCTTGCAAATTATTTTGTGCATTTCTGAGCTATTAGCTTTCCTATGGAAAAAATTTCAAAGCATTTCTACCTGATTGTGTTTCAAAGATGTTATTTTGACTACACCTCTACCTCCTAAATTTCTAGGTAAATTAATTCGTTCTATAGCTGAATTTGGATGATGGCAATTAAATTTTGTTAACGTAGTTCTAATTAATCGTTCTAAACTATCTAAATCTGTATTGGACCATTTAATTATGCCAAATGAGTACGTTAGTAGAGGTATTGCCCAAGTATTTATTGCTTTTACTAAATTTTTAGCAGATAGATTGCATTTTAAAATTTTTCTGATCCTAGTTTGAAATTTAATCCTAATATCATTTTTAATACTAGTGTGATCTAATCTATTCGATTGCGGGTATCCTAAATATATATAAACCTCATCCCCTTTCATACTTTGAATTTTGAAATTTCTAAATATACCCTCGTCTCCATCTACAATTTTGCCTTTCTCTATATGGATAGTTTTACATTTATCTAAACCAAAAGTCATTTTAATATCATCTGAAACAATTTTAACTACCTTAATCATTTTCTCTAAATTTGATTCAGAATTTGAAAATAATTTTATATCATCCATATATAATAGATGTGAAACTATACTACTCTCTCTTGTATTACCCTTAATTTTTATTCCAAACTTGCTTTTAATTAACATTAAAAAGGGGATTATTATTATTATTATATTATTTATTACAAATTACAAATTAGTGAATTATTTTATTTTGATATATTATTATGTCATTTCAAAAACAATTTATTCTTTTTTAGTACTGCGACAAGGTAATTTTCTGATCAAAAGGAGCAGCGACAAAACCGTTTTGACGCTGTTGCGCAAAAAATCCGCAATTTTTTTTCAATGAAAACATTTAAAAAAATATATTTTTTTTATAAAATGGTGTTTTAATATCCACAGGAAAAAACCCTGCGACCAGTTGAAAGTTTACCTGAACTTTATTAAAATCTAGTTTAGGTATCATTTGCTTAAATGAATCTTTAAATCATTATTACTTAAAACTAAAATATTACAAATACACATTATTTTAGCTTAAAAATCAACCTTAGCGGTGATATATGATAAAGTAGCTCAAATGCTTTAAATTTTTTCCACGAAAAATCCCACATTTTGATTCAATTAAATATCTCAGCCCGAACCCGTACTTTGACATTATTTCAAATATACAAAAGAACAAAATAATTTTTTTTCCAAGAAATAAAAATTAATCAATTATTTATCTTATTAAAACCACTATAGGTACTAACTAACTAACTAACCATCACGCCGTTTCCCCGCAGGGGTAGGCAGAGAGGACGTACCGCCAAACAACTCGATCTTGGCACACACTCCTTGCCTCGTTCACATTCATACATCGTCTCATACATGCTCTTCTATTATTCCGACTCTTCACATGGCCCGACTCAAGTATCTGATTCACTTGGTCGTGCCATGTCTTCCCTATTCTAATTATACCCCTTTCCTCGTTCATTCGCTCTAAATGCCCAAACCATCTGAGCGTCCCTTTATTAATCTTAATCATTACGCACACATCAGCCTTGCATTCTTCGTGGATCTCAAGATTTCTCACACGATCGTACATGGTTTTAGCACACATATCTCATTTCTACAGTATTCAGTCTATTTCCATCCTTCCTCTGCCAGTTCCATGTCTCATGTCTCACTGCCATACATCAGGGTAGGTACCAGCACTCCATTATGGACGGCTAACTTCGCTTCTTTGGACAGTCTTTTGTTGGCGCCAACGGCGTTCAGTCCTCCATTAATAGAGTTGCCTGCATTTACCCTTCTTTCGATATCTCTGTCAGCCCTTCCATCTCTCGTAGATAGTGTTTCGATTTATGAGACGGTTTGTTCCGGGTCATTCCATAATGACAGTGGTTGCAAATGGTCTTTATCGTATCATAAATCTGTAATTTCTTTGTTTCTTATCATAAAAAAATAAAATTTGGTGTGCTGATGAAAAACTAAACAATCTTTAATATATCTTTAATAATTTTTAATATTTTGATTCCAAACAAGACATTTCAAAAACAATTTATCCTTGCTACAAGGTAATTTTCTGATAAAAATGAGCGGCGGAAAAAACTTTTTTTAATGAACATATTAAAAAAAAATTATATTATATAATAGTGTTTTCATATCTTACTGGTCTAAACCCTGCTACTAGTTGAAAGTTTAGCTGAACTTTCGCAAAATCTGGTTTCGGTATTATTTGCTTAAAGGGAGCTCATAAATTACTATTATTTAAAAATAAAATATTATAAATAAATATTATTAAAGCTTAATAAACAACCTTTCCGGTAATATATAATAAGCCATATATAAACTAGCTCAAATGCTTTAAATTTGTACCACAAAATATACATTTTGATTCAATTAAATATCTCCGCCAGAGCCCGTAATTTGACATTATTTTAAGTATACAAAAGTAAAAAAAAAAATTATTCCAATGGATAAAAATTTTCCGATCATTTATCTTATTAAAACCGCTTTGGTATATCTGAAAAAAAAATGCACCTTTTTTTCGATTTATGAGACGGTCTTGTTCCGGGCTATTCCATAGTGCGCCGCCCCGGGAACCATTTATTGAGTGACCAAAATCCCTGCGGTAGATCACTCCAAGCGATTCGTTACGTTTGGTGATTTAGAAGGGGTGCCCGGGTTCTTGGAGTGAGGTTTGTCTAGGTGTTGGTGGCGAAAGCGTTTCCTCATCTACTGCGTAGCGGTCCACATCGGGAGATACTGCAGACATAATCTAGACCTCTCCAGCCGGACTCTATCGTTCCTTGCACCGCAGTGGAAGGGGTGAATTCATATGTCTCTCACTCCTGGACACATTGACCCCCAATTTCCTTCCCACCCCTCATACCTTTTTCCTTCCCAGAACTTTCTCTTCTTCCTTTCCTTATACCCTCCACACAGCATCCCCAAAGATGACAGGCCCTGAGGGATTTTTTTCTCAGTGCCTCCTGTGTGGTGGTACTATAAAAAAATAGCGTGTGTAATTCACACGCGATAGACGTGAAACTAGAAAGTCGCTAGATGTCGCTTTCTTTTGCCTGTTTATTTTAAAGATTACATATTGACTTACAAAAATAAAAATGTTTATTTTTTGGATTTCGTAGGATTCGAACCTCCGTCCGCTGGATTTATCTGGCCGCTGAGATTTGCGACGCACTATACCGCTGCGCTACGGGACACGCGCGGCGAGGCGCGAATTTACGCATTATACTCCAACGACCCGTTGAAAAACAAAGTGGCCAATGAGCGCAGACCTATCGTCATTTCCGTTTATATCTCAACCAAAAGGATCCTTGAGCGCAGTTTGATGCTTCGCAGGTACCGTAGTCCGCAATTTCCGTTTTATCCGAATTGCAAATCACTCTAACGGGGCTAAAGTCACTTCAAAAGTTTTAGAACTAATTTTTAATAATACTATGATGAAGTGGGATAAGTTTTAAGATTTTCACGGCCAGAAGCATTTTCGTTATATGTTTTTGGGGTGTTGTGCCGTGTTGCGCTACCTCCTTCTTTAGCCAACGTTTCGGACATCGTTGCAGTGTCCATCATCAGGGCAGATCCGGCAGATCCGGTAGATGTGACACAACAGTAGCGCAACACGGCACAACACCCCAAAAACATATAACGAAAATATGATGAAGTGGATCTAAACCGAGCTTAAGTGTCGTCTTGCAGAGTGTAGACTGGCCTTAAAGACAGTAAAGTAGTTTATTCTGCACCAGTGGCATTACTCACAGCGTTGAAGCTTCCTTCTCAGTGATGGATATATAGGACGCGCAATAAGTTATGCCGCATTTAAATTACTTCATATGAACTACATTTTATTACCTGTTTATACTAATGAGACTTATGCAGCCGCATCTATCATTGTCTAAACTAAAGGGAAGAGTATTTTAGTGAATAGGGACCCGAATTTATTTTAAACGCCTTTCTTACAATGGGTGGGTTTTTGGAACGAAGCCAATTTTCAACGTGATTGGAAAATTCAATAAAACAATTGCCTTGAATAATAATAGCGATTAATTTATCCATGTAACACATATAAATTGAGATTTTTGGAAAAGCATGCTGTTTACCGGGTCGCAAGGTATACTGCTGCAATTTCCCATGAAAATAGGAAAAGCTCTCAAAGGCCTAGTAACCACCGTAGCGACCAGGCGAAATAAATAAATTCCTTCGATTTCTCGCGATTTCCCAGATTATTTTTCGCGTAGTAAAAAAAATTAAGTAAGGTGATTTATGCATTACAATCCCTACCGCGATTCAGTCGGTAGCGCGACTCCAACGCGGTAGTGTTTGTAAGGTGATTTATGCATTACAATCCCTACCTCGTTTCAGTCGGTAGCGCGACTCCAACGCGGTAGTGTTTGTAAGGTGATTTATGCATTACAATCCCTACCTCGTTTCAGTCGGTAGCGCGACTCCAACGCGGTAGTGTTTGTAAGGTGATTTATGCATTACAATCCCTACCTCGTTTCAGTCGGTAGGGCGACTCCAACGCGGTAGTGTTTGTAAGGTGATTTATGCATTACAATCCCTACCTCGTTTCAGTCGGTAGGGCGACTCCAACGCGGTAGTGTTTGTAAGGTGATTTATGCATTACAATCCCTATCTCGTTTCAGTCGGTAGCGCGACTGAAACGCGGTAGTGTTTGTAAGGTTATTTATGCATTACAATCCCTACCACATTTCAGTCGCGCTACGGGATTGTAAATACACCACCGGGGGGTGTATTTACAAAACCTATACTGATTCAGTCGCGGTAGCTACAATTTACATCTTAAATATACCTCTATATTGGTTATTTATCACATTGCAAAAACAAAAACTGTTTTAAAATCTAAATAAAATAATCTCTCTGATGTGTATATTAGAAATTAATAATTTTATTTCTAAATATTTAAATTTTAATATTATTCCCATACATTGTAAATACACCCCTATGATGATAATCTTTTATCACTTTGCAAAAACAAAAATTGTTCTAAAATCAAGATAAAATAATCTTTCCAATGTGTATATTAGAAATTAATAATTTTATTTCTAAATATTTAAATTTTGATATTGAAAATTTAAAGCAAATTTAAATTGAAACGGTGTAGGT
Organism: Limnephilus marmoratus; assembly: GCA_917880885.1. Classification (NCBI taxonomy): domain Eukaryota; kingdom Metazoa; phylum Arthropoda; class Insecta; order Trichoptera; family Limnephilidae; genus Limnephilus; species Limnephilus marmoratus. The sequence goes on from OU862922.1 coordinate 10,071,616, forward strand.
TTTGGAAATACGCCACCGGGGATGTATTAGTCTGCACAATGAATAAATTTCGAATGCTATTATTACTTCCCGCCGCCACTGCTAAATATGAAAACTCGTTTCAAATTTCCTCGCAAAGCTGAAAACTGTGTCGACATATCAACGTCATAATAAGCACAAACCAGTGACGGCACGTCGCTTACCATCGTCAGATGAAGCATGAAATGTTCTGGGTATCTAGTCAACAGACGTCTCGAACCGCACTGGACTAATTTAAAACCGTAATCCACTTCATGGCGGTGCTTCGTGAATATAACGATACGATTTGTCTTATTGGGTCCAACAATGTTAGAAGTCTGGCGAGTATAAACACCAGACCACGTTAAGAATTCCAACTACGTGAGAAAAATAATGTGATAAAAAAACAGATTTTTATGTCCGACTCCGAAAAAAAACAAAATAAGTACCTATGTATTTTTATGGCAAATAGTTGTCATTTTGAAAAGCTAGTTTAAAACCAGACGGTGTTACCAAAGGTCAAAGGTTATCTTGGTGACTTTCGTCAATAAAACTGGGCATTCTAAGTTAAAATATGTAATTTGCGGGTATTGGCGCCGCCTCCCCGGGAACCATTTATAGGATAACCAACACTCTTGCCAAAGGTCACCCTAATCATTACGTTTGGTGATTTAGCGGTGATTTAGTGTGCCCGGGTTCATGGGGTGAGTTTTGTCTAGGTCTTGGTGGCAAATGCGTCTGCCCACTTACAGCGTGGCGGGACGGTTCGGGAGAGACTGATTGAGGGAGAACTAGCCTAGACCTTTTCAGACGAACTCTCTCGACCCTTTGGCTTGCACCGCAGTGAGAGGGATGGAATCATACGTCCGTCACTCCTGGACATACTGGGACCCCCAGATTCTTATCTACCCCTCATACCCTTTTCTTTCAGAACTTCCTCTTCTTCCTTTCCTAAAAAGTCCCTTCATACAATATCCCCAAAGATGACATAGGCCCTGAGGGGAATTATTTTCCTGGAGAAAATGTAAATAAAATAGAGTGTGCTTTACACCACACGACTGAAGTAAAACTTCTTTAGCTCCATCTACGTGAAAGGAAGAGAGAAAAAAAACGTGCGCGCGCACTGCTCTCTCTTGCTCCTACAGTGTGATACAGACAATAGGGCTGCACTGTGTCATAGATATACGAAACATACTGGCTATTAGAGAAAGATAATGTGTGCTCGCACCTCTCTCTCTTGCCCCTACAATAATATACGAAACGTAACTCTCTCTCTCTCTTTCTATCTTCACTAACTTATATCTCCCTCTCAACTACCGTTCGCCTCAGTTTTCGTAACGCTCTCGTCACGCATTCACCAGCTTACTCCCCAAGTCAAGCGTGCGTAAAGAAGTTCTACTTCAAAAAACTGAAGTTAATGAAAAGCTAATGTGAAAAAAAAACAACCTCAATTCACCAATATCGATTTTTTTAAAGAAATCTAAGGAACTAGTTATGTAAATAACCCCCGCAAAGAGTTGAACAGCTTAAGTCACCCATAGGTACTCATAGGTCATCTCACTCATGTCAAGGTATTTTCGGGTTAATTGTTGAAGAACCGTTAAAATCCGGTTAATTACTTTGGAAGACCAAGATTTCTGCTTTAAAACTAGAAAATGGCATTTTCAACTAATCAGGAGCGACAACGCAATTTTAAACTTTTTCCTCCGATTACTCAAGACTTTTTGGTAATCATTTCGAATATTTTTCACCCACATTAAAAAGATCATATAAAAATTTACCTATCTTTTGTCGATTATCACATATTCGTAAGATTTGTGAAAAAAATGCGTATGTTTCCACAGAAATCGTTATAACTCCGTTATTGTTCTAGTGACATCCCTAAAACAAAAAGTAAAAGGTCGATAGTAAATCAAGCTGCACATCCCTATACAAGTTGTCCATAGAAATACATAAAAATACATATTTTACCCGCCATATCGCCTACGGGCCGCTAGACATTGTTAATTTTTATTAAATATTTTTGTATGAAATGATAAAAAAGTGAGGTTATTAAATTGTATATTATACATTTATGCAATAGAATAAGTATTTTTTTTACATAATCCGTGATTTTAGTACCGTTTTCACATAAAAACATCACGTGATTCATTTTTACATTTTTTTATGTTTGCATTCTAAATTTTAATATTTACAAATGTTAATATTTATTTGTAATATAACAATTTGAAAGCTTATTTCGTAACCTTTCAAAAACAATTTTTAGTATTCGGCTACGTTTAGAAATGTTGCATTTATAGAGCTTTAATTGTGAAGCGGAAATAACACAAGGTTTTTGTAAAATTCACATATCGTTTATCCCGTCTGCTGGTTCAATATATTCGCACCTCACAATCCGGAAGCCTCAGTTTCGCGCGAAAAATTAGAAACCGTCACTTTGGATCGAGATTGTAAAATATCTATGCAAGATAGCTTTCATATTTCAAAGACAATAAAAAGAATTATTTGGTTCTCTTTCTGGTTAAAAGAAAAATACATATGTTTGCATTAGAGGAAGAGAGATATATGGCTTTAATTTAAGATAGCTCGGGACGTTTTTGGTCTAATGAAAGTATAACGCGATTACGATTTGGGATGTATTTATTCCTAAACAGGCAGATGGGTTAAGACGAAAAAAATGCATATTCGCGATTGATCTGAGTGGTTTTACTTACAAATAAGGGGAAATTTGACAAAATTAGCAGCAAAGCAATCTGACGTATTTTAAATGGTGCCATATTGCTGCAAAAAAACGCTCAAGTGGATATGTTAGTTTCAAATGAGAAAAATAAGTAGTTGACGTACAATATATTTTGGAATCTGGAATGAGGATTTATACAAGAAGATTGTCATTCTTCATTAGTTTCATTACCTACATTAGATTTATTTGAGCCCATATCTCTTGTTTTATAGCTATCATAAGGACCATCTCTCGTATTCTATTTCAGTTGCCGCTTGTAGACACATTTTATAAATGGCGGGCAACATTGTCTGGTCAGCGTCCTTCCGAGGCAAATGTAATCCTGAGTGATTTAATTATTAGATTCGAAATGATTCGAGAATTGAAGGAGCTAAAAGGGGACCGCTCTAGAGACTTGTTGAAACTTTGATGATGCCTGCGTACAACATATATTAATTATTAGGTAGGGAGGAGGTACGTAAAATATTGAATAGCTGTTGGGAAACCATAGTACTTATACTTATCTTTAATTATCTATTCTGGATAACATTCGGGTAGGTGTTTGTTTATTGCTGTTACGTATTCATAGTTAAGGTGGGTTAAATGATTTAACTTGATAAATTTAGTTGGGTCGTTTTTCTTTTATATCCAGCTGTAAGATAGTTGCCAGGTTAGTAGCGTAGAAGTCCAAAGCGTCAGGTTCCCACTTCCCACTCTGCCTATCACCTATCACACGAGTACTCAGTCATTGCTGAAGGAACATGATGGTAATTTGGACAAAATTTAGAGCCATTCCTAAAACCCCTTTTCCGAAAACATTATTATCTACTTTCACCTAAATGTGTAAAAAAAAAATTTTTAAGCCTTTTAGGTCATTTTATGAAAAATATCCAGTCTTAGATTTGAAAATTAAAAATCAGCGAGTAAAAACAAACTTTTTTTACTATAATATATCTATTTTTATTATAAATTTTAAATTAAATATCCCACTACAAGACTTGAAATATAATTTATTATTAAATATTTTAAAAATACACACACTAGAAGACAGACGTAAAATAAACGACTCAACATTTTTATTCAAAATACTTAACTCTAAATTTGACTGTTGCGAACTACTGCAACTCATAAACTTACGAATACCGACAGTAACTAAACGACAAAATACACTATTCTACTGTAGCATTCATAAGCGGAACTATATTGCCCACTCTCCGATACAACGATTTCACACTATGGGAAATCAGTACTTAGGTGATATTGACATATTTAGCATAAACTTGGCGAAATTTGTTGATATTGTGAAAAACTTATTCCAAAATTATTCCTAAACCTATCTGTTTTTTCTGAAAACCTATGAAATCGCTGTATTTTTATGACTTGTGTGCTTTTTTATCAAATTTTATTTTTATTATTTCTGTATATGTTTAAAAATAATCTGTCATGAATTATTTGTACTACCAAAATGTAAAAGCCCTTTGGGCGTTAAATAAATAAATAAAATAAAAAGTAATGAAGCAATTTTGACGTTCGGCCACGGACCTATGAATCTTTCGGCACGACCTAGTTGCACCATCACATCATCCCATTTTGTGGGTGGCACCAATAACGAGTCTATCTGCCGAGTTTCAGCACGATCGGATGTCGGGAAAACGGTTAATTTCCACTTCCGAAATTTTGCATTCATTCATTCACGAAAATAAATGCAAATTCAAAAAGATGTATTTAAAAACTAATATTAAAAATACATACCAAATCCACTTTTTCCGAACATTTGCAATTAAAAGGAATAAATCCAAAATAAGGAAGGATAAACTGTAAAATCACACAATTTGAGTGATTTTAATATTGTGCTAGCGTACAAAATCGTATATTTACCAAACTTAAACTTTCTAACGAAACTGTGTTTTTCTTAATACAAATTATCCAAGAATTATTATTATTAACAACAATTAAAATAACGTCAGGTTATTCGCTTGGGAATTTGTCTTTTTACAGAAAAAACAAACATTAATAAATTTTAATAAACAGTAGTTTATACGCTCTAATTTTTAATGTCTATGGAAAGACAAGATATGACACACATCGCGTCTCATTAATCCCTGCAGAATTCATGCAGCAAGAATTGCGTCAATAAATATTGTGCGGGTTATAAAATGATAGGGATGCTGGTCTACCGCAGACGACAGGAGAAAAGAGAAGAATAGAGACTGTGAAGGTGTGTCCGGTAGAACTCATCAATTATTAATGTGACAGGGTGACGCGGAATTGGAAGTTAGAGCCAGAGGTATAGGAAAGAAAAGTGGCAGGTGTACGTGAAAATGGCGGTGTGATTTTTAATTCAGCACTAGCAGAATAATATAACCTAAACACCACCAAGCATTGACACAAAAGATGGCTTTTGAAATGTGGAAATACTCGTATGCGAATCCTCAAAATGCCCTGACACATAGGGTGACCTATATAAAAGTTTTTTTTATCGAATGGCCAAAACCCACGACATTGTACGTAGACATGTGAATATTACTAGACCTGCCCTAAGTGATAAAAGCGTATTATTTCCCCCTCCCCATACCGGTTCCATTGGAACCGGCTGGGATTGAGTATGGCTTCGCGTGAATCTAAAAAACGTGACGTCATCATTCTTCTGCGAGCCAGCTTCGAGCGCTCATCAGTGCATTTTACGAAATAACACCGCAAAAAACATGGTTTGTGTTTTGAAAACGTGTAAATATATACTATCACTCGAGATACATGGCGTGTGCTTGTCGATGTTTACTGGGGTAAGTAAATTATGAAACATTTGTAAAAGTGTCCTAACTAAATACGGCAACAAAATATTGGAGTCTGAAAATAGGCGAACTTTACTCTGCCGTACTTCGCAAATTTGTTCATTACGCGGGGAGCAATTCGTGCTCCCATGTAAAAAGGTCTATTCATGCAAAAGCAGAGTTTACTTTTAAGAACTAAGTGGTGATATTATAATGCGAGATGCCTATATACTGTCATATTGAGTTATTGACGAATCACGCATCTCCAAGTCATCTTCCCGCTCTGCGCTCCGCTGTAGTTGTTGTCTACCCCTCACCTTTATGTTCTGGTCTAGTAATATTCATATGTCTATGACATTGTACATCAAAGTCTTAGTCGCATCATTTTAAGTAAATTTTGATATACGATATGATAAATATACGACACGATATACGACATGATAAATGTAGTATGTCATAGGTGTACGATCACTTTATCAAACATTAAAGTTCTTTCGTTTATGAACTGGGAAAGACCAGAACTGTACCAATCAGTATTTCAAGTTTATTCTTCAAAAAGTTTTATTTTAATAATTACATATTTAAAAGATAAAATTCGTAATCACAACTTCCGGATTCAAAGTCCGTGTTGTTAACCACTAATCCGCAGGGTCACGCATACGGAACGTGGATTTACAAGAAATATAGGTATGTATTTATTGGTTCCATGACAACTCAGAATCATGCAATTTCAACACCCCTTTGAAAAGTCGTTAAAAGCTACGATTTTTTTAAATACCTCATAACCTAACCTTACGTCACAACCTATTTAACCAATTTTTTATATATTTTTTCCATCAATTTCAATGAGTTTTCCATGGAGGCGTTGAAGTTGCATGATTCTGAGTTATCCAGTAATCGTATTTATTAAATAATATAAGTATATATGAATTTATTAAATAATACAGGTAGTAATGTATTTATTAAATAATATAGGTAGGTAGGAATGTGTGCATTAAATAGGATAGATGGGTAATTATATATTGAAATAATATAAGAAGTGAGTTTTCTGTGAGCTAGTGCGCTAAGATTGAAAAATATGACGTCATTGACGTTGTTGTAGCTGAAAAAAATTTTTTTTTTTCAAAATTTCAACTTTTTGTTTGAAGATCTTCAAGGTTCTTTCAGTCAAGGGATGCGCCGCATCCACATACTGAAAGATCTTCATACAAAAAGTTGAAATTTTGAAAAAAACAAAATTCATTTTCAGCTACAACAACATCAGTAATGTCGTATTTTTCAATCTTATCACTAAAAACTCACGAACCGCCACTGGTAGGTATGTGTTTATTAAATATATTTAACAGATTCTAAGAAAAAAATGTCGCCCATAAAAGTACCTACGTACTAAAGATTAGTACCCATTACAAAAAAAAATCACGCATAAGATATTCCAAATAACACGATTATTATTCTTCCGAATTCCTGTCCTGCGTAGAGATCGTTAAGTTGTGCGCAGAAAAATATAGTTTGAATACAAAAAATAACATTAAAATGGCAGGAAGACCGGAAGTTTCATATTAGTCATGACTGGTGACATGTGACTCTTTTCAAGGTTTTTTTTTATATAAAATAATTTTATGAGCATCAAACGTTCTCAAACACTTTGCATTTAATGCCTGCCAAGTTTTATCGTGATTGAATTCTTGTGTACCTACCTACATTATAATAGCTGTGACAATTTGATATCGACTTACATTGATCAAAATTGATACCAATATTCCTACGACGACGTCACGGCAAAAGCACAAAAAATATACAATTTACGTTATTTATTCCAATCGTGCCGCAGTTTTCTTTCTTACACATTAAAAAGAGTGAGACAAACTATGTACGAATGTCTGCTTCTCGCAATGGAAAAAAGCAATCATTATCAGACATCTCCCTCACTCGTTGCCGTCGCCGTGCCGTGGGAATTTTAAAAGCAGCCATTTTGTAGATAGTTTAGTTTTCTTATTTTAGGTTTAGATGACAGAAGAGACACATTGTAATTTTGCAACACTCATATTGGGGACCGGTGTCCAAAGAATGAAATGAAATACAAAGGATGTTTGGGAATATAAAGCAATATTAGTGGTAGATGACGTACTGAGAAGAATTTTGATTCCATTTTTTCATACAAATCTTAATTTTTTTATTTAAGGGCCCGAAACCCGAATTTGTACCGATTTATTACATATTTCCCTTAAACACGGTAAGTTTTAAAGTTCTTAAAAAAATATATGTTATACTTGAAGATAATATCTAGACTTTGCCCGCGCCGAAACGCAAATTATATAAAATTCCCTCGATAGAAAAAAATCGCAAAGTATGCTCCAAAAAATATTATTAACACGTTTGTTTCAGTTATTTAACAAGTTACATGTATGAAAAAATTCACAGTGTTTCATTAAATGCTGTTTAAGATAATGCCCGCGAGATTTTTGCTCTATTTTAAACGAGTCGTGTTTTATTAAACATTTTCGCAATTTTCGCATCGATTTTGTCGCTGTAAATGTTAGCGCTCTCCTCTAACATTCGTTATTTCGTATCTCTCCATCTTCTTCTTTTCGGGCCCGGTTGCAGAGCCTAAAGAGATGTCAATTATCTAGTACGGTAATGAGCTAAATTATTTATTTTTGCTTTAAATTATAAAATACAGACCATTTTGATTTTGGTGATTCATGATTTTAGCAACTTGGTGAGTAAATGAAAAACATATGAAAAAATAATTTTATTATATTTATTCTGAAAATATGATGAAATATAAAATAAATAAAAAAAATTAAAATAAATCATTTTGACGTGTGAAAATAATTTTTTTTTTTAAGTTTCTTTATTCATTGAAAAATTTTTTTTTTACAAAAGTTGGGGATTTTTCGACCACCATGCTAGGCACATGCCCGTGTTGTGGTGGTCGAATTACAAATTACCTACTTGCATCGGAACACAAATAATATGTCGTTTACATATTAAATTATTCATACTCCCCAAAAAACTCATTTTTTAATATTTTTTAACTTTTTTTCATTATATTAACAGAGAAGATAAAGCAGGATATGTAATATATTTTTAATAATCTTATAACCAACTCACAAAAAAATCCAAAATCGCTTCCAAAATGAAGCAAAACTGAATTCTTTAATTACCTTTATATCAAACAAAAACAAATTATTATAAAAATAAATAAAACACTTTGTATTTAACCACGAATTTATTATATTACATATCGACCGGTTTCGCTTACATCAAGCTTCTTCAGGATATAAGTAATAATAACTTAGTTAACGAGTTATTATTACTTACATCGAGTATAACGATATATTATTATAACGAGTTATTATTAGGTACTTATATCCTGAAGAAGCTTGATGTAAGCGAAACCGGTCGATATGTAATATAATAAATTCGTGGTTAAATACAAAGTGTTTTATTTATTTTTATAATATAATGTCTAACCACAAAGTAATTGCTTTCTATGAAAAAAAAAAAAAAAACAAACAAACAAACAAATTAAGTAGCACATATCCGTACTAGACATTGAATATAACTTTTGAATTAAAAAAATCGAGTGCAGTTTACACGCGGTAGAAGCGAAACTTTACCAAAACAATCTCAACCAATACTTGAAAAGTGAGGTCATAATCAAAGCGACCAATGAGCGCAGACCTCGCGTAATTTCCATTTCATATCTCAACCAATAGGAGCCTTAAAATGTGACATCATTATCAAAGCGGCCGATGAGCGCAGTTGTTGCGTCGCAGGTGCACTAATCGTCATTTCGGTTTCATCCGGAATCCAAATCACAGCCGTGTTAGGTATAGAAGTTTCACTTCAAAAATATTTTTCAGATTGATTGGCTTTTTTGGCCTCAAATCCAAAAATTAAGTTTTGTATGAAACAGCCGAAACGGGCGACGCAAACATTCCTCTTGATGGAAAAAGGAGTACTTACCTAATGAAAATGAGTTGAACACTATGGAGAGAGCCGGGTCAAAACGTTTTGAAGTAAATGCTATTACATAATAGATGGAAAATTGAGAAAGGTTCTGCATACGAAAACCAAAGCAAAACGGTAAACTTTTAGGAACTACAATACAACACTTTCAGTTTTTGTAAATTGAGATAATGACACAAAGTCATCAGACCAAAATTAATGGGAAGAATACGCAAATTGATGAATGTCGTCAATTTTCATGCTGCTAAGGCCCACCTTGTAAATTATATCCCATCACTGTGGCAAATTAATGATTTTGCTCTACAAGAGATTCTTCATACCATGTCAACAGATTAAGTATCCATTTCATAGGAATCTGGAATATAAGATCGCTTTGAGCTGTGGGTAAGCCAATCAGGATAGTTTAAATTGAGCAAGACTGTGTTGGAAGTCCCGAGATTATCCAACGGATGGCTTGACACGCGGAATGACTCTAATTTATAAGCAAAGATTGAAAAATTAATCGAGTTACCCATAGATTTATCTGCATCAAATAGATGCCTAAAAATGTAACTAAAGTAGCCATTGCGTTGATCACCGAATGATAAAAAAGGTTTGGAAAAATTATTAAAATATGAAGAAAAATTTCATCATAATTAATTTCGCAAAACTCGTGTAAAATTGGAACTAAAATCTTAAATTTTGATCGTCTTTGGTCAAAATGTTTCGATTATTTGCAGCTAACCGCTGCCTGAAGAAATGCTGCGGATATGTCTACACCTATGTATATAGGAAAGGTTTAAGTGATGTTAGTCTTAGACTAAATAACCTAATGTAACCTAAAAACGAATCACGATAACCTAAAAATAATCACGATAACCTCTTTCTTTGTTTTAATATAAATACAATAAAAAGTGTAGTTAGAAAAATTATACAGGACTAGCTGGTTCCCTGCATGCGTTCCAATGCCAAATTCAAATAAATAATAAATTGTTCCTCCCTGAATCACCTTTCCAGTGCGTCCCCGTCCCTCTCCCGCGTCCCCTTCCTAGCTAGCTTTATAAATTATACCCTATATGTTATTCTGACATATGATCTATATTATTGTAAAGTTTCATTAAAATCCATTTAATAGTTTTTTCGTGAAAGAGTAACAATATATAATCACACAAACATCCGTGCAAACTTTCGAGTTTATAATATTAGTAAGATTTAACAGTACCTACACACCTGAAGAATTTTTAGCAGCGATTCCTGAGCATATTTGGAGTAAAAAATGAATAACACCCTATATAAAATGGAGACAAAAGCGAGAAATGTAAGTATAACAATAAAGTGCTCTCTTGCAGTGAATTTTGGAACACAATATTTTTGAAATCATTAATTTTTATTGCAAAAAAAACGACCTCTAATTTTTCCAATATCACGGTACCTCTCTAATAACACTTGTGCATATTTTAACAAATTGATAACATTATTGCTAATGCAAAAACTACACGAACTCTGTTTCTATTGGAAACTTACATTAAAATTAAAAATTACAAAATGTGAATGCCACAAGACGGCCTTAGCTTATGAATAAATTGTTTAAAAACCCAACCTTTGTTTTTTTTAAATTAATTACATCAGTAAGACCAATCAAATGAAACTACCTAAATATTGAAGGTTAACGAAATAACTCTCAAATGTTTTTTTTTTACATTAACTCCACACAGGAGGCCCTGAGGAAAATAATTTCCCTCAGGGCCTATGTCATCTGAGATGCTGTGTGGAGGGTCTTTTTGAGGAGAAGAAGGAATGAACATTTGTCTTGAAGAGACCCATGTTGTAGGAAAGAGGAAACACAGAGGCCGGCAAATCATTCCACAGCCGACCTGTTGAACACAAGAATGAGTCGAAGAAGCGACCCGTTCTCATGTGACAAATGTCAACCGTGTACAAATGTTGGGCACCCGTTTGGCGTGTTTCCCGACTATGTACCGGTGAAGAAGGGATCAATGACGCTAATTCGTCGGAGCATCTTCCATTGTAATACCGGTAGAACCAGAGAAAAATCACTTTTTCATCTTCAAAAATGTTCTACTAATCTCAGACAAAATGCTTTTATATTCAGAGCATGCAATGTATTTGATAAGAATTTTAATAATATAGACATATTCTCATGTAATTTAAGTACCTTAAAAGTATGTCATAGCCAACATTAAATAATTTTTTGACCGTATTGCAAGTTACCATGTTATTGCTGTGAATCCTTTCCAGTTGCATACTTGTCATTCGACTTACTATTGTATTCACTCTGAGTTGTAGGTATGTACAATGTACATATTATTATTATTGTTGTTGTGGAGTGAGAATAGAATTCTGACTCTGAATACTTCATGTTTGAAATTTAGTAAGCAGATTATTATAGTTTATATTGTGTTTTTATATCTTTTTTTTTGAATAATTTTCATAATTTTTAAATTTTTGTTAAGTTACTTTTTTGTATTACTTTTTAATTATAATTTTAATTATGTGAAAATCTGTCATTGGATATTATGTATATTATTAATGTTATTATTATAAGTGTAAAATATCTGTTGATTTTCCATAATAAATAAAATTAAAATAGAACAAGTATAGCATTCCCACCCGACGCCTGGCTCTAAAGATTGCAATCCGTCTCTTAATCTTAATGGGAGAACCTATAAAACGGAACATTCATTTCTATACATAGTAGAGGGTATTTTTCAGATATTTTGGAGCTCCAGGCCCGAGATGGCTAACTTTACTCTGGCTTCGATGGAGCCCCCATATCTGAGCTAGTCACTTAGGGTTACACCAGGCATATCAATGGAGGGCCAGTTCGGAAGATTGCATCCGTTGAAGGAGACTAGATTTTCATTTCGATCCCTCTTAGACGTAATCAGGCAAGATACGTTCTTTGAAACATTAAGTTTAACGAGATTATTTTTACCCCAAGAAAAAACACTCTCGAGGTAACCGTCCATTCTTTGCTTCCAAGCCCTCCGAGCCGTTGGAGTTAGTTACTAACAACAATACAAACTAGAGAGTATTACGGCAGGAATCCTTGTCATAAAACATAAATAAGTATTCTCACCGTTGTTATAAAATAATTAAAAAGTATGAGATAAGATAAACACATTGCTGTGGTTGACAATAGTAGCTGGTCACCGCATATGATAAAATCCTGACACGCAACTAACTCCTGCTTAATGTAGGTAAACTTCTGTATATAGATGTGGTCACGTAATTCTTAAGTATTTATGTATTCAAATAAACTGTAAATGATTTTTTATTTTATTTTAAAGAAAGACAAACATTCCCGGGTTACGAATAACCCGACAATATTTGAAAATCTCCCACTACCACCACAGTAAGCCGAAAATGTTGCTTGAGTCGTGATGGAGGACTTTGCTAGCCGAGGAATCGAACACAGAATGCCTGGGTGGTACCCAAGAGCGATGCCCACTCAACCACTAACCGATCATTAACCGAGGTTAGTGAAATCCCATGTAGATACGCAGTGACGGTCTGTGACTTTTTGTATAAGGGATGCTGAAGTATATACCTACCTAACATCAAATATAAATAACTAGTGTCCGACCGAAACAGGACTTTCTACCGAAACCGAATTTTCGGTATCCGTCTCAGTTTCGGCCGAAACCGAAACTTTTTAAGACATATTAAAAATCTATTGTTTACTGAAATTTGGCTTATTTTTTACACTTATGCAGACAGTTAATAATAATAAATAAATGAAACAGTTTTGTTGCTTTGTTTGAACCACATGTATATTTGAGTAAAGCCGACCGGTTTCGGAACGACCGTTCCTTCTTCAGGGCAAACGTATACTGATTTGACAGTTACAAAGTAGTGGATGGGAACAATGTATTATTACTAAGGATTGTGGTAGCGGTGGAGCCGTTGAGGAAGGAACGGTCGTTCCGAAACCGCTCGGCTTTACTCAAATATACAAGTGGTTCAAACAAAATAACATTGCTTCATTTATCTATAATGGATAACCACAAAGTTATAGCTACATTCAAAAGTAAATAATAATAATATTTGGATGACTTATATAGCGCCGTTTTTGTGAAAAATCACCTCAAGGGCGCTGCACAAACTTATAATACATTTCTACAATCTTACTTCTAACTACAAACTAGACAAACCACTATGACAACTTATGCCTAAAAATTGCATCGATACGAAACTTTAATTTAATTATAATTTTGAATGTAGCTATAACTTTGTGGTTATCCATTATAGATAAATGAAACAATTTAACTTTGTTTGAACCACTTGTATATTTGAGTAAAGAATGATAAAGAATGCCGTAAAATTTTGTATATTAATAATTTTTCAATTCAATGCTGCAAAAATCTCCCTTCTAATATTAAACCAGCTTTTTATACAAGAAAAAATATCGGTAATTTTTTGAGAAATGCTAAAGATAAAGACAATAAATTGACTAATTCCGGAATATATAAACTCAAATGTAATGATTTTCCCTCATTTTATATTGGAAAAACAACTCGTAATTTTGAAATCAGAATAAAAGAACATTTAAGGTGTCTTAATAATAATAATTTGCTAACCGTATCATTGAAAATAACCATAGTTTTGAAAAAATACGGGGATAAATATTCTTCATATTAATCATAAAGGAAAACGTTTAGATAACTTAGAAGCCTTGGAAATTAAAAAATCCCTTAAAAATAATGAATCTATTATCAACAAACAAAAAATATTGTCTTGTAGCCCAATCATGGATATGTTCCCCTACCCACCCACTCTTCATTAATTCATAGCAACGGCTCCACCCCTACCATAATAATACATTGTTCCCATCCATATTTCGTAACTGTCAAATCAGTACCTATACGTTTACCCCGAAGAAGGAACGGTCGTTCCGAAACCGGTCGGCTTATCCATCCCCATCCATCACCATCTAGATGTAGAATCGGCGCTCTAACCACTATTCCACAAAGCGAAATATGATGTAAATGATTATGTCAGGTATATTATAATGATTCGTAATCCCGCATTAGCTAAGCGCTAGTAAGTCGCTACCTAATTTCCTAATAGTGCGCTGTATAAATACATCATCGCAATGTGACGTCACGAATTGAGATTTATGCAGCAATTATCGCCGAGCTCCGCCAACAGGGGGATGTTTTGGACAGGGGGCCTAATAAATATTTGTCACTGCCGCCCTCCGTCACCTCGAAACCCTCCCCCTCCCCTCCAATCCCCTTACTGTCACTACCCTATCCGGGCGGGGAGGGGAAGCAAACACCCCCTGCTTTGACGATCAAACGAGCCTGACGAGTGGCACAGTACATGGACTCAAACTGCACCTGAACATAATTTTTCAATGGATTTCTGTACTTACTGAGAAAGGCGGCAGGTGGGTTAGCAATAACAAAAAAATATATTTTTAAAACTTTTTTATTTTTCTATGTCTAAAGCAGCGGCGCCCAACGACCTTGAATGCTAGAAGGCATTAACAACTGACTATACACGCGCCTATGTGTGCTCTTTGCACTTACCCTCCACTTATTAAAATCAGATCAGTTTTATTTTATATATATAAAGCAGCGGTGCCCAACGACCTTGAATGCTAGAAGGCATTAACAACTGACTATACACGCGCCTATGTGTGCTCTTTGCACTTACCCTCCACTTATTAAAATCAGATCAGTTTGATCAAAATCAGATCAACCGAACTTTATTGTAATATAAAAAATATGAGTTACATGTATATACACATATAATTAGCAAAATATTAAATTAAAGGTCGTTTTTGGTCATGTATACCTTATCAGAAAAGAGGGGCTCTTGTGCCTGATAAGGGAGCCACGATTCTTACTTGAGTTGTAAGTTATAATCTGTTTTGTATAAAATATTTACTTTTTTCTGTGTGTTTTTTTTTTAAATTGTTTTATTTTATTTATTTGTTCTGATTGGTTGATGATACAGCGTAATTCAGAAGGGAGGTTATTATAGTTTTTTATGGCTTAAAAAATATAATGATTTTGCATTTGAGTTGTTTTAAAATTAGGTGTAATAAATTGGTTTCCATTTCTCATTAGTTTGTAAAATTCTTGATATTTTGTGTTATTTTTTTCTTTACACATTTTTATAATGGAAGCTTGCTTGAAAATGTCATCGACAGTTGCATTCGATCTTCCGAGAAATATGCGGAAAAATTTAATGACCCGACAAACGTTATTCTGCACATATAAATTATTTCTAGTGAATATTTTGGTTGTTAAATAAAAAATAACGAATGTATTGTAAGTGTGTGGGGATGGGATCTATGATAGAAAGAGGAATGGAGCGCTGTAAACGATGACCGCCGAGAAATACAAAAAAAAACAACTAGAGTAGGAAAATGAAATATAGAAAATCAATATGAATTTCGAAGAGCAATTGAGTGGACGATATTTTTTGTCAGTCCGTCTTTATCCAACACAAATAAGCTCGATGGTTTGCCCACGCGAGAACATGATGCCGTGATGCCGAATGAAATATCAAAATGACACGACATGTGTGGATGAAAGTTCGATGAGAAGGACGTAGCGCCATCTGTCATTCAACAACATAAATAATTTCGTTTTGTTTGAAATACGAAAAACGGTTAAAATCGTTCATACGAAAATACTAAAATCGCGATTAAAAAATGGGAGGGTCGCGATTTAAAAAAATGAAGGGTGGGGGTAGAAGGGTATAAATTTGGAATTATAGATATTTTTTGATGCCAAATTTAAAAAAAAAAAAAAAAAATTGTCAAAAAAAATTTTTTTTTAACACCGTGACACGATATTTTTATATATATAAGATAATTCGCATTGTTTTTCGATGTTATGGTAGGTACGAGTACCTTGCCGGAAGAAAGTTTGAAAAATAATTGCCATTGAGATATATTATATGCAATAAAACATACTTTAATCGGTAACCGGAAACTCGGAACGAATTCAACACCCCCTTTGAAAAAAATACGAGTATATTAAAAAATTCGTTAAATAGGTTAGGTTACGATTTGGGCTATTTTTAAAATTATTTTTGTCGTGGTTTTTAATGACTTCAAAGAGACGTCGAGTTAAGTTAATTCTGAGTTGTCATAAAACACTTAAATCTTATGATTTTAGGGTAAATTTTAATCATAGACAATTCACCTATTTTTATTTCCGGCAACGATATTATTCCAAAGACAACAGTCAAACTTCTTGGCGTTAATTTAGATTCAGACTTTTCGTTAAAAAGTCAAATAAATAGGACAGTAAGCACCGGTTTTTTTCACCTAAGACAACTCAAGTAAGTTCGAAGAAACCTTCCTACAGAGGCGACAAAACTATTAATTAACTCTTACGTAGTCTCGCGGCTCGATTACTGTAACGGCATCTACGCTAGTCTTCCAAAATATCAAATTGACAAACTTCAATCCGTGTTTAATGCAGCGGCAAGGCTCATAACTGGGGTTTCTAAATATTCGCAAATTTCAGAACACCTTCGTAACCTTCACTGTCTCAAGTGCCCTGAGAGAATCCAGTACAAATTGTGCTGGATGGTTTTTAAATCAATCAACGAAATGGCCCCACCTTACATCTCCGAATTATGCGTCCCGGAAAATACCGGTCCGAGACAATTAACCCTTAGATCAGCAACTTCATCTGCTAAAGGCAGACTAATAGAACCTAAATGAAAGCCAAATACTAAGTTTGGAGATCGTGCTTTCGGAGTATCTGGGCCTAAGGCTTGGAATAGACTTCCTCCTAATAGAATAGTTTAGGTCCAAACTAAAAACCTTCCTTTTTGGGCTCTCATACCCGTAATTTAAATATACCTATTTGAGAGTATCATACTTGTATTGTCTATGATATGTCTTAATCACACTTTCTTAGTGAATTAAAATTACCCGATTCCTTACACATCAATCTGTCTCTTGACGAATCACATTTAGAAAGATCAAATCCTTATAGGTACTACTGCACCACCCACCTTTACATGTTGCTTTTACTTTCCAAAATACACTCGTCAAAGAATACATTACATATTAGGTAATATTAAAATATTTTTCAGGATTAAATAACATGTGTTCACAATAATGTCCTCTGCGTGTGAACTCTATCTAAATTTCTTTAAATGGATAATATACAGTGTTAATTTCAAGCGACCTCCCAGGTAAGTATGGTCCTGTTTACATTAAATTTTAGGCAGCATCGCGTTCATTGGTCAAAATATTGTACATATATTTTCGTATCGGTGATCAATGAACCGGTGTATGCAATTTTTAGCAATAAGTTGTTTATAATTGTTTGCCTAGCTTGTAGTTTTTTAGATTTTAGAAATGTATTATAAGTTTGTACAGCGCCCTTGAGGTGATTTTTCACAAAAACGGCGCTATATAAATCATCCAAATATTATTATTATTATATTTATTATAAGAGTAAATTAGAAACTTAGGTACTTTTTATGTGTTCGAGGTCTACTAACGGCTGTTAACAGAACTCCTAGTAATATATGTCACCTATTGGATCCAAAAATCTTAGGGCAGATTAATAGCCGTGTATTTTGTGGTGCGTTCAGCCAAATTAGGAACCAACGATAAATAATTAATATTGATGAATCAATGCATGCCAACATTGTTATTAATTTAATTAACTTTATAAGAAAAATCGTTTCCAATGAATACCTGTCGAAGCATTACATTTATACGTCAATGGTAGCACTTTCAGTCCAGCGAGTCTGCTAAGGGAGAATACCCGATCGGTGACGGAAACACCCGAGGGACGATCGACATCGGAAGTGTAATTATGAGGATGAAACACGTTGATTGATGCTGCAAATTAGTGGACAATTCACAGCGCCAGCCGGGTTTAAGCACTTTGACAAATTAATACGGTGGAGACTAGGTTGTACTAACACAAGGCTCTGTAGCCTGTGAATGTGGTCTGCTTCCGCTTCTGTTACTCCACGGCTTTGATCGAAATCGGAAAAGTTGTGTACTGAAAACATCCTAATTATTTGAGATATTTCAGCTTTGTGAGCTTCCAAGCTCGAATTATTCACTATTTATTTATTTATTTTTGAAGGTTCTACATAAAACAGTTATACACCAAATTATTACGGAGAAGATTACAAAACATAAAAGAAGAAAAAAAAGTCCATGGGGGCAGCTTCACTATGTTGTGACGTATGTCAAAAGATAGTTACTGAACTCTCTAAAGGTAACTTTGAAGATGTCGATGCTCAGTGCAGAATCGTTAAACCGTTGAATTGCTCTGTTTAATGGCGCATTCTGAAAGGAAGAAGTTCTCGCTTTCGAAGCATAAAAAAGTCCGTGGGATCTCCCACTAGTATACGCATTAGGGACATATAGGTTAATCTCCTTCAACATAAGTGGATTCAGTACAGTACCGGAGATCAGCTTAAAAAAATGTTTCCCAAAAACATTTTTCGCCGGGCTTCTAAGGTATTAAGGTCGAGCATTCACGATGGACACAGGAATGGGTAGTATCTAATTTCTGTGAAAACATATCAATCATGTAAAGTGTCACAGATTTATTTGTTTAGTTCGCGAATTTCAGTGCATAGTTTCAATGAATGGTATTTTCACATTCCAAACATATTTTCCTTTTTAAAATTCTACGTTTTAGTACGAAAAACTGGTAAAAAAACCGTGTGGCTTGAAATAATAATAATTTTATTTTAACATAAATAACTCCACAATGTGCCATTGTTGAAGAAACCAATAATAATTTTTGTCTATTTTGCATCTTTTTTGTTTCATAATTTATCGAATATGAATAAACCCTTCGCCATTATTTGTACATATACTGTATACCTATATTATATGAAAGTATTAGACATAGATAATTGAAACAATGGGGATAGTCTATAAACCATTATTAGTGTGAAAACGCGTGCACTCAATGTCGTAAATATTGTTCACCCATAAAATCCCATATAATCGCAGATGAAGTTTGATAATCCGTGTAGTTTGGTCCGCGTGCTTCTATGCCACATCTCCCCCTGTTTGCTATTATTTATGGAATTAGAATATAAAAACATATATGTAAATCCTACCTGAGTTTCAGTAACGTTCAGCAACTTGGCCATATCAGTCCGTTCGCTGGAGGACAGGTACTTCTTGACTTCGAATAACTTCTCCAGCTCGAAGATCTGCCGGCCCGTGAAAGTGGTCCGCGCCTTCTTCTTCTTCCTGCCGTCAGCGTCCGTCTCCGAGGAGTCCCGAGAGACGTCGTCCTCCGGCAGGGCGGGGGCGGGTGCCAGGGGGACTGGCGGTGCGGAGACCAGGGACGGCAGGGAGGACTTATGAGCGGGGGTGTCGGTAGACTTTTTCCGCCGCACAGTTTTAGATGATTCTGGAAAAAACGTGAAGAATTAATAATTTTATTAATTATTATTATATTGTTAATTATGTTGTGAAACTTAGCAAGCCCACAGAGGGGATGAAAAAATATGTTAAACAATATTTCACACATCTGCCCTGATGATGGACACTGCAATGCTCTCCGAAACGTTGGCTAAAGAAGGAGGTAGTACAACACGGCATAACACCCCAAAAACAAATAACGAAAATATTTCCTGGTCTCTATAATCCTGAAAATAATTGAAAACTCCAACTACCAGCATTATACGTAGACAACGTTACTTGTGCAATGATGGGTTACTTTGTTTCATTCAGTGAAGTTTTTATTTCATGCCAACCAATATTATGTATAAATAGAAGACGGTCAATAATAATACCTATTATAATGTGATAAAAAATACTATTTTCAATATTCTAAGAATATCTTAAGAGTTTCTTACAAACTAAATTTTTGAATTTGAGGACAATATACCCAACCAAACAAAATATTTTTTTTAAAATCAAAAGTTATGTTAAATCTAGTACGGATATGAGATATTTTATTTACTTTTATTTTAAATGATGATATACCTATGTATATTACCTATAGGTAATTGACCGACCACCATAACACGGGCTTTGTCTAGTTATGGTCTAAAAATCCCCAAATTATATGACCATTATTAAAGCAATGAATAAAGAAAAGAAAAAATAATACAAAAAAAGGAACTAAATTATTTTTTTCATTTTGGAGACGATTTGAATTTTTTTTTGTGAGTTAATTATAATTATTTAAAAAAATTTCTTGCTTTATCTACCACGCTCTTAAAATGAAAATAAAATAAAAAAATTAAACATCGTAAAATACGCAGTTTTTGGGTAGTAATTTTAATTCATATACATCAAATTTTTGTTCCTAAATTGAAAATGAACTTGAAATGCTTTCTTTTAATTTTTTAATTATTTTTTATTTTATATTTCATCTTATTTCTATAATAAATGTAGCAAAATTATTTATTTAAATATTTAGATATTTACTCACAAATAATTGCTTAAGTTGCCTCCAAGTGAAATATTAAAATCTTTAATGCCATATATTTTATGATTTAAAACACAAATAAATAAAGTAGCATAGATACATCCATACTAGATATTTGATATACCTTTGGATTATAATAAAAAAAAAAATCAATTTGGTTGGGTATTTCGGCACCAAATCCAAAATTAAGACGACACTATACCCTAAAATATATTCAGAATCTTAACGACGTAAGTATTGCGACTCACGACTCGTGTATTGGACGGACCTACTGTCGAATTTGCCCTATCAAAGAAAAGAAATAAGAAAAATAATGTGGGAATCTTAACGATGTAAGTGAAGAATGCGCGTAAACAAATAATATGCGCCCGCGGCACGGCGTATTGGACGTACGGTCGAATTCACCCTAGCAGGCCTGGAGATTCGACATATCCGCCGGGTTCATTTTCATTAATTTTGAAGAACGTGTTACTAATATTTAAGATGTTTCTAAATGAATATCTCCTGAAGTTATTAATTTATCGTCTAGAAAAATAAAATATGTGCTCACCGCTAACTTTAGTTGTACAACGTGTTAAAAAATTTTAAAGGCGTTTTAGGTTAAAAAAAATATGGCAACGTACTGTTTTTATTAATCTAAAATATAAATAACTCGCATCCCTTGTGAGGTATGGAAATAAAAATGATAATTCAATTACGAATTCGCCGAAATAAATTAAAATGTGATCCTCGGACAAACTCCCGATGAACGTGGTTATGTCTCGCCTTAAGATGTGTATGGTGGGTCGAAAGTGATTTAATGGTTTTTTATTACTATTTTTTTTAAATACAAGTACAAAAATTAATTTACGGTGGGTGCATCGAAAACTTTGACTGTCCAACTAGGAAATTCCCGTTTCAGGAAGTCAAATTAACAAACTTAGTTTATAATTTGACTTTCTGATATATATTAATTAACTATTTTATAAGAAAAAAGAAATATGTACATTGTATATTATTATATATTAAATGAGCAATCATTCCTTAATTTCCTTTTTATTGCGCAATGGATGAATTATTTCCTTGGACGAAGATTAAACTTGGAGATAATGACGATATGAAATATTTCTTGTGGTCAGGTTCTAGGAGGAAGTAAGAATTAAAATAAATGTGTGCAGTTTGCTGTGATAATTAATTTAATTATTAAAAGAAGCCACAAAAAATTCAACAGATAAAATGCGGTGAGCTCAATCTGTCACCCATTATTACCGAATCAGACGACACTTTATTACAATGTGTTGCGACGTGGAAATAGATAATAGAAACAAAGGGAGATATGGCATAGAAGCGTGCCTACGTCCATACTGCACGGACTCTTAAAATGGTGGCGGAGCCAATGAAAGTTATGCGTTTGGTGTAGTGTATAAGGATGTGCTTGGACGCGATTTGTAGTACTTAGAGTGAATGATGGTGGCGACACAATTACTTTTTTTTAAAGAGACCATGTTGTAGGAGAGAGGAAACAAGAGGCCGGCAAATCGTTCCACAGCCACGCAATTGAACTCGAGAACAGTCGTAGAAACGACCCGTTCTCATGTGACGAATGTCAAATGTGTACATATGTTCAGCGAGTGTTTGGCGTTTTTCCTGACTATCTACCGTTGCCGAGGGCATCAATAACATCTTAACAGATGAATGAATAACTCCTGTATTACGATAACGCTGCCGTGTCATCTCGGAATCGAAAGGAACTTTTTGAACTTAGTAACGGGAAGGTTAATTAATGATACATAATATTTTTTTTATTTTAGTAATTTGTACATTTAAGTTTACAAATTTCTAATTAATTATAATATTTCATATTCACTATATTTTTTCAAGTTTTATCTAGCTCCTACAATACATCTTGAACTTTCCAATTGGTGTGGACTTTAAAGTTTCTGGTAGTGTGTTATATAACTTCATTCCCTTGTACAGTAGACTGTTCTGCGTATTCGCTTTGTCCTTTTTTTGTAGCCTAATTTCCTTGCACGTCCTTGTGTTATATCTGTGAATGTCCTTGTTGTATACAATTTTTATTTGAGAAGTATTTTTGTAACGTGTTGTTCAATATTTTGTGGATAAATACCATCGTGTTCAAGGTCAGAATCTGTTTCACGGTTAACCAATTTAGTTCCTTTAACATTTTAATTATTTTTGAAAATCTGTTTCGTCGAAGAATTATTCTCATTGCCCTGTTTTGGAGAATTTGTAACTTATTTTGTTCTCTTTCGTTACCTAGGAAAAATGTACTTGAGCAGTAGTTGAAGTGTGGAGCAATAATTGAATTGTATATGGTGATTGCAGTTTTTCTAGAAATTTTTGGCCGAATTCTTCCAAAAAAAGATATCTTCTTGCCAATTTTCTTTTGGGTGTATTCAGCATGTCTATTGAAGTTTAGTTTGGAATCTAATATAACTCCTAAGTATTTCATTTCAGTAACATTTTCAATAATTTCACCATCAATTTTAATTTTGCTTTCACTGGATTTCTTCTTGTATCCAATCACCATTCATTTTGTTTTTGTTTTTTTTATTTAATTTAAGCTTATTTACTTTTATCCATCTTGATACATTATTTAGTTCATTATTTAAAATGTGTATTAGTTCTTCATAGTTATCTCCAATTAAGTATATTAGTGTATCACCGGCAAATAGTCGTACTTTTCATTTTGAAAATATTTTCACCGTGTTATTAATAGAGAGTATGAACAATAGAGGTCCAAGGACCGATCCCTGTGGTACTCCTAACTTATTTTCCATTGGTTTTGAAAATTGATTTTTATTTTTGTTACCTGTTTTAAGTCTCTCAAATACTCTTGTATTAATTTAATGGCTACAGATGAGAAACCAATTTCTTTAAGCTTTCTTATTAGTATGTCTCGATCTATAGTTTCAAATGCCCTTTGAAAATCCAAAAATATTGCTAAGATAAATTATTATTATTCATTCCTTCCTTCCATTCTTCGACAATTACGTTTAATGCTGTTTCACAAGATGCACAAGGGTGATATCTCTCTCTCTGGTTTCAATCCTGGGATTGGTTTGCAGCAATTTCATCTATTCGTTTCTTCCACTCTTCCCTGTCTTGTGCGGCTCTTTTGAAGTCTGCATATGATAAGCAGCGCACGTCCACCAGTAGGTCCTCCGGGTACTCTCGGCGTGGGCGTCCCCTAGCGTTTGTCCCCTAGGTCATACCCTCCATTATGGCATGCAAGAGGCCTTCTTGTCTTATTGCATGGCCGATCCATTTTGCGCGCCTTTCGGACAAGGTCCTGAGCAGGTGCCTTCCTCCTTCGATTCTTTGGAGAACCTCCTCATTTGTGATGTGGTCTCTCCAGGAAATTCCTAGTAGTCTTCTATAGGACCACATCTCAAAAGCCTCTAGTCTCCGTTTATCTCTTTCGGATAGGCACCATGTTTCGCAGCCGTACATCAAGATACTCCATACATAGGTCTTGATGAGGAGTATTCTCAGTTTCAGGTGTATATTATTATATTATATTAGGGTGATATAAAGGTGTTATTATAGACAAACATCTTAAGTGGAAATATCACATCGACAACCTTTCAATAAGGGTCAGAAAATTGATTCACGTATTTCGAAATATAGTTAAACAGCAAGACCTAAGAAAAATATATTTCAAATTGTGCAACCCCATCTTAACATGTGGTTATATTGGCTGGTCAGGTAAAATTATTTTAGATCCCATAAGGCCCAGAAATCCATAATTAGAGTCATTATGCTTAAACCTTACAGGTTGTCTAGCGATCAGATCTTCAAAAGTTCTTAATGTACCTGATTTTCGTCGAAACTACTCTTACATAAAAAGGTTCATTACGTACACAAAAATCTTAATAAAATTGATCATAAATATATTGCAAGAAGTAACACCAGAAAGAATCTCGTGGTCCCAGGGAGCAAACGGCAAAGTACCAAAAGACATATCTGGAACCGACATCTTATTATATAAAACAAACTCGGATTAGTTACACCATTTATTACTCAAGAACCGTTGGACCGATTATTTTGATATTTGATTAGTTGGATTTGTCTTTGCCGCGTATAGCAGAATAGCTATTAAAACATCTTTTGAAAAAGATGCAGGAATATTGTTTCACTCTGAGTTGTAGGTATGTACTTTGTACATATT
This sequence comes from Limnephilus marmoratus, assembly GCA_917880885.1. Lineage (NCBI taxonomy): Eukaryota > Metazoa > Arthropoda > Insecta > Trichoptera > Limnephilidae > Limnephilus > Limnephilus marmoratus. The sequence continues at coordinate 10,096,648 of OU862922.1, forward strand.
ATTATTATTGCTGTTGTTGAGTGAGAATAGATTTCTGACTCTGACTAATTTATGTTTTGAAATTTAGTAAGCAGATTATTATAGTTTATATTGTGTTTATATAATTTTAATTTTAATTATGTGAAAATCTGTTATTGGATATTATGTGTTTATTAATGTTTTTATTATAAGTGCAAAATATCTGCTGATTTTCCCTAATAAATAAAATAAAATAAATAATAAAAGTATAATACTGAGTAGTGAGTGAATTCCAAAAATTCAGAAACATCAAATGTCAATGCGCTGATTGTTTTGCTTTTGTTCTTAAATATTTAACGCTGCCCCTCTTTCTTACACACTTACACACTAAATATCAACAGTCGAAAATGGGATAAACAGTGAACGTACGTTTGCACCCCCCACAAGAATATTTCAATAATTATAATAAATCTCCCTCACACGTACAAAGAAAATGAAACGCAATTTCCGTAATAAAAGGAAAAGTTGCGCATCGATAATTGCTTCATTGTGTAATTTTTAACTTCATACAAAACTGATTTTAATTCAGCTAATTAGTTAACACAATAGTTATTGATTCTGAGGCGGTACGAAGTTCGCCGGGTCAGCTAGTTATATAGTAAAATCCACCCAGAAATAAATATTAAGACATGCAATCTGTCCTAAATAGTTGATAGACTTGGGTAGAGTAGAGTCCGAAAAACTATTAAATAATCATAATTATGCTATAAAATTATACAATGCTCTACCAGATCAAATCAAAAATATACAGGAAATGAATATATTTAAAACAAAAGTAAAAATATGGCTGAGAGATCAAAGTGATAATAAAATTACAAACATCATGAAGACGATATAAAGACAATCCATAACCAAATACAAATATTTTAAAAAACTACAGGCCACCTCAGAACAGGAAATCCTAGTGAGGAGGTCTGTGAAAAAAAAAAAAAAAATGAATCTATACTTATTATATACATCATACATACATGTACAAACCTTGTTATTGAAATTAATAAAAAAATAAAAAAAAATAAAAAAATGTCACTTAAAATTTTACATGGCTACCTATCTATTTATGGCACATTTAGTAAAAACTTGAATAAAAATTAAAAATAGCAACGTTTTTTACAAAATAATTCCTTGTAATTTTCAGCTGGGAACTAATATCGACCTACAAGATGTAATAACACTTGTGAACAATTTGAAATATTTTTAGTTATTTTTCAATATTAATAATAATAATATCTTTATTCAATGAAATTGGCAACATTATAACTAAAAAAGTACATGTTCAACGTAATTTACAAATAGATTACATCGGTACAAAAAAATTAACAAACAGAAAGCAATGTAAGAACGGTTACATAGAAGTAGCATAATTATACATTATTTTTAGTTGTGCATAGCCTGCCTCACTAGGCGAACCTGTATTGAGGCAGAATTTTTTGTAAATTGTTTCTCGCAATTTTATCTATGGTTTTTTATAAATGTATAATATACAAGTTATTAGTGTGTTTTTCCCAACGTAATGTAATAAATGAAATGAAATAAAATAAATAATATTAATGATACTAGGTTTTGAAATAGCCACCGGTGATTGAAAGGTGACCAAAAATTAAAGTGCTTAGTAACAATATTTTGCTACAGCTTATTTTACAAGGGCTTTCACTTTTGTTAAACTCGGGCTAGTCTTTTCTAATCCATTAACCACCAACCAAACCGCATGAAAACAGGATTTCCGATTCGCATTGTCTCTTTTTATAATTTCCTTCTTATCGCATACTCAGGAAATTAATTTGTCTTATCAATTATTTCAGTAATTTATGTGGACTGTGGATTGAAAGCGGAATAAATTAACAATTCAATATTCTTAACTTTTAGTTCGACCTTTTAAAATCACCTACGTCATTTTTCTACCCCATTAAAGTTACTTTAGCCTTTATGGACGATTGATTGATACGAGTTAATCATAGCTTGTGGCTGATTTACACAGTGCGAGCTGCTGCTTAGTCAGTAGATGGCAACTCGGTTTGTCTACTCGTACGCCAGTAGCTCGGCTCGCCTCTGCTGCCAAGTCTTGCGAGTTGTCGCGATGTCGAGTGAACATGCTTTAATTACTAAAACTGTGATAAGGTCCATGACGACAATATTATGTCAAGAATTGGAAAATGCCCATGAAAACCTTTAAAAAAACAGCGAAAGAAAAGGGTTTGGATTAGAAAATGGATAGAAGGCTTTTTTTACCTCGCTGGTGTTATCTAGATGCATTTCTTTAGCAATGTGTGCCAAAGATGCTTTTCTCATATCTCTATTTCTGTAATTTTTATCGAAACAATTCCATAGGTTTTCATGTTCTCCACACAGTTTCATGAATGATATTATATTATTATCAGAAGACCATCTTTCCGCAGCCATTTTGAATTCTCAAAACGCTCGTAGGCGCAGCACACAAAAAACACAGGTCCGGCTGGCATTGGCGAGGCGAGGTACTCCCGAACGCGTCCAAACGATGCGAGTGATGACCGAGCTGCTGCCATGTGCGAGTTGCTGCCGGGCGAGCATGCGAGTGAAAACAAAAAATGTTGAAGTAACTCGGATGCGAGCTACTGTCCAACTCGCACGTACGAGTTACTCGTGAGTTACGTCCAAACAGTGCAGTTACTCGGCAGGCTGACTCGCACGCTAGCTCGCACTGTGTAAACCAGCGATTAGTCGCCAGAAGTTATGGAATAGGAAATTTTGACTTATGTTTTATACGGCGAGTTGTTTTACAGAAATTCAAATGTAAATTGTCATCAAATAACCAATCATCGCCATATTTTCGAGGTCCGTTTCAGCTTTCTATCAAATTGTGATCAGCTGACAAGTATGCCGCCACGCCCGAGTGGGATTCGATGATCAGAAAGCTCCTAACTGGTTGATCGTGATATTTCAAAATATGTAATGACCACTTTTACAAAATTTCGCTATCGGCGCTTTTTCCATATGTGCTATCATATCTATGTATTCAAATAGTCTTAGAATTTTGAAAATCCATCCACTTCCTTCATTATAAGCGGAAAACGTGGCTTCTGCAATGGTGGAGGACCAAACTAGTAGAAAATCTAACCAGCAACGCTCGAAAGGTACCCATAACTACTACAATTCCAACTAATAGCCGGTCGTAATATTTCTAAACATGTATTTTTCTTTTTTTCTTCGCCGGTGGTGCTTTTTTACGTGTTTACTGACTTAGTTTTTTTTTAAATTAAAATAAAATTTGAGGCACGCCGCCACCAAAATTAATTGCCGACCGCTGTTCTAGATGATAGCAAAAATTACGTTACATTATTGAAAGATGTACCTATTGGTAAATGGACAACTCAGAATCGTGCAAATTCAACCCCTCTTTTGAAATAAATGGCTAAATAGATTTCATTAGGTTAGATGGGCTATTTTTCAATTATTATTTTTTTTTATAAGAATAACTCTCTTTTATAACTTTTGAAGGTTATTCCCAACAATGTAATATACGAGTATCATTGAAGACGACAGTTGTTCTTATAAAAAAATTGAATATTCATTTAGACTTTTCTAAAAAGTCAATAGATCCATATGAATAAATTCGGGTATACTTATCCGAGACGCCATCCAGGTTACAAACCAATTCTTAGAATAATCGTTTCCAAAAAAAAGGGTAGTTGCCCCAAACACAGAAAAAGAATTAGTTGAAGATAATATTGTTAATTTTAAAATTTGAAATATGAGATTAACAAATATGACGGTTTGACATAAAAAAAAGAAAATAATTATAATAATTATTAATAATAATAATAATCATTCATCATGCGAAAATTTCCCGGTTAGACGAGTTGCGACCATTGTCTTTTTTTGTTTTTCTTTTTCGATGATATATTTTTATTACTTTTAATGACTTTTCAAAGGGGTGTTGAAATTGCATGATTTTGACCTGTCATGGAACCGATTGATTAACTCATCCGACCAAATACAAAAACTTAATTACGACAAATACACTAATATTATTCCAGTATCTGATTATCCAAGTGTCCCAAGTATGAAAGCACACACTCTAACAAAGGAAATTTATGTAAATTAACGTGATATTTCATTATATATACCTAGCTACTGCTGAATTTTGATATGATAATGTCGTCACGTAGGACCAAAGACACGAGGAGCCTTAGAGGATTTCAATTACAGTTTTTTTTAAAGTAAATTTATTCAGTCTTTCAATTATGTCATTATATTTTTATTACCAACTCAATTAAAGGCACGCTTTTATTTATTCATCCACTGGAATTATTCATTGCAAAACATTTCAATTATTTACTACAAAATCCAGTACGATTTTCGTACTGCAAATTGCTTTAAAATTCTGCAAACAAATTGCAAATACGATATACTTCGTTATGTAAAAATATATTTTGCATTTTTTGGTTTTATGTTACGTTTTTCTACTTAATTAGTCTTGTTATTTTTGCATTTGTCCAGATCTAATTATTTATACAGGTAATATAGTAGGAGTAAAGGTTCTACTAGCAATTATCTTAATTTTTATTTTTTATTTTTAACTTAATTAGTAAAACCGACTGTTAATCGAAAATTTGAAACAGAAAGACCTTAGATCGTAGATATTTGCTAGTTCTGAATTCAATTTGTATATATGACAGAATCTTTTCCTGTTTCAAATTTCGATTGAGAGTCACTTATATTGTCTTTGGTGATCAAGTATTACAATTTGAGGTTTTCACACTAAGTTAAATTAATATAAAAAATAAATATTCATCCTGGACTTGCATGATAGTCAATAATGTCGCTTGTTAAATATAAATGGATAAATTTATCCAAGAAACGATATAAGCCTCCGTGGTCGAGTGGTAAGGCTCTCGACTCGCAATCCGAAGGTCGCGTGATCGAATCCCGGCGTGGGTAAATAAAGTTTATTTGATTAATTTGTGTTGTTTCACAATAAATTCATTTAAAATAATATGTATATTTGCGAGACGTTCCACAGTGGAAGAATATCTCAATATCGCCCAGGTGTAAGACCACTATTCAGAATTGAAACGTTGTTTGAAATGACTTTAGCCGTGTTTGCTGACCAGATCTGAATAGCCAGGTACTTCCTCACATTCCTCTTTCCTATCTCCTTACCCTCTCCACTACCTTCAGCCTAACAACATACCCCAATTAGGGATGCCAAAGTCTCACTGGCTCCAGACGGAGGAGGAGAAGCTGGGATTCTTGTGAAGTATTCTCAAAAAACCATTTAGGAGTATTTAGTTTTAGATTAATCTTGTAATATAAATAAAGAAAGCAGCCAATATAAATATTTATAATAATATTTAAACCTTTGCTTCTAATACATTTTAATTAATGTTTAAAAATCATTTTTAATAAGTTTAATACATTTTTAAACACAATTTGGCAGCTATCTTTGTTCTGGAGCTCTAAAATACATAAAAAAACCTCTCGACTGTTTATTTTTTTATTTATTTATTTGAGACACAAACAGGATATTTATAAAACATTTTTGTGGGTTATATACAATAAATTAAAATACAAATATTAATATCCCTAGACTAATGTGTCTGCAGTAATTACATTTGAATTTTTACATAAGCAAACACATGAAAAACAATGCAAGTATTATTTATACATAACTTAAAAAACTTATTTTTTCATATGAATTTACTTAAATACAAAATTGAAAAACATTATAAGTATACAATATTTATGAAGTATTTCCTGAAATGTAGTAAAACAGCAACCAAAAATTTTTTTTTTAGGTGCACAAATCGTGGAGATATTTTTTGAAACATGTTACATTATTTACAAAAATATCTATGAAAGTGACAGTAAAAATCTATGAGTAGAAATTCTAGACATAGGATTAAAATATCCAGTATTATTGATAAAAAATTAATTTTCTTCGTACAACTGTTTTACATTTTTTGTTGGTACTTGCCAATTGATTTGAGATTTATTGTATTATTTATGTTCTCTATTTTCTACAGGTGCTTGCAACTTGCAGGTTTTTACAGATGAATGTCTCATGAATGAGTTTTTCTTTTGCTTGTTTAATTTATATTTGTTTTACTAACCTATTTTTTGCATTTTGTTTTTCCTGTTAAGCACTTGCATACTGCTTACTAACAACGTATGCAGGGACACTGAAGGTCTAGATTCGTTCAACATAAATAAATGTAGCTTCGTTTAACAAAAAAAAAATAGAATCTTGCGAGAACCTTGACATTGTTGTAAATTGGAGGTTATCCACCACTTATCCGTCCTGATAAGTAACAGATGGTTACTCCTTCAAGGCTCTCGAAAGGACTCTAATTTTTTTGAAAGAACGAATCTACATTTAAGTTTGAACGAACCTAGACCTCCAGTGTCCCTGCATACAGTGTTAGGAAGCCGTATGCAAGTGCTTACATAATATACAAAATGCGAAAAATATAAAGCAAGTCAGGGATAAACAAATTAAAAAAGATAAGAGAAAAACATAAAAGGCGGCTGCTCGCAGGGTAATGGCATCTTGCGGATGTTGCAAGCATCTGCAAGAAAAGATAATGAAAACAAGTATTGTGATATGAAGAACGCTTGTGTCGGGTCTGATACCTCTCTCCTCATCTGGCAGTACCAGCCAGAATGTGTATGGTGATCGGTCTGCCGTGAATGAATCTCAACATCCGCGCCCTTTAGCCGGTTTCTCCAATGTACAACAGTTAATAACTATGCATCAACTTAACAAGAAAAACACACAATACAATGTCACTCTCACCTATCTACCTCAGAGCAGGTTGTGTCTAGCCATCAAATTAAAAATCGACAAAGTCAAATTTCAACACTTAAATTAAACTTGCCACTGTGGAAGGTATTCTGAAGATTTCATTAATATCATATCTCCACAACACAGGCATGTGCCTAGTATGGTGGTCGAAAAATCCCCAATTCATGTAACGAACAATTCAAAGAATAAAGAAACTTTAAAAATATATATATTAAAACGGAAACATATGAACTGTTTACGGTTATTTAAATATAACATAGATTTCACCGTTGCTCCCATATTTTCAGAATCTAAAAAAAAAAAATCGTTGAATTTATAATTCATAAAAATTAACCCCACCTAAATTTGGATAGTCATCGCTCAAGTGGATAAAGTTACACTCGAATAATGTGCAATTCTGTTTTAAAAAATCCTTTAATAAAAGCTGCCGTTTAACGTAGTAAACGCATTCGAGGGAAAATTTCACTAAATTACACTAAAGCAGTAGAAATATCGAATAAGTAATCGAATTACGGATATCGGGGAACAACCAAATGTTCTGAATATTTCAAGTATTCTGTTATGCCGTCCATTGCGGAAATAGTTCAATACTGAATGTCCTGTCTTGTCTATAACATTCTGTCGAGCTTCGATACCAACGACCGACACTGTGCACTGTATTCTACTGCAAGTACGAGATAATATTATCAACCTGGTTCAGCGGCGTAGCGATATATTTGTCCTTACCCCAAGGCTATAATATAAATCGGAAATGAATAAAAAAATGTATGCAGTAACTTAGTGAAAAGAGCAAAGACCATAGTGAAAGAATCTCAGTATTGCTTTGGCGAGAGACGAACATTAATTGTTTGTCATATTCCAGGGTCGAACAGAAATAACCGGGTACTTTTGAACCCACCTCATCCTCATCCGAAACGTTATTTTTTTGCACTTACGAATTCAACAAGACTATACGTAATAAGAAAATATCAAGTCAAATGCGATAGCTGTAATTTTCTATGGGGATATAATATTCGGTCAGTAGCATATTTGTTAATTTGCAAATTGGTGATAACATGTTTTTCCTTTATTTAACATCTCTGGAAATTTTTGTTACTAACGAAAAAATGTTGACATAATGTGTGTGTATTGTCCTAAACAATTATGAATGAATTTTATCTACATATTGGTATTTGAAATACTTTAATACCAACATATATAAATATAAATTTCTTTCATTGTGTAGATGTAATATGCTCACTACAGTCAAATGAAATGATTCACAGAATCTATTTCAGAACTCACTTTAATACATGAAAAATATAATTATTGGATGATTTTTAATTGAGCGCTTTACAATTCATTTATACATTTAATCTGTATATATTAGAAGTGGCTTATAACTAAGATTGTGTATGTTATAAGTGGCTTTTGACATGACGCTGTTTTACCGCATAAGGGCCCATTACAATGATTTTTGTATACCTGTGTGCCACTTATGGGAATTCTCATTTCGATGATCGGGTGGTTTAATGAAAATATAATATTTTTGGATTAATCTCGGCTAACCGTTTTAATTTTTAAAGTTTTGTCCTCGACGATTTTCAAAAGGTTACCATCTTTACTGTTTTTTATTGGTCAATGCTCCTACTCTAACGCAAAATAAAGTATGCTTTTTCATTTATAAATTGTTATTTCCTCACCGTACTCTTGTCCATCTCACCACTATCCTCAGTCTCACAACATACCCCGATAGGGGATGCCATAGTCTCACTGGTTCCACACAGTTGAGAGCTCTGCAGTTGAGACTATTGTGAGATTTTTACATATGAAAATAATTTACAATAAATTTTACTTCTAAATGCAAACACAAAAACATTGAGAAATGGAAACTATATTCCGCTAAAGGTAAATACGTAATCAACTTTCGATTACATCTTTGATTGGTATGGTGATAAATATTTCGTACTTTAGTCGCTTGAGAGTAAAATCTAAATTATGAAATGAACATGTACATTTTTGTACGAAGTTTTTTGTATCAGAAGTTTGTCAACAGCTACTCTAACGGCCGCTATTCCCAATCCTACTCAATCATCTGCTAAGCCGAAACTAAGACACAAGACTGCTCAAATGCACAACTACGATCTTTCCAACACACAAGCATCGCTTAAGAATCGCTTAATCTAAGGAAGCCGGACAAGTGGATTAAGCCAGACTGAGCAAAGCTTAGTCTAGCTTAATCCACGTGTCTAGTTAAAAAAAAGTGTCAACAGAGTGGCACTAACGCGACGGCGGCAAGCTGTCAAGTTGACATTTTATTTTTAATGCATTTTATACTTATTTTATACGTTTGTTTAAAAATATAAAATGCCAGTTTATGGATAATAAATACAATATTTTACTCTTTAATATTAATTTAACAATGAAAGTTTTTACGATACCATTTTGGCGGGGCCAAAGTGGGCGGGGTCACTTAAGATAATCAACGATAAAATATTTGTGACAACGAGAATCGAGCGTTACCTTTAAAATGTTTACAAATTAGCTGATGGTAGGTTCAGATTGGTCGTTTGAAAAGTTGGGATAGGCCGCTAGATAAAGTTAATTAAGAAATACACCGATCGCCCAGATTGCCCGAGCAATCGTTACGCCCCTGAGCCTAGTCGGGCTGGTATTTGTGCAACGTTGTTAGCTTACACCCAGAGGCATTTAACTGTTTAACAACCGCATTTGTCAACTCGAATGCCAAAACTATTGAGAATGCAATTCGCAGTACCTACTGAGTATCTACTAGGAAGTTTATCACCTTTCGCTTATTTATGCTGTCGAATTTAAACGTGCTTAGGTAATAGCTTTCACCTAATTTCTCCGGGGTAGGCAGCGAGGATTGAAGACAACACTACTATTTAGAAATTAACTTTTATTTGTCCAATTCCGTTGTAATACTCTCTACATGACACGAGTATTCAATTTGGGAGGCGGGAATGGGTACCGCCGCCCCGGGAACCTTTATTGGATAACCAACACCTCTGCCACAGATCACCCCAAGTGGTTCGCTACGTTTGGTGATTTAGCAGGGGTGCCCGGGTTCATGGGGTGAGGTTTGTCTAGGTCTTGGAGGCGGATGACCAGGACATACTGAACCCCAGATTCCTACCCACCCCTTAAACCCTTTTCCTTCCCAGAACTCTCCTCTCCTTCCTTTCCTTAAAAAAACCCTACACACAGCATCCCCAAAGATGACATAGGCCCTGAGGAAAATTATTTTCCTCAGGGCCTCCTGTGTGGAGCTCATGTAAAAAAAAAAAAAAAATTAGGGGACCCGACAGTTAATCTACCAACAATTGGCACCCCGAAATGATATTTACTATTAAATTATTTATATTTTGTGCATTATTTACCAAACGTAAAATCGACTTCAAAAATACCCTCAAAATAAGTAAATTTTTTAATTTTTTAATTGCCGGCAACCCGGGCGTTTATTGAAATAACATTAACACATACAAACAAGTAAGTAACCCGCCTCACTAGACAAGGTCTGTTCTGAGACCGGTACATATAAATGCATACATAAACACAGACATACACACATATATATATGTATACGCATGCATGCACATAATCATAAAAACATTAGTATACAGATTCTACATAAAATTATTGTAAATTGTTGATGGTTATAGTGGGATATACATAATGTCATAAAATCAAAAATATATAAAGAATTATTGAAAATTGTTATAAGGTTATCATGGAATGACATATTGTCATAAAACCAAAAATCTTGACAGAATTAATGGAAATTATTATAAGTTTTTCTTGGAATGTATAATATATAATATATAGTTTCATAAAATCAAGAATTTCGTTAAAACTTTAAAAACACATAGTAATGCCAATATCTAAATCTAAACATAGTAACAATTCAGCAAAATAATATAAATAAACGTATGAGTTAATAATAAACTTTACGTGCTTAAAACATAAGCAGCAAAGGAAAGTTGGTATGAATAATGAATATCTAACGAATTTATACGCAGTTTTTTTTTGTATTTACGCGCTGCTCCTACACATTATATGGAGAAGCAGATTTTTCATTGATGCATTGGAATGAAAATATGTTTATACTTTTGATATTCGGCGGTACATTCTCTCTGCATATCCCTTCGGGGTCGCTTAGTTATATTTTGTACAATAAGATATACCGTATTTTCCCTAAACCGACTGCACATTGTACATAAGTACGCCGGGGGGCCAATTGTCGACGGATCAACTGTCATGGAACCGAGAATTTGATTCATTTTTAATGGTGATGCTCTTCTGACTTCTTCTCCACTTGAAATCATACGAAATCATCAAAGCTTTCATTTCTTAATATTGTTCATTACACTGTACGATTATTATTTTTTTAATTGTATTTTTGAATCATTTTATAAAGATTTTTTAAAGTAAATCAAATACTCAACAATATCAGGCCATTTTTCATAAATCGGATGTAATGTATAAATGCGAAAAAAATTAAATTAAATAGCTACAAATCAGTTTTATGAAAATACAAATTACACCTGAATGGCAGAGACATAACGAAACGTGCCTACTTACAAAATATTAAATCTCATAAAATGATTTTTTCCTTGTAGTGCATGGCACATCAGATTAGGGGAGAGATCTTTAGTTGATAGTTGAGGGAGATCTTTTGACCTCTTCAGCAGTACTCTCTCGGAACATCGCCTTGCACCGCAGCGGAAGTGATGGATTCATACGTCCGTCACTGTCACTCCTGGAGATACTAACCCCCTTATCCCACTTTTCATACCTTTTTCCTTCCCAGAACTTCATTCACTTCCTTCCCTCTAAAGACCGTCCACACAACCTCCCAAAAATAACATACCTGAGAAAAAACGCTATTTTTCCACGTAAATTACAAGTTATTGCAAGTTCCAACGCTCTCTTCCACCTTTGGTCAACGTAGCTTTAAATACTTTGCCACGAAAATATTCAACATTCTCCCAGAAAACATCAGAAAGAATTTAAAAAATATGTTAAAATTTGGATATATTCTAATGATCGAGCCTATACTGATGCTCTCACCCAAACGCCCTGTCATTGACAGTTGTTATTGTGGTAATAACCTTCCAGTTTTTGTTTTGTGTATATACAAACAATAATGTAATCTAAAATAAAGTTTTTGCTGTACAGAAACCTACATTATACATTTATAAAAAACCATAGATAAAATTGTGAGAAACAATTTACAAAAAATTCTGCCTTAATACAGGTTCACCTAGTGAGGCAGACTATGCACAACTAAAAATATTGTATAATTATGCTACTTCTGTGTAACCGATCTTACATTACTTTTTACTTGTTAATTTTTTGTACGGATGTAATCTTCATTGAACATATACTTTTTTAGTTGTAATGTTGCCAATTTCAATGAATAAAGATATATTATTATTAAAAATTCCATTTTAAATTTAGACAGCGTCCTTGGGATGATTTTCACAAAAACGGCGCTTTCAAACAAAAACTTTGACAAAAATCATTAAAATATTGGGTATATTTTAGATTTTCACGGCCAAAAGTATTATTATTATTTTTGGGGTGTTATGCCGTGTTACGCTACCTCCTTCTTTAGCCAACGTTTCGGACAGCGTTACAGTGTCCATCATCAGGGCTGATGTGTAAAAAAAAATTCTAATATTATTATTATTATTAACGTACGCACGCCACTGGGGAATATGAGAGATGTCCGAACAAATTAGAGTCGCGCTTGTTACAGCTCCGCGAATAAACTTGAAAGCGACACCAGTGACAGCTGCGCCAAATAATTGCGGGAACAGGGATTGACTCGTTTGCTCAAATGTATCGCGGACCCGCTAAACTAATTGCCTTCATGGCAACTATTCAAAGCTGTTTTATCGGTGCTTAAGAATTGATGTCCTCTATTTCGGGAAACTGAATTTTATTATGGACCGTATTAAAGTGTTATTCGGTAAAAGTATTTTTAAGACTTTTACAAAATGTCTTAGAGAAGAATATTTATTTAATTAAATGAAGACAATATTAGCGAAACTCAATCGAAAATCTGGAAACAGAAAAATCAGAAAAAGATATTTGCACCTCTGGGACTCGAACCCAGGACCTTTCGCTTTCCGGGCAAATGCGCTAATCACTGCGCCAAGGTATCGATATCCGATTCGGTAATTTTTAACTATATCATACTTCGACTAAGAACCACCCATAATATCTTAACTTAACCATTTTATTTAATATGCGACATCTGTTGACTTTTCTGCAAGTCTCGGATGAATATTTGTATTATACGTAGGGGTGCAAATAACCTTTTTTGATTTTCTGTTTCCAGATTTTCGATTGCGTTTCGCTAATATTGTCTTCATTTAATTAAATATTACAATTTGAGGTTTTATTCATAAAGTTAATAAAAAAATTTAAAATAAAAATATTTATCTCAACTTCAGTTTATTACGAGTACCCGAGTAGATTAAAGAGAATTTTCAGCAACGCTTCATTTTTTTATGGTGGTATTTCACTGGATTAATGTTGAAAATAATTTTCCTCTGAGCCTATGTCATCTATGGGAAAGCTGTGTGGAGGGTCTTTGGGGAGAGGAAGGAGTGAACACGAGTCATAGGTCACCCCGAGTACGCTACGTTTGGTAATACAGCAGGTGTTAATTTGGGAGGCGGGAATGGGTACCGCCGCCCCGGGAACCTTTATTGGATAACCAACACCTCTGCCATAGGTCACCATAAGTGGTTCGCTACGTTTGGTGATTTAGCAGGGGTGCCCGGGTTCATGGGGTGAGGTTTGTCTAGGTCTTGGAGGCGGATGACCAGGACATACTGAATCCCAGATTCCTACCCACCCCTTAAACCCTTTTCCTTCCCAGAACTCTCCTCTCCTTCCTTTCCTTAAAAAAACCCTCCACACAGCATCCTCAAAGATGACATAGGCCCTGAGGGAAATTATTTTCCTCAGGGCCTCCTGTGTGGAGATCATGTAAAAAAAAAAGGACTCGGGTTCACGGGGTGAGCTTTGATGAGGTATTGGCGGCAAAAGGATTTGCCCTCCTTCTGCATGTCGGGCCGGATCGTTGAGAGAGACCTAACCAATACCTCTCAAGCCGAAGTCTCTCGACCCATCACCTTGCACCGCAGTGGGAGGGATGGATTCATATGTCCGTCATTCCTAAACACATCGACTCCCAGATTCCTACCCAACCCTCATACCTTTTTCCTTCCCAGAAGTTCCATTCCCTAAAAAGACACTCTACACAGCATCTCCAAATATGACATAGACTCAGGGGGATTTTTTCCTCAGGGCCTCCTGCCTGGAGCTAATGTAAAAAAAAACAGTTATTTAAACTCAAGAACAAGTCGCAGAAACAGTGTGATTCTCATAATGTGATAAATGTCAGTTATTAAACTCAAGAATAATTCGTTGAAACCGTGTGATTCTCATAATGTGATAAATGTCAGTTATTATACTCAAGAACAAGTCGTAGAAACAGCGTGTATCTCGTCATGTGATAAATGTGAGTTATTAAAATCAAGAACAAGTCGTAGAAACAGCGTGATTCTCATAATGTGATAAATGCCAGTTATTAAACTCAAGAACAAGTCGTAGAAACAGCGTGATTCTCATAATGTGATAAATGCCAGTTATTAAACTCAAGAACAAGTCGTAGAAACAGCGTGATTCTCATAATGTGATAAATGTCAACCTTATATAGATGTTGAGCGCGCGTTTGGCTTGTTTCCCGACTATGCACTGGTGCGGAAGGGATCAATGATGCTATTTGGTCAGAGCATCTCCTGAGCAGAACCAAGACAGAATTCCTAATTAACACCTGTACGTTCCATTAATATAGGGAAATCTATCAAATGGACAGCCCGTTTTTGTGCATTACCTGCTTAGAATTCACGACCACCGAACCCAGAACGATTTTATCTTATTTCTATGTCACGGAGGTGTTAAGTGTAGACAGTTTCGGACTTAAAGTATGAGAAAACAACGTTTTCAACACGTAAAAATACACTAGTTTTAAGACTATCCGTAAGACACCCATAAAACCTTCAGCATTTATTCCTTCCTTAGGCTTTCCTCGAGGGTGGTAATTTTTACCCCAGTTGATTGACGACATCCTGACAGCATCCCATTAAAGCCACCCTCCGAAACGTATCTTTCCATGGCTATTTTAACGCTTTTAACCCTCCGAATTTAATTGCAATTAAGGGGGTTGAATACAAATTTCATTTAATTCCCACCAACTTAAATTTCAAGCTAGAATCAACAATTTGAGTTGAAGATTATTTCAACGAAGTTTTAATGTGATGAATAAATAAGCGTTAAACATATCTCTAGGGTGAAAAGTGTCAACGTCTATTATGTTAGTAATGAAGCCAATTCGTGAATCATCCAAAAAATAGTATTAAAAAGAACTGGCCCACTTACAACTCTCGTAAGAGTATTTTTAGGTAATGCAATCTTTTCTTTTGCATTTCTTTGTATTGTGCATTTCTGTTCATACGATTCTTACACACAAGGCAAGTAATTGTGCACTTTTATAATTACTGTGACGATTCACGGTTACGGTACCGTGACTACAAAAAAAAAATTATACTTTCCTTATCGCTATAATGCTGCTGCTCTTTCTTATACATTAAATAATGGTGAGACACACAAAATACATGTGAGTGTTTCCTCCAAAGAACTACTTTTTCATTTTCTTTATACGTGTGAGGGAGATGTATTATAATGATTGTATGTTTCCTTTGGGGGGGGGGGGGTGCAGACGCACGTTCACCGTGTGTCTCGTTTTCGACCGTTATAATTTAGTGTGTAAGAACGCATTATATATTAAGAGCGTTTAACCAGCCAGCGGACGAAAATCCACATTTCGTCGAAAGTTGTTCTTCCGATCGTGCAGGGCGGTTACAATGAGAAAAATTGATTATTCTCCGTACCAGCTTTTTTAAATTATAACTCAATATCGAATTTATTTCAATCCAAATTAGCTTTAATTTATACCTTTCTCCAAAAATGCTGAAAGGCGTGATGATAAAACTATTAAAATAGTGTACTTTTTGTAGTTATTTTTTGATTATAAGTATTTATCATTTTTCAATAATGTCTAAATTTAATAAGAATGTTAAAAAAATCTGAAATATATTAGTTTGTAAGTGCGCAAATAAATACACAAATGGACCATTTTTCGTCAAGAAACACATGTACGTACATATTTTTTAATGATTTTATTGAAACTAAAATTAAAATTCTAATACATAACTTTGCTAGATAATGTATTGATTTATTTTACTGCATGATTACATTATTTTTGAAATAGGTGTGGTATAATACAAAAACTTTTTTGAAAATTTAACAAATCTGCCAACGACCTATGGAATAACCTTATTATACTAAAAATTTAAAAAAATTCTAAAAATTTATTACATAACTATGCTAGATAAAAGAACAATCTTTCGAAATCCATTTATAATTTTTTGTGGAAAAGAGTCAATACGTCTAAAAACTTTTTTGAAAATGACGTATTTCCGGCTTTCTCTGGTAATGCCCTCTTAATGAACAAAAGCAAAACCATCAGCGCATTGACATTTGACGTTTTTGAATTATTGGAATTCCCTCTCACTTCAATATTATCCTTGCAACTATATTCCATACTTTCAAAATTATCGTCATGGCAAATAGTATTGGTAGGGGTTTACGGAGACGTTACGGTGGGGTGTGTGAGAGAGAAGCAAGAAAATGTCGACTTTTTTCCTTTGGAAGAAACAGACCAGCGTACATCTTTTCTTTTGAAAGAGCTGCAGCATTAAAGCGATGAGGAACGTATGTTTGTTGCCTTTTTGGCCGTCACTTGTATGTTTTGTTTTCATTAGTGTGGGTTTTTATCATGTTTAAATACAGTATGATTATTTCATTATCTGTTAATCAGAAAATGAGCCGAGCAGTTCCTTTGTAACCTAAGAACTCCGCAAGTCTCCAGTTACGTAAAAAATAAACTCGAGTATTCATTTTGAACCGGTGTATGTTTTACTGATTGAGACCTTACACATTAAAAAGAAACTTTTTTGCGAAATTTCACCACTACGGATATGGTGTCCGGATCATCAGATAGGGTTAAGGAGAGACCTAAATGCGTCCTTAAAGCTCATTATGAAATTGTTATGATAATAATAATAATAATAATAAGATATAATTATACGTATAATAAAAGAAATAATAATAGATTATTTCAGAAAAATGAGAAAATATTTTATTCCAAACTTGACGATAAACAGAATATTATTTCGAATAATAATATTCCGTTGCCATCTGAATCAGATATGCGCGATTTTTGGACAAACATTTGGAGTAAAGATATAAAACATAATGAGGCAGGTAACTGGATAGAAAATGAAGAACTCAATTGTTCAGACATTGAACAAATGAGTTTTTCTGATATATCGGTTGAATTGTTAGCCAAAATTATAAAAAATACTCATAATTGGAAAGCCACGGGTTGCGATTGGATACATAATTTTTGGTACAAACGTCTAACTACTTTACATCCTCTTTTTGCAAAAAATCTTTCAAAACTTGTCAGAGAACCTCAAAATTTTCCTAATTTTCTAACTAAGGGCATTACTTATATGTTGCCTAAAAGCGAACATATTAATAATCCCTCTCAATATAGACCCATTACATGTCTACCGACAATATACAAAATTTTAACCTCTTGCTTGACAGATTTAATATATACTCATTTGGATAAAAAAAAATATTTTATCTGAACAACAAAAAGGTTGTCGCAGAAAACATATGGGATGTAAAGAACAGTTAGTTATTGATTCTGTAATTTTAAAACAAATTCAAAATCAAAAGCGTAATTTACATACTTGTTATATAGATTATCAAAAAGCTTTTGATAGTGTCCCGCACTCGTGGCTAATCAAAATATTAAAAATATATAAAGTTAACCCAATTATAATTAGCTTTTTGAAAAATATTATGTCCTTTTGGAATACAGATTTGCTAGTTAATTTAAAAGGTAAGAAAATAGTAGTACCGGGCATTTCAATAAAAAGAGGGATTTTTCAAGGAGACTCATTGAGCCCTCTTTGGTTTTGCTTAGCATTGAATCCCCTTTCTAAAATGTTAATTAAAAGCAAGTTTGGAATAAAAATTAAGGGTAATACAAGAGAGAGTAGTATAGTTTCACATCTATTATATATGGATGATATAAAATTATTTTCAAATTCTGAATCAAATTTAGAGAAAATGATTAAGGTAGTTAAAATTTTTTCAGATGATATTATAATGACTTTTGGTTTATATAAATGTAAAACTATCCATATAGAGAAAGGCAAAATTGTAGATGGAGACGAGGGTATATTTAGAAATTTCAAAATTCAAAGTATGAAAGGGGATGAGGTTTATAAATATTTAGGATACCCGCAATCGAATAGATTAGATCACACTGGTATTAAAAATGATATTAGGATTAAATTTCAAACTAGGATCAGAAAAATTTTAAAATGCAATCTATCTGCTAAAAATTTAGTAAAAGCAATAAATACTTGGGCAATACCTCTACTAACGTACTCATTTGGCATAATTAAATGGTCCAATACAGATTTAGATAGTTTAGAACGATTAATTAGAACTACGTTAACAAAATTTAATTGCCATCATCCAAATTCAGCTATAGAACGAATTAATTTACCTAGAAATTTAGGAGGTAGAGGTGTAGTCAAAATAACATCTTTGAAACACAATCAGGTAGAAATGCTTAGAAATTTTTTCCATAGGAAAGCTAATAGCTCAGAAATGCACAAAATAATTTGCAAGGCAGATAGAAATATTACACCTTTAAATTTATATGACGAGAATGCCAACATTCTTATAAATACTAACCAGGAATTATTAGATTCCTGGTCAAATAAAATTATTCACGCAAAACACTTCAATTATCTCAACCAAACGTATGTTGACAAACTTTCGTCAAACAAATGGTTGAGTATTGGAGAGTTGAGCGCAGAAATAGAAGGATTTATGCTTGCCATTCAAGATAGAGTCATTAATACTAAAAATTATAGAAAGCATATAATCAAAGATATAAATCAAATTGATGATTTATGTAGAAAATGTTTGGCTTTTCCCGAAACTATAGAACATAATTTATCGGGATGTTCTATATTAGCGCCTTCCGAGTATACATTTAGGCACAATCAGGTTTTAAAAATAATTCACCAAAGTTTGGTAATTAAACATAACTTGATTGATTGCCGTAATGTAGTACCATATTATGAATATGAACCAAATTCATCTATTGAAAATGAATTTTATAAAATATATTATGATAAAACTATACTAACAGACAGAACAATTAGTCATAATAGACCTGATATAGTTTTACATGACAAAATTAAAAAAATAACTTATATCATTGATGTAGCTATTCCAAATTCCTGTAATATTCAAAAAACTGTTTCTGAAAAAATTAGAAAATACACAGATTTAGGAAATGAGATTAAAAGAATTTGGCATTCTCGGACTATAAAAATATTACCATTTGTTATTTCGGCCACTGGCATAATACCTAGGAATCTGATTCAAAATTTAAGCATATTAGATTTGTCAAAGAATTTGTATATAAAAATGCAAAAAGCAGTAATTTTAAATACATGTAGGATTACAAAAGATTTTTTAAATATTTATATTGAGGGATCAGTAGGATTTATAGGTTCAATTAGAAATGCCACAGAGCCGAACCCTCTGATATGAAAATATCTGGAGTCGGTGAATTATATTCCCATTTGGTCTCTAGTGGGTTGACATGTTGTTCTTGTATTGTTTTGTATTTATAATACTTATATAGTGCAATTGCATAACGTGGATTCACTAGATGATCATTTGGGGAAGTGTATGAAAGGGTTTAGTTTTTCCTTCTTTTTTTTTTTTTTTTTTTTTTTGGGGGGAAAATTTAACCCGGACATTTAAATCTGGTGCGAAAACATTATATTTGTATAGCGCAGTTTTGTGTCATTTCACTTCAAGTGCGCCTAACTATAATAAATTTAAAAATTATCCTACAGTGCTCCTTATAATATTGAGAAAATAATAAAAGAATATACAGTATTTACAAAACAGTGACAGAATAAAAAAATTAACTAAAGAATATACAGTATTTACAAAACAATGACAGAAGAACAAAATTAACAAAGATAGTGCTGTTATAGCACACACGGGACAATAATAATAATAGACAAGACAATAGCGGTGCTATTGTAACACAGGACGAAACAAGAACTTAAAAACTAAAATATAATATACTAATAAAAAGGCAATTTGCGTTTAGAAATGAGTGATATCCTGACATAAATTCGGATACGAAACATAAAATAAAAATACAATTATGAGGAAACCGAACCGAACAACTACGGGAAGCTTGAGAACATGGCTTATTATTATTACGTATATTGAAAAGATGTTAGGATTCATGAATGGAACGATTTTTTAAATAATTTTGTTTTTAAAGCCAGTTTAAATTCAGCCAAATTCTGGATATTAGTAAGAGCTGAGGGAAGTTTATTCCAAACGAGAGGGCCCGTTACATGAAAAGAGCGATCATAGTAAACAGCTCGATTTGACTTAGAAAGTTCGATTAGACGATTAGTAATATCTAGATCTGCTGACCTTAGAGTAAGCTGTCTCTCGCTTAAGTTTTGTCGGACACATAGTTCCGATATATAGGCTGGCGCCATTCCTTGCCATGCTTTGAACGTCATTAAGCAGATCTTGAACTACCATACATACCAACATCCGGTTCGTTGAGAACACTAAATACTTAGGCGTCACTTTGGATCGAACGTCCTCATTCTTGACCCATGTTAAAAGCGTATCAAGTAAGGCCCAGGCCCTCTTTTTGAAATTGAGAAGAATCTCTACTGCCGAGTGGGGACTGCGCTCTCCAGCGCTCCGTCTCCTGTACAGGGGGGCTTACGTGGCGCAAGTCTCGTATGCGGCCTCTGTGTGGGAGCACCGCCTAGAGAATGCACTCATACTCTCGGCTCTCAAGAGAGGCCAGCGAGTCCCCTTGCTGGCGCTTTCGGGTGCATACAGAAGAGTCGCTTCGGACGCTTTGCCAGTTTTGGCCGGCGTTTTGCCTATCGATCTTGAAATTAGGGAGGTGTTAACAAAGAAGCTTCTAACAAAAGGAAGAACTGCCACACATCATGGTATTGAGCTAATACCAGGTGGAGCGGTTTCCCTCCCAGGACTTCTTAGAGAGATGGGAGAAAGAACTTTGAGAGAATGGCAGGAACGTTGGGATAGGTCAAATACGGGAAGGTGGACTTTCTCCTTCTTCCCGTCAGTTAAACTCAAAATGGAAGGGGCTTAAATCACTAGGGATCATCATGTGACCCAACTTCTGTCCGGTCATGGGGAGTTCAGAGGGAGACTTCATAGTCTCTCTCTATTACCCCATTCTAACTGCGCTTGCGGTAATACTGATCAAACAGCCAAGCACATTCTGTGGCACTGCGAGATTTTGACGGATGCCCGAGAGGAAATGCTTGATGGCTTGCAAGTTACTACGAGACCAGCTTGGAACGCGGATCTTGTTTCGAATAAGGTGAACTTTGAGCGTTTGAGGAAATTTACGAAAGTCTGGGTCGAGAGATGGCCTGATCTTAGAGTCGCTGACTAGCTGTAAAATCATGTAGGTACCAGGTGTATCTGCTCTTGAATCCACGGACATTCTCTTTACTTTATTACATCTACTGCTAGAATTTTATGTTTTATGCTTTATATCTGTATACATATATATATTTTTATTATAATATCATCTCTATCTTAGGTATCTTTATCTTATTCTATTGTATAAATTTTGTTCCTATTTCTTTTATATTTCTGTGACTTACCTTTTTTTTGCTTATTTTATTTCTTTTCGCATGGTTTATTTTAGATTTCACTAAGCTGTGCTACACGGTGTTTTATCGGTGTTTATTGTTTTCATTATCTTTCATCAATTTTTTGGGATTTTCTCTTTTTTCCAGCTTCATATTCCAAGGAACACTATTGATTCAACTAACATACTCGACTTTATTTTTTTTTAGGTATATTTTGGTTTCTTTGTTCTCTTTTTCTTTTTAGTCTCGCGATGCTACTTTGCTTCGCTCAGAAGGCTGAACTGAACTGCATCTATTTATTTTGTTATGTCTCTTTTCCCCTTCTGGGGGTGCGTTAGACCTCGTCCTTGCATCAACAGGAGTCGGTCGACGATGGCACGGTGCCCTCTATAATTAATTGCGCCACCCCCAGCAACATGTGCAGGCTTTAGGTTTGGGGGGGCGACCTCGGCTCTCCTTCGCCTTGCCTCCGGCTACTCGACGCTGAATTCCTTAGGGTCTTCGGGTATTTCCCCCCAATCTCCCATTTACTTTTCTTTGAGGCATCACCGAGGAACCGGATAAGGGGCGCGGAAGCTGAGTGTGGTTCACGACTAGATCGAATGTCATGCGCATTCTTGCTGGGACTGCCAATCGATTGAAGAGGACTCCCAACCGTTTGCCATTCCCTTATTACTTATCTATTGTGTCTTCTTCCCAAACAGGTGCTTGTAGAATACGCTGTATACAATCACCCAGCGCTTGCCACCCCGTGGACTTTCACCAACCTGTCCCGTTGTCTTGTCTATATTTTGTCATACTAACACATATTGTATCTGTATTTCCCGCTAAGCACTTGCATACTGCTTACTAACAACGTATGCAGGGACATTGGAGGTCTAGTTTCGTTATCAAATGTAGAGTCGTTTTTACCCAAAAAATTAGAGTCCTTGCAAGAGCCTTGAAGGGGTAACCATCTGTTACCTATACCAGGGCGGGTAAGTGGTGGGTCCTCCAAGATCTTGAACTCTATTCTTTCAGGACATCGAAGCCAATGAAGGCGATCCCTTAGAAGCGGGGTTATATGACAGTACAGAAAATCATTCTCGCCGCAGCATTGAAAACGGAATGTATTCTATTTAATTGTGTCTTAGGTAGGCCAGCATATTTTTTATTTATTTATTTATTTATTGCTTCTTCACAATTTATATACATATATTTTTAGCATCTAATTATTAACCCCACTAGGGTTCGCCTGTATCGGGGTTAATAATTTCACAATTTAATAAAAATAAAAATAACACACGCAAATATCGGTCATGCAAAACAGTTAAGTAAAAGTAAAATAATAAAATTTAAAAATAAAATGATAAACAGAGAAAATAATAAGTGATAAAAATATATGAATTAAAAACAAAGTGTTAAGAGATCAGACAAAATGTTATCATTCATTATATCATTAGTTCATACCATTTTCAACAATAGATAAAATTAAAAAAATATATGTCCTTAGGTTTTTTTTTAAATACCTATGTGTAAAAAATAAAAAATGAAAAAAACAAAGATTTATAAGCACTATTACAATAGTCCATTCGTGAGACAACGAACGAATTTATGAGGGACTTTGCTCCATCAGTGGGAAGGCATCTCCTGATTGACTTTATCTGCCGTAGATGGAAAAAGCCAGAACTCACAGCTTTTGAAATAGATTTATATTCTGTAAGTAACAAAGTATCCAAATATATTTATAAATTCCGCTTATTGTTATGGTAATAGAAGACAAATACGTTTTATCAGTTTATTATTTGTAATTCGGGTACAGCAATTTATCTTACTTTCATTAAGGTGTACAAAATTAATAACTTAATTATATTTTTAATTTTTTTGAGCTCAGCGAATGGGAACCTCTTCTAAAAACATCACCACACGCATTTGTTCTGTTGTTATCCAGGTAATCGTGTATATTTAATTTAATATATTATTTAATATAAGTAAATATTTGTGTATTAATTTGGGTATATAAGCAAAATATTATAATAGTAAACCTTATCGTGAAATTGTATAATTGTATTTGTTTCTGGATTAAAATTCAGATGGCTGAGTATTATTTAATTCCTTTATATTTCTTGGGCATTAACTATGTCACAATTTCTAGACATTTTTGTTTTGAAGAGTTTTAATTTATAGAGATATTTAGGAGTAAAAATTTAAAATCAAAGTAACGAATGTAAAATGAAAATTAAAACTCCTCAAGACAAAAATTATTTAATTCCAGCTGGACCATAGATTCTCAACCTTTTTTGCCCACCGCCCACTTTGTGAATATTTTTTTTTCTAGCGCCCCCTAACTCGTGAATCTGAAACAGCAATTTACCACAACGGAGGGGGCGTAATGGGATGGGATAGGGCAAGATAGGATAGGACAAGATGGGATAGGATTCGGATGGGTTTTTCTGGGTCTCCTACCACCCCCCTGAAAGTCTGAAACGCCCCCCCTTTCTCTTGGTCTTCAACCGCCCCGTTGAAGGTCTAAAACGCCCCAAGGGGGCATTATCGCCCACGTTGAGAACCTATGTGCTAGACTATTAGATTAAATGTATTTTTTAACTTTTCCCTTTTCAATTTGAACTTTGCGGAATGTGAATGATAAATACACAATAAAAGCTTTATTAATGTTGACTGAAAATTTATGGTTCCTACAAAAATGTTTATTTAAGAAAAAAATGTTATTTATGTATTGGGTCCGAGCAAAGCTATTGAAATATAAGATTAGCTGCTATTCGCAGCTTTTACTGTGTTGGACTGTACTTTCTGGTGTCGCCGATATTGTTAAGCAATTACTGATTAAACTAAATGGACGAATAAACTAACCGAATAAACTAAACGAACGTTAAACTAAATGAACGAATTCTTTCCGTATTCAAACTATATTATTAACCAATATATTGCACACCTTCAAAAAATCAACTAAGTGAATAAATTCTTTCCGTATGCAAACTATTCCCTTTGGGTAGTAGTCCGCCGACAGTCGGGCGGACATCATAGCACATCTCTTTTGTATTTCAATATCGTCGTAATCAAGAACAAAAAACTCTTTTTACCATGATTAATCACTATTAACATTTTAAATCAGAAAACGATTGAAAAATCGTGTTAACATGATAAGCACATTTTAAGATTTTTCAAAGCTCAACCCTTTAACGCGTAAGTCTTGCGATAATGTGCTTTCAATAATAATTATTTAAGATGTTCAAGTGCGTTATCTGGCGGTGTTAATGGTTTGAAGGAGACAGCTTTAAAGCTCATCGAAGAAGCGCATCTGCTGTAAATTCACTGGTGTGAAATTCTGAAAATATAAGATTGGTGTTAAGTGCTCAGAGGAAGAGCTTTTATGGTTGATGCCCACCTAAATGAATTGTAAAAAAAAACAATGATTTGTAAAAGGAAAAAAGTGTAAAACTTTATCTTGATGACTAAATACATAGTACCACTATTCTTCAATCTTTGCAAATTCAATTTGTGGCGTCATTTTTAATCAAATTTTCCCAGAGATGCCAATACTTTTTTTCTGATTTTTCTGTTCCTAAATTTTCGATTGAGTTTCGCTAATATTATCTTCATTTAATTACATAGAAAACAAATCACTTTGTAAAACACCACTTTTCAATGAAAATTATCAACATGTTTCTTTTATCAAGGTTTATTCTAAGATTAATGTTAATCTTATCCTGACAAAGAAACCTTTGCAGGAGTTTGCACAAAGGAGTTCCACAATTGTTATAAATTTATTAATCTATCGTTTTACTCCCGTTAAGTGGACTTTTATAAAGACAATTGTATATATTTATTATAGAATATAACTGCACCTTCATTACATAGTATAAAATGAAGTCGCTCAAAATGTATGTGCGCATAGATCTTTTAAACTACGAAACGGATTTTCATGCAGTTTTCAGCAATAGATAGAGTGATTAGACAGAGAGAAAGGTTTATATCTATAAAACATGCGCATTATAGTAGATAAAAGCCGAGAAATTCAAATATTCAATTCAGGCAGCGGGCTTTTATAAAGGTGTGGATTTTATAAAGGTTGGGTAATGACGTTGTGTTTCGTTAGCCACAGCAACGTGTAGCCGGGTCTGCAAGTAAATAATAAACCACACATAGCCATAGACTTAGCGATGGACTTACGTGGTTTTTCCTTTAGGGTACAGATATGTTATAAGCATAATGATATAAACATAAATGAGAAAAAACACACAGGCATTTTTTTATTTTCAAAAGTTGTCTACGAACGTACTTTTGCACATCCAAAGTTAAACAATTTCACTACATAAGTCAGCTCTATTCGTTGACAAAAAACCTATTAAAGCCAGCTTATATTGCAATATTGTTGAACCAGAATTTGATATACTCGTATCTACAAAATCGGAGTATGTTTCTCAAATTTTGAATTCATCTCATAGGTGTATAATGTTTCGACATTGAATAAGAATTGTTACAATAATATGGTAGGTAATGTCTTGTAGCTGTTCTGTCACACATCAATATAAGCTACTAGGGGCATTCAACATCCAATTAATAAATAATTTTAAACAAAGACAAAAATCGAAAATAATTCTAAGTTCCAATAATTTTAATAAATTTAATGTAGGTAGTTATACTCTACGCATTCTCTAGGAATACGTAATAATATGCAAAAGCACTTTCTCAAAAACGACGATTGTAATGAAAGCACCACTCAACCAAGTTTCCCCATGTCTTTCCTTTTCCCATACGGTTCAGCAAGAATGTACCTACCCTAATCAAAGATGCCGAAGTCCTCCTGACTTTGGGCAGTTTTGGTATTCACATAAAAAATCTATAGTAAGAAAGGTTACAGGGGAGCTCCCAGCAGTATACCTTTAATATACTGTAAAGCTCTCACGCCATTTCTCCGAAGGGGTAGACTGGGAGAATGACACTCTAAACTATGTAGTTGGGCAAGCTTCGCTAATAGTCCATGTTTTTACAACCTTTCGTTTTACTCTGATTTTTAATGTGGTGAATCAATAAAATCAATCATTCTCATTTTCAGTGGTAGTAATAAGTTGATCAATTATATCATTCAATTATATAATTATACATATGCTTATACATTCACCACATGCAAATTGTCAGGATACGGAATTGCACATAAAAAGTCATTCATACGATTGTT
Source organism: Limnephilus marmoratus (assembly GCA_917880885.1). Lineage (NCBI taxonomy): Eukaryota > Metazoa > Arthropoda > Insecta > Trichoptera > Limnephilidae > Limnephilus > Limnephilus marmoratus. The sequence continues at coordinate 10,123,541 of OU862922.1, forward strand.
TGCACACAAAAAACCGATCCCTGCAGTGTAATTGCTCAAATGTAGAAAAAGTGTACCAATATACATACCTTGGTCTCACAATAGATGTCAATTTTAACTGGTCAATTCATATTGAAAATGTATGTAATAGATTAAGATCCATATTAGGGAAATTTTACCACCTAAAAAACTTTGTTAATAAAAATATATTATACTGTATATACAATGCATTAGCAGAATCAGTTATACGATACAGAATAGATGGTTACGGATTAACGTACAAAACGTACTTAAATAAAATAGAACAACTACAAATCCGTTTCCTAAAATTGATATCAGGCAAAAAAAAGTTCAATTATGTGATGGCGATTATAAAAAAATATTCTCCTTGTGTAATGTGCTCTCTATACATAGTAGGGTAGATTACCAATTAACGCTAGATGAATTCTGGAATACAGAATTCAAAAAACCTGTAAACCACAACTACCCTACTGGGCGTAGAGAAGCAGAAATGTTTATTATTAATATATCTCAAAATGTATACGGTAATAGAACAAAATGGCATGAAATTCCGGAAATATTTAACGCATTACCTGAAAATATTAAAAATGAGACATCCAATTCAAAAATCAAAACAAAAGTTAGATCATTCTACTTCAGTAGAACATGAAAACAAAAATATTGTATACAAACACCTAGATCTATGACAAACAAATAATATTATGAACGAATAGGTACCTAGATCTTTTAACCATTGTTCAAAATAAAATTAATATTAAAATAAGCAGCATTATAATAAATAGTTAAGTATTTTAATATTAAGTATTATATTATTATGTAATTACTAGATATGTATTACGCAGCAAAATATCAAACATTTTATATATTGTAAGTAAATAAATAGGAAAAATGAGAGATTTCTTACAATCAAACTGATTGATCAGTTTTGTAAGATTTAAGTAAGATAAATTATTGTACAATTAATAACTAAATAAACATAATGAAAAAAAATTTAAATGTGGAAATTCACAGTTCATTAATTATATTTTCAGTAAATACATCCATACTTTAAGATAGCTAATTCAATGGAATCAATTGATTTATTCAATCGTTCAAATAAGCAATTGAATCATTCCATTGTCAATAAATTTTTTTTGAAACATTTGAATAACCAATGAATTCATTCAAATTATCAATAATCATTCAAACTATCAATGTTAATGGGTTGAATCATTAAGAATCAATATGTTCATTCCACCAATCAGTGAGTTGAATCATTGACAGATTGTTTGACAGGTTATTTGAAAAATTCATCAAATTTCTTAGTGAATATTCAAGTTTTGTGAAAGCCCATCAAAATTCTGTTATTATCCAAGTATTGTGAACCAGTAGGCCCATAATGAATTTATTACGGAATTTGAATAGAACTTTCACAGAACTAATTTAAATAATAAAACTAAATCTTCTTTTGGTCAAAGAAATTATTTTTATCAAGCTCCACTCATATTTAATAGCCTTCCAGAACACATAAAGTCATCTAATTCCTTGTACACTTTTAAAAATAATCTTAAATTATTTGTGTTAGTCGAGGATTGCCAAATGATTTTCTCTACTTTGTCCTTTCTAAATTATTAGCTAAATGATTATGTTTACAATAATTAAACCGTTTTTTTTTCATCTTCCTCTTGCCAAATTTATAGCATATTATAATATTATATACATTTATTTATTATTTACTACTTAATGCTTTTTAAAATCAGATCACTAAACTATGGTCACCCTAAAAGTCTACAAGATTACATTAATGTATTACCTAGCGCCATCAGTTTAGTAGGTACCCATAATCTCAACCTGTAAGAAATGCAACAATATTGCTCTTTCAATATCTGTATAATTTTGTGTTATTTTGTTAATTTGTATAATTGTTACCCTCAACACAGGCTAGTCCTAGTGAGGTGACAAATTATATTGTAAACATTTTTACCTGCAGTGTAAAGAAATAATAAATACCTAAATGAAATAAAAATTCATCAATTTGTTCAAATTCCGTGAAACAACCTGTCCCAAGAGCAAAAAAATTGATTAAATAGCAAATAATTTAAATTTGTGACCATAATTCAAATGTCTTATCTTCTTAAGTGATATCAACGAATGAGGTTGACATAATTGAAAACTGGAGTGACACAGGAAGTAAGACAAATTATTTTGAGTATGGCTTAACCACAATGTAAACCGATTTTGGAAATTCCTTATGCGGTTAAAATATCCACGGAGTTGTTAAAAATTCAACGGAGGCCGCTAGTCGAGAATATTTGAATGCCAAAAACGAGACTTCATATTATATTTTAGTTAGAACTTCGTACACCTAATATTCGGAGTAAACTATTTTTCTGATCGGACGAATAACGATTAATAACTTTTGTTTAAGAAGCTTAAGATTTATAGTAAATACTTAAAGCTCTTCACTAAGATAATTTGAAAAGTGTTGAAAGGGGAGTAAGTGTGCTACAGGCTGTAAGTATCAACCTAGAATCATCCAACTGTTAAAGCATCCTTCACACAAGGCTTGTGAGTTTAAGGTGCTAAAAAATGATCTAATTATGATTACTGTGTTATTAATGGCATGCGCTGTTTACGGTGTATTCAATCTCTTTGGATAATAAATTGAACTGTGTTATCCAGGTTAAATACATCCGAGAAAATAAAATTAAGTAATTAATCGTGTTGGCCTAACGTAATCAGTAATCATATGATTTTTATAAAACTAATTGAACACCATAGAATAAATGTTGAAAAGAAGATGATTCTTGGATAATAAATATTTATTTTACCAGTAGGTAGGTAGTACGTAGGTCTTCAATTTGGAAGGCGGGTATGGGTACCGCCACCCAGGGTACCTTTTATTAGATAACCAACACCTCTGCATAGGTCACCCCAAGTGAGCAGGGTGCACGCGTTCATGGGGTGTGGTTTGTCCAGGTCTTGGCAACGGATGCGTCTGCCTACTAGCTACGTGGCAGACCAGATCGGGAGAGAGCGGTTAAGGGAATCTCTTCGAATTCTTCAGCCGTACTCTCTCAGAACATCGCCTTGCACCGCAGCGGGAGGGATGGATTTATACGTCCGTCACTCCTGGACACACTGACCCCCAGACTCCTACCCACCCTAATACCCTTTTCCTTCCCAGAACTTCCTCTACTTCCTTTCCTAAAAAGACCCACTACACAGCAACCCCAAAGATGACACAGGCCCTGAGGGAAATTATTTACCTCAGGGCCTCCTGTGCGAATCTAAAGTTAAAAAAAAGATAATAAGACAAGTAGTCGGTTCTGATTGCTATTGGCATTGTATACGGCAGTATTAGCTATGATGGAAGGGCATTTATTATTTAAATTGATTAGTGGTTTCTGAAGAATCGTATCAGGTTTAAATAATGAACGACTTCCAAAATCATAACATACATAGTGAATATACAGGTATCTAAAGCCTAAATCTAAATAGTTAATGTAACATAGCTTTAAATGTTTTTTTTCATTAACTCAATATGTTATCATAAATATGTACATTGTACATGCTTGCTAACTGTTTCCATTTTTGAACGATTGTATGTATTGGTGTTCAATAATTAAAAAAATTCGAAACGGTACCAGACCTCCCTGATAACAGACGACAATAATACCACAGAGGAGATCCAGAAGCGCATAGTGAACGTAAATCGCTGTTGTTTCCGCCTACAAAACCAATTAAAGTCCAGACTGCTGTCCAGAAACACGAAGATATTAGTATACAAAGCACTTATCACACCAGTACTTACATACGCAGCTGAGACTTGGGTACTAACTAAGAAGAATGAGCGAGCACTGGCGTTTTTGAAAGAAAAATTTTGAGGCACATCTTCAGACCGGTTCTAGAAAATGGTTTTGGCGCAGACGATATAACAATGAGCTCCATACTTTGTTTAAGGAGCTAAACGTCGCAAAATTTATAAAACTGGAAAGACTTCGGTGGCTGGGTCATGTGGAGAGAATGACCGAGCATCAAGCACTAAAGTCCCTGCTGAACTCAAGACCAATAGGGCGAAGGAGCCTTGGAAGACCAAGACTAAGATGGAGCGACAACGTCCTCAAAGACATATCTATCTTGGAGCTTCTAAACTGGAGAGAGCTGGCACAAAACCGAGATGAGTGGAGGGAGACTCTTGAGGAAGACCCACCAGGGGTTGTAGAGCCAATAGTGATGACGATGATGGTGTTCAATAACTTAAGTCGGCATACTTTGACAAATTTGCGAAAATTAATCCGGATTCCAAAAAAATATACATATTACAGGTATTGCTCAAAGATTTTGTCCAAAAATAGTGTGATTTGTTAGTCGTATAGAAAACTGCAACATTATCGTAAAACTTTTTATTTACACCGTCGTGTATTCATTTCATTCAACGCATTTATTAAAAATATTAATTTCGGTTTTGACTCTCTATCTGCAACTCCGGTTCAATGGATTATTTAAGTGTAATAATTCAATTTGGGAGGTGGGTATGGGTACCGCCGTCGCGAGAACCTCTATCAATAAGTCACTCGAAGTAGTTCGGTACATTTGGTGACTTAGGTGAGGTGTTGAGGGTTCATGATGTGAGGTTTGTCCAGGTCTTGGCCGGATCGAGAATAACTGGTTGAGTGAGACCTGTTGACTTTTCCAGCCGGACTCTCGACCCATTGCCTTGCACCGCAGTTGGATGGATAGATTCATACTTCCGTCAATCCCGGACACAATTACCCCCAGATTCCTACTCACCCCTCCTACCTTTTTCCTTTCCAGAACTTCCTATCCTTTCCTTTCTAAAGGATCCTCCACACAGCATCTCAGATGACATAGGCCCTGAGGGAAATTATTTTCCTCAGGGCCTCCTGTGTGGAGTTAATGTAAAAAAAGTGTCATGTTTTTATTAAATTCGAATTTTTTTGGAGAGTTCAGACATAAGATAAAGATGCTTACAATATATTGTTTTAGTTGCCATTTTCAAAATTGAAACTGATTTGCCAAAAATTCTTCACGAGTCTGACCTAGAATTTATATATGTATATAACATACACAAGTATTAAGTAATTGTTTACAATTGGTAATATTTTGAATAAAATTAGGTAGACCTACCTACTTTCCTAGTAAAGGGCCTATGTCACTTTGGAGGGTTTTTTATGGAAAGGAAGGAGATGAAGTTCTGGGAAGGAAAAAATCAAAATGTGTAATTCACAAGCGGTAGAAACAAAACTAGAAAGTCGCTAGATGAAGCATTCTTTTCTTTTGCTTGTTTTTTTTTAAGTGGTTTGAAGATTGGATATTGATTTCGCAATAAAAATGTTTTTTTTGATTGCGTAGGATTCGAACCCCCGTTCGCTTGAAGTCAGTCTAATCTCTCTGGCTGCTGAGACTTGTCAGGCACCTTGCCCACTACGCTTTGTAAGGCACGCGCCGGGGTGCGAATATACCGCATTATATTGGAACTGAGTATTTGTGTAGAACTGAGTTTTTGAGGTGAAACGCATTTCCGTTTCACCCGAATTTCAAGTCACTAACAGCGCTAAAGAAGATTCACTTCAAAAGGCATGAGGGGTGGGTAGGAATCTGAGGGTCAATATTTCCAGGAGTAACGGGCTCATGACCCATCCCTCCCATTGCGGAGCAAGCCGATGGATGGAAAGAGTCCGGTTGGAGAAGTCTAGGTTAGGTCCCGCGTCCCATCTGTCCCGCCACATAACAAATGGGCAAACGCATTCGCCGCCAAGACCTAGACAAACATCACCCCATGTACCCGGGCATCCCTAATAGCCAAACGTATCAAACCACTAGGGCTGGCCTATGGCAGGGTCCTGGTTTTCTAACAAATGGGTTCCTGGACGGTGGAACAGATAGTTGTCTCCCAAATTGAATATTGATCTGATTTCCAATTGAATACGTTATAGATTTTCACGGCCAAAAGTATTTTCATTTTGGTTTTTGTTTTTGGGGTGTTATGCCGTGTTGGGATACCTCCTTCTTTAGCCAACGATTCTCAATTGATATTGTTTTGTCATAATCTTTCACAATTTTTTTAACTTTCAAGTACTGAAAATGACAGATGGTTTGGGCATGTAGAGCGAATGGACGAAGAAAGTAGTGTAAGAAAAATATATGACGCAAATATGAATGGTAGGAGAAGTCGGGGACGCCCGAGGAAGACATGGCACGATCAAGTGAGTCAGATACTTGAGTCGGGCCATGACAAAAGTCAGAATAGTAGAAGAGTATGTGTGAGACGATGTATGCACGTGAGTGAGGCAAAGAGTGTGTGCCAAGACCGAGTTGTTTGGCGGTCCGTCCTCTCTTCCTACCCCTGCGGGGAAACGGCGTGATGGTTAGTTAGTAAGGAATGATTTCTGTTATTCATTTTGTGATACAAATTTTAGTTTGAGAAGCACTGCTCTAAATGATTATTATCGAACATACCTCGGTTGAAACCTCATTAATACGTCAGTTCAAGTCAAAACTGACGTTCACTGCCAATATTTGAAATCAGTTATAATGTCTAATTCCGACAATTTATTGTCGATAGGTAATATTTGCACGAAATACAATTCACCAGGCTAACAGCTGCGAAACAATTTATTGCACAATTTGCACCAAAATGAACTTCAATCAATTCACATTATTATTATTTATCTATTAATAATAAACGGTGGTGGTCCTTAAATCGTGGCGTTCGAGAAATTGTGCACGATATTTCAAATCTAAATGTAATTTAGCCGTGGAATAAAAAAGAACCTTTAACCATTATTCTACTATTATATACTAGAAAAAGAACAAAATAAGTTATAAATTCTCCAAAACAGGGCAATGAGAATAATTCTTCGACGAAACAGATTTTCAAAAATAATTAAAATGTTAAAGGAACTAAATTGGTTGACCGTGAAACAGATGCCGACCTTGAACACGATGGTATTTATCCGCAAAATATTGAACAACACGTTACCAAAATACTTCTCAAATAAAATTGTATACAATAAAGACATTCACAGATATAACACAAGGACGTGCAAGGAAATTAGGCTACAAAAAAAGGACAAAGCGAATACGCAGAACAGTCTATACTGTACAAGGGAATGAAGTTGTATAACACACTACCAGAAACTTTAAAGTCCACACCAATTGGAAAGTTCAAGATGTATTGTAGGAGCAACATAAAACTTGAAAAAATATGAAATATTATAATCAATTAGAAATTTGTAAACTTAAATGTACAAATTACTAAAATAAAAATTATTATTATTATTATTATTTTTTCTACACTGTGCACAGGGAATAAATCATGTTAAAAATTAGATGCTTACAATATGTACCAATTAATAATTTGCATAACTATTCCGACCTTACGCGACGCCTAATATTTATATTGCTATTAAAAGTACCCAAGGGGGACAGAAAACTGGTAACATTGAACTTTTAGATAGGCACTAGATATACATAAAAGAAAAAAAGTCTGGGCCATGTTATGGGGAGCGACACAAACAAGTCTCACAAATGATACCGCAGGTGAAGATTAACCGAAAACGTAACCATTGCAATTAATGGCTTCAAAAACAATGCACTTCCGCTGAATTTATCCTACATTCCAGCCAATTTGGAAGACGTCTTGCACCGCAACTAATCTTGTCTCTTTTCGGATCTTACCGTCTCTTCTTGGCTGTTCTTGCTTCTTCTTGGATTCTTGGATCTTCTCGTCTCTTGACATCTCTTCTTGGCACTTCGTGGTTTTTCCTGTCTCTTCCTGCTTCTTCTTATCTCTTCTGGGATCTTATCATCTCTTCTTGGTTCTTCTTGCGTCTTCTTTATATTACAAGCAGTTTGTAATATTTATTTTAGTTTTTAATTCTACTTATGGCTGTCATTGAGATGTTCTTCACTCTTCAGGCTTTTTTGCGTTACCCTACACAGGAGGCCCATGAGAAACATAATTTGCCTCAGTGCCTATGCCATATTCGGGGATTTTTTTTTTACATGAATACCGCACAAGAGTCCCAACTGCTCCCGTCTGGAGTCAGTAGGACTATGGCATCCCCAATTGGGGTATGTTGTGAGGCTGAAGGTGGTGGGGAGGGGAAGGAGATAGGGGAGAGGAAGGTGGGGAAGTACCTGACTATTCAGATCTGGTCACCAAACAGAGCTGATGGGATATTTGGGATGTTATGTGGAGGGTTTTTTTAGGAAGATGCCGGAAGGAAAAAGGTATGAGGGCTGAGTAGGAAACTAAGAGTGAGTGTGCCCAGAAGTGACTTATGAATCCAGCAAGGAATGATCCATCCGAATCAAGAAAATACAAGAAATGTATCAAGAAAAGACAAGAAATGTAAAAAGAAAAGACAAGAAATGTATCAAGAAAATGCAAGAACAGCCAAGAAAAGCCAGAAATGGACAAGAAGATCCAAGAAGTGCCGAAAAGAGGCAAGAAGAAGGAAGACATAAAGAAAAGAAAAAAATCATAACGCTCAATCCATTCCTTCATTCCTGCCCATCCTAAATTCCTATAAAATATTGACTTATTGGTTGCCATGTAAAACTGTCGATTCAACTCCAACTTCCTTCCCATTCTCAAAGCACATGTTCCTTAACAAAAAGTCTTAACAAATCAGTGCCCCCTGGTGTACCGGTCTCTCCGCGACAGGAGTGCTCCTGGCTGGGTACAATCGTTTCGTATCGTACAGTGTTCGTAATGTACATGGCTGACACAGAACCCTCACTTTTTTACTTCATGATCGATTTTCTAGGCACCTTTCATTCCATATATACATATTTTGAATTCACTAAGTAAAAATAGCTCGAACAACGATATTCATTTTTATTAGGCTTGAAAATAGTGCCGGTTTCACACGAAACATGATGTAATCGACGTTTAGCGCGTGTATAATGGCATTGCTCCGTGTTTTATGGCTTTACATCCATCTTATTATAATTCTGGACTCATTGCTCTGCTGCAGTAATAATATTATAATATGCAAATGTCGTTGATGTAGATTACGCGAGGACGGCCTACGCTGCAATTAGGATGACCACCGACCATTCGGTTGAAATGCACTTTTTACTGCGATTGATCAAGCAGGAAGAAAACATTTCCTTCCTCAAAAAACATGTACATATCACTTCGATATTGTTCTAAATTTATATTAGTTTTTACCTTCGTTTAAATTTACATCCAACTAGGCCTTTACATCAAGTCTTCTCCTACATAAAGCATCTCCAGAAATTTCTTTAGTACTGAGAAAAACATCGAAGCAACCTGTGCAAGGAATTTTTTTTAAGTGAAACTTCCTTAGCCCGTTGGAGTGATTTGAAATTCGGATGAAACGGAAATGACGTACTACGGCACCTGCGAAGCATCAAACTGCGCTCAAGGCTCCTGTTGGTTGAGATATAAAACGGAAACGACAATAGGTCTGCGCTCATTGGTCGCTTTGTTTTTTTACGGATATAATGCGTAATTCGCTCCTCGCCGAGCGCGACCCATAGCGCAGCGGTATCGCGTCGCAAGTCTCAGCGGCCAGAAAAATCCAGCGGACGAAGTTTCGAATCCTACGAAATCCATAAAATATTGTTTTTTAAAATCAATATTCAATCTTCAAACCACTTTAAAATAAACAGGCAAAATAAAGCGACATCTAGCGGCTTTCCAGTTTCATTTCTATCGTGTGTGAATTACACTCTAATTTTTTGTACCTTAGCTACACACAGAAGGCTCTGAGGCTTTTAGGATGCTGTGTGAAGGATTTTATTAAGGAAGGGAGGGAGAGATATTTCTGGGAAGGAAAAAAGGCGTGAGAAGTGGGTAGGAACCTGGAGTTCACTTTATCCAGGAGTAACAGACATAAGAGTCCATCCCTCCCACTTCATTGCAAGGCGATGGGTCGAGAGAGTCCGGGCTGGAAAGGTCAAAAGGCTTCCCCATTGTCTCTCAATCCGGCCGCCATGCAGTAAATGGGCGGATGCATCCACCGCCAAGACCTATGCAAACTTCACTCCATGCACCCTGCTAGGTCATCGAACGTAGCGTGACCATTGACAGAGGTGTAGGTTATGCAATAAATAGCGGTACCCATACCCGCCTACCTTTTTGAAAATGACGAAGAAAAGCTTTTATAAGCGTTTTACCCTTTACGTCAAAAAACTAGTTTTAGAATAACCCGAGAAATGTCCATACATCTTTATCTGAAAGTTCCATAATTATTAATTCACGTTCTACGAGTATATAACCGGTATTCTAGACCGGTCAGTGGGGGTGGGCATCGCGTTTGGGTCCCACCCGGGCGTCGCGTGTTCGATTCCCCGGCTGGCTAAGTCCTCCATCACAACACAAGGCTTTCTGTGGTGGCAGTGGCAGTAGGAGATTTTCAAACATTTTTGGGTTATTCGTAACCCAGGAATGTTCGTCTTTCTTTAAAAAAGGGGGCCTGTACTCCCACGACTTGCATATCATTACATATATAAAATACCAGAAATTTTTATGGCTAAAATCGCAACCTTTGTTTTGAAGTAACGTAAATAATTCATGATTGATTTGTACTATTTCGTTGTAAGTGCAAAGAACACATAAATAATTTTGTAAACATGTAGTTTCGTATGGTCAGTGTGTCCATTTTTATTAGACTTACTTTTAATAGGAGACTTACCAATCTAAGGCATAAAATATCAATGGAAAAAGTGAATGGTCAATTGGTCGAGCAATAGATAAAGCTGGAGCCCTAAGGAAATCATATTATTGTATTTCTAACTAGGTTTGTAGATATCTTCTGTGGTAGTAAATATCTAGTGTATTGTAATTTGTGGGAACAAATAATTAAAGTACAAAACTTTCGAAGTGATTCTTGTTGAAGCTTCAAGTAACCTTTTTGTTCGTCAACCTCTCACTGTTTGCTGACAAGTATGCAACTTGTGCCCGGTCCACACACCTCCTAGCGTTCGATGCAGTTCCAAACCAACAAATACCTAATTTGTTTAACAGTCAAAAGGTCCAACGAAATCAATTCTGACCACAATAATATTTTGGACTTTAGAATTAATTTTTTAATTATTGCTGAATACTTGCTCGCACTTGTGCATGTTAGGCGTCGCACGCCTCGCGGAATCAGGACGTATCAGTATTCACAAACAATGATTTAATTTAATCAATTTTGGGATTTGATATTGTTCAAAATGTACTTATGTGTTAGTTTTGCCACAATTTACTGCGATGCCTGCGGTGCTTCTATCGCAGCACAAGTGTGAAACAAAATTACATATGTATAATCTACGAAAAAGTGAAAGCTTTTACTTCCTAAGTTTACTAATGTAGAAGCCTGAAACGCGTTTCGTTGAATTCCATAAGAACTGCACTGTGACACCATTAAATATTTCCTTCATTGCTATTAAATGATAGGGGGAGGAGATCCGGAGGAAAACAAAATTCCCTCAGAATTTGAAATTAAAACATTTTTGTACTTTCTTCCACTAATTTATAGTTTACCAGGACCGTTTCATCCTATTATGGACATTTTCAGACTGGTCTATAATAGGTCCGGGTGAAAAATAAATTAGTGGAAGAAAGTACAAAAGTGTTTTAATTTCAAATTCTAATACAATGGAATTCCACCACGAACTATCAGTGCAAAAACTAGACTCATTAAAATTCCCTCAGTTTGGGGATGTCATCTTTGGGGATGCTATGTGGACGCTATTTTTAGGGAAAGTTCTGGAAAGAATAAAGGTATAAGGTGTAGATAGGAATCTGGGGTTCAGTGTGTCCAAGAGTGACGGACGTATGAATCCATTCCTCCCACTGGCGAGCAACGCAATAACACAGTCCACAAAGGTGAACACACTGATTCGCCGTAAAGATCTAGAAAAACCTCACCCCATGAACACGGGCACTCCTGCGAAGTCACCAAATGTGGTGAACCACTTAGGGTGACCTAGGTCAGGGATGTTGGTTATCCACTAAATGGTTCCCACGGCGGCGGTACCTATACCGCCTTCCAAGCTGCGTGGTGTCAGGAATGAAACTTGTTTTGTGACAACCCTTAACTGATCAGCCGAGCGATTCTATATCTTTTGTGGAATGGTTATCGAAATAACGGACATGATCTGTTGTCAGATTTGTGTGATTTATTTGATTTTTCTATGTAAAACGTACATTAAATGTATAAATTATCATGCATACTCGCAGGAATTCGAATTTAAAACGACCGAAACTGAAATATGTGACAGTGACTATGTAAAAATCACACAAATCTGACAGAAGATCACGTCCGTTATTTCGATAACGATCCCACAAAAGATATAGAATCGCTCGGCTGATGAGGATTGCTGCATAAAAATTAATGTATGTTTAAGTCCAATATCTAAACAAATTAATAAAATATACTTACACGCTTTGTTCCATATTTTCAAAGTAAATTATAAGTTTTCTAAGATTTACAAAAAAACAAAAACAATGCCTGTTTAGTGCAAGATCTCTCAAAGAACAAATCGCTTACTTTGACCGTCTGCAAAAAACTTATAAAATGCACATTTTAATAAAGTTTCAGCAGTTTCTTTCAGGTTTCAGGCATTTTCTCGGTGAGTAACAACGTGGAAATACAATCGCCGGCCTTTGCGAGGGGAAGATAAATAGCTTTGAAGTTATTCAAAGCTCAAAGTGAGAAGTTTTACAGGGAGCACTTAGTCGGGGAAAGGAAAGGAGTCGGTGAATGGCTTATCTCTCGCTATAACCTTTGTATTTATACTGTATCATCTTCTGTGGATTGGAGAGCCAAGCAGCCAAGGTATTGATGTACAAGTGGTGCAGTAAAGATGCGATGTTGGGACCAAACTTCAGGCAGGATGTTCGGAATCGCGAGCTTTGATGGTTATTCTCGTTCAATTGAAGGCAAATCTAAAATATTAATACAGCGTCGGCGTTCAGCCTGAATGGTAAAATGAGCGATTCATTCGTCATTATCAGGGGACAATAAATTCACATGATTCGCGATATTGGTAGCTTTTTTAAATTTTATAAAATAACTACAGTTAACAGTTATACATATTTTATCAAAATAAATACAAGTTTTTTTTACATTAACTCCACACAGGAAGCCCTGAGGAAAATAATTTCCCACAGGGCCTATGTCATCTGGGATTCTGTGTGGAGGGTCTTTTTGAGGAGTGGAAGGAATGAACATTGGTCTTGAAGAGACTCATGTTGTAGGAAGGAGGAAACACAGAGGCCGGCAAATCATTCCACAGCCGAGCTGTTGAACACAAGAACGAGTCGAAGAAACGACCCGTTCTCATGTGACAAATGTCAACTGTGCACAAATGTTGGGCACGCGTTTGGCGTGTTTCCCGACTATGCATAGGTGCCGAAGGGATCAATGATGCTAGTTCCTCGGAGCATCTTCCATTGTAATACCGTTAGAACAAGGATAGCATTCCCATCCGACGCCTGTGCTCTAAAGATTGCAATCCGTCTAAGATGGGAGAATCTATCAAACGAACCGCCCGTTTCTTCACAGAGTCGAGGGCATTTTTCAGGTATTTTGGAGCTCCAAATCAGATATAGCTGCCAAATTCAAACGTTGGGTGCACTTGTGATTTGTACAGGGTTAGCAGTTGTGTACTATTAAAGTATCTGCGGGCCCTGTACAGTACGCCCAGTTTTTGGGAGGCTAACTTTACTCTGGCTTCGATGGAGCCCCCATACCTGAGTTGGTCACTTAGGATTACACCAAGCATATCAATGGAGGGCCTGTTCGGAAGATTGCTTCCGTTGAAAGATACTAGATTAAGTTACATGATTGCACGAACGAGAGAAGTTTCCGCATAAAATTCATACTGTTTACAGAAATAGATGATTAAAGAAAACATAAAGTGGAGCTGGTAAAGATAGAAAATCTTAAATGAAGAAAAATAAATTTATTTATTTTTTATTTATTTATTTATAAGAATATTGTACATTGCATAGTTTTTTTTGTGGTGTTTCATCCGCCATGCTAGGGATATCCCTGTGTTATGGCGGGTGAAGTTTACAGATTTGAAATTATACATTTGTAATGGTTGATAAATAAAATTAGAAGTTGTACAGATTACATTAAATTGCAAAATTTTTTTAATAATAATAATTAATTAATTAATAATAATAATAATTAAAGGGGATGAGGTTTATAAATATTTAGGATACCCGCAATCGAATAGATTACATCACACTAGTATTAAAAATGATATTAGGATTAAATTTCAAACTAGGATCAGAAAAATTTTAAAATGCAATCTATCTGCTAAAAATTTAGTAAAAGCAATAAATACTTGGGCAATACCTCTACTAACGTACTCATTTGGCATAATTAAATGGTCCAATACAGATTTAGATAGTTTAGAACGATTAATTAGAACTACGTTAACAAAATTTAATTGCCATCATCCAAATTCAGCTATAGAACGAATTAATTTACCTAGAAATTTAGGAGGTAGAGGTGTAGTCAAAATAACATCTTTGAAACACAATCAGGTAGAAATGCTTAGAAATTTTTTCCATAGGAAAGCTAATAGCTCAGAAATGCATAAAATAATTTGCAAGGCAGATAGAAATATTACACCTTTAAATTTATATGACGAGAATGCCAACATTCTTATAAATACTAACCAGGAATTATTAGATTCCTGGTCAAATAAAATTATTCACGCAAAACACTTCAATTATCTCAACCAAACGTATGTTGACAAACTTTCGTCAAACAAATGGTTGAGTATTGGAGAGTTGAGCGCAGAAATAGAAGGATTTATGCTTGCAATTCAAGATAGAGTCATTAATACTGAAAATTATAGAAAGCATATAATCAAAGATATAAATCAAATTGATGATTTATGTAGAAAATGTTTGGCTTTTCCCGAAACTATAGAACATATTATATCGGGATGTTCTATATTAGCGCCTTCCGAGTATACATTTAGGCACAATCAGGTTTTAAAAATAATTCACCAAAGTTTGGTAATTAAACATAACTTGATTGATTGCCGTAATGTAGTACCTTATTATGAATATGAACCAAATTCATTTATAGAAAATGAATTTTATAAAATATATTATGATAAAACTATACTAACAGACAGAACAATTAGTCATAATAGACCTGATATAGTTTTACACGACAAAATTAAAAAAATAACTTATATCATTGATGTAGCTATTCCAAATTCCTGTAATATTCAAAAAACTGTTTCTGAAAAAATTAGAAAATACACAGATTTAGGAAATGAGATTAAAAGAATTTGGCATTCTCGGACTATAAAAATATTACCATTTGTTATTTCGGCCACTGGCATAATACCTAGGAATCTGATTCAAAATTTAAGCATATTAGATTTGTCAAAGAATTTGTATATAAAAATGCAAAAAGCAGTAATTTTAAATACATGTAGGATTACAAAAGATTTTTTAAATATTTATATTGAGGGATCAGTAGGATTTATAGGTTCAATTAGAAATGCCACAGAGCCGAACCCTCTGATATGAAAATATCTGGAGTCGGTGAATTATATTCCCATTTGGTCTCTAGTAGGTTGACATGTTGTTCTTGTATTGTTTTGTATTTATAATACTTATATAGTGCAATTGCATAACGTGGATTCACTAGATGATCATTTGGGGAACTGTATGAAAGGGTTTAGTTTTTCCTTTTTTTTTTTTTTTTTTTTTTTTTTTTTTTTTTTTTTTTTTTTTTTTTTTTTTTTTTTTTTTTTTTTTTTTTTTTTTTTTTTTTTGGGGGAAAATTTAACCCGGACATTTAAATCTGGTGCGTAAAAATAATAAAAAAAAAAAAATAATAATAATTATGATTATAACAAAAATTAGTAATAATATTGTAATAATAATAAAAACACAAATTTAATACCATTGAAGAAAAAGATAATAATAATAATCTAAACGAAAATATGAAATGGAACAATACACAGAAAAACAGAAAAAGATAATGGTCGCAAGTTGGACTCGAACCCAGAATCTCTCGTCTACCTGGCACGTGCGCTTACCAATTCCGCCATCGCGCCCTTCTGTCAAACCATCATAATAGTCAATCTCATATTTCAAATTTTAGAATTAACAATATAATCTTCAACTAATTTATTTTCCATATCATAGGCAACTACCCTTTTTATTGGAAACAATCCACAACAACAACAACAATAAGAATTATGCGACCATTATCTTTTTTGTGTCTTGTTCTTTTCATATTTTCGTTTAGATTATTATTATTATCTTTTTCTCCAATGATGTATTACATTGATGGGTTACATTACATACCTTCAAAAGATATAAAATGCAGTTTTTCTTATAAAAATTCGACACAAATTTCAGTTTATAGGAGAGATCATGTGGAATTAAACTATGTGCATATTTAAAAATAATGCATTCTCACAACATTCGATAATGTTCGAAGATAAACAAGATTAAAAAAAAACAACGAAAAGAATTAGAAAGTAAAAATATATATATTTTGCAACAAAGCCAAATAATTTACTTATACTGATCATTAGGCAGAACACAAATTAGGCTAAATATAAGTGATTCATCAAATTTCGTAGTTAATTTTCAAGTTCTGTTATTATAATCATTAATAGGCCCGTGGCTTCACAAAAATTAAATAATAAAAAAACGTGAACATAACGTAATAATGACCGTATTGTGGACTCACCAGAACTTACCAATTCAATAAATGTTCGTTTTCCATCAAGATCAACCCGACAATCCGATTTATTTTATTTACCCTCATGTAGAACAAATATGAAAAAAAAATCCCCAATTCCTCGTTTATGTGCACAATATAAAACAAAATTTTACAGCATTGACATTTTTTGTAATAACTTAAAGAAATATCGATATGAAGTAACGCGTACGATCGATTATTAATTTTATTTATTTATTTTTATTTATTAATTTTCAACGCCCTGATGGGCTTTTACATGACAAGTTTATAATACAGAGACAGTTTTTAAATAAAAAAGATAAACTCTAAAAATATAACTAGTAAACATCAGAGTATGAGAGTATGGAATGTATCGGGAGCATCTCCTATCCTTTTCCTCTATTCCTCTTCATCTCCCCTTCCTATAACCCAAAATTAATTTTAAGATATAAAAACTTCATTTCCATTGTACTTTAGCATAAGAAACTTCTGTGGCTTGACTTCAGCTCACTTGTATATCTATTATCACTGTATGTTATGTAAATAACTTTAAAATATAACTTTAAACTTTAATCAGTCAATTACAATTACAATTAGTGAGCATATAATTCTTGATTTTAAAATGTCTCCTTATCCCCCCCCCCCTTTTCTTCCTTTTTATTATTATTACGCATTAATTCAATAATTAAGTTACTAGACCGGTTCATATCTCAGGCATAATTACCAAATGACATTCTATGGACTTACGTAATAGGTACATAACCATGTAATAATTTAATTTAACATACCTTATAATGTGTATTATAATGTACTGTGTATGTCTTAATAAACAAATAAATAAAAAAATTAAAAAAGCTGTTTGTTTCTTACAAATACATAAATAAATAATTAACTTGAATAGAACTTCCAACAAACTTGAAAATTTACTTCGAAATTTGATGAATTGTTCAAATTATTTGAAACAACCCCTCCTAGGTCTTGGATCACCACCCAAGAGATCAATCATCAATAATTTTCAACAGTACCTTTTAAAATAATCGTTGGTACGATGTTAGACTTTTAATTTTGATTATAATATTGTTTTGTAAACTGCGACTTCTCTCAACACAGGATTTCCTAGTGAGACAGGCACAGTACATCACCGCAGTACTAGTATAATGATGCAAAAAACAAAAATATGAAAAAATTCTGTCACTGGTAGCCGGACAATTCAATAATACGAAACTTTTCACCAGTCTTGAAAAATCACTAAATGTGATGAGAAAAAAATTATTAAACAGGTTACGTTAGGTTGGGTTGTGAGCTATTTAAAAATATTTTTTTCATAACTTTTAATGACTTTCAAAGGGGTGTAGAAATGCCACTTAGTTGAGTTGTCGTGGGACCATAAATATTAGTTACGCTAGTCGTGATGTTGATTTTTATCAAAAACTGGAAACATAGTTTGTCAATGCTCTTTCACTGCTACTAGGCATAAGAATAAAATGTCCTAGATGTAATTTTTCCTGTAACTGGTAAAAGAAAAATTAGGCAACTATTTTTATTATCATTAACTATAACTAGGGTAGGCTATTTCCGTCTGGTTATACAGAAATAAAGACCCTTGAGGGTTATTATTCCACCCTGTTCTCGTTGACAACCCCCTCTGGTCACCCTTGCCTATTCCTCCGGGAAGGGTTGCGTTACTAAAGGGGATCGCTTCTTACTTCATCCCTTGCAATTATTTTCCCGAGAAGATATTATGTTGTACCTGAATAGATGCACAGAGGAAGTGCGTAGATAGTATTACGAAAACTAATCGAAATTGTTCGCCAGACGTAGTCATGATTTGGTTTGGTTTATTTTAAGAGGGCATTTACCAGAGAAAGCCGGAAATACGTCATTTTCAAAAAAGTTTTTAGACGTATTGACTCTTTTCCACAAAAAATTATAAATGGATTTCGAAAGATTGTTCTTTTATCTAGCATTCGTATGTAATAAATTTTTAGAATTTTTTTAAATTTTTAGTATAATAAGGTTATTCCATAGGTCGTTGGCAGATTTGTTAAATTTTCAAAAAAGTTTTTGTATTATACCACACCCATTTCAAATAATGTAATCATGCAGTAAAATAAATCAATACATTATCTAGCAGAGCCATGTATTAGAATTTTAATTTTAGTTTCAATAAAATCATTAAAAAATATGTACGTACATGTACAACAAACCTGAAGATGTCATACTTGATCACATATGTTTTATAAACTCTAATGGACTAACGCAACATAATGCAGTTGTAAACAAGTACAATAACATGCTTGATTTAGTGCTAAGTAATTTAAATATATGTGAGGTGACGTACAGCGATGAAGCATTGGTTAAAGAAGATCACCACCATCCTACACTGGCTATCTCGGCCACCCTGGCGAGGACACAATACAGCAGGCGTGAAATGCGTGCAAACCGTCATCAAATGGGACGACACTTATATTCGAACTTTAACAAATTTAATTTTAAACACGTTAATATTAATCTGTGTCTAAAAATATTCTCACACTTCAACTGGAGATATTTATACAACATGAAATCTGTCAACGAAGCTGTGGAATATTTTTACTCTGTATTATTTAGTATATTTGAATTATGTGTACCTTTAAAAAAATTATCGAAAGCAAATGTTAACTACCCAGTTTGGTTCGATAAAAATATTATAGAAAAAATCAAATGTAAGGAATCTCTTCGCAGGAAGTACAAAGCTACTAATAATAAATCAGACTATTTATTATTTTCTGCAAAGAGATCCGATCTCAAAAAAGAGATGACTGTAAAAAAGAACAAATATTTATCCGATATTGAAAATGGGATCAAAGAAGACCCCAAAAACTTCTGGCAATATATTAGATCACAAAAATCAGGTAGGGGCACTCCTATTGGACTTATGAATGTCGATAAAATAATCCAATGTCCCCAACAAGTTTCAGAGAGATTCGCGGACTATTTCCAGTCGGTATACAACCATATGAGCCCTAACCTAGATGTTGAAAGTCTCCGGGCAGAGGTGCCTAGAAACACAGGTTCAATATCTCTGGAACAAATTAAGCCTGAGGAAGTCAAAGCGTGTACTTGGGAACAAAAGCCCAACAAGGCCACGGGGCCAGATGGAATCCCACCTCATATCATTATCATGTTGGAAGAACATTTGTTTAACCCGATATGCTTTATCTTCAACCTCAGTATTTCAACTTCCACTTTTCCTAAATCCTGGAAACTAACCAAGGTTAGCCCGATACATAAATCTGGAACAAAAATGGAAGTCCAGAACTATAGACCAGTAGCAGTTCTGTCAATACTCCCAAAAATATTTGAAACAATAATTTGCAAAAAGCTAAACAAACAAATTAAACCGTTTCTTCAGGGAAACCAACACGGATTTCTATCAAATAAGTCCACCGTCTCTAATCTTCTAGAACTCTCACAGAGAGTAGCAAGAGGATTAGATGCTCAACATCAAACTGATGTGATCTACACTGATTTCGCCAAGGCGTTCGACCGAGTTGATCATGACGTACTGCTACGAAAAATACATAGAATTGGCTTCGACAAACCCCTCCTAAATTTTTTTGTCACGTATTTAAGGAATAGGAAACAATATGTTTGCATCGACGGATACAGGTCTAGAGAATTCTCTGCATTCTCTGGAGTGCCACAGGGGTCAAACCTAGGTACTCTACTATTTATAATCTTAATTGATGACATTCAAGAATGCATCAAACATTCCACTTGCCTGCTTTTTGCTGACGATCTAAAATTACTTAAGAAAATTTGTGATGGTCAAGATTGTGTCAAATTGCAAACTGATTTAGATTCAATTTCATCATGGGCTGATGAAAATAAATTATTTTTTAATACAAAAAAATGTGTCGCTATGTCGTATACACGTTCGAGAAACCCTATCAAATTCGATTATTGCATCAAAAATGATATATTGTCAAAAGTAAAATCCATCAAGGACCTTGGGGTAGTCTTTGATCCCAAACTTACGTTTTCGGACCATATATTGCAGTTGACGACATCATGCTACAAGCTTCTCGGATTTATCATAAGACTCTGCAAACAATTTTCCAATCCCGAGGCAATGATGACTTTGTACAACTGCATTATAAGGTCTAAAATTGAATACGCCTCTGCTGTATGGGCCCCATACCAACAAAAATATATTGAAAAACTAGAACAGATTCAAAAAAAGTTTTTGAGATACATGTATTTGAGAATGCACGGAGAGTACCCGCGATTCATGCATCACGAAGATTTGCTTGCCGAAACGCGCTACCAAAGTCTCCACTCGAGGAGGAGTGGGGCCCTTGCAGTAACGGCGTACAAAATTATTAATAATTTAATAGAGAGCCCATACCTTCTGGAATGCTATAAGTTGTTCGTACCGAATAACTACAGCCAGGGACGTCACCATGATCTGCTTTGTATCCCACGTGGCAGAACGGACGTACTGGCTCGGCATAGCATGACACGAGGTATGGCGCTGTTAAACAACGCCTCCAAGACTATCGATATTTTTAATAGTAGCCTTGAAGAATTCAAGAGGCATGTTAATGCTAAAAATCTATAACTTGTTATTTGTATCATATATATGTAGTTAATGTTACATGTGTATTGTAAATGGACACAGTCTGTAATACAAAAAAAAAAAAAAAAAAAAAAAAAAAAAAAAAAAAAAAAAAAAAAAAAAAAAAAAAAGGGTAACAATTATTATAAACAATAATTATCAGCCTGAAACACTCATCCACATTGAAAAATCTTCCGAGAAAAGATACATGACGCCAACGGGACTTGAACCCGTGTCCTCTCGATTGCCGGTCGATTGCTCTGACCTTAATTATTGTTTATAATAATTGTTACCCTTTGTGCTATGCATAAAAAATCTTGTCTTAAAAACGTTAGTTTTACAATTAAAAATAATAAAAAAAAAAAAAATAAAAAATGTGTTTCTTGACGAAAATTGGTCCATTTGTGTATTTATTTGCGCACTTACAAACTAATATATTTCAGATTTTTTTAACATTCTTATTAAATTTAGACATTACTGAAAAATGATAAATACTTATAATCAAAAAATAACTACAAAAAGTACACTATTTTAATAGTTTTATTTTTATTCTTTCAGCATTTTTGGATGAAGGTATAAATTAAAGCTAATTTGGATTGAAATAAATTCGATATTGAGTTATAATTTTAAAAAGCTGGTAAGGATAATAATTAATCTTTCTCATTGTAACCGCTCTGTATGATCGGAAGAACAACTTTCGACGAAATGTGGATTTTCGTCCGCTGGCTGGTTAAACGCTCTTAATGGGGCCACTTTTGTGAAATATCATCTCAAAGGCGGTGTGTAAAAGCTTAAAAAGAAGTTTTTATTGCAGTAAAAACATTGGGCTATTCGAATCGATAAAGGGGCACAAAGGTACCTAAGTATGTATACGGTAGCGGTTTCATACAAAAATGTTTTGAGTTTAATGCTAATGATTCTTTTTTATATAAAACGGTGTGACACAAGGATCGTAAAAAATGCGTTATATTAAATATTCGTACATAATACACGACTCTCCCGGTAGTTTTTTTTTGCTCCTACTAGCATTACTTACTTTTTATGTATTACATACTTTTTATCCTTTTTTTCAATATTTTTGTATAGATTACATAGCTCAACAAAAAAATTGTTTTTTGTTGCCCTGGATCTGTGGATTTTTATATTTTCATGTACCTACCCAGTTTACGGATATATTCATGAAAGTACTGAATTGGCTCTAGTTTTTATGATTTTGGCGTATCTTAGGGAACGTACCCATACTACGTGACCCGTTCAGGGGGGGGGGATCTTCAAAATACCACGCTTGGTCACAATGGGGGGGGGCTTAGGTTTTTATCACGTATTCAATCTAGAAATCTTTTTATATTTTTTCCACTATCTTTTTAATATTTTTCCACTTGTCATTATAGGTATGCATGTACTCTTGCCGTCACGCAGCAAGCACCGTATTAATAAAGACAAATATAAGCCAAATCATTTTGTTAGGAAGAAATGATTCAAAACCATAATTATGATTTACTACATGAAAACTGTAGGGGGAGGGGTGGTCTTGGAATATACTACACGTGGTCACCGGGGGGGGGGGTTAAAAATTGCAAAAAGTGGGTCACGTAGTATGGGTACTTTCCCTTATATCATCATTACATAGTATAAAGTCCATGAAATAGAATCAATCCGTGACCTTGGGGTTGTACTGGATGTAAAACTAAATTTTATCAAACACATTAACGAAGTAATCAACAAAGCCAATAAAATGTTGGGATTTATAATTCGCATATCTAAACCTTTTCGCAATATTAAAACTCTGTATTCCCTTTACACCACGTATATCCGCCCCCACTTAGAATACTGCACACTAATTTGGGCACCGTTCTACCAATGCCATATTGACAGAATCGAAAGTGTACAAAATAAATTTTTTAAACACGTAAATTATAAATTCAAATTACTCTTTGCAAATAACACCGAATCCTTAAAATTTCACAACTTTACTCCACTTCAAACACGAAGATTAATATCTGATCAAATATTTTTATACAAAATTCTGAATAACGGCCTGGACTCTCCTGAACTCGTAAATTATTTAAGAATTCACATACCTACAAGACCAACCAGACTAAACCATTTTTTTCATTTGCCAGCGTGCAGAACCAACCTTAGAAATAATTCTCCAATCCCCCGTATATGCGCGCAATATAACACGCAATTTAACAATATTGATTTTCTTAATAACACTCTTGTGAAATACCGAAACGAAGTCAAACGTACGACCACAAATGTTAATTAAATTAATGCACAACTATAGAAAAGGTACAGCATGAGCATCTCCTGTCCCCATCCCACACCTTCCTCTGCCTCTTGCCCTTTCCTCTTCCTTCTTCCTTCTAATATACTTATATATATATATATTTTTTTGTTGTTGCTATTTTCATTTTCATTTAACGGTTATTACCAATTACAATTGTATATTATATCATAATTACCAACATTAGCATAAGAAACTGTTTTGGCTTACCTCATGTTTAACCTCTTGTATAACTCATCCTGTATATAAATTGCTGTTTGTTTCTTACAATAAATAAATAAATAAAGAATCTCCCGTTGTCTGTACGCTTAGATCTTTTAAACTACACAACGGATTTTCATGCGGTTTTCACCAATAGATAGTGATTCATGAGGAAGGTTTTAAGGCACATAAATTTAGGCATAAAATGATTCAGAACCACTTTCATATCAAGGGCAACAAAACCATTGTTGACCAGTGTTATAGTTTATACATTTTACTATTTTATTTCTTCTCTTTTTATTTTTTTCTTTATTTACTTCTTATTATTTTTACGTTTTACTTTCATATTGTTACATTCTTAATTTTTAGTACAAAGTTATATACATTATTGTACTAAGTTAATTTATTTGTGTTAATTGTGCATGTTATGCTGTGTACACGGAAATAAATAAATAAATATCTAGAACGCTAAAGAGAGTTCTATTTTCATTTTATTGAAGTGAAAACTTCTTTATTACCTTTGTGATTTAAAACTCAATGAAACGGAAACTGGCGACACTAAAAAGAGACAAACACGTATATCTATAAGATTTAGCCCGCGAGAGTATGAGATAGCAATAAAATATTTATTTAATTCACCGGTACTTGGTTCCAATATAATGCGATAAATACACGGTTCCACGCAATTCCCCTTAATGTGGTGGTATAGAGAGCCTGACGAACCTTTGCAGACATTCAGCCAACCAGGGGTCAAAACCACTTCAAAATGAAGAGGCGAAATAAAACACAAAAGAAAGCGACATCTAGCGACTCCGAAGAAGAAACCACAAATACTAATAAGATAACCAAATGCATAGGAAAAAGTGCACTGGAATTCGAAGACAAAAATTAGGGAAAAATCATCCTTCGTATTGATAAAAAAGTGTTTCGTAGTCTCCCCACTCTTGTCTACTTTAGATTTCTGAATGTTTCACTTCTATCGCGTGTGAATTGCATACTCTGATTCTTTTTATTTTGTGGTTATAAAATATATTTTACAAAGATTAATATTTTTCAAGTAGGTACCTTTTGCATAATGTACGATTACTGTTTTATCTTCAGGTTGGTATATAGTACCTAGGTATTGCGATGTATTCTAAAGATTGTTACTTAATTGCAGAGCGAACTAATAAAGAAGCTAATGTGAGTGGTGGAAGAAGTCGGAGATACTCGGGGAAGGCATGCACGATGAAGTTAATCAAATACTTGAGTCGGGACATTTTTTATGCGAATACTTCACAAGAGTCCCAATAATTTGGGAGGCGTGTATGGGTACCGCCGCCTCGGGAACCATTTATTGGATAACCAACACCTCTGCCATTGGCATGTGCCTAGCATGGTGGTCGAAAAATCCTCAATTAATGTAACAAATAATTAAATAAATAAAGAAAACTTAAAAAAAGGTCACACCAAGTGGTTTGCTAGGTTTTTTAGCAGGGGTGAATGAGTTCATGGGACGAGGTTTGTCCGGGTCTTATCGGCGGATGCGTCTGCCCACCAACTACATGGTAGGCCGGATTGGAAAAGAGTGGTTTAGGGAGTCCCATGAACTTCTTCAGCCGTACTCTCTCGGAACATCGCCTTGCACCACAGTGGGAGGGATGGGTTCAAGATATTGAAATACAAAATGCTATGATGTCCGCCCGATTGTCGGCGGACTATTACCTAATGGGAATAATTTGCGTAGGGAAAACATTTATTCATTTAGTTGATTTTTTTAAGGTGTGCAGGTATTGGATCTTTGAGATTAACAATATAGTTTGAATACGTAAAGAATTCGTTAATTTAGTTTAACTTTCGTCTAGTTTATTCGTTATTTAGTTTATTCGTTAATTGGTTAACAATATCGGCGACACCTGGAATAATATTCCCGCCCATTAAAAACAGCGGGTAGCACAACTCTTATATTTCAATATCTTTGGATGGGTTCATACGACCGTCACTCCTGGACAAACTGACCTCCAGATTCCTACCCACCCATAATACCCTTTTCCTTCCCACTCTTTCCTTTCCTAAAAAGACCCTATACACAACATCCCCAAAGATGACATAGACCCTGAGGGGAATTATTTTCCTCAGGGCCTCCTGTATTGAGCTAATGAAAAAAAGGATTATGTGTCAAAACCGAGTTGTTTAGCAGCGAAACGGGTTGATTTTAGTTACTATCACCAAATAACTCGTACTGCTGTCATCTGTTAAACATCCTGAAAAACCATCTTCACCCACAGCTCTCAGTGGGGTAATAATGAACTAATTAAAGCACACTCTTGTTAAATGGCTATGGGCCGATGTCTGTTTATCGTCAACGGCAGTAGTTAAAAAGTCTAAACGTTAAATATGTGGAGTCCGGCGGGTCCCACTGCGAGTCGTTTAAAAGGTTGTCACCCGATATCCCTGACGGTGACTGTCAAATTTATTTGCTCACTGATCTTCACCATTTGGGGTGTGGTCGGGTGACCATGCTTTTAAGTATCGTTTTAATTTTTTATTTCTCTTATAATATTTCACGTTTATATATATAACGTTTCACTCAACGGAAACTGGATTACTACGTGTTTTGTCAGACATAACTCTTGCTATCGAGTCGGGAAAACTGGCACTCCTTTCAGTCTTGGACATGAGTGCCGCTTTTGATACGATCGACCATGATTTTCTTATTAAACGATTAGAAGAATCCTTTGGTTTAAATGGCGGCGTTAAAAGCTGGCTGACATCGTACTTGGGTAACCGTATACAAGCCGTAAAGGTAGGGAAAAACCAATCAAAATATGCAACCCTTTCATCTGGAGTACCCCAGGGGTCTGTTCTGGGCCCACTTCTTTTCATCCTCTTCACAAATGATGTCGCTAAAATAATCGAATCATTTGGCCTTCTATCTCACTGCTACGCTGATGACCAACAAGTTTACTTTTACTGCTTACCAGAGGAAGTAGACAGTCTAAAAACTCGCATAATTGAGTGTCTAGAAGCAATTACCCGCTGGATGACCTCAAATAGATTAAAACTAAATCCGTCAAAGACTGAGTTTCTTTGGACCGCCACAAGCAGACGTCAGCATAACATTGATAACTCCCCAATAGCCATTTCAGGAAGCGACATCACTCCAAAGACTTGTATAAAACTACTGGGTGTCAATCTGGACGCTGACTTTTCCCTTAAAACCCAAGTGAACAGAACCGTAAGCACGGGATTTTTTCAATTAAGACAAATTAAAGCAGTAAGGAGAAACTTGCCAACAGAGGCGACTAAATTACTAGTCAATTCGTATGTGGTTTCACGTTTAGATTATTGCAACGGAATATATGCAAGTCTTCCAAAATATCAAATTAACAAATTACAATCCGTTTTCAACGCTGCGGCAAGACTTATCACCGGCGTATCAAAATATTCCCATATTTCAGAGCATCTCAAAAATCTACACTGGCTTAAATGTCCTGAAAGGATCCAGTTTAAGCTCTGCTGGATGGTATTTAAGTCCCTTAATGGAATGGCTCCGGCTTACTTATCGGAATTGTGTATTCCAGAAATTTCCAATCAACGACAGTCAACCCTGAGGTCAGCAGCATCATCAGCTATCGGAAGGTTAAAGGAACCAAAGCGCACACCAGATACTAAGTTTGGTGAGCGCGCTTTCGGAGTGTCAGGACCTAAAGCCTGGAACGGACTGCCACATGACTTAAGAATGATCACAGACGCGGCGGAATTTAGAGCTAGACTTAAAACTCACCTTTTCAGACAGTCGTATCCATAAACTCAAAATCTTTCACCTTCACTTTCAATGCCCGCGACACCGTAAATAACTAACCTATAAAAACATGGAAAAAAAAAAAAAAAAAAAAAAAAAAAAATATGTAAGCGTTTGTGAAGGTCATTTCATGAACATTCTCCAGCCCTAAAGATTCCGAAATTCCTCAGTATTTTAAAATAAATACCAAATATACTTTTGCCACTAATCTCCAATAGTCCTAAATTCTCCAGTATTTTAAAATAAATACCTCTACTTTTCTATTCACAAATGTAATAGGTACTAACAGCGATGAGGGTAGCAATCCTTCTCCAAGCATAAACTTATAATTAAAGTGTGTTTACCGGAAGTGACCTGCCAGGTAAGTATATTTCTGTATCCATTTGTAAATAGTAAAATCAGTTAGAAATTAAGCATTCCTAATAAATTGTACAGCGCCCTTGAGGTGATTTTTCACAAAAACGGCGCTTTATAAATTATCCAATTATTATTATTATTATTATTATTATTTAAGATTTTAAACACCTGCCTGGCAATTGAGGGAAAGACAGTAGAGCTAATATTTTTAGGAATAAAAAAATAATAATAACAGGGTCCCTTTAATAATAATAATAATTGGATAATTAATATTCGCCTACTCAGGGATTAATGAGACCTTTATGCCTTTAAGCAGAGGTAGGCCAAAGTAGAAATCCATTTTTTTTCATAAGCTACCAAAATACATCGAAACACTGCAATGGTTTATTTTTCAAAGCTAACGGCTATGTAAGTATTTTTTCCCTTTTGTGTGCACCTCGAATTTAAAGCTTTTCTCGAAACTAGTTTTAATTTTTAAGAGTGAATATGAGAAATATAAGAAAATGCAACTATTCATGTTCTCGAAAGAAACATTTAAAAGTACACAAGCCGTCTCACAGTGGAGAAAAAACTTTATCATGTACCGACAGCGACTATTCGTGTTCTCGAAAGTGGCAATTTAAAGTTCATTTGGCTGATTCACTGTGGAGGAAAACCTTGTTCATGTTCCGAAATTACAAATAATTAAAAAAAATTACAAAATTCAAAAAACAAAAAATTTATAAAAATGTATGAGCACATGCGATACTAATGTGCTAGCGGAATGAGTGCTAATAGCCCATTCACACCATTCATTTATCGTTCATTTCGTGATTTCATTCCGCCTCTTTCCCTCGAAATGAACCGTGTGAACACGAAAGTGAACAGAGACAGTTCCGAATGAAGCATTCCAACAATGTTGGAATGCTTCCTTCGGCACTGTTCACTCGCAACCGGAATTTAACATCACGTGATGCGAATGATGTGTGTGAACACTCAAGTGAACAGTCTTTCACTCGCAAATTAGTCGGCCGAAATGTTCTGGCGTGAGGACGAGTAGCCGGAGCGGCTTAAACGTCAAAATGCTCCGTTTAGTTCGCTTTTCGAAATAACTCCTACACGTCTCATAGAAATCGTTGTTTCTCCCTTACTATCATAGTGAAAAATATGATCTAAACGGTATTGGAAAGAAAAAATAATGCTCTATATATTCAATATAACGATTAACCACAAACGAATACGAATGTACACTTCTATGGAACCAAAGTTTCTGATCGAGTTTGAAAAAAAAATTATGAAACATTGTGAATTTTTTATGAATTATTTTTATATGAAACGATAAAAAAGTAAGGTGACAGAAACGTTTATAATTTATTTGTCTAACAAAATAAGTGTGTGTTCTTATATTTCTTTTGTTAACCAGTAATTTTAGTTAGAATAAAAAGCAAGGAGAGCCATTTTTTAAACTTTTAAAAGTTTATATTAAAAATTACTCTATTTTAAAAATTACGTGGTTATTTCTAATAATAAATTTTGGAAGCATATTTCATCACCTTTCCAAAACAGTTTTTAGTTTTTGGATACGTTAATAAATATTCCATTTATATGGATTTTATTGCAAGCCGAGGCCTATTTTGGAATAAAAATATTTTCATGGTGCAAAAATAGTGGTAGATATCAGTTTTCAGGTTATTATTTAACCATATGTTCAATTTATGGTGCTGAAATTTATTTAATGTTTACAAGAATCGCCAATTTCTCGTAATTTAGTTCGAC
The DNA here is from genome assembly GCA_917880885.1 of Limnephilus marmoratus. Taxonomy (NCBI): domain Eukaryota; kingdom Metazoa; phylum Arthropoda; class Insecta; order Trichoptera; family Limnephilidae; genus Limnephilus; species Limnephilus marmoratus. The sequence goes on from OU862922.1 coordinate 10,153,222, forward strand.
GTTATCGGAAATGTCAATTGAAATCGTAAATATTCCCGAACATAGCCGTCAGCGCCGGACGAATTCCAATGCGGCCGCGACTACTCTCGACGACTTCGCAGCGAGAATGTCGAGTGAACTCTTCCTTCGAAGGAACCGTGTGAACACTCGGTGAAACGAGAATGGAACATTTCATCGAGTAAACCTTCATCCGAGTGATCCTTGTGACTTCAGCTTAACCAGAAACCGGTGAACTGGCGCGGAAGTTTCAGCTCACAAGTGAGTGACGTGAAGATGGGACTTCTCTTTGCTTTACGCAAAATGTCGCTCGTTATGCGAAAAGTCGCTCGTTAAGGAAGCGTTTTTTTTTCAAAAACTGTTTGCTCGTTCTGCGAATTACTCGTTATGGGAGGTGGTCGTCATGAGAGGTTCCACTGTATTTTTTTTGTGGATAATTATTTAATTTTTCATTGTATATGCTAGATTTTTTTACGTAATTTTGATTTTTAAGCAGGCCCTTACGCGGCCCGGTACCATTTGGTCCACTGCATGGTACCGGACCGCGGCACGGGGGTTGGGGACCACTGCTCTAGGCCAGCGTTTCCCAATTTTTTTTTGCCCCGGAACCCTTAACGATCATACTTTTCTAGGCGGAACCCTATTTTTATAAGACAAAAATAAACTCGTAGTTTGAATACTTTCATGTTTACCTTGAAAAGAAGGTCAAAAGTTTTGTGTAAAACTTACATTAATGTGAAGAGTGATATCTTTTTAATTTTTTTGTTAAAATAGCATTGAAATCAGGCTTTGTGGCAGACAGCTGAATACGAAGATCTGGAGCTGCATCCAGTCTGTTTCTGTATTTGTTTTTTGTGTAAGCGTAAGCCGAAAAACCAGTTTCACACCGGTAAGTGGTCACAAACGGTAACAAAACTGTGATAGCCTTCTCGACGACTAGATTAGTTTTTTCTGGATTAAACTTTTGTTGTAAGGAAGAAGAACATTTGATATCTATCAAAGTCTCGTACTCTGTTGCTGTACGTTTCCTGTGAACTAGGAATGGATTCTGTACCCAGTCAATGTCCTGCAGGTTTTTTCAGGAAAATACTCTTCCAGAGATTTGTTGGGGGCCATCAAATGTTCGTAAATGCATTTTTCAATATCTGAGGTTACTTGCAACTCTTTATTTCGAGAAACTCGTTTAAAAGAGAAAAAAATGGTACTGTTTCTGTTCAACACATTCTATCCAGAAGACAAGTTTCTTTCTAAGAGAAGAGATTTTGTCGTTTACTGTAAAAGTATTTGTGTTTCTTCCTTGCAACAATTCGGACGGAACGCGGAACCCTTGTGATGCTTCTACGGAACCCCAGGGTTCCGCGGAACACCTTTTGGGAAACGCTGCTCTAGGCAACTGTTTGGCCGCACTTGCGGCATTTACTTCAAACGAACGGGCATTCTAATAAATTTTAGCGAACACACTTGGAGCACCGAAAGAATGCTCTATCATTTTTTATACCAAAATAATAACAAAGCAGACTAGAATGAGCATTCACACGTTTAGTCTAATCCCACCTTAAGACAGAAAGAAGTAAATTCTCCGAAAAACCTCCCCTAACATATATCTTATGATTAAAAAGAATAAATAAGTTTCTTGAAATATATTCAAGATAGAAATACTTTACAAGTACCATTATACTTAACGTAAATTGTACACACCCCAATTAATGGGCTATTTCAATATTTATTCGAGAAAGCTTAGCAAGCTATTTGAGTAAACTCGAGTTCATAACTCAGAAATTAAAGCTTAATTACGGGCACTTAGAAAAAAAATCCGCTGCATAATGAGATAATTAGTTCAACATCTAATATGAAAAACCTTCCTTTTTACTCAGAAGGAAACTTAGCATTTAATTTAAGCGTACTAAATCTAAGACTTATTTGATGAAAGCACGAATAAAAATAATTACTAATAAATCAAGCGTATGTAATCAAAGGTGAGCAATGATAATTAAATGTAAATTTTGTTGATGTGTTAATAAGTATGCCTTTTTTATGTGGTGGCGTTGGCTATTTCTCAGTTTAGCTCCGTTGTAAACTGATCCTTAACTAGAAGTTAACTGAGCCATTACATCGTGTTTTATAGGGCGCTACAAAGCTTTATGGACCCGTACGAAAGCTCGCAAAACATCTTGAATACCAAGTAAATAAACGGCACCTTATGAAAAAGGCTCAGAAACAAGAAGTAGCCAGATTTATGGTGGGTTTAAGTGCTTTTATTTTTTTATTACGTAGTTTGTGACTCGGCGTAGTTCTTGCGGTTTGGGGACAAGATTTCAACCGCTTTGCTAATAGTGTCGAGTTAAATGTAGTACCGCAAATTATAGCTCAGTTTAGGAAGGAATTAATCCGCCATCAGAGGTTAAAACAAGTACTTTACGGCCTACTTTAATGGATGCTTAAAAATGTTATTTACTGCATTTAAAATTACGCAAATAAAAATTTTCCCACTCCAGAAAATGTTAGAACTGATTAAGTAACCACCACCAAGTTTTTTTTCCATCGGGGTAGGCAGAAACGACGAACTTCTCTGTCCCGGTGAAAGCTCATTTTGAAAGCTCATTTTTTATTTTAATTATTACCATATTTTTTAAATTCTATCCCTATTCAAGTAGATATGCGATTCTGATCGATTCAAGTCTTCCTGTCACCCACCCCATTTTCATTTATTTTTTTATTTTATTTCATTGCAAATACAATGTTAAAACCAATACACTGCAAAAACGGAATATATATAATAAATACATTTACATTTAAAGCCTGTTCAGACATCGAATATAACCGCGAGCAGATATCTGTTGATCCGCGAGCGCTTATTTTTCGTACCGTTCACACGACGCTATCAAATATTTCTTCCTATGGTAGGAGAGGGGGTCAGATGAATTAGCAAGTGGCCACGGAGTGCGCATTTTTTGTACTGAATCTATGAACTTGACATCTGTAATCCACCGGTCTAGGCAGCTCCGTAATTAAAATGACCCCCTCTCCTGTTTTCGTCGGAGTGGGGGCGCTTAAATGTTGGCATATCGCCTCAGGAGCGGTTACGGCGTAAGATGTGTATTGTCTATGGTTGATGTGCGCATAAGGTGTGAACGGTCTGAAGGGATTGTATGGAGAGCGATATTTGGCGTACTATGATCTTTTATATTTATATGCTCAATCTGAACAGGCCATAAAGAAACAAATTAAAACATGAGTGATATTTCGCGCTTAAACTCATTGTAAAATATCCACATTTCTTCCCAGGGGCATCACCATTTTTTTCAATCTACTGACAGTAGAAAGAAGCGGGAAAAGGGGGAGGAAATCATATAATTTGGGAGGCGGCTATGGGTACCGCCGCCCCGGGAACCATTTACTGGATAACCAACACCTCTACCAAAGGTCACCCTAAGTGGTTCGCTACGTTTGGTGACTTAGCAGGGGTGCACGGGTTCATGGGGTTAGGTTAGGTGGCGGATGCGTCTGCCCACCATCTGCATGGCAGGCCGGATAGGGAGAGAATGGTTGAGGGAGTTCCTTTGACTTCTCCAGCGGTACTCTCTCGGAACATGGTCTTGCACCGCAGCGGAAGGGATGGATTGATACGTCTGTCACTCCAGGACACACCGACCCCCAGATATCTACCCACTCCTAATACCCTTTTCCTTCCGAGAACTTCCTCTCCTTCTTTTCCTAAAAAGACCCTCCACACAACATCCTCAAAGATGACATAGGCCCTGAAGAGAATTACTTTTCTCAGGGCACCTGTGTGGAACTAATGTAAAAATATATATATAAATTATGAAGTCATACCAACACAACGTACAGTCAAAATTATGATAAAGAAATCACAAGCCACCTGAAAATGAGGTCTGAAAATGAGGCTATGAAGATGACAAAATTAACAAACACGAAGATGATATCGACGTGATATAAACGTGAAGATGAGGTCGACAAACACGAAGATGAGGTCGACAAACATGAAGAAGAAGAAATATATGATATAACACCCACACAGCTACCCCCAGTTTGCCTCGGAACTGACTGAGGAACTTGCCGAGGATGACTGTAAATGGTATACTACTATACCTATTATGTATTTTAATAGTCGTTATAAAAAATACTCAAATAAAAAAATTATAAAAGAGATGCGGAAAGGATTTGAAGTTACTGGCTACCCATATCTTATCACGAAAAATCGTTAAAGCTAATTAAATCAACATTTCGATTCCGAATGTCTCCCACCATGTCAAAACCGTAAGTGCTTACCTTACCCAACGTATGGTTTATTTATGTCCGGTAGGTTTAATGTGCATAATATGAAAAGTTTGCCTTTATCAATCGAATTTTCAAACAGTAACAAGCTTTCTCATCAATTCCAAGTGGCGAATATTTAGTTGTTTTGTTTAACCTATTTAAGATAGATTTTAATTCCTTTTACAACCTGTTGACCCTTGCAAACATCCTTGGAGAGCTGGGATGTCTGATAAATAATTAATAATAACCCAATTCTCTAATGGCTTATATTCTTGTTTACGTACGAGTATATCAAAAACACGTAAACGTATTATGATTTTATTACAGATTGGCGAGTCACCAAATTCATTTTATTCAGTGTATTTATAGTTGTGTCACATGTTACTACGAGAATTTACGTCATTTGGTAATTAATGTACTTATAATGAATATATTTATAAATTTTATTAACTTAATTAAAATAATAATAGCCGGTCAGTGGCTGAGTTGGAAACGCGTTCGAGTTCCATCCTGCTGTCGTGAGTTCAATTCCTCTGCTGGCTAAGCCCTTCTTCACGAAAAAAACATCATTTTACGCTTACTGTGTTGGTAACAGGAGATTTTTAAATATTGCCTGGTTATCCATAATTCGGAAATGTTTGTCTTTATTTTTTTTTTTTTAAATTTAAAATTATTAGAAAATGCAATTTTAAACCATAGCCTTCAAGCCCAATGTTTCTAGAACTGAATCTGACTGAAACATTGTGAATCATGAAAACTAATTCAAACCTCTATTTTTCGACGTGTATATGACATCACAAAGAAACTGTATCATAACATTATGTGTTAATAATTGATCTTACCCGCGAGATTTTAAATTTTACCCATATTGGTTAATTTACCCTTTTATTAAATAATAATAATTTTTGAACACCGTGACACAAATAATAGTTATAATGAGATGTTAACTGTCCGTTAAGCAAGTAAGCCTCAAGATTTTCGTTTTAACCCCAATTTGGTTCTCTTCATTTAATGGTCAAAACCCAATAAAACACTGTGGCAAATACAATTGTTATAATCACTATACGCTGAGCAACTATGCATCGAGATTTTCATTTTTACCCCATTTTAGTTAATTTACCCCATCATTAAATGTTGAAACCACCATGATATAAATAATAGTAATTTATTGATTCATTTGTTTGTTTACGCCTTGGTGGCTTTTACTCGTAAGGTAAATTATTGTACAGGAGCATTATAACAAATATGTAGTATCATAAGTATATGGTACATAAAATAATAAACAGAGCATGAAAGATATAAGACGGCACAACATAAGTAAGTATCAAAATTCGATAAGTAAATTGTTTACAAAGGAGTTCAACCAGCAGATTCGTATTTGGGCTCAGGCTACATTAGATTCAATAATTATTGTCACAATATCACACAAAATATGATTCCCAACATACTCGAAGCATACCGGTATTGCAGTGGTGTAAAACATATTTTAACGATTAATATAAAAGTAGGTAATTTTCTTGTAATTAATTTTTTTTTCCATATTAAATAATATTATGAAAAAAATAAAAGGTACACAGCAATCACATATATAAATAAGTAAGTAGGTAAATCTGCCAACTACTCATACCAACGGTATAACCTTATTATTATAAAAATTGACATATTTTTTCAAAATTTAAAACATAACTTATTTTTTTGTAAAAAAGAGTCGACACTTCTAGAATTTGATTTAAAACTAACACATTTGAGGTTGTGTCTGGTTTAACCCTCTTAGCTATTGAGCAACTAAGCCTCGAAATTTTTATAACTATCCCATTATTGGTTAATTTACTCCAATCATCAAATGTTGAAACCACTGTAAATAAAATATTAACTATCCTTTGAGCGCATACGTCTCGAGATTTTCATTTTTCCCTCATTTTGGTCAATTTAACGGTGAACTCCCACTAGAACACTGCGTTATAAATAATAGTTATAATGATATGTTAACTGTCCGTTGAACAACTAAGCATCTAGATTTTCATAATTACCCCATTTTTGGTTAATTTACCCCATTCATCAAATGTGGAAACCACTCTAAATAAAATATTAACTATCCTTTGAACAACTAGGCCCCGAGATTTTCATTTTTCCCTCATTTTGGTTAATTTACCCTTTCGTTAAACGGTGAAACCCCAATAGAACACTGTGTCATAAATAATAGTTATAATGAGATGTTAACGATCCGTTGAGCAACTAAGCAAGTAAGTATGCAACTGACGTTCCGTTCTCGGAAGACGAGGAATGACATCATACGAATTGTAATTTGAAATGTCGTTAATGTTAAATTGGTTTGATCTCGTCGGGTCGCGAACGAGGGCTCGTTATATCAAACTTTATGCTTCTGGTACGGTCTGTTCTATACTCTCGTGATATTGCTGTGTCTGCCGGTAGTTTATTACTCATGGGCTAGGAGAGACTAACTAGATGCTACAAGCGTATCATTATCATTCTAATATCGCCATCAAAATGAAAATAAAACAATATTCTTTTATGTACGATCGTTCGTCTTTCAATTTGGGTATGTAAAAAAATGGGTACCGCCGCCAAAGGAACCATTTATTGAATAACCAACACCTCTGCCATAGTTCATCGCAAGTACTTCTCAACGTTTGGAGACACATAGCAGGGGTGTCCTGGTTCATAGGATGAAGTTTGTCTAGGTATTAGCGGCGGATGCGATTGCCAACCTACTGCGTGGCGGGCCGGATTCGGAGAGACTGGTTGAGGGACATTTGACCTCTCAAGCCGGACTCTTTCAATCCATCGCCTTGCACCACAGTGGGAGGAATGGATTGATATTTATTTATTTATTCTTAGTACATTTACATTAGAAAGGTATAATATATTGTCCTCCACACTAGGAGTTCACCTGTGTTGTAGAGGACATTTTTCAGTTGTAAATTCTGAATTATTAATTGTGAATAGTAAAACAAAAGAGTGTTAATTGCTAATATAAAAAGAGAAACAATAAAAATCAAAATATAAAATCGACTTCAATTCGACAAAAATTATACATTAAAAGTTAAAAAGATTGTAGCCAGTTTCTTATGTTTTTTGTATTCAATAATATTAGTTGTTTTATATTGTGTAGGAAGAGAATTGTATAGTTTTATAGCCTGGTATCTGTAGTGTTTTTGTCCAAAGGATGTGTTTGTTTTTGGTATTTGTAGTTGGTGAGCATGTCTTGTTCTAGTATTGCGAGGTAAATGTGGATAAGTTCTTGTAAAGGAAAGTAAGTATTTGTTTTGAATATAATCTTTGAATTTTCAGCACTGGGAATTTTTCGAATATGATTGAAGTGGGTGTTAGTATTGGTAACTTAAGTATTACTTTTATTGGGGTTTTCTAAGCTTTAAACACGGTATTAATGTATTTTTTACTGGCACAGCCCCAGGCAATAATGCCGTATTCCATTATGGATTGTGCAAGTGCGAGGTATATATTTTTTATATCACATATGTTTTAAATATTTCTCAAGATAATATATCTCAATATTGATCCCCAGATACCTACCCACCAGTGGCGGTCCATGAATTTTCAATGAGCTAGAGTGCTTAGTTGAAAAATACGACATTACTGATGTTGTTGTAGTTGAAAATGAATTTTATAATTTTTCAAAATTTCAAATTTTTGTACGAAGATCTTTCAGTATGTGAATGCGGCGCATCCCTTGACTGAAAGTACCCTGAAGATCTTCATACAAAAAGTTGAAATATTGAAAAAAATAAATTTCATTTTCAGCTACAACAACGTCAATAATGTCATATTTTTCAATCTTAGCGCTCTAGCTCACTGAAAACTCACGGACCGCCATTGCTACCCACCCCTCCCCAGAACTTCATCTTCTTTCTTTCCCCAAAAAACCCTCCACACTGCATCCACAAAGATATGTCATCTTTATTTCAATTAACGACATCAATATATAAAAATTACCTTCCGACAAAAATCTAAACTCACAATGTCAAAGAAGCATCTTAAACAAAAATATTTGCTGGCCGAAGAAAATAACTCCATGAAAATGCCCATTTACTCAGGTGCAGAAATATATCTACCAATTTAGTTTGAAGAAACCGGGGATAAAGCTGGGTACAAAAGCCGGTAAGTACTTTTATGAAGAGAATATAATAATTTCCAAGTAGCTTCTCGTTCAGTTGACAGTTGACAGTAATATAAAGTGGCATCCTACTGTTAACTATTAGCATTAGGGCCAACTATAGAACTGTAGAATGCAGGCATCATGTGCATCTACATTGCAGTATCTGGGTAGGTCCTCGCAGCGGGAATTTGCATTCAACTTTATTCAGTGTGCTCGCGATGCAAGTGGGAGCTCTGGAGTGGACAATTTCGCTGCGTCAGATGACAAAATATTTTATTTTTGTTTTTATTACTATTTTTGTGACGCACTACGCTATGAAGATTTATTACGAGCTCGAAATTAAATTTGCGGTAGTTGAATAAGCATGGTGTTTTCAGGCACTTATTATTTAGTTTAATTAAGGAAATAAGACAAAGCGCAAAAGGCCTTAATTAAAGTTATTACTAAGAAACCTTTTAGATTCTCGACAATACAGTTATTTAAAGACTTTGCCGTATTGGACATACACCAACTGTGCATCAAAATTATATCTATACATTACCAAAAAGACAAGCTAAACCATCATACTGCACAACACAATTACGACACAAGACATAGACATCAACACATGACTTCGAAGACAAATACTACATTTGGACAAAGACATTATCACAATTTGGCTCCAAAATGTTTTAATTTAATTGAAAAAGATATAAAAGATATTCTAGTGACAAAAAATCTAAAACGCAAAATTCATACGTGGCTAGTAAACAAGGGTATTGCATACTGCGTGCTGATAACTTGATCAAACAATACACTCAACGCCTGTATTTTTTCTCTTTTCTCCTTAACTATTTTCATCTATTTGTCTCATATCTTTTCTTTTTTCTTTTCATTTCTTTATATTTTTTTCTTTTATTCCATTTATCTATTTAAATTAAAATTATATTTTTTATCTTCCAAGATTAAGATATCAAAATTAAATTAAATTCTTGCCACCTCAGAACAGGCTCAGCCTAGTGAGGTGGTATATACCAAAAAATAAATAAATAATATATATGTATATGTAGGTATATTGTATATATTGTAATGTTATTCTTGGTTAATAAATAATAAAAATATATATATATATATATATATATATATATATAAATATTTCGTAATATAACAAAACATACATAAAACTTAATTAAATGAAGACAATATTAGCGAAACTCAATCGAAAATCTTGAGACAGAAAAATCAGAAAAAGATATTGGCACCTCTGGGACTCGAACCCAGGAGAAAAGTCAATATGTGTCGTTATTAAAAATTTATCGTTAAGCAAATGCGTTAAGAAAATGAAGATAATGTTGGTAGTTCTTAGTCGAAGTATGATACAGTTAAAAGTGACCGAATTGAATAAAGATACCTTAGCTCAGTTGGTATAGCTGTTGCCATGTAAGCAGAGGGTCCTGGGTTTGAGTCCCAGAGGTGCCAATATCTTTTTCTGATTTTTCTGATTCTAGATTTTCGATGGAGTTTCTCTAATATTGTCTTTATTTAATTAAATATTACAATTAGAGGTTTTACTTATAAAGTTAAAAATAAAAATATATATAAAACTTATTCCATTTAATTTATTTTTAACCTTAATCGATTTCAGCCTGTTAAAGCTATCTTCAGACAGGTACAAATAATTCTTAATCTACAGTTTATTATACATTAGATATGGGGTGAGGGAGGGGGGGGGGGGTAGTCTACAAGGATTTTATTCAATTTATTTGGTTTTTCCATACTTGTTGCCATGAAGTCTTTGACGATTGGATATTTAGTTATTTGGCTATTAGCATAACATTACATAATTATGTCCGGTTTATAGATTAATTTAATGTTGTCTGGGGAATACCTTAGGAACTTATAAATAATATGAATTATTAACAACCCATATTATTGTTGCCATGTCTAAGGGAAACTGTAGATTAAAAATTATTTGTCCCAGTCTGAAGATGGCTTTAACAGGCTTAAACACGTTGCAGTCAAAAATAAATTAAGTGGAAATAAGTTATATATGTTTTATTATATTACTAGCTGACCCGGTGAACTTCGTACCCTCAGAATCAAAAACTGTTGAGTTAACTAATTAGCTGAATTAAATTCAGTTTTTCTATTAAGTTGAAAATTACACAATGAAGCAATTATCGATGCGCAACTCTCCGTGTTTTATTTTTGTCAGTATCAGAGATACTGATATGTGTACGGGTTTATATTTGCAGAGATTTTCTTACTTTTCAACTTACTTACGGGAATTACGTTTCATTTTCTTTATACGTGTGAAGTAAATTTAATATAATTATTGTATTTTTTCCTTTGGAGGGGTGCAGACATACGTTCACCGTTTATCTCATTTTTAACTATTGACATTTAGTGCGTAAGAAAGGGGGACAGCTTTATATGTTTAAGAACAAAATCAAAACAATCAGCGCATTGACATTTGTCGTTATACTTATAACAATATTGCTGCAGCTCTTTCAAAAGATGAGAATTCGTTCAATACAAAATGTATGAGAAAAAGAATTTTCTGTATAATTTTTTTCCGTGAATTTTTCCGAGGTTTAATGGAATTCCACCACGAATCGTTAGTACCAAAAGTAGAAATAATAAGTATTTCGATTTTACTTACCATATAATTCAAAGCTATGTAATATTATAAAAATAATAATTTATTTTTTGTCGTTTCATAAAAAATAAAATGAATAAAAAATTATCGAAATTTTATAAATTTTTCTCAAATTGCTATCGGAAATTTTCATGGAGATTTCAGGTTAAATTCTTTATTTGAATTATAACGCGTAGAGTTTTCTCTGTCTAATACCGTTTAGATCATATTTCTTTCTCGCCATGGCAGTAATGGAGATAAAACGATTTATATGAGACCTGTGTGCGTTGGGACAAATTTGGTCTCCAGTGTCTATAAGGTTAAATTGCAAATGTTAAAAAAGGAACTAAATAATTTTTTAAACAAAATTACTACTATTTCAATGAAAAGTAAACCAAAAATTGACATCATTTATATCTAATCTCACGTAACACACAATTTTTTTCATTTGTTGAACATCTGAGCTGTGGAACGACTTACCAACTATCAGTTTCGTCCATCCCTTCCGCAAAAAAAAATCACCCCCGAAGACGTACAGATGGTGAGGTTTTCCTCAGAATGAAGTTAATATTTTTTTAAACATTCAGACAACGCCTCTCATAACTCAATAGTTTCAGTTACGTTTAGATTTACGTGGTTCACAAAATGTCTCAGAATAAAATTGTCTCAGAGCAGAAAATATCGGAGGTTATCAAAATTGGCAAAGAACATTAGCTTTATCGTAAAAGTGACTCGAAAGCAGAAATTATTGGGAGTTCGCCAGTTTCACAGCATCAAATAAAGCAGCTTTCAATCGATTAAAGATTAGAGTACGAGAAAAGCGTAATATGCTGTAATATGAGGTATTCTAAAACGATAACTTTAGTATCAAGCCGAATACTTTATTCGTGTAAACGTAATAATAATAATCAGATAGTTTTATAATGTTTTAGTTTAATTCAGTTTAGCAGAAATATTACCTCAACGACATTGGTATTTTTCCTTCCTACAACATGGTTCTCTTCAAGACCCATGTTCACTCCTTCATCTCCTTAGAAATTCCCTCCACACAGCATCTTCAAAGATGACATAAGCCTATGTACGGAGTTATTGTTAAAAATAAAGTAAAAAGCAAAATAAAAAGTAAAGCAAAAGGTAAAGTAAAAGGTAAAGTAAAAAGTAAAGTAAAAAGTAAAGTAAAAAGTAAAGTAAAAAGGAAAGTAAAAAGCAAAGTAAAAAGAACTTATTACTTATTAGTCTTATTACATTACTTTCTACCCTTTACTTTTTACTTTACTTTTTACATTTCATTCTAATTTACTTTTTACTTTACATTTTACTTTCCTTTTTACATTACTTTTTACTTTACTTTTCTTTTTACTTTTGTGACGTATGTGTATGAGGGTGACGGCATGAGAGCGAGATAGCGAGTATGGGAAGTATAAAAGGGATGTACCGCTATTGAGCGCTCTCTCCATATTAATCTGGCAACCAATAAACATTGTAACATTAACAGATGTTATTACTACCCGATCCCAAGACATCACAGTTGGCGCAGCTCGGTAGTTCGTAAATTTTTACGTAAATTGGAAGAATCTACGCGGTAGATTTCGGGATCTGACGGATTGTTGTCAGGATTGCAGGAAGCGATCGCAGGAAGCGATCGCATTAAGAAGAAATTGGAGCAGCCACACGCAATTATTCGCGTGTGTGGGACCGACAAATTACAAAATTATTGTCGTTCGGGTACACCGTGTAACGGGGTACAAAAGGACCGGATCAAGGATCGGGTCAAGGACTGGATCATCGTGTGGATTAGCCGGGAACCAGGACTTGGTTTCCGTCGCTGCAGTCTGGGAAGGAAGACCTCGGAGTAGGGATTGGATCCGCAGCTGTCGGAAGACGGAGCCAGACGGGGACGGTGATCTACGGCTCTGGGTGGCGTGCACGTGGAACGTGGAACGTGGACCTCGGAGTGTAGCCTTCTAGGAAGTGCTGAGATAAGTAGTCTTGATTATTTTGTTTCAGCTCTTCCCCCAATGGAGGGTGTTTGTAAAAATTTGGGGACGTTCTGTTACAGAACGGGAAACTGGTCATTGTTCAAGGAACGACTGGATCAGGCCCTCATTTTACATGATGACAAAGTGTTATCACAAGAACGCAAAAGAGCATTTTTGCTGAGTTGCCTCACCGAAGAAACTTTCTCTTTATTATGTGATCTATGTTTCCCTAAAAAGGTTTCTGTTTGTTCTTTTGATGATTTATGTAAATTATTTGATTCACATTGCAAACCTATTCAAAATATTTTCGAGTCGCGTGAGTTGTTTTATAAGTGTAAACAGCTAGCTAACGAATCTATTAAAGATTACGCTGCTAGGTTGCGAGGACTTAGTTTGACGTGCAATTTTGAATTAAGGTTGGAACCTTGTTTAAAAGACATATTCATTATTGGAATTTTCAATGAAAAGTTGAAACATAAGTTGTTCGTTGAGGGGGTAAATACTTCTTTTTCGGAATGCGTTCAGTTAGCAGCTTCATGGGAACATGTTGTTAATTTTAAGAAAGTTGATATGAATTTAAATGTTGTGCATAAGGATAGTAATGTTGTCCGTAAATCCAGGTCGGATAGTCCGATCAGATTTAAAAGTGCAGTGCGTAGTAAGACGCCAGTAAATATTGCATTAAAAAAATGTTTTTTGTGCGGAAAAACGAATCATTTGCAGAAAGATTGTTGGAAGAATATTTTTTGTAATCGGTGCAATAAATCGGGTCATCCTAGTAATGTGTGTAAAAACAGTAAAATTAATGTAGGTAATAAGAATAAACGATTAAATTCGGTTTTTATGTTGCATGACGGCACGGGGCCGGAACCGATATTCGTAGATCTCATTATTGGTAACACTGTTCTGCGAGCGATTGTTGACACCGGCGCTGAGATTAATGCAATTCCATATGAAGTGTATTTAAAAGATTTTGTTTCTTGTAAATTGGAAAGATGCGATATTCAATTGTCAGGATATGACGGGAAACGGTTAAATATTGTAGGTAAAGTTAATTTAAGTGTGTTATTTTTAAATAAAAGTGTAGATACGCAGTTTATAATAATTAAAAACGGTAATTCTACGATTGTTGGTAGAAATTTTTTACAAGTTTTCGGTATCGGATTAAGTGGAATAAATTCGGTAAATACCAGTGAGACTAGTTGTGATAATCAATTAAATTTTCGTGATAGTTTAAAGAAAAAATATGCTCATGTGTTTTCAGAAAAATCGGGTAGGCTTATAGGTTATGAAGCTAACATCGAAGTTATTTCGGAGTTCAGGCCAAAGTTTGTGAATCCAAGATCGTTACCTTTTAGTTTACGTGGAAAGGTAGAGGAGGAATTAAATAAGATGTTACGTGAAGATATAATTGAAAAGGTAGAAATAAGTGATATGGCTAGTCCGATTGTTGTTGTAAAAAAGAAAGACGGTTCAATTAGAATTTGTACTGATTTTAAAACCACATTAAACCCTATGTTAGCGAAGTTGAAATATCCATTGCCTCGTATAGAAGATTTAATTTCATCTTTAAATGGTGCGAAATTTTTTTGCTAAAATAGATTTGCGTAATGCTTTTGGTCAGATTTCGTTGAACGAGAAGTCGAGAAAATTATGTGTGATAAGTACGCATGTGGGTTTATTCAGGTATAAAGTGTTGCCTTTCGGTTTGACCACAAGCCCGGCTATATTTATGCAAGTTATTCAGGCGGTAGTAGGTAGACTTCGTAACGTTCGTATATTTCAGATAATATTTTAGTGCATTTTGATCCTAATTTACCAATTAAACTTATTTCAGACGCATCTGAAAAAGCGTTATCAGCGGTGATTTGCCATGTATATGATAATGGTTTAGAGAGACCTATCGCATTTGCTAGCCGATTATTGTCAGAAACAGAATTAAAGTACTCTATTTTAGATAAGGAAGCGTGTGCTATAATTTTTGGGTTGAAGAAATTCTTTCAGTATTTATACGGCAATAAATTTGTTTTGGCTTGCGACAATAAATCGTTAGTACACATTTTGAACACGGATAAGCAAGTACCTGTTTTGGCCGCTAACCGTCTTCAGAGGTACGCCCTAATACTCCAGACTTTTGACTATAGTATAGAGCATATTAAGTCAGGTGATAACAAGCGGATTTCTTATCACGAATGCCGATTAATAATAAGGATAATTTAGTTGTGTGTAGCGACGATATTGATGCTAGCGATTATTTTTTAAATTATATTGATTCTTTAAACGTGAATACGGTTGAGTCAGAGTGTGTGAACATAATCGAGTCAGAAACAACATTAAATGCGGAAACGATGAAACAGTTTTCGATTAATGATGTAAATATAGCGAGCATTATCGAGTTCACAGCAAATGGTTGGCCGGATAAAAAGTTCTTAAAGGATGATTTATTGAAATTCTGGTATTTTAGGGATAAATTATCGACTTATAATTCATGTTTATTTTATAATAATAAATTTGTAGTTCCAAGGGAATTAAGGGAAATTATATTGAATTTTTTACATCAATCACATTTAGGCATTGTAAAATCGAAAAGTCTTGCTCGAAATTATTTTTTTTGGCTCGGAATGAACAATGATATAGAAGCAACTGTGAAACAGTGTGCTCGATGCATGAAATGTTTACCTACTCCATGTAAAGTTGAGTTGGCACCTTGGCCAATCAATGGGTTAATCTGGAGTAGATTGCATATCGACTTCATGGGGCCGTTGGGAGGTCATAATTTTTTAATTATTGTTGATGCAACTACAAAATGGATAGACTGTCATGTTGTAAATAAGGTAGATTCGTTTTGTACAATAAAAGTTTTGAAAAGATTATTTTCTATGTTCGGAATCCCGGAACAAATTGTAAGTGACAATGGTACAGCTTTCACATCGTCAGTTTTTAAGGAATTTTGTCATAATTATAATATAGAATCATTGACTTCAGCTGTACAGCATCCTGCTTCTAACGGTTTAGCTGAAAATGGGGTTAAAACAGTGAAGAATTTTTTAAAAAAAATTATGGTAAATAATAAATTTCCTACTGATTTTGAAGATAAACTTTTGACGTTTTTAGTTGATATTAGAAATACGCCTTCAATGTCTACGGGCATTGAGCCTAGTACATTAATGTTGGGTAGGAAGATTAGATCAATTTTTAATACGATTATTCCAATAGTGGATAATGTTGAGAGTCAAGGTTTTAAAGGAATTGACAACACGGTTAAAAACAAAATGTTATCGAGCCAGCATAAACAGAAAAAGTATTATAGAGGAAGAAAATTTAAAAAGTACTTTGAGGTTGGTTCTAAAGTTTTAACCAGGGATTTAAGAAGTAATGATAATAAATGGATTTTAGGAAAAATTTTTAAAAGATTGGGGAATAGGATTTATTTAGTTAAAATTATGTCTACGGGACAAATTTGGAAACGCCACCATGATCAGATTTCAGAGAGGAAGGTTAGGTGGGGGGAGTGTGACAGGTCTGATGATTTGCTGGACCTGGGTCCATTCTCGGATGTGGACATGACCAAATTTCCTAATTCCTCTAATGTTTGCAGGTCACCTACACCATGGGAGGGGAGGTTACGCCCTCGAGGTCAACGCCCACGCTACACGTGAAGAACAAGAATAATTACATATACTATGGAATGGAAATATTTAGATATTTTGTTTTGTATAAATTTGTGAATAAAGAAATGTATGTAATTAGGTTTTAAGTGTGGGGGTGTGACGTATGTGTATGAGGGTGACGGCATGAGAGCGAGATAGCGAGTATGGGAAGTATAAAAGGGATGTACCGCTATTGAGCGCTCTCTCCATATTAATCTGGCAACCAATAAACATTGTAACATTAACAGATGTTATTACTACCCGATCCCAAGACATCACAACTTTACTTTTCACTTTTCTTTTTACTTTTCTTTTTACTTTATTTTTTACTTTACTTTTTACTTTACTTTTTACTTTTCTTTTTACTTTAACTTTTACTTTACCTTTTACTTTACCTTTTGCTTTACTTTTTATTTAGCTTTTTACTTTATTTTTTGCTATATAATATTGCTATCTACCACACTAACAACTAAAATGGGACAAAAACAAATCAGTATTTGATTATGTTTTTGAAGAAATCCATTTTACTTTTGCAAAAACGTTACATTCATTTCCTACTTTCTTTAGAAAAAATATGTAATATGAAAATAAAGATAAAACTTAAAATTGAGAGAAGCTAATTTTAAAACGACCGGAAAGACGTTTCACCCCTAACTTCTGGGAAACGAGTCAATGTATAATATACCTGTATGGATTCACCCTCTTCTTTCAATTATTCATCAAGACCCTCGATCAAATTAATGTAAGTACCTACGTTTTGCCTATTAATATAATTGATAACCACGAAGGTTCGTGGTGGTCATTTATGAAAAAGAAGACAAAAATAACGACAATGCATCACTCATTGCACAGTTATTCTTCGATATTTTATGATTAATTTGAGAGCCAAAATAGCTTTTTCATTAAATTATAACTATAGATGACTTCACGATATACTTCCAGATTTCTGACATCTTTATCATCAAATTGACCGGTCAGTTGCTGAGTTGGGATCGGGTTTTGGTCCCACCCAGGCGTCGCGTGTTTGATTCCTCGCTCATCCATTACGACAGAAGCAACATTTTCCGCTTACTGTGGCGGTAATAGGAGATTTGCAAATATTGTCTGGTTGTCGTAACTTAAGAATGTTAGACTTTCTTTAAAAAAAAAAGATAAATATTAAGAATTTATATAGTTATTAACAAGATTCTTTCTTTCACGCTCTTTATCATATAATTTCATATTTTATTTTCGATTTTATCCTCTTAAGAGGGCATTACCAGAGAAAGCCGGAAATACGTCATTTTCAAAAAAGTTTTTAGACGTATTGACTCTTTTCCACAAAAAATTATAAATGGATTTCGAAAGATTGTTCTTTTATCTAGCATAGTTATGTAATAAATTTTTAGAATTTTTTTTATTTTTTAGTATAATAAGGTTATTCCATAGGTCGTAGGCAGATTTGTTAAATTTTCAAAAAAGTTTTTGTATTATACCACACCCATTTCAAATAATGTAATCATTCAGTAAAATAAATCAATACATTATCTAGCAAAGTTATTTATTAGAATTTTAATTTTAGTTTCAATAAAATCATTAAAAAATATGTACGTACATGTGTTTCTTGACGAAAATTGGTCTATTTGTGTATTTATTTGCGCACTTACAAACTAATATATTTCGGATTTTTTTAACATTCTTATTAAATTTAGACATTACTGAAAAACGATAAATACTTATAATCAAAAAATAACTACAAAAAGTACACTATTTTAATAGTTTTATCATCACGCCTTTCAGCATTTTTGGATGAAGGTATAAATTAAAGCTAATTTGGATTGAAATAAATTCGATATTGTGTTATAATTTAAAAAAGCTGGTACGGAGAATAATCAATCTTTCTCATTGTAACCGCCCTGCACGATCGGAAGAACAATTTTCGACGAAATGTGGATTTTCGTCCGCTGGCTGGTTAAACGCTCTTAAGCAGATATTTGTGATTCGGAGTCAAGGAAATAAGCTTTAACTTAGAAAATATGGAGATACTAGCTGACCCGGCGAACTTCGTACCGCCTTAGGATTAATAAATGTTGTGTTAACTTACTAGCTGAATTAAATTCATTGCATTGTAAATTACTTAATGAAGCAATGACAATTCAAAATTACTTAAGCCTCGGCAACCCGAGTTTCTACCGATTTCTTACATATCTCCCTTAAACATTTGCAGCCTTACTAAAAAACCCAGTGAAAATTTTATTCAATTGACAAACGGCCGCGGATGTGAAAACATTACTAATTAAAAAAATTGTTCATGGAAAAAAATACACTTGGTTTACACAGTCTGAGAGGGTAGTTTATCTCTGTTTTAGTAATGATGTTTTAACGAAATTTGGATTTTTTCCTAAGTATTTTGAATGTTGTTTATATTTCTTATTTTTGAAGGTGTCGTAAAAACAAAACCATTTATGAAAACTAGATAAAATTACCTTTTAGATTTGTGTAATTGAAATACGCTTTAGTTTTAAAAAACTGCCATATATTAAGATTCAAGCGCGAAAAAAAATGAAATTTTTATTTTACCAAAACATATTTGATGAAAGTGTACAGAAATTTATAAAAAAACAAAATTTAAAAAATACGGACCTTTTATATAATGAATTTGGAACGAAACTGTCACCTCACTTTTTCCTCGTGCATGCAATAAAAAAGTAATAAAAAATTTAAAGTTTTTTTATTGCCAAAAAACTAACCTAAAAAATGATACTGACTTTTATAACACATTTCTTGTATCTCTAAAGACGTTAATTTCTTTGATTAGTTTAGGAACACATGTATTAGATATTAATATTTAAAAAAACACCACTTTTAAGAAATTCTCATAAAATAAAAACGTTTAAATGTAAATTTGAATTATCATGTTTTATATAAAATCCTTTTTGACATTTCAATTTTCAAAGTATGATTATTTTTATTATAACCTGACTAAAACTTATTAAAAACCACAAAAACTCGGTAAATATATCAATTATACGAATATAATGGTGAATTTGTCATATTATTAGAAATTACGATCACATTTGAGTAAGTAATAATAATACACACACATCCGAGGAGTGATTTTATTTTCGCACTTTCAGCCCGAACGACGAATGCGCAGGCGCCCGCGCGCCACCTGGCGGTTATGAAGGAAAACACACAATTTAGTACTTACACTATGAAAAATTACATTGTTGCCAGACCTACAAAATACATTTTAAGAACAAACGTTATTAGTAATGTTATCGTGTTTTAGTGTATTTTTGTTTTATTCATATTGCTGCAGCAACGTGGGTTATCGGGCGTGCTGTATTTTTTTTTAGTAAGGCTGTTGAAGTTTAAAAAAAATGTATATGTTATTTTTTAAGATAATGTCTAGATGCTGCCCACGCCAAAACGCAAATCACATTACTTTTGACTTTACTTTTTACTTTCCTTTTTTACTTTACTTTTTACTTTAATTTTTACTTTACTTTTACTTTACTTTTTACTTTACTTTTTTCTTTACTTTTTACTTTTCTTTTTACTTTTCTTTTTACTTTACCTTTTACTTTACCTTTCCCTTTTTTTACCTTTTACTTTAATTCCCTCGATAGAAAAAAATCGCAAAGTATGCTCCAAAAATTATTAAAAACAAGTCTGTTTCTATTATCTTATAAATTATATTTGTGAAAAAATTCACAATGTTTCTTTAAATGATACTTAAGATGCTCCCAACAAGATTTTTGCTCTATTTTAAACGAGTCGTGTTTTATTAAACATTTTCGCATCGATTTTGTCGCTGTAAATGTTAGCGCGCTCCTCTAACATTCGTTATTTCGTATCTCTCCATCTTCTTTTCGAGCCCGGTTACGGAGCCTTAATGAGGCAATTATCAATTAATATAGGTATTGATAATTATCGATATCGCGCAACTGAATCAGCTGTCAAATGATAATGTACACAACGCCATCTTCTGGCATTACCGGAACCAGCATAAAACCCCATGTTCATTTCGTAGAATAATTTAACAAATACTTTGTTTCAAATCATTACATTATTAGATATTATCGAAAGGTTAGGGTTAAAAAGTTAGTTAATTAGTTAGTTAGTTAAAGGTTAGTTAATTTTATTAAAATAAAATAAGGAATAAAGGTCTTCTAAAAGACAATAAGAAAAAAAGGTGTTTAAGTGGGAAAATTTTCAAATAGATAAATAGGTACGGAACTAAGGAGTGGCTAGTGTGTAGGACAAAAGGGTTATTTAATAATAAGTGGTTCAGCTATTTTCAATTTCAATTGCAAATTGTTCACTTTGATAATTGCACAAATGAATTAAAAATGTACTATTCACCAATGTCCAAAAATGTCCTGTTTTCATTTGGTCAGTGTTGATTCGAGCACATAAATCATTCTGTTGCAACAGTCAGTTTCAAAATAGCTCAGAACTGGGTTAACGGGATTTCAAAAGTGGATCAATTACATCCACCCCCATCCCCACCCCCCTAACAGACCAACAGTCATATGGTTTTCAGTTCTCATGTTAAACCGGCTTTCCCCTATCATTTCCTTGCCCATTCGGATAATTTCTCATATAATCTAGAACGCCATTTTAATTTGTTTACTCTCCTACAAAAGCTTTTAGATATAGTACGTAAAATCATAAGTATACAGTAGGGTGGTCACAAGGTATAGGGTGAAAAAATATTTTCGTCCTAATGCCGGCGGGACCCCCCTAATATTTGCTATTTGTCTAGAAAATAAGATTTGGAAAGTTTTGGCTCAATTGGATAATGTTAACCCGTGCCTCTCAAGGTTAAATTTGAAAAAAACGATTTTTTTGCAAAAAAAATCGCCGTTTTTTCCTCATAAAATGATAATTAAATGTAAGTAATAATAAGAATAACTTCTTTCTTTTATAATGCTTTCTTTTTTATATTTTAAATAATAAAATTTTGAAAATTATTTCTACTTGTTTTTTATACCTTTTTGCGTTTCTTTTCTCCTAAATCTAACATTTTCAATTTGGATTGTGCTGACTTTGAAAACAGTTTTAACTACACCCTTTTTTATGTACCAAATGAGAAAATAAATAAAGCGAAATCTGAACAGCATATGTAATTACATCTTGCAATATTGTTAGGTACTTTATAAAAAAAAAACATTTTTTTAGAAATTTAAAACTTCAACCTTGATGAGGCACGGGTTAACCTTATACAATTGAGCTGAAACTTCACCAATCTCATTTCTTAGCCAATTGTCAACTTTTAGGGGGGTCCCCCCCAAAAATTTCCAACATTGATTTCTTGTGACCACCCTAGTATACAGTGTACACGTAGGAGAATAACTAACTAACTAACCATTACGCCGTTTCCCCGCAGGGGTAGGCAGAGAGGACGGACCGCCAAACAACTCGGTCTTGGCACACACTCTTTGCCTCACTCACATTCACACATCGTCTCATACATTCTATTCTATTATTCTGACTTTTGACATGGCCCGACTCAAGTATTTGATTCACTTGATCGTGCCATGTCTTCCTCGGGCGTCCCCGACTTCTTCCACCATTCACATTCGCGTCGTATATTCTTCTTACACTTCTTTCTTCGTTCATTCGTTCTACATGCCCAAACCATCTGAGGGTCCCTTTCTTAATCTTACTCATTATGCTTACATCAGCCTTACATTCTTTGCGGATATCCACATTTCTCACACGATCATACATTGTTTTACCACACATACGTCTCAGGGATCTCATTTCAACAGCATTCAGCTTACTTTCATCCTTCCTCTGCCAGTTCCATGCCTCACTGCCATACATCAGGGTAGGTACCAGGACTCCATTGTGGACTGCTAGGAGAATATCCTTTTTGAATTAGAAATAATAATAACATGGGCTAGTGAAATTATAAGAGGAGGTACAAGGTGTACCAATATACAATTTGTAATAATAATAATATTTTTTTAATAATTTATTACACAATTACAATTTTTTATTTATTGCATGTAAGAAATAACGCCATATAAATATTTTAAAAATAATGTTTACAAATATTTATGCATAAAAGAAAAAGCAAATTTAATAAAAATCTCAGGCAGTAGTGAAGATTTCGTCAGTGTGGAAAGACTCCTTCAAGAATCAAAAGAATTTCTTTTTTGAATCTCTCCTCGCCGACGCCAAATATTTCAATCTCGGAGGAGTTTTGGTTCAGGAGCAATATACTCCTCCCTACCGGTAGAACCATTGTAATATTAAATATATTATTTATTATTTAATAGACGAAAGGTCTGGGTTCGAGTCCCTGCTACGACCATTATCTTTTTCTTTGTTTATGTGTTTTGTTCTCTTTCATATTTTCGTTTAGATTATTAGTGTTATCTTCTTCTCCAATAAAGACTGATTTATTTGCCTCCAGTTGTGCACATAATGCTAGCCATCAGCTAGATATAGTCTTTCTAAATCACTGTTATTTTCTTAATTAAATTTTAAAACAAACTAAACAAGATAGAGGGTATCAACTACCCTCTATTTAAATTATAAGAAGTTGATTAATCTGAAGGTGAAAAGAGAAAAATTAGATTGATTAATTGGTGAGCATCGTTGTATCTCAGATAAAATTCTAAGAAACAAACATTTTAATTATTTGCCCGAGGTATTACTCCGGCAGAGATTAAATCAAGAGATTCGAAAGAAAATTAATAATTATTAATGAAAAAGTGATGTAGATTAGTAGATACCTATACAAAGTAATTGGGTTTTCAGTGAAAATTATTTTTATCTACTTTGAAAATTAAAATGAAGCATTTCCATAAATAAGTAAAGTTATTCCCGGAAAAGGTGAAAAGCCATAAGAAAAATATGAATTTTTTGTAGCGAAATCGATAAGAGTTCTACAATTTTTTTACCAGCTGTTGGCGACCTTTTATATAAATGCAACAAGGTTAGTTAAAACTCTAAACGAAGTTAGTTAAAACTCCAAACGAAGTCAGTCAAAACTCTATACGAAGTTAGTTAAAACTCAGTAAGTCGATACATCCAAAAAGGGATCAAGTACCTCCTATATATAATATGTGTAGCTATATAGATAATTTTATACTTTAAGAACTGAAATATTTATAAACATTTTTATTTTTACGTCTTTCTAAAAAAAAAACTTTTCTTTTTTCTCATTGGCATTATTTTTCTGAAGTTGAATAAAAATTTGAATTGTATATTTACATTTCCTTGGATTTTGAACGTCTATTTTCTATTGTACAATGTTTGCCCCAGCTCTGGTTGTGATACCTTTATTCTCAAATTTCTCAAATAACTGGGGTATGTTATGTGGCTGAAAGGGTGTAAGGAAGGAAAGGAGATGGGGAAGAGGAAGGTTGGAATTTCCTGGCTATTCAAATCTGGTCACCAAAAACGGTTAAAGCCGTTTCGACCAACGTTCTAATCTCAATTGTAGTCTTTTGAAAAAGTACTAATAAATTTATAAAAAATTATTTAATTAAATGAAGACAATATTGGCGAAACTCAATCGAAAATCTGGAGACAGAAAAATATATTGTCACCTCTGGGACTCGAGCCCAGGAGCTTTGGCTTTCCGGGCAACTGCCCTGACCACTGAGCTAAGGTGTCTTTATCCGATTCGGAAATTTTTAACTGAATTATAATTCTTCGTCTCAGCAACATTATCTTCATTTTCTTAACGTTTATTTTATTAGCTGCTAGGTCCTGGGTTCGAGTCCCAGAGGTGCCAATATCTTTTTCAGATTTTTCTGTCTCCAGATTTTCGATTGAGTTTCGCTAATATTGTCTTCATTTAATTAAATAAATTTCAATTTGAAATTTTACTCATAAAGTTTAAAAAAAAAAATTGTTGCGATCGCCGGGATTCGAATGTACAACCCTCGAAATCGTAGTCGAGGACCATACCCCTCAACTGTGGAGACCGATGGGAGACCACATTTTTTTAAGAGAATTTGGACACATCTATCGCAATTTATTTATAAAATTGACATATTAATCACTTGAATTAAAAGCGGCGCGATTCAAAGGAGATTCACCTTTTGTTAGTCCAAATCACAACATCCTCTGAGTAGAACAGTAAATCCTCAGATCTCACAGATATACACGAGTAAATTAATACAAATGGCGAAATCGAGGAGTGATCGACTACAGATGGGTGATATAAACGATTAATACATAGGATTAAACTAACGAAGCCAAACGTATTTGATTTCAAGCACTCGCTGTTAGCGAAGGGGACCCAAACATTTCTGCACAACAAAAAAAATCTTACGTGACGTAAGCTTGACAATAATAATAATAATATTTGGATGATTTATAAAGCATCGTTTTTGTGAAAATCACCTCAAGGGCGCAGTGCAAACTTATACTACTTTTCTAAAATCGCGATAGAGAGTTAAAAACAACTTACGGCTAAAAATTGCATACACCGGTTCATGGATGACAGATGCGGAAATATAACGATAACGATGTTGTTTTGTTCATTGGTCAGAAGTCCACTGGAGTATGCGTCCCCGGTATGGAATCCTCAATATAAGGTGTACATAGATATAGTAGAAAGTATACAGAATAAATTCTCTAAATATTTATTCAAGAAATACAACAACACTACAAATAACATGTTAAGTTTACAAAAAAGACGCACATTATCAGATCTGCTGTTTCTGTATAACCTGCTAAATAATAAAATAGATAGTCCTGAATTGCTATCCACTATTGGTTTAAATGTCCCAATGAGGCGTACCAGGCACACTTCTCGTTTTCATATAGAATCCAATAACACTAATGCAGCGAGTAACTCACCAATTACTCGCGAAATCATAACTTATACCCATTATGAAAAATGACTACACTTAGACATTTTTCATGATTCCTTGCAAACATACAAAACTAATTTATTAAATTTCTTGGCGTGATATAATTGTTTTAAAATTACTTACACTTAACTTTTCATTAAACTTTAATCAGTCAATTACAATTAGTGAGCATATAATTCTTGATTTTAAAATGTCTCCTTATCCTCCCCCCCCCCCTTTTTCTTCCTTTTTATTATTATTACTCATTCATTCAATAATTAAGTTACTAGACCGGTTCATATCTCAGACGTAATTACCAAATGACGTTCTATGGACTTACGTAATAGGTACTTAACCTTGTAATAATTTTATTTAACATACCTTATAATCTGTATTATAATGTACTGTGTATGTCTTAATAAACAAATAAATAAATATATACAATGTTTTGACCAATGAAGGCGATGCTGCCTAAAAATGAATTAATACAGAACCAAACTTACCTGGGAGGTCGCTTGAAATTAATACTGTTTATTGTCTATTTAAAGAAATTTAGAAAGACTACGCACGCAGAGGACATAATTGTGAACACATGTTATTTAATCCTGAAAATATTTTGATATTAATCAATAATATATTCTATAATGAGTGTATTTTGGAAAGTAAAAGCAACATTTTATGGTGGGCGGTACAATGATTTGATCTTCCTAAATTTGATTCGTTAAGAGATAGATTGGTGTGTAAGGATTCGAGTAATTTTAATTCAATAAGAAAAGTGTGATTAAGACATATTGTAAGGAATACAAGTATGATACTCTCAGATAGGTATATTAAAAATTAAGGGTTTGAGAGCCCAAAAGGTAGGTTTTTAGTTTGGACCCAAATTCTGTTGGGTTTATTACGCATCTTAATTCTGGAGAGGGTCAATTCCAAGGCTTAAGCCCAGATACTCCGAAAGCACGATCTCCAAACTTAGTATTTAGCTTTCGTTTAAGTTCTATTGGTCTGCTTATAGCCAATGAAATTGCTGATCTAAGGGTTAATTGCCTCGGACCAGTATTTTCCAAGACGCATAACTCAGACATGTAAGGTGGGGCAATTTCATTGATTAATTTAAACACCATCCAGCACAATTTGTACTGGATTCTTTCAGGGCACTTGAGCCAGGGAAGGTTACGAGGTATTCTGAAATGTGCGAATATTTAGAGACCCCGGTTACGAGTCTTGCCGCTGCATTAAACACGGATTGAAGTTTTCAGTTTGATATTTTGGAAGACTGACGTAGAAAAAGTGGTCCTTTACATTGTGGATTTGCTACGATATTAGGATATTAGGATCATATTCGAGAGACTTTAATTAACACAGAGTATTATTTCGGAAGACAGGTGATAGTGGAGAGAGACCGGAATACCAAGTCAACCTTTATAATAGTACTAGGTCAATCGTGATCGACCTGATCATTTTGACCCAATCCCGAACCACCAATAATCGATCTGGTGACAATATTTTTTTTTGATCGATTAGCTGTCAGCTCCCTCAGGACTCCTGATGGGCGTGACGAGCGATCATAGATTTTGTAAACCGAGGGGTGCGACGACGTCTCGAATTTCGTTCTTACGACAGAGAAATAGAGATGATAGATAGCTACCCGAACGTGTGAGAACGAAATGTGAGACGCCCGTTCCTCACGATTTATACATCTATGTTCTACACTCTACGCGGTGACCGGCCGTCAGGCGTCGATATATTTATGGCATTCTATTCTACCCATGTTTAAAAGTACCCGATCACTTCGCCAGTGGGTTATGATCGACCCGTTTTATAAAATGATCGATGACCCAGAAATACTTTATATGCCTACAGTTATATCGATTATATTATTTATGCCGTCTCTCTCATACAAGACTTCAACAGTCGCATGCATTACGAATAATAACATTGCGAGAAAGAAAAATTATTATTTTATTTACTGATGCGCTATGATCATTTCGGTTTTATATTATTATAAAATAATCACTTTGCAACGCAAATAAAAGATCGAGACATTTTGAGAAAGGTTGACGATTTCTGACTAGTGAATACTCGGTTCGTTCAACTGGATGGTTGAATTTGAATTGAGAATTGCACGGTTTAGGTACTCCATTTGAAAATATAAGTGTTGGATATGAATCTAAGTCTAAGGGATGAAAATCCTTTGGTGAAGAGTATAGTCAAATTTACTGTCGCCAGTTGGGTTCAATAACCATAAAAAAAAAACAAGTAAAAAAAACATCTAAAATAAAAAATTAGCTGTGTGCAATTCACACGAAGCAGAAGTGAAACTAGAAAGTCGCTTTCTTTTCTTCTGCCTGTGTATTTTAAAGTGGTTTGAAGTTTGGATATTGATTTTACAAATACAATTTTTTTTTTTTGGATTTGGTAGGTTTCGAACCTCCGTTCGCTGTATGTTTGTGTCGGGCGCTTCATACCGCGACGCTATTGGAGGCCCGCGCGTAGTCGTGAATTTACCGCATTTTATTTATATTATAACCGAGTTATTTACCGCATTGTATTAGAACTCGATTGAATTAAATACTTGAGTCGTGCCGTGTCAATAGTCAGAAAAACATGTATGAGACGATATATGAATGTGAATGATGCAAGGAGTGTGTGCCAAGACCGAGATGTTTGGCGGTCGGTCACGGTGGTTGATCACGGCGGATGTTAGTTACTTATTTAGTTTATTTGTAACCAGATTTACCTCCCCATTTCACATCCTTAATAAAAGTCACATAAATAAAAAATAAAAATATATATAAAGGCATTAGAAATAAATATATTGCTGTAACACACAGTCATCTTATTTAGACCAAGTTCTATGTGACATTTTTTCAAAAATGAATTTTGAATACCAAACCATTTCTTTTGCTCATTTCCAACCTAACATTTTTCTGAATAATCTGTGTTATATTTCCGTAGATACTTGTATGACGAAGTTCTAACATCAAGTTATATATTTAATATAAAGCTTCCTTTTATTTTACAACTAACTTCACTCTGAACCTTTAGTAATTGCTATCTGACAGCAGTTCATCGTTTTTAGGTGGCGCAGTTTAGTTTGTCACTTTAGTTGGATAGGGTTCTAACTTCGCCTTAATATGTTTTGAGGCATCAAAGTTTGTAAATAATTTCTCATAATCTATTTACCGATTACTGATCTTGTGTAAGTACAAGGGTTAGTCAAAATGTAATGCCTCCTATTTTTTCTACTTAAATAAAGTTAGTTAAATAAAAAAATTGCAATTGGGGCTATTCCTCAAACCTTCTTCTACAATCTACTGCAGTAGTAACTTTTGCGTCAACAGTTGGCAACACTGCAGTCACTTGCAAAATGGCCGACATCGATATTCGTATTAGACAGCGTTCTGTGATTGATTCTTCACTGGAGGAAGGTGAAACGCCCATTTGCATTCATAAAAGACTGAAAAATGTGCTTGACGATGGGTTCGTTGCTGTAACGAAGCTGAAGGACAAACACCGCTGGCTGACGAAAAGCGGAACGGCGCAGGCCGTTGATTGCAGTAACTGCACGCAACATTGAGCGAGTTGATAACATCATTTGTGGTGAACCCAGATAACTACAGATGTCTCATTCTCTCCCTCAGTTAAGGCAGTGATTATTCGACAACTGATTATCCAACAAAAGTTTGTGCTAGGTGGGTACCGAGAAAGTCAACCGGCCAGAATAAAGAAACAAGAAAAACAATAGCAGCGATTAATTTCTGAAAAAAAATTGTGACCGGAGACGAAATACGTTTTTTAAAACTGAAAATTTTAAATGAAAGAGGCAGTCGATGGAATGGCATCACACAAACTCACCAAGGACGAAAAAAATTAAAACTGTGTGATCGGCGGGGAAAGTTATGGCGATGGTGTTCTGGGTATGACCGAGCTTTTTACAACACTGTGATACATTCCCTTGTTAAAAGATGGCCCAAAACTGTGGAATGCATGAAGATTATATTGAAAAGTAATAAATTAATCGTCAATAGTGTTGTTTTCAACCGATGTAATTGCATTTTATTTGCAATTAAAAGAGAAAAAAATAGGAAGCGTTACTTTTTAACTGACCGTAGTATTTTAGTTTTAAAGGAAAAGATTTAATTAGAACGTGATCCTATCTGGGAATGGCTCTAGGGAAATATACTTAGAACCTTATGAAATGAATTATCACGCCCTAGCTGGTTGTATGTAGGGTTGCCATCCGTCCGGGTTTCCCCGGATTTGTCCTAGTTTAGAGGGCGTCCGGGGAGCGTCCGGGCGGGGTTTCATTTGATGTCCGGCTTTAAAAAAAATAATTTAAAGTCAAACGTACACGTTTGCCCTGAGGAAGGAACGGTCATTCTGAAACTGGTCGGCTTTAAACAAATATAAAAGTGATTCAAACAAAGTAACATTGTTTTATTTATCTTTAATTAAAATTAAATTAAATTTCCAAGAACACAGCTGTATTGATTTTTACAAATTCCTTATTAAAAGGGAAGATATTCTAAAAGCTATCGGAAAGAGTGATAAATACAAAAAAAACTGAAAAGTAAAAAAGGCGAGAGGCTGGGGAAAAAGCTTCAATAGCTAGATAATCAAATAATGTACCTACTTATGAGTGCAATAATTTCTTTTCATTTTTGTAGAGTTGTGATTGTTTTTATTACGTAAAAGAAATTTACAATATATCTGTTGATTAAAACTTTAAAGTGATATAAATGAGAATAGTTTTTGGTTATTTTATGCTTAAAAAAATTAATAATGTAACTTACATTACGGTAAGTCTAAACTTTAAAAAGTTTCAGTTTTGTTGCTTAAGATTTAAGAAGACTAAATTTAGTTCATATTATGTTAAGATATATTTTGTTGTTTAAATGGCTGCTGATAAAAATTTAAAGATATAATTATTATTGTGTTAAAAGAGTTACCTCAAAAATTGTAAGACTGAACACTAAAATGGCCTCAGTACTTTTAAGTTTTTTGTTTAAAAATTTAATTGAATTTTGTCAGGCTTTGTTTTCGTAACAGAGCACATTAATAATTTGTGTTTTTATTTTAAGAATAAACAAAAATTAACTGATTATTAAAACAATTTGTAAGAAACTGTAATAAGATTCTGTTTTATTAAGTACATTTAAAATGATAATAAACGATGATTTTAAAATAAGTAAAAAGGTGATTTATGACATTTTCAACTGTTTTTTATTACACTGACTATGTTTAAAAAAAAACCCTGTTGACATGTCCGGGTTCTGGGCCCTAAAATCCGGGGTTTTCACGCGTCTTGTCCTGGTTGCCAAATTTAAGAGATGGCAACCCTAGTTGTATGTGGTTCTTTTTTTATGTGAATGTCTCACAAGAGTCCCAGCTGCTTCCATCTGGGGCCAGTAAGTCTGTGACATCCCCAATTGGGTTATGTTGTGAGGCTAAAGGTAATGGGGAGGGGAAGAAGATGGGGTAGAGAAAGGTAGGGAAGTACCTGGCTATTCAGATCTGGCCCCCAAACATGGATAAAGTCATTCAAGCAATGTTTCAATTCTGAATGGTGGTCTTACAACAGGACGATACTGAGAGCATCATTCCTCTCTGGAACGTGCCGCAAATAAACTATATTATTTTTAAATGAATTAATTGTGAAATAACACAAATTAATCACATAAAACTTATTTGCGCATGACTGGATTCGACCCCGCGACCATTGGATTGTAATTCAAGAGTCTTACTCCTCGACCACGGAGGCCGTCGTATGTATCTGTGCGTTTAGAATTTTTAATTTTTAAATGGTAAGTATACGTCACATTTAAATATTTCCCATTAATTCCCATCAAAAAGTTGCGTGTTCAATCACGTCGGGGTCACTATTATGTGGGGGATAAGTGTATGATTGTATATAAATCAAATAAGTATTAACACTTTGCTTACAAGTTTATTTAAACAATTACATCCGTATCATAATTTACATTTGCACAATAATCGTGGTGGAATAGTAGGGACCGAACGCGTAGCGATTTTCGAGCTATCGCATGTCGGGTCGTCGGCAATCAGGAACAGAATGATTTTTCTTTTTTTCGTTCTCCGCCGGCTGTCGGTAAACTAAATGATGAAAATATTGTGAGATCGCTATTGGCGTACAAGGAGCCAATAGAAAAGACTTCGGAAGACAAAATTGATGATAATAAAATTGCTCCAGAATAATAATATGTTGAATTAAAATACTTTACACAAGATTCAACCTCTACATCAGATATCGGTAAATAGATTATGAGAAATCGCCTTGCAAGCTTTGGCACCTCATACAATATAAGGCAAGGGTAAGGCTCTTGACTCGCACACCGAAGGTCGCGGGATCGAATCCCGGGGTGGCAAATAAATTTTATTTGAATAATTAGTGTAATTTCACAATTCATTAATTAAAAATAATATACACGGTGTCCGGAAACTCGTAGTACAAACGGGAAACTGGTAAATCTACATCACATTCGGAGTCGATTTGTGATATAACTTTTTTGAATTGAGCTATCGTTTTCGAGTGAATCGGGTCCGATGTTGGATTTTTTTTGATTAAATTTGAAAAAAAATTTTCACTAGAGGTTTGATTTCAGCTGTTTAATGTCTAATAAAATGCATCGAAGGGTAAACCGAGCTCAAAATTTTTTTTAACCCTTTAGTTGCCGAAAAAACGGAAAAAAGAAAAAAAAATTAAAATCGAAATGCTCAGATCGAAAAAAAAAGTTTTTTGGGTTCTCTACGTGATGTAGATTCACCAGTTTCCCGCTTGTACTACGAGTTTCTGGACACGTTGTATAGTATATTTGCGGCACGTTCCAGAGTGGAAGACACTCTAAGTATTGCCCTGGTGTAAGACCACCATTCAGAATTGAAACGTTGCTTGAAATGGCGTTAGCCGTGTTTTGTGACCAGATCTGAACAGCCAGTACCTAAAGTGAGTACTTCCCCACCTTCCTCTTCCCTATCTCCTTCCCCTACCCACTACCTTCAGCCTCAAAACATACCCCAATCGGGGATGCCATAGTCTCACTGGCTCCAGACGGGAGCAACTAGGACTCTTGTGAGATATTCCCATATAAATAAATAAAAAAAACAATTACGAGATGCCAAGTCGTTTGGTTAATATTTTTCAACCATGAATATACATGTACTTTCGCTTCCCACTACCTTCAGCCTCACAACATACCCCAATTGGTGATGCCATAGTTTCTCTGGCTTCAGACGGGAGCAGTTGGGACTCTTGTGCGGTATTCATATAAAAAAGGAAAAATGAAGTTAGAAGTTAGAACCCTGTCCAACCAAAGTGACGATACTAAAGGTTCACGTAATAAATTCACTCGGGCGAGGCATATTGCGAGACTATTCCTCTACCAGCACTTTACACTTAATCGTTTCGAATTGATCCGATGGCATTTATCGATGCAATTATTACAGTTATTAGAATGTCAGATAGTCTTTATGATGATGATCTTTAGCTACCAGCAAGCGGCAGACAATAGGAACACAGAGAATGGGCTACGTTTGGTTACGGGTCTAAGTTACCTACTCACGATTAGAGATGATAAGGAAAGCATTTAAACAGGCTATGTTCCTTCACAATTAAACCAGAAACAACAAAGACCCCTGAAAAATACATAATAGTCTGAATTCTTACCAAATCCCTTCCAATTTTGAAAATGACGCAATTAAACAATTTTCTGGATAATTATTTGGCTCTCTCAGCAACACATTTAGGTATCATAGAAATCGTTTTGTCTCCCTTACTATTATAGTGAGAAATATGATATAAACGGTGCTAGAAAGAGAAAACACCACGCTTCATATTCAAATCTAAAAGTTAACCACAAAATAAGTAAAATGTACACCTTTATGAAACCAAAGTTTCAGATCGCAATTTGAAAATAATTTATGAAAGTTTGGGATTTTTTTAATACTTAATTATTTTTAAATGGAACGACGAAAAGGTGAGGCGACAATAACTTTGTTGTACTAATAACTTATAATGCATTTGTTTAGTAACACATGTATGTGTTTTTTTTTGTTATAAGCAATATTAATTTTTAAAAACCTAAGGTCAGCGATTTAAAAACATAATTATGTTAAAATCAGGAAAAATTTATATTAACAAAAAATCATTTGAAATTTTAGGTACATATTCCCACTATTTTTCGACATAGTCCCCGTTATGATCGATGCACTTGGTGAGCCTTGGCACAAGGTCCTTGACTCCCTTATCGCAGAACTCCGCCGCCAAATATGCTATCACCTTTCCCTCCGCGTTCTTGTCGGTCTCCAAATGTTGATTCAGGTTAATGCTTCACATGGTAGTTCAGCCGAGTAATTTCTCAAAGTCTTACCCCGTCCCCAGCTGTCCAACGCCTACCTTTGTGTATTTGTAGAAAAAAGCGTATTAAGGCTCTGCAACCGGGCCCGAAAAGAAGAAGATGGAGAGATACGAAATTACGAATGTTAGAGGAGAGCGCTGACATTTACAGTGACAAAATCGATGCGAAAATTGCGAAAATGTTTAATAAAACACGACTCGTTTAAAATACAGCAAAAATCTCACGGGCATTATCTTAAACAGCATTTAAAGAAACAGTGTGAGTTTTTTCATACATATAACTTGTAAAATAACTGAAACAAACGTGTTAATAATATTTTTTGGAGCATACTTTGCGATTTTTTTCTATTGAGGGAATTTTATATAATTTGCGTTTCGGCGCGGGCAAAGTCTAGATATTATCTTCAAGAATAACATATATTTTTTTAAGAGCATTAAAACTTACCGTGTTTAAGGGAAATATGTAATAAAACGGTACAATCCGGGTTGCGGGCCCTTTAAAAGGTCACCGGAGACAAAAATTTCATGAATTATTTTTACTTCAAATAATGACAGGAATCACTGGTTAAAGTAAGTCAAGTACGTCCCTTAACACCCTGTAATTACTTTGAGCCAAAAGCTTTCCAAATCGAATCCCATCACAATGCAAATAAATTCTGCTTTTGTGTTTACAAATAATTTAAGGCATTATCGATTTAAGTAAATAGTATTGATGGTTAAGTAGTTACAACAAACATTTACATAATGTATACGAAGCTTTCGTATTGGTTAATGATAAAAAAATGTTAATAATCTTCCATCGATTGTTCAGTCGATCTTGAGTGAATTAAAAAGAACTCGAATGTGCAGATGCTTCAAACTTTGTACCTTGGAAATTTTATTTAAATTATCGGAATCGTCCTTTTATAAACCTGGCTTCATTCAAATAATACAGACAACGACTTCCATAAAATTTTCAGATAAGTGATTCCTCATCGTTAAAAGTATTATGATTTTATTATTCGACTTCTGAAGAGCCCCATCCACCCTAAATAATACTTCCCCCCCCCCCTCCTACACCCTAAACCATCCCTCTCGCACCCACAACCTACCCCTCGCAACCCCTCGTTTCTACCCTCCGAATTATATCCGTCAATTCTGGAGTTCATTCTTGGAGAAAGAATCACTTTGCGAGAATTATTATTATTTGAGAAACGGCACTATAGGGTGGTCAAGATTAAGCTAATTTTTCTGAAAACTTCATGATTTATATTATTTCAGTATTTGGTATTATTATATCCTTACATATGAAATTGGCGTTTTGCCGTACTGGCAACTTTGGTCTCAAATATCTTCTCTTAGGTTAGGAATTCCAAATTCAAATTTATACAACTATTTACTCATGTATTTGGGTTTCGAAAATTATAATTCATTTGTTTTTTCCTTAATTGTTTTTTTTCTTTGCGTCACTTAGTTTACAAAATGGAAAACTTGAAATATCGCGTTATTTACGTGTACGAGTTCCACCGTGGCACCAGTGCTGCAGAAACGGCTCGAAGGATTAATGATGTGTATGGCGACGGTGCCGCAAAAGAAAACACAGTGGGTTTTTGGTTCCAAAGTTTTCGTTCTGGAAATTTCGACCTGCAGAACAAGCCCCGTGGATGGCCGGAGACCAAAGTTGATAATGAATAATTGAAGGCTATTGTGGAAGCGGATCCATCGCAAACCACGTCCGAGTTAGCTGCAGGCTGCGGTGTTAGTGATAAACTGTTTTAATCCACTTGAAGCAAATTGGGAAGGTGAAAAAGCTTGAAAGGTGGGTTCCTCACGAATTGAGTGAAGCAAATCGACAAACGCGCGTTAGAACGCTAGACCACACACTGCACAAAAGACGGCTATCAAATTAGAGGAGCTTCAATTGCAATGTCTAAGACATCCACCGTACTCTCCGGACCTTGCCCCAATAGATTACCATTTTTTTCGAAATTTCGATAACTTCTTGCAAGGGAAAAAATTCAACTCCGATGGGGCAGTCCAAACCACCTTCAAAGATTTTATTTATTCCCGTCCGAATGTTTTTTTTAGTAAAGGGATCGATGAACTACCTATGAGATGGCAAAAGTGCATAGATAGCAATGGTACATACTTTGATAAAATAAATATATTATATTTAAAAAAAATCGACTTTATGTTCCTCCCATACAAAACGCCAATTTCATATGTAAGGACCTAATATTTAAATTAAAACACTATTAGTTCTGTGGGGGTATTTCTCAATAACTTTATGTTCTTGATAAAAATGTCGTCAAAAACCTAATTGAGTCTGGATGGTAGGCTGGCCAGAACTAGTCTCGACGGCCCCGCCTGCCCGGGTACCACTATCGGCCATCGAATTTTTTTTTACATTAGGAGGCTTGAAGTTCCGGGAAGGAAAAAGGTATGAAGTGTGGGTAGGAGTCTGGGGATCAGAATGTCCAGGAGTGACGGAAGATTTAATCCATCCTTTCCACTGCGGTGTAAGGCAATGGTCCGAGAGAGTCCTGCTAGAGAGGTCAAAAAATCTCCCTCAACTAGTCTCTCTCGATCCGGTCTGTCACGCTGTTGGTAGGCAGACACTTCCGCCGCCAAGATCCGGACAAACCTGACCCCATGAATCCGGGCACTTCTGCACAGGAGCACTTTCCCTACTGGCGTCTGTCGGCATCACTTAGAAGCTCTTCTAATACATTACACTTGTCATACCTTCCCTTACTTATTCATATTGCCAGAATGAATACATTTTTATGAATAAGAGACCCCTCTGCAGGGGGCCAACTTTGATCAACTATTTTCGTAAGTGTGTGTCACATAAACTATCAAAACAGTGAAGTCTGAATTCATGGCATTTGCTGCTATGTGTGAAATTAACGGCTCTTTCAATTTAGACGTTTCGTGTCGGACTTGGTCGGACTGCTGCCACACGTTTACTGTGCCGCTGGTTATAACCCGCTGCCGTGCTGCTGCCGTGCGGCTGCAGTACGGTAGCAGTCCGATACCAAACGCCTAAATTGAAAGGGTTTCTGACTGCCGTGCGTTTGTATGCTAGTGATGTTTAGACGTGGGTCGTTTGATGTTTTAAATTCATTTTGAACATATAAGATGTTTAAATAATTATTATTATTCTGAATTTGCCAACCATATTTTGGAAACAAGTCATTCTTTTGATATTAATAAAGGTCTTAAAATTTTACATACTTACACTACGGGCATACAATTAGATAATTTAGAAATTTTAGAAATTAGAAAAAGCGTTAATAGTAAATTAAATATTATAAATAACCAAACTTTTTTTTAAAAATAGGCATCTCTTAAATTTATTTTCTTATCAATAATTATTTATTTTGTTAATTAATCGCGTCTGCTTTTTAATATTTTTGTCTATGTTCTAATTTATTCTTATTTGTCTTTACTTGTTTGTCATTTATTTTTTAAATTAACATCTTTCCTGATAAAGGTAACATTGTTATCGAAACATGTAGATTGATAATTAAATATAGTGGTGTAAACAAAGTAATATATTGTTCATTATATGATAATATTTGATTTAAATAAATAGTTACCTGCTGAGTTTTTTTCACCAGTAGTTTTATTTTTAAAATCCTCTATAAATTTTTCACAGATACCTTCCCAAGCATTTTTTGTTTCCGTGCGATTACTGTGTTTGTCGCTTTTGGAGT
Source organism: Limnephilus marmoratus (assembly GCA_917880885.1). Classification (NCBI taxonomy): domain Eukaryota; kingdom Metazoa; phylum Arthropoda; class Insecta; order Trichoptera; family Limnephilidae; genus Limnephilus; species Limnephilus marmoratus. The sequence continues at coordinate 10,190,760 of OU862922.1, forward strand.
TCCATATAGCAGGGCGTATTTCAATTTCATTTTTAAATTCTTTCACGTTTATATCATCCATTTTAAGCAAACAGTAAACTTGAAAATTCGATGAAGTTAGCTCTCAGCTCTCAGCTCTCACGTCTTGTCACCGCAATATTCAAAAGCGAAATGAACACTTGGAGCTTGAGATTTTGCCGTCCTGTTGTCGAGCGTTCTCGGTACCGACGCCGCACTGTTGCCGCACGGTGCATTTTGTATGAAAACAAATGACCGTCCATGCGTCGTACGACAAACGCACTGCTTCGGCACTGCAGCCGTCCGACATGAAACGTCTAAATTGAAGGCGCACTTAGACTTGCAGTTTGCAACATCATTTTCTTCAAAGGCTTTGTGCCATTGAAATGTTAAAAAATAAGACAAAGTAAAATGCTTTTTCCATTTAAATCTCGAAGGTGAAGTGGGTGGTAGACCAATCAAGCAAAAACGAGTCAAACTATTTAAAAATGATTCATGTAAAATTCATTACTTAATTTGGAAGGTTATATTTTTACAATCGGCAAGACAAAGGTATTGACAACTTTTCGTTTTTTTAGAATTTTCAAAATGGGAGGTTAGTCATTGTCATTAATTTTAGTAGAAGGGTTTAAAGCGGTGTGGCGTTTTAAATAAATAATTTTTAAAAATAACAACACGATTCTCGAAAGCACTTTACCAGTAGGCTGTATTTATATTTATTTTCAATCACTCCCACGATAATTAATACTTGTTAAACTAATAACAATAAATTAAAAACATATATTTTCGCACCCTGTAGCGGAGATTCGGTTTCTCCGGAATATTATTGTTTTATAGATGTAAGGACGTCTGTTAGCTGAGATAAAAATGGACCACCCTCCTCCCTCACTGATACGTTCCAAATCCCCTTCAATATTTATTTGCAAAGATTTCTCTTATTTTTCCCTCCTCCATGCCTTGTTGCCGATTTTATATGGCATTATAAAAAAAGTTTTGAATCAAATTGAGTTTCTTGAATCAATTAGTATTGTTCTTAGACGATGTTCGGTTGGGAATTTTGAATAGAACTATAAATAATTTGTTAATTTATTCTTCAGTTCAACTTTTATCAAATAGAAAAAATATGCTTTGTTAAGTTTGAGTTTATAGCAATCTGTATTTAGAGACTAGGAAACTACACAAGTTGGGTGAGGTGAAACATAAAAAACCGCTTACCTTTCTTACTGGATTTGCTGAGGTCTTGTGGTAGATTGGTGGGGGAGGCACAGGATTCTGAAGACGTCCTCCCACGCGCAACGCATAGATCCAGGGGCTGCTCGGCCACCAACCCACCCCCGTGCATCCCTCCCACCGGGGAGCAGCTCACAAACCCACCCACTGAAGGCACAGCCTGATGGTGAGCCTCCTTACCACCTCCCACTGCACTCTGACCTTCCAAGCGCTGCATCAACATTGAATTATTAAAAGAACTTTGCACAGCTTTAGATTTAGAATCTAATTTTTGTTTAGAGCTGTCTTTTCTACGCACGTTCATTAGCTGACTTAAGACGTTTGCTTTCGCAGAAGTCGTGACTTTAATCGATGCGTTATTATTCTTGAGAGTGGTCGCCTCGGGGCTGGAGCGGCTCTCCCCGATAGATGCGCGACGTGACGAGTATACGGGACTCGGAGTGCTAATTGCCCTGATCGGAGAAGGAATATGGATCCGCGTGTTCTGCAGGCCCCACCCCAGGATGTCGACTATAGAATGGGGTGTCGGCACTTTCGGAGGCTTCGCATAAACGTGGGGATGCCAGGAAAATTCATCCGCGTCATTGTTGCGGGTACTAACGCGATCTTCCCTCTTGTCTTGATCGTTAAAATACGAAGGGGCATCTTCCATTGTCAAAGTAGCGATCTCTTCGCCCCTATATATTTCTTCCGCCTGTTGAGAATTACTTATTTTCATCGAATTGATAAAGTTATCTTGGAAAGTGGGAGAACTCATTTCCTGGTACTCGGATGGGGAGTCCTTCTTGGAGAACTTGCACGTGTACACGTATTCATCCCGTTGGCTGGCCCTTCTTCTTTTATTCGTATCGCTGACTCGGCACTCGGAATAATCGGCATCATCGTCTGATATGTCTATCTTCAGTCTGTTCTCAGAGTCGCTTTCATTGCCGCTATTGGGAGAGTTTCTATAGTAGTAATCATCTTCGTGGTGTAACTTTTGTACAGGTGACGAGCATTCATAGATGGCTTCCGGAATGGAGATTTCATAGATGTTGGTTTCTTGCGCCGTCACGGAACCTTTCACTTCCTGGATGTGATCCACTTTAAAATTTCGCTTTGAATCGTTAGACAAGTCTCCGGAAAAAGTGTTGGAGAAGTCTGAATTGATTTTGAAGTTGTCCTTCATGTTGGGGTTATCACTGTCACTTTCTCTAGCATACGGGTAGGATAAGATACTGTCACTGGGGTTCCCAGTTCTGAGGAAGTCTCCGGGTGCTATCACAGTATTGTTATTTTCGGGTGCCTTCAGTTTGTCCACTGCGGTAGGCATGTCTGTTAAACACTCTGCAGTTGCTATCTTTGTTTCTGTTTCTTGCATTTTGGCACATCGTTCGTTTCCTAAGTCATCTGTCTGAGTCAGTTCTTGTAGTTGACCGTCCTTGGTAAAGCGTGCATTCTGAAACAGGAAAAAAAATCTGTTAAAATTTTTCAGCGGTTACTCTACTTACATTAAAAAGACACAATATCAAAATATGTTTTATGTTAGCTAGTAAAATTCCTTTCAAAGGGTTATGAACGTAAAAAAAACAATCAGTAGAATAATTCCTCTATGCAATAGGCAAGTAATAAAACAACATGCCTGGGAAGTTACCGCCTACGCTGCGGAATGTACTGATGAGAATGCATTGCAAATGATCATTATTTTTTAAACATTGTTGAATGGTTGAACTGTTAATCGCCAGTAGTTAATTGGTTTTTAACGACGAACAGCTGTGGTTTTAGGTAATTAAACTGAAAAGGTTGGCTCCATTTACAGTAGCGCTCTATTAGTAAATCGAATTATCCATTATATCATCTCTGAAAAGGCGGAAAGGAAAAAGAGCATTTACAAAAACATTCACTGAATAAGATATTGAAAATGTCACAGGTAACTTTACAACTTACTTTAGAGAGTTAAGCGTAAATTAGCGTAATAGAATGATATACATGGTTTTATAATGGATAAATAAAAATAAATTGTAAGAATTTTTTGAGTTAATTTAATATACCTACCTACCTATGGTTTCAATGTGGAATTCATAAGTTTTTTCTTAAACATTTTATTTTATTTTTTTTTATTTAGAAAAAGATACATAAATTATAATAAATTTTATATAATAATTAATTACATAATACATGCATTTGATGTACCCCCATAAATAAGCAGGGCTTGTGTGTATGGGGGGTGGAATAAAAAGAAGATGGAAGATAAAGCTTTTTAAAATTTGTTCAATTAAAAAAATTATAAATTTTCGACTACATGAGTAAATCAAGTTAACACTACTTATCATTAGATGCCTACATATTATATGTGCCTAGGTTTCTACTTGCGGTAAAATATGGTTCCACGACAACTCAACAAAATGGCGTTTCAACATCCCTTTGAAAAGTTTTTAAAAATTGTGATTTTTTTTTTTTTAAATAGCTCATAACCTAACCTAACGTAAGCTATTTAACCGATTTTTTTCATCACTTTTAATGACTTTTCAAAGGAGATGTTGAAGTTGCATAACACTGAGTTGTCCGGTCAACATAAAATATATAGCAGATAAACAAATCGGTGCTTTGCAAAAATTAAATAAAATACGATAAAGTTTGAAAAACGCTGTTATAAATTATTGAATTGTAGTAATCCGTCTTAACAATTCACGGTTTGCGAAATTATTAAATTATTTACAACAATAATATCTGCGGCCTTGGGGTAAAGTCATTCATCAATTAATGTAAAAGTATTGTATTGTTGTTAAATAAATCATATAAAATGAAACCATTAGTAATAAGATTCATAATATTTGTTCGACTTGCCTGCACTGCAAAGTGCAAGCAATAAATGTTCATCTAGGAGTACGTCAATAGTTAATATATATACCGATGAGTTCCCAGTTAGGTTTGCAAAACGAGTCATTAACAGCCCATTGCACCGGCTCAAAGATATCTCCGTCGCAAACAGTAAACTGCGAACGAGGAATGCCACCGTTTATAATAATATTATATCTACATACGAGTTGGTAATGCATAATAGATTCGTACTCTATCAAACTGGCGACTACCTATATTTATGACATAATAAAATGAGACAATATATATTATCTTTCAAGTCGAATATGTGTTCATCTTAGATCATAAGAGGGAATAACCAGACAAAACCGGAAATATGTCATTTTTAAATCAAATTTTAGACGTATTGACTCTTTTCCACAAAAATTATAAATTGATTTTGAAAGACTTTACTTTTATCTAGTAAACGCATGTTTTAAATTTGGGGAAAATATGTTTATTTTTAGTACAATAAAGTTTTACCGTGGGTCGTTGGCAGATTTGTTAAATTTTCAAACAGAATTTTGTATGATAAGTTTTAAGATTTTCACGGCCAAAAGCATTTTCGTTATTTGAACTACACATCTACCGGATCTGCCCTGATGATGGACACTGCAACGATGTCCGAAACGTTGGCTAAAGAAGGAGGTAGCGCAACACGGCGTAACACCCCAAAAACAAATAACAAAAAAATATATATATATATATATTTGTATTATTCAACACACATTTATTTCAAATCATATAATCATACAATAAAACAAATTAAATTATCTGGGAAAGCTTTGTTTCCGAATTTTAATTTTAGTTTAAATGAAATAATAAAAAAAGATCCGCGCCCTTCTTTTGTGACGAAAATACTTTAGTTTTGTCTACTTATTTACAGCCTTACAAACTGATATATTAAAAAAAAATTACATTCTTATTTTGTTTAGACATTTTTGAAAAATTATAAATACTTATGATAAAAAAATAATTACATGAAGTACATAATTTTAATAGTTTTACCATCACGAGTTTGAGCATTTTTTGATGTAAGTAGGTATTTTTATTTTTTTATTTTAGTTTATTAAGGAAACAAACAGTTATACATATTTTCATAATAGAGTAACATATTACATGGTTGCAATAACCAGCGAAGTTTCCGCTAAAATTTATAATATATATATATATATATATATATATATATATATATATAAACATAGATTAAAACATAAAGTGGTAGAAAAAAAGAAAAAATATATATATGTACAACAGAAATGAAAAAAAAATACACAAATTAAAGCATGTGGGATATGTAAATCATCCAAATATTATTATTATTATTATAAAAAGAAGGAAAACATGCAGCAGGGGTGGAGAGTTCATAATTAACAATTTGTTTTGATTTTTTCTATTATGAATTTAATAAATTGGCCTGAGGACAAATGGAAAATATCAGCGTCGTAAAAGATATCATTGTATTTTGTGCACGTCCTTCGGAGAAATGAATGTTGTGTGTAATTTGTTTTTGAGTGTGGGATGTGGAATAGTTGGTTTGACCTTGTGTTTCTTATTGGACAGTGGAAATTAATGTGTTCCAGAAGATAGGTATTTATCAAAGCAAATTTTGAATGAAATAAAATCGATATGGAGTTATTATTTATTATGTTAAAATGCTGTTATGGAGAATAATTAATCTTTCTCTTCTGAACCGCCCTGTACGGCCGCTGGTTAATTGCCCTTAAGTACATTCAGGTCAAATTAAGAAATATCTTATCGAAGGTTGGCCAGTATCAGCAAAAAAAGAGTAGTAATTGTAAAAGAATTTTCTGGGAAAAGAGGTTAGAATGATCATTGATAAATGGGTGTACTTTGTATCAACGTGGAGTTGTGGTTCCGGAGTCTTTAAGAGAGATGTTTTGAGAGGATTTTTCACAGATCTCATTTAGGGGTTTTTAAGACTAACGGTATTGCAAAAAACTGCGTTTGGTGGCCAAGAATTAATCAGGATTTGGTGAAAATTACTAAAAATAAAAAATAAATAAGTTCGTTATCAGTGTGGCCATATGAACCTGAAGTATATTTCAGAGCGTTTCAGGGTGGTATTGGTTCAGGGTGTTCACACATATTTTTTGTTTTTTTTTTAAGAAAAACAAACATTTCCGGGTTACGAATAACCTCTCAATATTTGAAAATCTCCTACTACCATCACAGTAAGCCGAAAATGTTGCCTGAGTTGGGATGGCGGACTTAGCCAGCCGAGGAATCGAACACGGAACGCCTAGGTGGGACCCAAACACGATGGTCACTCAACCACTGACCGGTCAATTTAGTCAATAGTTTCACAAGATCTTAGGAAGGCGAAACCATTGATTGGATAACCAACACCTCTATACCATGAATTACCCCAATTAGTTTAGCAGGGGTGCCCGGGTTTATGTTGTGAGGTTTTTCTGGATCTTGGCGGCGGATGCGTCTGCCCATCGGCATCGGGAGAGACTGGTTGAGGGAGACCTTTCGATCTCTACTGCAGGACTCTTTCGGAACATCGCCTTATTGCAGTGGGAGGGATAGATTCATATATCCGTCACTTCTGGACGTACTGACCCCTAGATTACACTCATCATACCTTTTTCTTATTCCCAGAACTTTTCTCCTTCCTTTCCTAATAAGACCCTCAAAATAGCATTCCCAAAGATAACATGGGCCCTAGGGAAATTTTTTTCTCAGGCCTACCTGTGTGGAGCTAAAGTGAGCTGTATGGAGCTAAAGTGAAACTAGCAATACGTATATATATTTTTTTTTTAATTTATTTATTGCAACATTTATTATAATTACAATTTTACAACAAATATATAAATTTTTTTTACAGGTATTTTTTTTTTACTACCCTTCCATTTAAAGCATTTGCTTGTGTATGGAAGGGGAGTGTACATAAATGCTATTAGTTATTAGTTATAAGTTAGTACTTAAATAATTAATTGTACATAAATATATGTGAGCTGCAGTATTTGTTTGATAATGGTGTGAATTTTTTAAAAAAAAGAAAGAATGTAATGGAAAACTAAGGATATTTGTAAGATTAATTGACAGTAATTTTTTTCTTAAGAATATTTTTAAAATGTCTCTTGACAGAGAGCAGTATTCGGGTTTTATCATTAATGCTTCTGATTTCTTCTGGTAGACGATTGAAAAAAGTTCTTCCCTGGTAAGTATAATGATGCTGTGCAAAAGACGTATTTAGTTTTGGGCATAGAAAAACATGTTTAAGTCGAGTTCTGTTTTCATTTAAAAATGGATATTTATCTTTTTCCTTTATAATTTGAATCAATGAATTTTTAATATATAAATCTTTAAATGTGGGTACTTGAAATTCTTCAAACAGGCGTTCTGTTGGGTAGTCTAAGGATTTTTTTAATATAATTTTAATAATTGTCCTTTGTACAATTTCTATTGGAAGAAGGTTACATTTATACGCGGATCCCCAACTAATAATAGCGTATTGTAGAGTGGATTGAACTAAGGCATAGTAGATTAAATATAGATTTTTTATCGACAGAAAATTTCTAATTCTTAAAAATATATATATTAATTTTCTGATTTTGTTTACTACTTGACATATTTGTTCCTTCCATTTCAGATTTTTGTCGATAATTACTCCGAGATATTTAATTTTATTTGTTGTTTTTAATATTGTACAGTTTGATTTGCAATAATTTTGGCTATGAATTTTAGTATTATCGTGTATGACAATGTTAAAATTTTTGGGAGCATCGTTTGGATGGATTGCAAATGGAATTACAAATGTCTTTTCACTATTTAGTGATAGTAAATTAGTGTCGAAAAAATTCTTAAGCGTGTTGATGTCTTCTGTGGCCTTTAATTCTACATTTTCCCAAGTCTTTTCACTTATTATTAATACTGTATCGTCGGCGTATGATGTAATTTGACCATTTAAATGTTGAAAAAAAATATCATTTACATATATGGTAAAAAAAATTGGTCCAAGCACTGTACCTTGCGGGATTCCAAAGCTTGAAATCTCTTGATCACTATTAACATGATTGATTTTTACCACTTGAGGGCGGTTTTTTAAGTAGTTTGTGATCCATTTAATCGCGTTGCCTTTAATGCCAATATCATTTAATTTTTTTAATAGCATCTCATGGGATATGCTATCGAATGCCTTTCTGAGGTCAATAAATATACCCGCACATTTTTTACCTTTATCTAATGATTCGTAAATGTATGAAGTTACGTTAGCAATGGCATCTAACTGAATCTAAATCAATGATATGAAACTTAACTTTAACTCCTCAGCCTAGTTTGTTCGTTTTCGGACCAATTCATATAGGTCTCGCAGAAAATGTTTGTATATATCTTTCTACAATAATGAGAACTACATATATAAATGGTGTTAGATTAAAAAAAACTCAATGATTTATATTCAAATCTAAAAGTTAACCGCAGTGGAATATACTCTCAGTATCGCCCTGGTGTAAGACCACCTTTCAGAATTGAAACGTTACTTGAAATAGCATTAGCCGTGTTTGGTGACCAGTACTGAATAGCCAGGTACTTCCCCACCTTCCTCTTCCCTATTAAGAGATAGGGAAGATCCTCATCCCTTCCCCTCCCCACTACCTTCAGCCTCACAACATACCCCAATTGGGGATACCATAGTCTCACTGGCTCCAGACGGGAGCAGCTGAGACTTTTGTGAGGTATCAGTATAAAAAAAAAATAAATAAAAACCACAAAATAAGTAAAATTTAAACCCAAAGTTTCAGATAGGGATTTGAAAAAAAATTATGAAAAAGAAATTTTTAATTATTTTCGGGCATTTTTATTAATTATTCTTACTAGGAACGAAAGAAGTTATTTGGGACGAAAAAAATGAGGTGACAATAATGTTTATAATAATTTCGTTTAATAAAATGTTTATCTATTTTTATTTTTTCGTTCTCAGTAATTTTAGTTCGACATAACATAAGGTGAGCCATTTTTAAAGGTTTATTATTTTGTTGTTATTTTGATTTATACATTTTGAAAGCGTATTGTATCACCTTTCAAAAAGTTCATGGTTTTCGGACACATTCAGAAATATTGCATTTATTTAATTTTCATTGCAGAGATGAAATATTTTGACCCTCCAACAAAATATGGTCAAGGTCTGAGGTGTTAAGAATTATTTTAACCTAGTAAATGAAAGGTGGTTTGTAACCCACCAACAGAGAATAAAAATATACTATTAATCGAGTTTCAGGAAAGACATTATCTGTTTCCTAGTTAGGTACAGATAAGAAACAAGCCGGCCCTGTGCAAGTGCAATTGGTGCTCTGGGCGCAAATTTGCCAAGGCGCAAAGGAGTCAAGGAGTCAAGGCGCTGGTAATACCTAACATATAACACAGCGCCTTGAGATTTTGCTTGCGCCAGGCGCCTTTGGCTCAGTGCCGACCTTGCTAGTTGTTACAGGGAAGAAATATGAATAAAACCAAGTTACAGAGAAGACTCGTCTATCACGGCGGCCCCCGTGGTCGAAGGGTAAGGCTCTTGACTAGCAATACGGAGGCCGTGGGTTCAAAACCCAGCGTGCGCAAGTTAATTTTATTGAAGTAAAACTTCATTACGCACGCGTGACTTGGAGAGTAAGCTAGTGAATGCGTGACGAGAGCGTTACGAAAAGTGTGATCGGACGAGGCAAACGGTCGGGCCTTTACGCACGCATGACTTGGGAAGTAAGCTGGTGAATGCGTGACGAGAGACCTGAGGAAATACAAGAAGGCGCTGCAAAAAAGCGAAATACCCTTGCACGATGATGTCGTTTCTCACCCGACATGCCGCTTAAAGTCTCGAAAACCCTTCTGGACGGAAGGAGAAAGACTCCTTTGAACACCTCTCACCCCAGAAGATAGGTGGAAGCTTGAGTGGCAATCAGCCAACGTCAAAAACGCCCATCTCGTGCAAGACCCCGCTGAGAGACAGCCTGGGTTCTCATTGCCTCGCAAACTCTGGACTGCCATCAATAGAATAAGGTGCTCCCATAGCCGTTGTGCTCACATGATGCATAGATGGGGCCTTAAAGAGTCGGCGACGTGTGAATGCGGTGCGGTGCAGACCACCGAACATGTGGTCAACGAATGCCCGCTCCATTCATTCCCCGGCGGTATTTATGAGGTCCACAGGGCAACGCCTGAGGCCCTAGACTGGCTCGCAGACCTAGATGTCCCCCTCTGACCCCCCACCATACGGAAGAAGAAGAAGAAATGCGTGACGAGAGCGTTATGAAAAGTGTGATCGGGCGAGGCGAACGGAGGTTGGGAGGGAGATATTATATAAGTTAGTGAAGTTTTACTTCAGTCGTGTGGTCTAAAGCACACAAGCATTTCCGTTTCGCACGAATTTCAAGTCACTAACGGCGCTAAAGAAGTTTCACTTCAAAAAATAAACACCGACATTTGCCTATCACATACAGTACTAACGGCCGTTGTTCCCAATCCTACTGATCAACTGTTGACAAATACGCTCTTCATCACGCAATTCTCCCACCAACAGCGGATCGAGCGTCACTAAACGAATCACTTAGCTGATCGAAGCCTCAGATTGATCGTTCAAAAAGTTGAGAACAACGACCGTAACTGGTTTTGAATGGTAATGGTAATGACACTTTATAAAATCATTGTAAATATTTGCGCTGTCTATTTCATCGCATTGCAACGGGGTTTAATGGCTTCTAATGGCTCCCTCGTTAACGTGTAGAAACTGTAGAACAAAGCATGTAAGTGAGCCCAAAGCACTGGTTTAATTATTATGATTACTGCCCTGAACACGGAAATAATTTAACCGGTTCCCATCTTGTGTCTGCCGGCATCGGGATTAAATAATGTTAACTATATTGGGCAGGTACCTGTATAGGCTGATACGATACTGCTGGATTGATTGACTCGAGCTGTAAAGTGAGAATTTTGCGTAGCAGCACTGTACGGTACACGGAATACTTTAATGCCGGCATGACGTTGATACAGAATACATAGCTCCACACAGGAGGCCCTGAGGAAAAAAATCCTCTCAGGGCCTTTTTGTTTTTTTTTTTACATTAGCTCCACACAGGAGGAACCGAGGAAAACAATTTCCCTAGGGGCCTATGTCATCTTTGAAGATGCTGTGTGGAGGGTTTTTTATGGGAAAGGAAGGAGAAGAAGATATGGGAAGGAAAAAGGTATGAGGGGTGGGTAGGAATCTAATGCAATGCAAAGGGTCGGGAGAATCCGGCTGGAGAGGTAAAAAGGCCTCCCTCAATCAGTCTCCTCCGATCCAGCCCGCCACGCAGTGGTTGGGCAAACGTATCCGCCACCAAGACCTAGACAAACCTCACCCCATGAACCCGGGCACCCCTGCTAAATCACCAAACGTAGCGAACCACTTGGGGTGGCAAGGGTGTTGGTTATCCAATAAATGGTTCCCGGAGCGGCGGTACGCATACCCGCCTCCCAAATTGTGATATGCCTATGTCATCTTTGGGGATGCTGTGTGGGGGTTTTTTGAGGAAAGATAGGAGAGTAAGTTTTGGGAATGAAAAGGGAAAGAGGGATGGGTAGGAATCTGGGGATCAGTACGCCCAGTAGTGACGGAGATGTGAGTCCATCCCTCCCCCTGCGTTAAGGGCAATTTTCTGAAAGAGTCCTGCTGGAGAGATTATAATGTCTCCCTCAACCAGTCTCTCCCGATCCGGACAGGACAAACCTCAACCCATGAACCCGGACATCCTTACTAAGTCACCAAGACCTATGGCAGACGCAACCGCGACAGATGGAACCTTGGTATTCTAAATTAACTAAATAAATAACACCTTCCTATCATACAAACCAGCATAGTATTTTATGGGAGGACGTCTTTGAATAAAAAAAATTAAAATAACGAAATTATGAAAAATAAATATGCATGAAAATATTACTCAGATCAATTATGTTTATACCTAAATTTAAAAATAATAAAAAATACACCGATAAAAAAAACGTTAAAAATTGGAGTCAATTTAATTAATCCGACCCTTTAATCAATCAGATCCGAAAATAATATTTTACCGGATACCGGATACCGGATAGTCTCAGTCAAATATTAATATAACTACCTAAAATGTTTAATTTTTGAAAACATACCTACTAGCTGACCCAGCCACGCGTTGCTGTGGCTAACGTAACACAACGCCATCTACTGGATGGTTACCCAACCTTTATAATCACCGCCATCTGCAAATCAAATCCACACCGCCCGCTTGTCAGCCCGCTCGTTCACCCCATACAGACATTCTTTATCATATATTTCAACCAATTTGCAAAAAACCTTGACAAATTATACACCTAAACCTTCCTCGTGAATTACTCTATCCAATGGTGAAAACCGCATTAAAACCCATTCAGTAGTTTTTGAGTTTATCGCGAAAAGACAGACAAAGAGACACGGTCTTTAATGTATAATATGCAGATATTATGAACAACTTCCATATCGTCACTACCTATAAGTCTTAGAGTTAAGTCACTAGTTATAATTGTAAATCTTAGTTGTAAGCCAGTAATATAAGTAGCTATAATTCTTACATGTAAGTCACTAGTTGTAATTGTAAATCTTAGTTATAAGCCAGTAATATTAATTCTCTTATATATTTATTTGTACAGCGCCCTTGAGGTGATTTTTCACGAAAACGGCGCTATATAAATTAGCCAATTATTATTATTATAAGTTCGGTTTAATGAAAGTTGCTGTTTTTCATTTTATCTTTATTATTCCACAAAAATTAATTAAAAAAAAAAAAAAACAAATTATCTTTTCATTAATTTGAATTTAATCAAAATGCTAATTAACTTTGAAAATCAAACCTTCAAATAGAAGGTAATTTAATACCTTAAAAAAACATCCATCGTAAACCCCATATAACCACTATCCAATAAAAATAATTCCACCAATAATCCAAAAATAACCGGGTAAAAATCAATTAACAATATGAAAAAAAAGATTAATTAACGCCTCCATTTTCATAATCGCGAAAACAATATCATGCGGTTCAAACCTTCCCCTCCCCTCTTCGGCAAATCAAACAAATTAATTATCACGGAAAAACATGTCCCGCACCGCCTACGGCCATTGTTACGTGTAAAAATTGAAATATTAATTAAAACAATGCAACAATACGTAGTTATAATGCATCATTCGCGTGGATGTATTATGCATTTTAATTACCGCGACTGTACGGTGCACTAATAGCAATCACTGTATGCCAATTTGTTAAAGTCCTTGTTTCGGGTAAACCATTGTGAAAATGTACATTTTTAAATCGGCATTATTCGGCAATATGCCAGTTTTGTTAGTTTAGCTACCCTGAAACGTGTGAAATTTTGACACTCTTTTCGGAAAAAACTTTTTTCTTATTAGTTGACTCCAGACGTCGCGTCGCTCCCAACTTGCAATTCAATAAATACTTGAACGTTGATGGGATAGCCCGAATACACTATTATTGTTGTAATTGATTTCATACACTTTAAATTGCTTAATTTTATTAATTACAAGCTTTGACCCGGCGTGCGTTGCAATGCCATTCAAAGAAATAAATTGATTCTCCCTGCATGTCCTTTCCCGTGCGCCCCCGTTCCTTTATACCTTCCCCGTCTTCCCCCACCCTTATCTCTTCCCTTTCCGCGATACCCACCTGCCCTCTGCCTTTCCTCCCTGTCGGAAAAATATATGAAATACACACATTTTCATTTATAAAAATTTCATAACGCCAGAGCATACCATTATATATAGCCTATGTTACTCGCAGATAATGTAGCTTTCTATTGGTGAAAGAATTTTTAAAATCGGTTTAGTGGTTTAGGCGTGAAAGCGTAACAAACAAACACCCGCGCTTTCGCATTTATAATATTATATTAGTATGGATTAGTGAGTCCCCGGCATGCATTGAATTGCCATGTAAAGAAGTAAAGGGTTTGTGTTTAATTCTGTTTATTGAAGTGCTTTTGGATGCGCAATAGATTTAGTTTCTTCGAAGGTTTTCCGACGGGTGAGCAGGCCACATTCAGATGTCCGAGTGAAAAGCATGGATTTTCCAAATTTACTCCCTGCTGTCTCCTACCGCTACTGTATATCCTTTGTAATCCGTCCCTTTGACCCTCCCTCGTCCCTCAGCCCATTCCTCCATCGCCCTTTCCCTGGGTCCCCGTTCCCGCCCCCGGTTGCATCGCAATCGGATTTTTGGTACAGGAAATAATTTCATAATGCCAGAGCTCATATATAGATACCATTGCGGGGACGCCCACAACAATTCGCCAAGGTGTTATCGCAATCGGATTGAATAAAATATTGGATTGAATCAACGAGACGAAAAGTGTTATTTTTCTAAAATAATTAAACCATCACCATTTGTAAAAGAGTAGATTTTAAGTTCTACGCTTACACACAACATGGTCCAGTTTTGATGATTTTTGAAAAAACACTTTTATAAACTATTAAAATGAATTATTTGTTTGGGCCTGTGCACACGCAATGGAAATATGTATAAAAAATAATATTAATATGTATGTTTTAAAATATTAAAATGAATTGTTGGTTTTTTGCCTGTACAGACGCAATATGAAAATAAAGTTTGGTCCGTATATAAACTAAATTATTTCGCAAAAGGCGTACATATAAAAAAGGTTGAATCATCGATATAATATTGTATATGTGTACCTTTCTTATTATTTATTGCTATTCATATTGCACATTTATTTATTTTTGAAATTAATAAATTACTTCGTTTTTACCACTTTTATTGTTTATAAAACCGACATGTTTCGTCAGCAAAGCTGACTTCTTCAGGGTTTTGACAGAACTAATTTTAAATATAGACATATATATAGGTAATAGAGAAAAATAATCGACATAAACAATAATAAAATTAGAAAGAAAATAATGTTTAAGGGACGATGGGCAATATAGAACAATTTTAAAAGGGGAATAGATTTAATAATGGGTCATTTAAAAACAATTTTTGATTATTAATAATATTTAAATTTGCATTAACACTCTTTCTAATCTCTAAAATTTCTAATTTATCTAACTGAATGCCATTGACATTACAATGAATTAATTCTATTCCACTGTTAAAATTAAAGGTATGACTAGTTTCTATTAAATGGTTGGCAAACTCCGAGAAACTATTATTATTTAAAGCTTTCATGTGCTCTTTAATCCTTATTTCAAAGTTTCTCGAAGTTTTACCTATATAAAAGAAATCACAATCATTACATTTCAATTTATAAATTCCAGATTTTTTCATTTTGGAATCTCTATCTTTATTATTTACAATATAATTTTTAAGTTTATTATTTGCATAAAATACAGGAAGAATTTCATTTGGTACATTCTTTGTTAAGGCATTAGAGATTTTATTATTGAAATACATAATTTTCTTAAAAACGAAGTAATTTATTAATTTCAATCATAATGGTGCCACAAAATAAGTTTGCTGTGTTAGAAGAAGTATTTATTTTTCTTTGTTTTACAGTTTTTTAGAGAAAATGTGTCCTTACCGGGGTACCCCGTTCTAAGGACACATTGTACAAGTTATCTTATTTGAATTATAAGAAAATACCTATGTTAGAATATTACCGAGGAAAATTATGAAGTTAAATCTAAAAGAAAGTACAAAACAAGCATTATTATGTTGCAAAATTGTATCTATATTCTTCTTTCCCATGTCCATAATCCATATTTTTATGCTGCTTTTGAAGGCGATTATGTACGTGGCAAACAAATAATAAATCTTAATATCTTAAATCATAACTTGCAAACAGTGTTTTTCCCTAAAATAATTAAATTGGTGCCATCTATGAAAGAGCAGATTATTTTATTTTATTTTATTTATTAACAGTACATTAGATACTTTGGTTAAAAAAAACTTATAATTTATAAGTATATTACATGGTGGGTACCTATTAGGTGTTTCATTATAGTGTCTTATTTATGGTATGCGTATGAAATAATTACCGGGTGATGTACCTGTACAGTGGGAAGGTGTATGTATGTGAGTACGTGAGTATGTGTGTGTGTATGTATTCACATTGAAAAAATTATATTATTGACATGATACTCTTTGAAATAAATTGAATTAAATGAATTCTATTACTATAAATTCTATTACTATAAATTCTATTACTATTCTTTTGAGTTTATTAAGCCGAATTTCTACCGATTTTAACATATTTTTCGTGAACACTTTAGTTTATAAGTTCCTGAAAAAATATATGTTATTTTTAACATAATGTCTATATATTTGTAGAGCCGAAACTTTACAAAAAATTTCATGTATTAAATGTTGTATGAAATTTCCTCGATAGAAAAAAATCGAAAAGTTAACTTCGAAAATTAGTAAAAACACATTTTATTAGATATGTATGTTATTTAATATGTGTATGAAAAAGTTCACAGTGTATTTTTAAATCCAACCTAAACATTTGTCCAAGGATTTTTTTTTCCAATTTTAAACGAGTCGTGTTGTATTAAATATTTTCACAATTTTCGCTTAATTATCATTGTTATGAGTAACTAACTCTAACATTAACTAACTAACTCTAGTACTCTAACATTCTTATTATAGTAAATCCCTTTCAAATTATTTTCTTCTTTTTTCCAACGCTTACTAATTACTAACAAGCCTTAATACAAAGTGCAGGGGTTATGGAGAAATATCTGAAAGTTTTGTGATTTAATTCGACACCAGTTGAGAAAGGGTTGAGAAAAATTATAAGCCTTAAAAAGGTGTCACTTTTTAAGGCTTACAATTTTTCTCAACCCTTTCTCAACTGGTGTCGAATTTATTAAGTCTTAAATAAAATCTCAAGTTGAAAATGAATTATTAAAGAAAAAAATTAGTATTATATTAGGTCCTTACATATGAAATTGGCGTTTTGCCGTACTGGCAACTTTGATCTCAAATATCTTCTCTTTGGTTAGGAATTCCAAATTCAAATTTATACAGCTATTTACTCATGTATTTGTGTTTCGAAAATTATAATTCATTTGTTTTTTCCTTAATTGTTTTTTTCTTTGCGTCACTTAGTTTGCAAAATGGAAAACTTGAAAAATCGCGTTATTTACCGTGGCACCAGTGCTTCAGAAACGACTCGAAGGATCAATGATGTATATGGCGACGGTGCCGCAAAATAAAACACAGTTGTGTTCTTTTTTTGTGTCGTTCACTACAGCTTTCTTAAATCTGGCCAGACGATTACGGCAGATGTCTATTGTCAGCAACTGCAAACCATGATGGAAAAGCTAGCTGCCAAACTACCGAGGCTGGTTAATCGCTCTAGGCCACTGTTGCTTCATGACAACGCTAGACCACACACTGCACAACAGACGGCTACCAAATTAGAGGAGCTTCAATTGGAATGTCTAAGACATCCACCGTACTCTCCGGACCTTGCCCCAACAGATTACCATTTTTTTCGAAATTTGGATAACTTCTTGCAAGGGAAAAAATTCAACTCCGATGGGGCAGTCCAAACCGCCTTCAAAGATTTTATTGATTCCCGTCCGAATGGTTTTTTTAGTAAAGGGATCGATGAACGAGATGGCAAAAGTGTATAGATAGCAATGGTACATACTTTGATTAAATAAATATGTTATATTAAAAAAAAATCGACTTTATGTTTCTCCCATACAAAACGCCAATTTCATATGTAAGAACCTAATAATATATCTTAACAGATTCCCACGATCATCTCATTAATGGAGATCCACTGGAATTTGCATAAGATATCTTATTTCTGTAAACAGTAGGCCTCGTTTTTAGCGAGATTTCTTAAGTGCATATTCCACCGACTATAAAATTATCTCAATTACTCCGCAGGTGTCCTATTCCATTCAATTCTGAGAAAAAATACAAGCAAGATATAACGAGTTAACACTCATAAATCTCACAGAAATTGTAGACAAATGATTACCATTGGCCTGCATTTCGAAAAATAATAGTTTTTATCAAAAAGGTCACAACTGCTCCTGACTGTCCATAGCCTTAGGACTATGACATTTCCAATTATTGCGGTGTGTTGTGGGGCTAAAAGGAATACGGAAGCGAAGTAGTTCAGAAAAGGGAAGATTGTAAAGAACTTCACTATTCAGGTCACCAAACACGGCCAAAGCCATTTCAAGGTTCGACATAAGTACCTATCAAATTATATATTATTTTGCATCCTTTCTTTCTTCATTAATTTGTAATATTATGCTCCTTTGTAGGATTGATCTGCAATTCATATTTTTTCAAATTATTCTATCAACCTTGAATAAATGATTTTAAAATGTATTTAACCTAAGTATTTGTATACTACGATTTGTATACGAGTATTTTGTAAGTGTGTACGTAAGCATCATGTACTCGTACCTTCCACTTCTCTCTCACCGGGGTTTTTTATTTGTACTGGTTACTGGAACTGCTTACATTAATAAAAATCTGGAAAATTTCATATCTCGATCATATACTTCGAGGGGAGAAGTATCACTTGCTCCATTTAATATTGAAAGGCAAGATGGAGGGTCGCCGAGGGCCTGGTAGTAGACAAATGTCTTGGCTGCGAAATATACGAGAGTGGACCGGCATTAGAAGTGTGGAGGAGCTATTCCGGGCAGCGCAAGACAGACAGACATTTTCAAGAGTGATCGCCAACGTCGGGGGGACCTGATATGGCACACAAAGAAGAAGAAGAATCGGAAAAAAATTATAATCATAATTATGGCCTCCGTGGTCGAGGGGAGAGGCTCTCGACTAATAATCCGAAGGTCGCGGGTAAATTTCATTAGATTGATTGTGTTATATCGCAATTTAATCACTTAATATAAAATAAGGTATATTTGCGGCTCGTTCCAGGCTGGAAGATACTCTCAGTATCTCCCTGGTGTGAGACCACCATTCAGTAGTAAAACGCTGCTTGAAATGGCTTCAGCCATGTTTGGTGACCAAATCTGAATAGTCAGCTATTTATAAAAAAACTTTATGCAGATAAATAATTAAAAAGCAACGTAACGCTTCGATTCTGAATGGTAGTACCTATTTAAACAAGCTTAATAATAGAATCACTTTGGAACGTGTTATAAATCCTTATTATTTTTTAAATTTAATTATTATTTTATCAAAAAAACATATTTGTAATTGATATAGTAACATTTCATTCTTATAATTGGGTTTTTTATACTATTCTACTTTGTATCTATATTTTTATTTTAAGTTGTAGGTACTCCATCAAACGATACGCCTGTGTGCATAAAGGTGGGGGGGTGTTATTAAGTTATTTATCTATTTAAATTTTTTTGTTCAATTTTAATTGTTTTTTTTTTCTTGTCTTTTTAAAAAAATTTACACCGTTTTAGTTTTGTTTTGAACTCCTTAAAGATTTATTATTAGTGAATCTTTTTTAGTCAAATGTGAAAATGTAATATCTCTTATTGAGTAAAATATATTTGCGCAAGTCGGGATTCGAAACGTAGTGTACCACGTCGGCGACGTTTGTAGCTAAAACGTCAGAAGAGTAAGTAAAAATCTTAGGATTAAGTGCCGCTATTTACTGTTGTCCAATATAAAAATATGCGTCTGTTTGATTTCTATCGTAGTTATACAGCGGTAGGTGTCAAGTCAAATAATCTCCCTGAATAAATGTCACTAGATAGATACATGAGGGGTCGAAGATTGAAAGGTCTTCCCACAACGCGAAGGTTAACTTCGTGACACTGAAATTAACAGCTCCGAACTCCACTACCTACCTGACTGCATTCCGCCTGAGATTCTTCAGAATTTTCACCAAATTTTAATGTTAGAAGAATCAGCTTCTATACCTAGTACGAGTACAATGCTTGGGAGGTACAACACTAGGTTGGTAGGTACCTATTTTTTTATTATTAAGGCGTTGCAACCGGGCTCAAAAAGAAGAAGATGGAGATATTTAAAGCGACGAAACCGATGCGAAAATTGTGAAAATGTTTAATAAAACACGACTCGTTTAAAATAGAGCAAAAATCTCGCGGGGGTTGTCTTAAACAGCATTTAAAGAAACACTGCGATTTTTTTCATACATATAACTTGTAAAATAACTGAAACAAACTTGTTTATAATAATTTTTGGAGCATACTTTGCGATCTACCTAGGTCATTTTATATAATTGAGTGTCTAGGTATTATCGTCAAGAAGAACATATATTTTTTTAAGAGCTTTAAAACTTAACCCGCCTTACTCATAATCGCAGAATAAGATAATACCACGGTGATACGAACAGGTTAGGTAAAATTGTTTACGTCGGAGCAAAAAAATTTATATTAAAATCACATCCGAAAAAAAGCAAAAAAGCGGGACAAACGCCTTACCAATTCGGCTCCTGCCACCTCTTATTTAAACGTCATTTTTGTCATTCTCATATTTCAAATTTCTCATAGTTCTCTTTCATATTTTCGTTGAGATTATCTTCATCAAAAAAATATTTTTTTGAAACCATCTTATATCAGGTACCTACCAAGTAGGTTGTAGGTACAGACTATTTCGTATATTTATTGAATTATTGTTATCAATTTCGCCCGGAACTGTCACGACATACCCTAGATATAAAACCTACCTGGTTCCATGGCAACTCAGAATCATGCAATTTCAACACCCCTTTGAAAAGTCGTTAAAAGTTATGAACAATTGATAAATATTCCATAACCTAACTTAACGTAACCTATTTAACCATTTTTTATATTTTTTTTCTTCACTTTTAATGACTTTTCAAAGGAGGTGTTGAAGTTGAATGATTCTGAGTTATCCGGTCACCACCTATATACCTACCTACTATTTATGTCGTTTTCAGTTTGTATAGACATATAAGTACAGACAAATAATAATAATAAGGAGGATACGTTTGAATGTATTTGTGCACACCGATAGCGTAAAAAGATAAAAAGTTTTTCGAATTAAATTGCAACGGTTCCCGGGAACAGTCCCCCATTACCCCGCAAATAGCAAATACCCCGGGTGGGCTGCATATCATTTTTATTTTATTTTATCAGTTCGGTTTAAATTTTGACCTGCGATTCAATAATGAGAAAATGGTTTTTTAATCTTTTTAAATAATATTTTTTTTTATTTCATTTGCTTCCTGAATAAATTAAAAATATAATTATTTTTTAATACCTTCAGCACACCACTAAACGAATAAGGGTCTCTATAAAATGATTTAACTGCACCAAATTCTATAATTATTTTTTTATATCTGACATGATTTTAATTTTCAAATAAACAGTTTTATTTCCTTAAAAAAATGTATTTTGTTAACGTAAAACACACCTTTATATTAATTAGATTTTTTACATTAGCTCCACACATAAGGCCCTGAGGAAACTAATTCCCTCAGGGCCTATGTTATATTTCGAGATCCTGTGTGGAGAGTCTTTTAGGGAACGGAAGGAGAGGAAGTTCTGGGAAGGAAAAGGTAGGACTATAAGGAGCGGGTAGGACTCTGGAGGTCAGTGTGTCTAAGATCGGACAAACCTGACCCCATAAACCCGAGCACCCCTGCTGAGTCACCAAACCCCTGCTAAGTCACCACTTGGGGTGACCTATGGCAGAGGTGTTAACCAATAAATGGTTCACGGAGTGGCGGTACCCATACCCGCCTCCCAAAGATAGGTAAATATTCCCCCGCCCCGAAGAAGACACAAAAATGTGTCCGTAACTAGTTGTTGGTTAAACTATAAACGCCATACCTGTATATTACGTATATACTCGATTTTAATGCGTACTAATAAAGCCGAATATGCAACTTCTACCGAGTGGTACTTTTTATAACGCAGCTAATTCAAATGTCATTATAAATACACAGGTACCTTGGCTTTATGCATATTTTGGGTAACTTTCCATTGGCATAGGTAGGTAGATACCCATTGTGAAGATGAATAATTTAATCACAGACACATTCATCAACCATAAAATTATGCTGTAATCTAAGTAGGTAGGTACCTACTTAATAGCGTAATAAATAAAGGGAAATTAACTAATCTCCCCACTTTACAAAAAAAATGTAATAATTGAATAATATAAAAAAATGCACTTAGGTATATACTAACGTAATAAATGTCTCCCGTAAAATAACGTAATAACGTAAAACTTCCCTTTAAAACTAAAAATTATCGAAAATTAACAAAATTCCATAAAGTGAAAAATTACCTGAAACAACTGTAAGAGCTCATTACTATTATTAATATTTCATTTAAATCTTGAAAGCTGTTTTTGATATACCTATCTCGAGTTTTTCTTACATATCTATTGTTATTAGTTGTAATATTATTATTGACTTACTCGAGTGCTAACATATAGGTACCTATACTTGAACATGAATTCCCTCACCAAATACAAGAGCCTTGTCTCTTTATGGTGAGGAAAGGCTATTATTATATTCGTACATTCTGTTTAATATTTTTTTTAAATGTATACTTATTTTAAAAACATACAAATATTAAATTTAAAAAAATGTTTATCGGCAGAAAAAAAATATTCAAGAAAAATATTTTTACATGTATTACCTACTAACTATATTTTTTTATAATATAAAATCACTGCTTTAATTTTAGCAAATTAATAATACAGGTAAATGTAATTAATCATATTTATTATTTAACTTATGTGGGTTATGTATGTATGAATGTTTGTACATACACTCTTTTAAAAACAAGTAAAAATCGGTGAATAACAGCATAATCGTAGGAAAGAAAATCGTTTTCCCTGTAAAGATAAAAAACTCTAGGTAATTTGAAATTGTAATTATGTAGTGGACAAAACACTCTGCTTGTAGTTGGATATATCGAGTTCAAATCACAAGGCAGGTAGGTACCGGCTTACACCGTTAAAATGTATAAATTTTGTATGTACCATTTAAATCAGAGTGAAAAAGTGCTATGCGCCTTAGGTTTAAAAAGAACGGTTATGGTTTTTAAGTGTGAAAATTTTGTCAATAGGGGGAGATAGGCATTAAAAAATCATAATTACTGTCAGGGTTGTATTTTTATAAAATATATTTTAAATATTCAATATTAGTGCATGGGCAAATTTAATAAAAACAACGAAAAGAAATTATGAAAAAAAAAAAACTATTTAATTTCAACCATTATATTAATTAATAATCTCGATCCTATCATTCGATTGATTAAAAATATTGAACGGGCCGTTTCCCACAGGCAAGTGGTGCTAATGACAATAATTATTATATGCAGTTTAATGTATTTTAAAAAAATATATAAAAATATTACAAGATTATTAAAATTTTATTTTATTTTGCTTTATGCGAATTACTAGTTTTACGAATGTGCGAATTACTAAATACGACATTTTTGCGTGTAATGTGTAGGTAGTACCCGAACATTTGTACAGGTATGCAATAAACCTTAATCGATTTATAATAGAAATTCCTCACCTCTGATGTTACCATTTGACACATCAACAGACGTCAATAAAACAAAAACTTATTTTCAAACAATAACAATTCATGTAATAACTTGATTAATAATTGTTAGCCTTACTTCATCCGTAGGTATTGATGGAGAATCCGCCGACGGCCAATAACTTCAAAAGCACTTAACACAGTTCATAAACAAAGGATAATCCAGTCCAATAAAATTGTTCACCACACAACTGTTTAATCCATTAGTTATTATTATTTCAATAACAACAATAACAAACGCATATAAAAACATCAAAAACACACTAAATAACTCAAAGTTTCAATAATAACAGGAAAACTCTGAGATGTTGTACAAAACGTCAGTGTGTAGTTGAAGTTATTGATCATAATCCATTAAATAAAATTGCTGCGAAAATAAATAAACACTTCTGTTATCATTATTTTAAACTACGTAAAAAGTTAGTTTTTTAAAATAACAATCAAACAAAACTGTTAAAAACTCTTTAACAAACACTAAAACTGTCAAATTTAACGCATCATTCAGAAAATTGAAACAAGATATGTCAATAATTTTGATTGTAACAGCGCTACCAATCAAAATAAAAACTTGTCACTTTAATGCAACACAAACAAAGTCACCGAATGTCACTAAGGGGAGTCAAATAATAATAAGACAAAACTACCCCCGGCCGATTTGTTCAGGCAATCTCACCCCCTGTGAAACACTTAGTGCAGTGTATAGAACTGTAGGTTGTATAATATGATTACGAAGGCTGTATATTCCCGCCAGTGTTTGCTTGCAATGTTATGAACGGCTCTACAGAGTAACAGAACCAGCGACGGTACCGACCCGACGATACTCGGAGTGGAACTAAACTCGGATCCGAATCGCTTAATTTTATGAGTTGGTGGCATCACTACCCCATTGGCGCGCGGCGGCCGCGGGACTATCCTAACACCGGCGTTACGCCTTATCCATTATACTCGCATATTTTATTTCTAAACTATATTAATCAAAACAATTTATCGTAATTACTTATTTAATTTTAATGTGCTACTTTAATAAAATATTTTATAAATTTATATTACACAAAAATTCAACAAATCAAGTTGGTTATTAGCTGGCCTAGCATTGAATTGCGGTGAAGAATTGCACTGCAAATGAACTTCGGAATTGTCGTAAGCAAAATATATTTTTTAAAGAATTTAATAAAAATAATTTATTTACTGATAGTAAGTACTTGCGTGGGAACCTAACAATGTCTTCTAAATTAATAATAATAATAATACTAGGTTAATCTTTATAGCGCAGATTTTTTTAAATATCACTAAGGGCGCTTTAAAAGGCTAAAAAATAATAAAAAATGTTGTTATTAACTTATAAAGACATTTTTTTAAACTTAGATTGCATATAAGTATAGATGTAGGTACAGTATGTAGGTATTTATCAATTTAATATGTAATTTTATTGTGTTTTAAATTAATGATATTATTTCAATGCGTGGAAAACTCTAAACACTGTTTCATTTCAAACAAAAAAATGTTAATAATCCTTATGTAATTGAAACAATGCTGTTATTTTCAGCTATATACAAAAAATTCAACATTTTCTTAAAATTATAAAAATATTAAAAAAAAAAATTGAACCATTTTTATTTTAAATTAGATAATTGCAATGGGTATCAATCAATAATTAAAAAAAAAATTGATTTATTGACAAGAAAATAGGTAAAGTCAACGAATTAAACTGCATAATTCCTAAATCAAGTGATAAAATAAAATAACAGTTGGAACGGCAAAACGACACCTTCGCAAAGTTGGCAACAGCCGCCCCCGTATATCGTCCATCACACTCCGGCCTCCGAGAATCACCTCGCCACTCCATTAGGGCTAATTTATAGGCATTTTGTCACTTGTTTGGGCGCGCGGCCGCTGAAGCTTACTTACTACGTACTGATTTACGATACTTTTATTATCATCCGAGTGACTGAATAGTCACTTAATTGATTCTTTTAATATTATTTTTTTACTGTTCGTGCTGAGTGGTGCTTACCTCAGTACTGGCAAGCCGGTGGACAATGGGTTAAATGCTCGATTGATTGATAAAGTAAGTTTTTTTATTGTTGGCTTTCAGAAGTTAGTTATAGTACTTATTCGTAGCTACTCGTATTTGAGTTTGGTTGATGGACAAAAAATTATAAGATTTTCAACTGATTGACAAAAAATTATTATTTAAAAAATCATTACTTGTTTTATTTTCAGAAGGTTTCTTCGACTGGTTGGATATAGCCGTTATTTTTCTTTTTCTTTTACTAACACTAGATATTATCTCGCTTTTATGTTACCTATTTCAGAAGAATTATTCCACGGGCTGCTACTTCTATTTATCTTTGTATAATGTTAATGAAAGTACTTGCATACTGCTTACTAACCCCGTATGCATGGACATTCTAGAGTCGTTCAAATAAAAGTTTTTTATTGTTGGCTTTCAGTAGTTAGTTATAGTAATTATTCGTAGCTACTCGTATTTGAGTTTGGTTGATGGACAAAAAATTGTAAGATTTTCAACTGATTGACAAAAATTGTTATTATTTAAAAAATCATTACTTATTTTTTATTTTATTTTCAGAAGTTTTTTTCGACTGGTTATAGACGTTTTTTTTTTCTTTAACGAACACTATTATTTCTTTTTTATTTCAGAATAATTATTCCACGGGCTGCTACTTCTATTTATCTTTGTATAATGTTAATGTAAGTACTTGCATACTGCTTACAACCCCGTATGCATGGACATTGGAGGGTCTAGAGTCGTTCAAATAAATGTAGCTTTGTTCAATAGTCTTGACGTGTACGATGAAGGAGGAAACCATATTATGTTTCCTTATAACGCCGTTGGGAAAGTGGTGGGGTCCCCTCCAATGATTGACAAAAAAGTTTTCTCTCGTTTTGATGTTACCTATTTCAGAAGAATTCTATTTATCTTTGTATAATGTTAATGTAGGTACTTGCGTACTGCTTACTAACCCCGTATGCATGGACATTGGAGGGTCTAGAGTCGTTCAAATAAAGCTCAATAAAAAGTAGAGTCTTGACGTGTACGATGAAGGAGGAAACCATATGTTTCCTTATAACGCCGTTGGGAAATTGGTGGGGTCCCCTCCAATGATTGACAAAAAAGTTTTCTCTTTTCGTTTCGTTTAGTGGTGATGATATTTAACAGTTTATGAGTTTCGTTGGTGGAAAAAGGGTGATATTCAACTGATTGATGGATAAAACTTGTTTTTTTTTTTAATTTTATCTTTTACATATTCAATAATACTGTTATTCAAATCATAAAAAATAATTTAAAACCAAGTTCTTTTATAAATTGAATAATAGTATTATTGAATATATAAAAGAAATTAAAAATAAAATGGAGTTCTACAAATTGAACTGAATAACAATACATAAATAGATAAAATAAGTTTTTATTCTTCGCTTTCAGAAGTTAGTGGTAGTACTTACCCATGTGAGTTTTAATATGTTCGAATGATTGTTCGATAAAATAAGTTTTTATTCTTCGCTTTCAGAAGTTAGTGGTAGTACTTACCCATGTGAGTTTTAATATGTTCGAATGATTGTTCGATAAAATAAGTTTTTATTCTTCGCTTTCAGAAGTTAGTGGTAGTACTTACCCATGTGAGTTTTAATATGTTCGAATGATTGTTCGATAAAATAAGTTTTTATTCTTCGCTTTCAGAAGTTAGTGGTAGTACTTACCCATGTGAGTTTTAATATGTTCGAATGATTGTTCGATAAAATAAGTTTTTATTCTTCGCTTTCAGAAGTTAGTGGTAGTACTTACCCATGTGAGTTTTAATATGTTCGAATGATTGTTCGATAAAATAAGCTTATATTCTTCGCTTTCAGAAGTTAGTGGTAGTACTTACCCATGTGAGTTTTAATATGTTCGAATGATTGTTCGATAAAATAAGTTTTTATTCTTCGCTTTCAGAAGTTAGTGGTAGTACTTACCCATGTGAGTTTTAATATGTTCGAATGATTGTTCGATAAAATAAGTTTTTATTCTTCGCTTTCAGAAGTTAGTGGTAGTACTTACCCATGTGAGTTTTAATATGTTCGAATGATTGTTCGATAAAATAAGTTTTTATTCTTCGCTTTCAGAAGTTAGTGGTAGTACTTACCCATGTGAGTTTTAATATGTTCGAATGATTGTTCGATAAAATAAGTTTTTATTCTTCGCTTTCAGAAGTTAGTGGTAGTACTTACCCATGTGAGTTTTAATATGTTCGAATGATTGTTCGATAAAATAAGTTTTTATTCTTCGCTTTCAGAAGTTAGTGGTAGTACTTACCCATGTGAGTTTTAATATGTTCGAATGATTGTTCGATAAAATAAGTTTTACTGTTCATTTTCAAGTCATTGGTAATGCTGTCAAGTTGGGTATGAGTTAAATTGGTTGACCATGGGTTAACTTCGCAATTGACTAATCGATTCAAAAAGTTTTAATTTTCAAATTGGGTGGAAGTACCGGATAGCAGATTAAAAAACGATAAAATTTTTGCGTTAGAGTTCCCGGAAAATGGTAGACCGCACAAAAGTCCCAACTGCTCCCGTCTGAAGCCAGTGAGACTATGGAGACCCCGATTGGGGTATGTTGTCAGGCTGAAGGTAGTGGGAAGGGGAAGGAGATGGGGAAGAGGAAGGTAGGGAAGTACCTGGCTATTTAGATCTGCTTACCAAACACGGGTAAAAGCCATTCCAAGCAACGTTTCAATTCTGAATGGTGGTCTTACACCAGGGTGATATTGAGAGTATCTTCCACTCTGGAACGTGCCACAAATATACTATATGTTATTTTAAATGATTTAATTGTGAAATAACACGTCAAAAAAATATATGACGCAAATGTGAATGGTAGAAGAAGTCGGGGACGCCCGAGGAAGACATGTCACGACCAAGTGAATCAGATACTTGAGTCGGGCCGTGTGTAGAGTCGGAATCATAGAAGAGCATGTATGACATGATGTATGAATGTGAACGAGCGTTTGGCGGAGAAAGGGCGTGATGGTTAGTTAGATTCGCGACCTTCGGATTGCGAATCAAGAGTCTTACCGTTAGACCATGTCGGCCGTCAGAATGTTCGATTAGTTAAAAAAATGTGATATTTTGTTGAAAGCCCAATTGTTTTTGGAAACTCCATTTTGCATTTCCTTGTAAATTGTAAAAAACAGTTTACATGTTCAATTGATGATGTGATGAAAAATCAATAGCCGTCACGAAAAGCTTCGTTTTGTGCAAGAACGTCGCCCCATGGTAAGAACCATGTCGGTCTTACCCCCTTAGGCGCGCCAAAAGATGTTTCACATAAAAAAATTGTTACTTTTCGTGTTACGTGGTAAGTGATTGGCAAGAGGTTAAATGATCAATTGGTTGATAAAATAAGTTTTAACTTGATTAACAGATAATTGTCTATAAAGAAAATCACGTTGAAGTCGTATACAATGGGTTAAAAAATGCTCAATTGATTGATTAAAAAAACTTTTCGCGTTAAGTGGCACCTAACACTTAGTAGTATCATAAGTGTCAATAACTAAGTAGCAGACAATGAGTCACTCACTCAATTCATAAAAAATTATTGATTTAAAAGTAGAATTAAGACATTGACAGGGTGGGTACCTATAATATTTAGTTGTCCTAAATTACGCACGAAGTTGGTGAGAAATGGGACTCTATTTTTATTTATTTACTAGCGTGTTCCCGGCATGCGTTGCAATGGAATTTAATAATGAAATTGTTTCTTCCTGCGTGTCCTTTCCCATTCGTTCCCCTTCCGCCTCTCCTTCCCCTCACGCGTTCCCCCGTCTACCACTCCTCTATCCTGCTTCCCAATCCGCCTCCCACGTTCCATTCATTCAGTCCCCGTGCATTTAGTTTTCAAATAGCTCGCGTGCCACCTATTGCAAATTTTTTGTACACATTTCATAATACCAGAGCTCACACGTATATATTTAGAATCTTTCGCGGATATGTGCACAACAACTCACCAAAGATTCATCGCAATAGGATGGATAATATTTGAAATAACTGCATAACGCCAGAGCTCATTCAGTTTTCAAAATGCTCGCGTGCCACTTGTTGCAAAATTTTTGTACACATTTCATAATGCCAGAGCTCACCAGTATATATAAATAGAATCTTTCGCGGGTGTGCGCACAACAACTCACCAAAATTCGTCGCAATAGGGTGGATAATATTTGAAATAACTGCATAACGCCAGAGCTCATTCAATTTTCAAATAGCTCGCGTGCCACCTATTGCAATTTTTTTGTACACATTTCATAATACCAGAGCTCACAAGTATATATATAGAATATTTCACGGGTGTGCGCACAACAAATCACCAAAGATTAATTGCAATAGGATGAATAGTGTAGAAATAATTTCATAACGCCAGAGCTCACCACTATACATAAAAACCTTCGCGGGGTGCGTACAACAACTCTCCCAAGTTTCGTCGCAATCGGATGAATGGTTTAGGGACCGCATAAGGGACAAACAAAGAAATATTCGTATTTGTGTATTTTAAGATTACTGTGGATAGATTGCGTCGTTTGCTTGGCGTTGTGTATTCGATTCCCTAATTACATAATTGTCAGGTAAAAATAAAACTATGATATTTTATTTGATTTATATCAAACAAACAAAAAAGCTTCTGGGAATGGCGGTGAAGAGGTTAAACGAAGGGTGTTAAAATGGATTCATTGGTTTTGCCCATTTGATAGCCGATGCGTGTTTAGTGCTTAATGCATCAGTAAGTGACGTAGTAATAAAACTATGATTATCTTTAGTACAATACGTTATTTATTTTAATCTGTAGATAAATGGGAGACTGGTGTTTTTCTCGTAAAGAGGGGAAATAATAGAAATTCTTAAGTTATTAATAAAACACTTCCTGCATCCTGCTTATAATGAGGTTACTACTTAGTGGCTTATTTTAATGATGTATATCAAGGAATTACGCTGTTTTTTTTAAGTTATTAAAGTTATTACTTAAAGAAAATTCGATGGTTGTAAGAGTTGGTGTAATTACGAACATAATTTTTATTTTACATAATATATATAATAAACCTAACACGTTTCATTTTAAAATGTAAAAAATAAATAAATATATACTTACTAAATAAAATAAAATATTTGGGATTAGAACGAGTATTTCGATAATTCTGAAACAATTTTACATCTGAACCAAGCTCCCACATAAACCTTTAATTTTTCTGAGGTTCTTGGATAGGGGAACGAGATGGCAAGGGGAAGGGGAATATACCTGGCTATTCCTAATTTAGGAAACGGGTGTGGGTACCGCCACCCCGGGAACCATTTATTGGATAACCAACACCTCTGCCATAGGTCATCCCAAGTGGTTTGCTACGTCTGGTGACTTAGCAAGAGTGCTCGGGTTCATGGGATGAGGTTTGCCTTGGCGGTGGATGCGTCTGCCCACCAGCTGCATGGCAGGCCGGATCGGGAGAGAATAGTTGAGGGAGTCCTTTTGACTTCTCCAGCCGTACTCTCACGGAACATCGCCTTGCACCGCAGTGGGGGTGTGTGTTTTTTTATCATTTCATAATTTCCTCGATTTGGTACCGCCGCCCCGGGAACCTTTTATTGGATAACCAACACTTCTGCCAGAGGTCTCCTCAAGTGGTTCGCTACGTTTGGTGACTTAGCAGGGATGCCCTAGTTATGGGGTGAGGTTTGTCCAGATCTTGGCGGCCAATGTGTCTACCTGCCTGCCGCGTGGTGTGCAGGATCGAGAGAGACTGGTTGAGGAAGGTCTTTTATCCTCTCCAGCCGGATTCTCTCGACCCATCGGCTTGAACCGCGGTTGGAGGGATGGATTCATACGTCCGTTATGCCTGGATACACTGACCCCCAGATTCCTACCCACCCCTCATACCTATTTCCTTCCCAGAACTTCTTCTCCTTCCTTTCCCGAAAAAACCTTCCAGACAGCATCCCCAAAGGTGACTTGGGCCGTGAGGGGAATTATTTTCCTTAGGGCCTCCGTGTGGAGCTAATGTAAAAAAAAATCAGACTTGGTAACGAAACCCGGCTGAAGCCATTTCAAGCAGTGATACCTAATGGGATTATCACTTGAACAATGAAGCAAACAATCTTTGTTTAACAATATACTAAACACACCAAAAAGCTCCAATTTATTTTTTTCTCGAAAAAAAAGCGTTAAATAAAAAGAAGATTCTATAATTAGAAAGTAAAGGCTGGAATGGACTAGAACAGCAATCAATGGACAAGAAAAGTAACGACGAGATTCAGGAGCCAAAAAGAAGCAGGAAGAAGTTAGAAGAACTAAGAAGAACCAAGAAAGAGCAAGAAGATGCAAGAAAATACTGAAATATCAAATAATAGGTAAGAAGAGACCAGAAGAGTCAAGAAAATAAAATTAAATTTTACCATAAGATTTTACTTATAGCGAACCAATCACTCAAAAAGGTTACTCACATTCGAGGCACATATTAACATGATTGTGAAGAAAGCCCTTAGAATGTTAGGATTCTTATTTCGTATTGGAAAAGAATTCAAGAACATTCAAACACTTAAAATATTGTATTTTTCATATGTTCGCAGTCACCTTGAATTTGCTTCTCAGATATGGAATCCTCAATATAAAATTTATATTAAACGCATTGAAGCCATTCAAAGAAAATTTGTCCATCATTTAAATTTCAAGTTTAATATTGGTTATGGCGACATAAACAGCTCGTTGGACCTTTATGGACTTAAACCATTAAAAATTAGAAGAGACTCTGCAGATATAATATATCTTCATAAAATTATCAATGGTTTTATTGATTGTTCGCTCCTTTTGGCTGAGATTAATTTTAGAGTCCCAGGTGTTAGAACCAGAGAAAAATCACTTTTTCATCTTCAAAAATGTTCTACTAATCTCAGACAAAATGCATTTATATTCAGAGCATGCAATGTATTTGATAAGAATTTTAATAATATAGACATATTCTCATGTAATTTAAGTACCCTAAAAAAGTATGTCATAGCCAACATTAAATAATTTTTTGACCGCATTGCAAGTTACCATGTTATTGCTTTGAATCCTTTCCAGTTACATACTTGTCATTCGACTTACTATTGTATTCACTCTGAGTTGTAGATATGTACAATTTGTACAATGAACATATTATTATTATTGTTGTTGTGGAGTGAGAATAGAATTCTGACTCTGAATACTTCTTGTTTGAAATTTAGTAAGCAGATTATTATAGTTTATATTGTGTTTTTTTATATCTTTTTTTTTTAATAATTTTCATAATTTTTATATTTTTGTTAAGTTCTTACGGGTACAGGACCCTTACTTTTTTGTATTACTTTTTATTTATAATTTTAATTATGTGAAAATCTGTCATTGGATATTATGTTTATTATTAATGTTATTATTATAATTGTAAAATATCTGTTGATTTTCCATAATAAATAAAATAAGAAAATGGTAACCAATTTTCAGAAACTCGAAAACCAATGTTAAATAAATTTCTATATTCCTACACATCATAAATTCCAAGATTGGCTTATTAGGTTGACATGTACTCGTATACCGGTCGATTAAACTTCATCTTTCTTCCAATCCTCAGGGTACGTGTTCCAAATCCAAACAAAACAGTGCCCCTGGTGTACCGATGGCCCGAGACAGGTATTGGCTGAGGAATCGTATGAGATTGTAATAAAGCCAAATTCCAAAAAGCAGAAATAATATTTGGTCGAAACAAGGTTCTCTGAAATTTCCATGTCAATTGATCATAACATCAATATTGCAAGAAACCTACAGGAATCCAACAAGAAACTCGTTGGTTTCTATTTACGATAATATAGGGTTATAAAATCTATTCGACAAAAAAATCGTTTAAAAAGATTTTTTTTTGACCTTTTAATAGTGGCTTATTTTATTTAGGATTGGGGGTAAATTAATATTATTTAAAACCAAATTATTAAATAAAATACAAACAGACTGGATCACAGTTTACCTACTAGCCACAAATTGAGTGGAAAACTTCTTACTGTTGCATCTCTCTCTATATTATGTCGAGATTGAGGGCTTTAAGTAAGTAGGGGAAAAATAAGGGGGTTGGAAAGATTAGGAAATACCTACCTGATTATTTGGACCTATTATTATTACCACATTGACGTTGATACATTATTTTACAGTACAATCCAGTAATGTTGGCCTCACTGGTTTGTTTACCCGTGCTGAGGGCCCCGATTTATAATATAATAATTTATAAATAATACAGTTTGAAAAAAAAGAAATATATAAGGTTGGTGACGAAAAAAGAACCACTTAAAATAAAGATAAATTTAAACTAAAAATAAAGATTAAAAATTTAAATAAAATTAACTTCCTCTCCTTCCTTTCCTAAAAACACCCTCCACAGAGCATCCCCAAAGATGACTTAGACCCTGAGGAGAATTATTTTCCACAGGGCCTCCTGTGTGGAGCTAACGTAAAAAATAAAATAAAAACACCCTGTAACTATAATATTGTTATTTCGATTACTTCCATCATTACCCAATAGATACACGTGTAATACAATTATATTACATCAATAATAAGAACTAAATATCATGAAACCAAATGGTTATGGGTAACTTGTTACATGCTTTTGGTAACTAAACAAGTTAGGAGCACCCCTCGAAGAAAGCAATAAAAATCAAATTAAGAAAAAGCGTAGTATTTTTATCTGAACCCGCGCAGAGCTCTCTCCGCTCACTGCTCCCGGACCATTGATTTATGTGAGGCAGTTGTCCTTTGTTGTGTTATGACACTCGGCTGTTTATCCTTCTCTTTAGTCGCCCTCCCCGCTCGGGTCTCCCTCCAACAAATGGCACTTTATATAAATCCGTCTCACTCTGATATTCTCTCGTCATGACACGAGACACAGATCGTGAATTGTGTAGAAAGCTCATATTCTAATGTGTTGAGCTTTTAACCGTATTGGTGAGTTTTTGCTTTAGTCTTGACGTCAGATCTCTCTAAACACGACTCACTGCTCCCGTATTTATTTCATAAATAATTTTTGCTGTATTTATTAACTTTTTATACGCATTTATTATTTATTTATTTTATTTAATATGTTATTTATGTTATTTTATGTTATTTATTTTATTTAATATGTTACAAAATAATAACAAGAAGTGCATTATTCCCTATGAATTCATCGTTTCGGGAAAGACGGCATTTTACAATCAAAAGAGAATTATTTTTAATGAAACAATGAAGCTTTGTTTGAACAAATATAAAAGTGGTTCAAACAAAGTAACATAGGATATGATTTTAGATTTTCACGGCCAAAAGTATTTTTGTTATTTGTTTTTGGGGTATTATGCCGTGTTGCGCTACCTCCTCCTTTAGCCAACGTTTCGGGCAGCGTTACAGTGTCCACCATCAGCCCCACACATCTGCCCTGATGATGGACACTGTAACGCTGTCCGAAACGTTGATTAAAGGAGGAGGTTGCGCAACACGGCATAACACCCCAAAAACAAATAACAAAAAAAGTAACATTGTTTCATTTATCTATAATGGATAACCACAAACTTATAGCTACTTTCAAAAGTATAATTATTTTTAAATTCGAATACGAATATAAAAATGAGTTCTTTGAAGAATTACATATGTACATAGTACGTAATTACACAGATTTCAAACAGACTATAGACGTAACACAGTAATTTTTAAATATTTTTCATAAATACCTAAAAATAAGAAAGTTCCAAAGAAAGATTGTGTCACTGTTTTTTTTTACATGAGCTCCGCACAGGATGTCTATGTTATCTTTGGGGATGCTGTGTGGAGGGTTTTTTTTAAAGGAAAGGAAGGAGGGAAGAGTTCTGGGAAGGAAGAGGGTTGAAGGGGTGGGTAGGAATCTGGGGTTCAGTGTGTCCTGGTCATACGCCTCAAGACCTACACAAACCTCACCCCATGAACCCGGATTGATAAAACTGCTGAGAATATATTCTTATAAAATATCCTCAGACCTCGACTATATTTTGTCAGATGTTGAAAATATTTCCACTTTGCAATAAAATCAAAAAGAGGCAATATTTGTGAACGTAACCGAAAACTAAAAACTGTTTTTGGACTGCATTAGGGTAGAAAGATATAATTTACTCACATAGGATAGATTGGGTTATTCTGTGGAATCGTGGTGTCACATGGTTTTGATATAAGAATGTAATATTAAATTTATTGAGTACATGGATTTCAACAGTCGCCATTAATGTTATCGAACTTCCAAAATTTAAGAATAGAAAAAAAAACGGTAAATTTTGGGGATCGCTAGCAACGGTTAATACCAGTTAATACGCACTTTTTTTGAAAAAATCTTTTGATTCACCTTAATTACATTAAAAGACAACTATTTGCATTGGGAGAAGTGGAAAATATTTTTGTGTAACATGGTTTGTGATACAAAAGAAAGTGCCCCTTTATAACGCCTACTCGCGTCAAGGCAAGAAAAACATCCCAGTTTTCAAGTAGATTAGCGGCTACGCTAGGTTTGTGTAACATGGTTTGTGATTCTGGCGTACAATCTCACAAGACGAAAGCTAATTTTAATTTTACGTAATGAAATTTAGAATGAAATATTTTCCACTTCCCCCAATGCAAATAGTTGCCTTTTAATGTAATTAAGGTGAATCAAAAGGTTTTTTCAAAAAAAAGTGCATATTAACCGTTGCCAGCGATCCCCAAAAATTTATAAAAAAACTAAAATAGTACCCGAACACTTCTACACTTTTCTATGAACTATGTCTGAGAAAGAGACAGCATCGAAGAGAGTTCACAACATTATGCTTGGCATTTAAACGTCGGCCATCTGTAGCCCATCAAAACCACTCCACCAGTTCAGAAGTAGAGTAAAAAGGTTCATCCAATATCACTTCATACAAATCTGAATGTATTTGGTGAAAGTTTCCTTTCTGAACAAAGTAGTTAATTTACATGCCCTTATTGTTTGTTGCGACGTGTTGTCTCGTTAAGGTAATCAAGAGCGACTTCCGTAAGCATTATTAGTTTCTGAAATAATGCGCTAGACGAATTGCTTCATTTGTGTCTGATTCATAATTTCTTTTAATTAAAAATCATCGCAAGTGGGTAATTTAAGTGAATAGATTGATCGACACTTAAAGCATACAATTATAGGCAACTAATTGTGTTAAGTTGACAGCTTAATTAAAAACATATTGACCCTTATAAAAATACATGCAAGGTAGGTATTTTAAAGAAATCAATTTTTCAGAACAGAAAATGAAACTGTTTGCAATTTGTCTTATATACCGGGTGTCAGGAGGTGATTCTACATGATGGTAGGAGTAAATAAGATTAACAACTTTTTCCGAAATTCCAACTTTTTTTCCCATTCAAAAAGACGTACCTACTAAAAATCCTTTGTGTGAGGTACGATTTTACTTGCTAAGAGCCAACCGGGCACGATTGTGGCAATAAAATCGTTGTAAATGGCCCGTATCATAACAGCGGAATATAATAAAGCTGGCCGCACATGCCGTTCTAATTTTATCTTTTTACCACAAAACTACCCCTAAAAGTTGGAATTTCGAAAAAAGTTATTCATCCTTTTTACTTATACTATCATGTAGAATCATCTCCCGAAGTTAATGCACTTTACCCCCGGACACCCTGTATAATATAAGAAAAAAATGAAACCCCTCCAATCATTCAAATATCTTTTTTTACATTAGCCCCGAGGAACAAAATTCCCCTGAAGGCCTATATCATCTTTGAGGATGCTGAGTGAGAGAAAGTTCTGGGAAGAAAACGGTATGATGGGTGGGTAGTAATCTGGGGGTTAGTATGTCCAGGACATATGAATCCATCCCTCCCAGTGCGGTAAGGCGATATTGAGAGAGTCTTAATAACAACAACGTTATATTTGTGTAGCGCAGTTTTGTGTCATTTCATTTCATCATTGTCACAATTTGGGAGGCGGGTATGGGTACCGCAGCCCCGGGAACCATTTATCGGATAACCAACACCTCTGCCATAGATAACCCCAAATGGCTTGCTATGTTTGGTGACTTAGCCGGGGTGCCATGATTTTTGGAGTGAGGTTTGTCCGGGTCTTGGTAGCGTGTGCGTCTGCCCATCAACTGCATGACAGGGCGAAACTGGAGAGAATGGTTGAGGTAGTCTCTTTGACTTCTCCAGCTGTGCTCTCTCTGAACATCTCCTTGCTCCGCAGTGGTAGGGATGAATTCATACGTCCGTCACTCCTTGATACACTGACCCCCAGATTCTTACCCACCTCTAACACCCTTTTCCTTCCCAGAACTTCCTATCCTTCCTTTCACAAAAAGACCCTCCACACAGCATTTCCAAAGATGGTATAGACCTTGAGGGGAATTATTTTCCTCAGGGCCTCCTGTGTGGAGCTAATATAAAAAAAAGTCTCTCCGGATCCGGCCTACCATGCAGTTGGTGGGAGGACGCAACACCGCCAAGATCCGGAAAACCTCACCCCATGAACCCAATTTGATGGCAACACCGAGATGGTTCAATGGCTAAAGGGTGTAAATTTTCACATTTTGGATGCACATCGTTCAGATATTAAAGTAGGTAATAAAAAAAAATTCGGGTTTGAATATTCAATTATAAAATAAAGATAGTCTACCCTTAGGTCAACAGCTGTGGGAAGGTTGAAGCAGACAAAGAGCTCACCAGGTATCTACTAAGTCCGGTGATCGTGCTTTCGGAGTGGCAGAGCCTAAAGCCTGGAATAACCTGCCAAGAGTCGAAAGAATTTAGAGTTAAACTTTAAACTCATCTTTTCAGACAAACATATCTGATAAGTCAGAAATCTTTCACCTTCACAGCTCGCGATATTGTAAATAACAAAATATGGAGAAAATGTTTTTTTTTCCTTTGCTCCACACAGGAGACCCTGGGGAAAATAATTTCCCTCAGGGCCTATGTCATCTAAGGGGATGCTGTATGAAGGATTGTTTTGAGGAAGGAAAGGACAGGAAGTTTTAGTAGTTAAAAAGATATGATGGTTGGGTAGGAATCTGGGGGTCAGTGTGTCCAGGAGTGACGGACGTATGAATCCATCCCTCCAATTGCGGTGGAAGGCAATTGGTCGAGAGAGTCCAGCTGGAAAGATCAAAAGGCCTCCCTCAACCAGTCTCTCTTGATCCAGCAGCAGACTCCGGCAGACGCATCCGCCGACAAACTTTGACGAACCTCACCCCATAATACGGGCACCACTGCTAAGTCACCAAACGTAGCGAACCACTTGGGGTGACGTATGGCAGAGGTGTTGGTTATCCAATAAATGGTATCCATACCCGCCTCGGGAAAATAACAATAAATGATAAATAAATAAAAATTTCGTATTTCTCCATCAAATCTATATTAAAATATATTTTTTTAATATTTGTTAATATCCTATTTTGGAAAATATAGCATTGTATAATTTCTTAAATGCGTTAAGCTAAAGTTTGTAAATTAATAAGGAATTTTATAAAAACTTAATTATAATCATAATATAAATAAATATTATTGTTTCAATAGAACTAAACATTACTTTACCACCTTCTTCCTTCCCATATTCTTCCCGTTCCCACTACCTTCAGCCTTACAGCATATCCCAATAGTCTTGCATCACATTTTTTTAAATTTTTTTCCGGTTAAGGCAAGTATTTTAAGACATTCTGTATTTATTTATTTTTTATTCGTATTTTTGAAACTTGGCGATTTTTTGAAAATTTCAATGCGAAAAATCAGACCGTTTTTGACGGGACATAATTTAATGGGTGCGGAAAAACAATAATTACATAGCCGAAAATCATTTAAAAAAAACGTTTTCCACAAGAAAGGGCACAGGAGAATAACGAGGCATACCAAAAATATTACATCTCATAAATATTTTTTTCCTTGATCCATCTTATTGATAATAAATTATTATAATGTTCAACGCCTATATTACTAAATCCTATGTAATGAACTTGTACTTGTAAATTATAATAATAATAAGAATATTATAAAATTTTATTTTCTTAAAATCAGCTCCACTACTATTACACCTCTAAAACACGTACAGACAACGTAAAATGTACGGGGTTCTCTTCATAACATCTGTCAAAAAGTCAAACCAAATGATAAGTTCGCAGAGAAAAAACAATAAATCTATAGAA
This sequence comes from Limnephilus marmoratus, assembly GCA_917880885.1. Taxonomy (NCBI): domain Eukaryota; kingdom Metazoa; phylum Arthropoda; class Insecta; order Trichoptera; family Limnephilidae; genus Limnephilus; species Limnephilus marmoratus. The sequence continues at coordinate 10,230,504 of OU862922.1, forward strand.
CGTTAAATGTCAAATTCAAAAATTCGCCTGAAATCAAAGTTTTGCCATATAAAAAAATAAATCAGTGTGGAATCTTACAAAATTAATAGGAACATTTTCGGAGACGGGACATTTTCATATAGTGACGTCAAGGGACAATTTAAAAATAAATAAATATACATTTCTAAAAATTATTAAGAGGGCATTACCAGAGAAAACCAGAAATATGTCATTTTCAAATCAGATTTTAGACGTATTGACTCTTTTCCACAAAAAATTATAAATGGATTTCGAAAGATTGTTCTTTTATCTAGCATTCGCATGTAATAAATTTTTAGAATTTTTTTTTAATTTTTAGTATAATAAGGTTATTCCATAGGTCATCATACCACACCCAATTCAAATAATATAATCCTGCAGTAAAATAAATCAATACATTTTCTAGCAAACGCATGTTTTGGAATTTTAATTTTAGTTTCAATAAAATCATTAAAAAATATGTACGTACATGTGTTTCTTGAGGAAAATTGGTCCATTTGTGTATTTATTTGCGCACTTACAAACTAATATATTTCAGGTATTTTTAACATTCTTATTAAATTTAGACATTATTGAAAAATGATAAATACTTAAAATCAAAAAATAATTACAAAAAGTACATTATTTTAATAGTTTTATCGTCACTCCTTTCAGCATTTTTGGATGAAGGTATAAATTAAAGCTCATTTGGATTGAAATAAAATCGATATTGAGTTATAATTTAAAAAAGCTGGAACGGAGAATAATTAATCTTTCTCATTGTAACCGCCCTGCACGATCGTAAGAACAACTTTCGACGAAATGTGGATTTTCGTCCGCTGGCTGGTTAAACGCTCTTAATAACATTTTCGTAATCTTAGTAAAAAAAATTATTTACACGATTGTTTCCAAGTCGTTATGAAATCCATGCAAGTGGCCTATTGGGAATAGTCTCAATGACTCCAGACACACAAAAAAATTATACTCTTTCGGGGCTACTATTCATTGCTTATTTCGCATCTCCGCCTAGTTAAAATTGAACAAACGATTTGAATTGAAATGATTTAAACCGTCCAGATTGCATAAATTTTCCGTTTCACTCACAACAAAGCGATCTAGAACCGTTTAAACTGCGCTTCCCCCTCCGCAGCCCCTTATTATCACCCCGAAACATTCCCATTAGTAGCCTCGCCACATTGTTTACTTACTACCCTTTTAACTGCTTGAACCTCCCTTGAATGCTGCCCCCCCCCCCCCCCCCCCCGCCACCCCGTCACTCCCTACCGCCCTCTACCGTCCTCCCTCCGGGCAGGGTGGTGAAAGATCCCTGTAGTCAAAAGCCGCCCAAAGCTTCAATTCGGATGTTCATTTTGCGGTTTGATCTTATAATTATTATTTTACTTCAGTACACAGATATAGATTTTGAAAAATAAGAGGCTAAATTGACCGGAGTTATTAGGGCAATGGCCTTTATAAAAATAAGAGGCTAAATTGACCGGAGTTATTAGGGCAATGACCTTTATAAAAATAAGAGGCTTAATTGACCGGAGTTATTAGGGCAATGGCCTTTATAAAAATAAGAGGCTAAATTGACCGGAGTTATTAGGGCAATGGCCTTTATAAAAATAAGAGGCTAAATTGACCGGAGTTATTAGGGCAATGGCCTTTATAAAAATAAGAGGCTAAATTGACCGGAGTTATTAGGGCAATGGCCTTTATAAAAATAAGAGGCTAAATTGACCGGAGTTATTAGGGCAATGGCCTTTATAAAAATAAGAGGCTAAATTGACCGGAGTTATTAGGGCAATGGCCTTTATAAAAATAAGAGACTAAATTGACCGGAGTTATCAGGGCAATGGCCTTTATAAAAATAAGAGGCTAAATTGACCGGAGTTATTAGGGCAATGGCCTTTATAAAAATTAACATATCATTGAAGAAGAATATAACAATAATAATCTAAACGAAAAAATGAAAGAAAACAATACACGGAAAAACAGAAAAAGACAATGATATATTACATTGATGGGAATAACCTTCAAAAGTTATAAAAAAAGAGTTTTTCTAATTTCTTATAAAAAAATGAATATTCATTTCGACTTTTATTAAAGTCATTAGTTCCATATATTGTTTTTATTTACATGAGCTCCACACAAGAGGCCCTGAGGAAAATTATTTTCCTCAGGGCCTATGTCATCTTTATGGATGCTGTATGGCGGGTTTTTTTAAGGAAAGGAAGGAGAGGAGAGATCTTGGAAGGAAAACGGTTTAAAGGGTGGGTAGGAATCTGGGGTTCAGTGTGTCCAGGTCATCTACCTCCAAGACCTAGACAAACCTCTCCCCATCAACCCATATGAATAAATTTGGATATATTTATACGAGACGCTATCCAGGTTACAAACCAATTCTTTGAATGATTGTTTCCAATAAAAAGGGTAGTTGCCTGTAATATGGAAAAATAATTAGTTGAAGATAATTTTGTTAATTCTAAAATTTGAAATATGAGATTGACAAATACGACGGTTTTACAATAGCGAAATTGGTTAACGCGCGCGTCCCGGTTAGATGAGAGGTCTGGGTTCGAGTCCCAGTTGCTACCATTGCCTTTTTCTAATTTTCTGTGTCTTATTCTCTTTCATATTTTCGTTTAGATTATTATTGTCATCTTCTTCAATTATTTATTACATTTATGGGAATAACCTTCAACGGACTGAAATGTCAGCTGTCAGTGCTGTCGCCGACTTCAACTAGTTTAAAACACGAAATGCGTAAGTATACATATATTCATTTCATGTACGTAAGGTTGTATACCATGGATTTGACATTTGCAAAGTCGACGACGTCGATTTAAGGGGAACTTGTGGAGAAATAGCGGGAAATTTGTTATTTTGTTCTCCCCGATTCGGGGGATTGGAACATTTATTGCGGGTATTTTAAAACTTAAGCATTGGTTAACCTGCAGCTCACACATCAGCCCATAGAAAAAGCAATTGCAAGCCATAGACAATCATACAAATGTGACAGTATGGTATGGAATCGATTCCGTATAAACAAAAGATACAGAATCGCTCTTCAGGATCCAGTGAGACTATAGCATCCTCAATTGTGGTATTTTCTAAAGCTAAAGGTTGTGGAAAGGGGAAATTTATGGGAACTATGAAAGTGGGGAAGTATTTGACTGTTCAGATCTGGTCACCAAATATTTAAAAAAAAAACGTGCTGCAGATGTACTATGTACATCGATCATCCAGTTAATTAGTCAGACATCTCTGAAAAATCGAAATTTGAGTTTAGTATACAGTTATACGTAAAGGTGTTCCCTCGGTCTGGTTCAATACTCAGATTACTCATAAACACCACCAAATCACCAAAATTTTCCAACTTTTCCAACCATACAGCATCTTTAAAAATGACATAGGCCCTGAGGGAAATTATTTTTTTCGAGGCCTCTTGTGTGGAGTTAATGTAAAAAAAATCAATTATGCTGCAGAAAAACTTGTAGTGAAATAAACAAAAATATTATGTTTTCTGCGATAGTAGGAAATTACATACTAATTTCTAATGTCATACTAATAATGTACCGAACACACATATATATAAGAATTTGAGAGGTTTAATTAATTTATAAATAAAACACTTGTGTTGCAAAGTTTTTTTAACAAAGAAACGACATTTATGTTTATTTATATCACTTTTCTTTGAATGGTTTCTTCTAACAATCAAATAATAGCAAAAACAAAACAAGTGACAATTGATAATTGCATTCTAACTGACACTACATGATTCAAATTTAAATGGAATATATTTCCTTTACATATATACTTCCTGGTGTCTTTTTTTGTCATACTTAATATGCAAATCACAGACAAGTGTAAATAATATTTAATTTATGGTGGTTACGCATTGCAATATGTTTTGTTTGTTCGAAAATTTAAATAAATATATATCACAAAGATGGTACTTACTCACTCCTTGGATTTTACAGAGACACCTAAATGGATTGTTTTTAAAAATAGAATCTAAAACATGAAAATAACTGACACTGTCTGTTTCACGGAAAATTTTCTTGGCATTGTGAAAAACTTAAGAGTTGTGTATTGATTGACAAATTTCATCTCTTTTGCAAATTTTCAAGTCATAAAAGGATTGCCTGATTGAATTTAATTATTGATTGGATGACATTACGGAGGCCTCCAAGCATCAAGATCTACAAAACAAGGTTAGTGGATTTGTTATTTTCCCTGGAGTTTCTCTTTGTGCCATCCTTTGTGGTATATTTGTTCGCGCAAGAAGAGTTTTTTCATAATCATAATTTCTTGGGTATTAAGCCCAGAGGATCTGGGGTTATTTACACACCTCAGGCTCGCATATTATAATGCATATGGTGAGCATTCGAATATAGCTTTCCTCATTATCTCAAAACATTGTATTTAGAGATGTCTGTATACAATAATTTTTTTTAAACAACACAAATTATTTTAACAAAATAAATTGATTTGAACCCGCGACCTCCGGTTTCGTCTTTCCTAATTGGGGATATGAGTGGGAAAGACGGGGAAGAGGAATGTTGGGATTTATATGTAACCGACTGCATGGATCTGGTCGCTAAGCACGGGTAAAGTCATTTCAAGCAAGGTTTCGATTCCGAATGGTGATGTTTCACTAGGGCGATACTGTGAGTACTGACTACTCTAGAACTCACGGCAAATATAATAGTATTTTTGTGAAAACACCCTGTATCATGTATTTATTTATTTAAATGCCCGTTGGGCTTTTACATACTCGTACATAGATACATTTTTATAAAGAACTAGCGCGTTCCCAGCATTCGTTTCTATACCACTTAATAAATAAATTGTTTCTCCCTGCCTGTCCTTTCCCATTCGTCACGTTCTCCTTCCGTCCCCTTCCCCGAACGCGTTCCCACTCCGCTTTCTCTTTACCCGCTCCCCTCTCCCGCTTCCCCCGTTCCGCAAGCCCCCCTCCCAACTTCCCCTCCCCAGTCAGTCCCGGTATATTCAGTTTTCAAACAGCTCGCGTGTGTTGTGAGGCTGAAGGTAGTGGCGAGAAGAAGGGGATAGGGAAGAGGAAGGTGGGGAAGTACCTGGCTGTTCAGATCTGGTCACCAAACACGGCTAATGCCATTTCAAGCAACGTTTCAATTCTGAATGGTGGTCTTACACGAGGGTGATACTGAAAGTATCTTCCACTCTGGAACGTGCCGCAAATATACAGTATATTATTTTAAATGAATAAATTGTGAAATAACGCAAATTAATCAAATGAAATTTATTTGCCACGCCGGGATTCGATCCCGCGACCCTCGGAATGCGAGTCAAGAGCCTTACCGCTGGACTACGCCGGCCGTCAGATATTGCAATTTTTTATACAAATTTCATAATGCCAGAGTTCACCAGTATATATATAGAAACCATCGCGGGCAATCACATCAAATCCCCAAAGTTTCATCGAAATCGGATGAACGGTTAGCAACACAAATTTTAAGATGCCAGAACTCACTATTAAATAATAATATTAAACGTATCCTGACGAAGAATATTTATTTTTCGAAAAGTGTTGAGATAATATTGATTATATGGTGGTGTTGTTACAAAGTTATTTGTTCCATTTAATTATTTTTTAATCAAAAGGTGATGCAAATATAAGATGTGAATCGTATCTAGTACGGAACAGATATGTTATTCTTTATTTACGTGCGCATCTAATTAGAAAGCAGAGTCCATTCATGGAATCGATTTTTAACAATTTTAGAAGCAAATTTTGTAATTATTTGTGTGATAATGATAATAATCATTCTGTATTGTTTATAATATATAAATGTAAAAAAATATATAATTTATTATAAAAGCATTTTGATGGCTTAAATTTAAAATACAAACGACCGATTGGAACACAAATTTGGGAGGCGGGTACGGGTACCGCCGCCGCGGGAACCAATATTGGATGACCAACACCTCTAAAAAAAAAAAAATTCTCTGCCATAAGTCACCTCAAGTGGTTCGATACGTTTAGTGACTTAGCAGGGGTGAGGTATATCCAGATCTTTGCGACGGATGCGCCTGCCCATCAGCTGCATGGCAAGCCGGATTGGGAGATAATGTTTGAGGGAGTCCCTTTGGCTTCTCTAGCTGTACTTTCTCGGAACATCGCTTTGTATCGCAGTGGGAGGGATGGATTCATACGTCCGTCACTCCTGGACACACTTACCCCTAGATTCTTACCCCCCTCCCATATACCCTTTTCATTATCATATTATATCCGTACTAGATATGACATTTTGATTAATCAAAGAATTTTTCAGTTTGGCCAAGTATTTCGGCCTGAAGTCCAAATTCAGGTTTTGTAAGATAAAAGCAAATCGCATATTAAGCTGGGTTTGAAACAGACCACTCCATCCGTAGCAATTTACCTATATTAACCCGTCGACAACGAAGATAATTTTTCTTTTTGTATTTGTCAATCTGAGCACTGTGGCAAGGTCCGAAATTTACCCACCACTGGTACATAAATAATTCAACAATTTAGTTATGTTACGTAGATAGGTACCTACAGTACCAATCTACGTAGAAATCAGCTTGAACCGTGACATTTCTTCGATGTCGGGCTAAATGAAACCCGGCACTTTCCAGAAACAAGAAGTTCTCGTAAATTATTTATGACTAGCAGAAGTCTCCGGCGATGCCCGGGCTTTATACAGAGTTTCTCGAAATCAAATGTAGACAGTGGCTTTCCTCTTGTTTTGAAAGTCACATATGAAAAACTTCATCAACCTCGGCATAAAACTGTAGATTTGCGTACAAATCAAATCCACACCGCCCGCTTGCCAGCCCGCTCGTCCAGCACATACAGACATTCTCCTTTATAAATTATGTATTTCAATCAATTTACACAAAACCATGACAAATTATATACCTAATCCTTCGTCATGAATCACTTTATCTATTGGTGAAAACCGCATGAAAATTCGTTCAAGTCACTGTATTGATATTTTATAGTCCACCGGTTTCGGTACCTCCGATCCATCATTATATTATCCATCGTTACAAAAATACTTTCAAATACACACTAAATATATAAATTGTTAAAAAAAATATATTAGAGTGAGACAGTGCATCAGTTGTGGGAGGGAGGTGGAGGAGGGGAGTGTGGGATAAGTGAAGTAACGGGATTATAATAGAGCTGAAGGTTAAATTTAATTGATTATTAATAATTTATACCTTTGAATTTAAAATTTACCGATTTTTTTTATTTCCAAAGCTTCTAAATTATTAAGTCTTAAACCTATTCCATTTTTGTGTAGGACTTTAATTCCTGTATCACGGTTAAAAGTATGATCTTTATAAATTAAATGTTCCGCTAACTCTGAAAAACCTGACCTAGTAGGCTTCTTAAATATTAGTTTGTTCTGGTTTCTACATTACGTGATGTTTGTCCTGTGTAGAAAGCTGGACAATCATTACAACTAAGTTTGGTGGTTTAAAATATCCTCTTTGTCAAACAAATAGGTCAGAAGTCAGACTTAAAACCAAGTATTTTCTTTTTATTTATGAAGAATGTTAAGTCACAATGTGTTTGCTTCTTTTGAAAAAAAAAACATGTTAATCTTTAACTTTATGTCCTTTTCATAACGTACAAAGCGACACTATTTTTTTCGTACGATTTTTAATGAATTGTGGATTTGATAATCAAAACTTGTTGAATACATGTTTTGCAAAAAAATTTTTTTTAAATATTTTAAGCGGTGACCGGCCAACTCAGAATAAAACCAACTCAGAACCACCTCAGAAAGAAAATTATGAGTGATGTAAAAGAAATATAAAAAAAAATTGTTTAAATAGGTGAATTTAGGTTAGGGTTACCGGCTATTTTAAAATTATTTTTTCATAGCTTTTAATGACCTTTCTGAGGTAGTTCTGAGTTAGTTTCATTCTGATTTGGCATGGAACCGTTTTAAGCATACGCTCAATATAACCGGTCAATTTGCAGGTGAGCCTAATACTATACACACACTATGGAAAAATGAGGGGAGAGCATGTCTTCGGCCGAAAGAGCTATAGCGTTTGCAAGACAGCGAGATCTCGGTGGTCTGCTTTTGAGGTTCCATGCCAACTCAGAATCAACTCAACTCAACATCTCTTTGAAAAGTCATAAAAAAAATAATTAAAAAATTGCCCATAACCTAACCTAACCTAATTATCTAGTTTTTTATATATATTTTTTATCACTTTTAATGAATTTTCAAAGGAGGTGTTGAGTTAAGCTCATTCATCACTACTTCTGCTTCACCCTCCGTCCTTTACTCCACCCCAGTTAACGGTAGTAATAAGGAACTCCAGTAAAAAATATTATGACTTAAAAAAAATATGTTCATACAGACCAATAAACGCTGATTCTGAATATATAAGTTTTCTTTTATAATATTAAACGTAGTGTTCGTAAAAAATATTAAAAACTGCATTTTTTAACGTCTCGTTAAAATACACTGTAAAGTTGGTACGATTGAATGGTTAGTGCTGACGTCACGCGTCACCAGTCATTGTATCACATTGTATTGAAATCAATTGACATGTAGGTATGGCACAAGCCATCAGTATTAACAACATTTCATGTTATTCTTTATTTCGTAGTGTTTATAGAGATTTAGTTGTAGTGTTTATTGAAATAATATTTAAGAATAAATAATTCAGTATCAAAAATAGAGGTATCTCTATTAGTTTATCTCTATTATTTAGAATATTGAAAAACTACTGCACAAAAAAAATAATGAATGAAAAAAGTAATGCTTCTTCTAGGGAGAATACTTCGAACAACCGAACAACGGAATTCAAAATGGCGGCAGTAGATCAGCTGATTGCCCAATCCCATACTAATTTTTCGGGAGTGATGACGTCACACGATTTACCATATTTCCGGGGGGTCTCGAAAAATTAAAACTTTGACAATTATTTTAACTATTAAAACTAACTCTAAAAATAAAAACAAAAACGCAGTTATTTAAGTTAGAAGGTCATTATTCATAAAAAAAAATGGACTGGAGTTCTCTATTGTCATTTCGTTTAGTAAAGATCAAATCAAAGAAATGCTTTAAAATATTCATTACCGAAACATTGTATCATCATATAATGTTATCGTTACGCACTTCTTTTTCTCTTTTCTATTTTTTTTATAACTTTACCAATTTTCAACATCATTACATACTAGTACCATATGTTTACACTAGACTTCACTCAAAGTAACTATCCTTCATTGGTAACCATGAAACAGGCAGCCGCCTAGTATGGTGATTTAATGTATCTAATCTACATAAATGTCTAATATATGTAACATGTATTTTATAAATAAATTGTTTGTTGTTCAAATATTACCTATAATAATTTGGGCGGGGTTAGGTACCGCCTACCCGGGACCCATTTATTGGATAAACAATACCTTTGCTATACCCCAAGTGGTTCGCTACGTTTGATGACTCAGAAGGGGTGCGTGGGTAGAGGCTTTTCCGGTTCTTGGCGGCGGATACGTCTGCTCACTAGCTGAATGGAAGAGAAAGTCCTTTTGACTTCTCCAGCCGGACTAGGAACATCGCCTTACACCGCAGTGAGAGGTGACTCGTACTTCCGTCATTCCTAGACACACCAACCCCCAGATTTCTCATACCATTTTCCTTCCCTGAACATTCTCACCTTTCTTTCCGAAAAAGGCCCTCCACACAGCATCCCCAAAGATAACACAGGCCCTGAGAGGAGTTATTTTCCCCATGCCTCCTGTGTGGAGCTAATGTAAAAGAAAAGGAAATAAAAAAAAAATCAACAGAAATATATATGTATTTAGAAACAGGGCGTCATCTCTGATCTAAAACGTCCTAGTTCAATTCTAATCCGTTGAAGTTCAGTCGCTCCTCACAGTTAGGTGGGGTGAGTCATGGTGAGGGGGTATTTTGGTGGGTACTGTGGGAGGAGGCGAAGGAGAAGGTCGGAGGGTAGTTGGATACTAAACAAACGATGAACGGGCATCGCTAACTGCTTTGTAATAGGAATAGGGAACCATCCGTTCGGGCAAGTCACTCATTTTTTCAAGTACAACGCTTTAGTTACCCTAATATATTTTTTAAATACATGATTTACCTAAATAGCTACTATTTTCATCTTTAATTTTTTTTTATTAAATGTACAACAGATTATTATCCAATTACCGTACAATTTCCTCATTTTGACAGTCTTAATATCTAGGAAGAAATTAGTATACAAAAAAAATCTTAAGACTATTATCTAAAGAAGAGTTACATATATCTAAGCTTTCCGATATTTCGTTCAATAGCACCATTCCTCTTGTCATGCTATGCTGTGCTAGAAAATCTGTTCTACCGTATGGTATTTTGAACAAGTCGTGTCGACGACTACGGCTCAAATTTTCTGGCACGTACCGTACAAGCCGTAGCATTCCAAGAGGAACGAGCTGTCAATACGGTTATGGATTATATTAAAACTAAGAATTGAAAGATTTGCATAACGTCTAGTTTCTAAGCTAAATCCATTTGTTGCCTCAAGTAATTCTATATGGTGCACGAACCTCTTATAATTCCATGCATCCGCACATAGACATACCTAAGGATTTTTCTGGATTTATTCTAGCATATTAATATATTTAGTTTGGTGCGGAGTCCACACACCGCTAGCATACTCCAGCTTACTTTTTATGACGCCATCGAATGCATTTGGGTCATCAAATTGTTTACATGTTCTGATGATAAAACCCTTACCTACGTCATATGTTATTTGATGAATTCTGGTAGTATTATCATTTGTTGTACCTATTTATTCCTGCAAACATCCACTGTCAGTAATTCGTGTATGAAATACAGGTATCTTACCTACATAATTTTATTGGTTCTGATACATTATTGGAGATTTGAGCATTTTAAGGAAAAAATCAGAGTGTGCTGCAATTCACATGCGGTAGAAAAGAAACCTTCCGAAAACTAAAGTAGATAAGAGTGGGGAGGCTACGAAGTACCGCACATAGAGGAGACCGATTATACTATCTAATTCTCTCGCAGGCTAAATCCTATAGATGTATGTGTTTATCTATTTTTACTGTCGCTAGTAGAAGTGAAAACTTCTTTAGCACCGTTGTGATTTAACACTCGATGAAACGAAAAATAGCGACACTAAAAAGAGACAATTACATGCATTTATAGGATTTAGCCTGCGAGAGAATGAGATAGTATAATCGGTCCCCTCTTTGTGCGGTGCTTCGTAGCCTCCCCACTCTTGTCTGCTTTAGATTTCTGAAGGTTTCACTTCTACCGCTTATGAGTTGCACACTCTGTTTCTTTTTCAAAGTCGTACATTCCAATAGAAAGCTGTTATGGCTCCATGCTACACTAAACGTAGTGAAACAATTACCAACATATAATAATGCGTTTATATTTAGTAATAAATAGTTTTGAGGTTGAAATACTAGGGCCAGTCAACAATTTAATTCTATTTCTTTTTTCTTTTTTAATAGTCAAGTAATAAAAAATGCAATTACAGGGGTCGAAAACCACACTACTGACGATTAATTTGTAATTTTTCAATATTATCTGCGACCATTTCCACAGCTTTGGTCCATCTTTTAACAAGGGCATGTATCACAGTGTTGTAAAGAGCACGGTCACATCCAGAACACCATCGCCATAACTTTCCCCGCCGATCTCACAGTTTTGTTTTTTTTTTGTTCTTGGTGAGTTTGTGTAATTCCATTCCAATGACTGTCTCTTTGATTCAGATTTAAAAAATTAACCCATTTTTTGTCTCCGGTCACAATTTTGTCCAGAAACTAAGAGCTGCAAGTGTTGTGAGGTCATTACTTTTCTTGTTTCTTTTTTCTGGCCGGTTAAGTTTCTTGGTACCCACCTTGCAAAACCTTTTTTAAAAAATCAGTTGTCGAATAATCTTAATCACACTGCCTTTACTGAGGGAGAGAATACGATATCTGTAGTTATCTGGGATCACCACGAATGAGTTGTCGCTGCAATAAACGGTCTGCACCGCTCCGCTTTTCCTCAACCAGCAGTGTTTGTCCTTCAGCTTGGTTACAGCAACGAACCCATCAGAGATAGAATGATTCATGAGGAAGGTTTTTAGGTACATAATTTGTAAAGGTTTTGTATAAATTGGTTGAAATACGTAATATATCTGGTCAAGGGGCGGCGGGCAGCGGACAACGGGCAGCGGGAAAACGGGCGGTGTGGATTTGATTTAACAGATGGCGTTGGATATAAAGCTTTCGTTAGCCACAGCATCGTGTGGCCGGGTCTGCTAGTTCTATTATAAATAATCTCTACTATAAATACACCGCTGCTGTGCAGTGCTGACGTCTATTGTTGCATCGTGGCACACATTTTTCAGTCTTTCATGAATGCGAATTTTTGCGTTTCACCTTCTACAGTCAAGAATCAATCACAGAACGCTATCTATTACGAACATCGATGTCGGCCATTTTGCAAGCGACTGCAGTGCTGCCACCTGTTGACGCAAAAAGTTACTACTGCAGCACATTGTAAAAGAAGGTTTAAGGAATAGCACCAAATTCAAAAATTTAACTTTACTAACCTTACTTAAGAAGTAATTTTAACTTTACTAACCTCACTTAAGTAGAGCTGTACCTCGCCTAAATCCTCCTCTGGGAACTAAAATACTCGTTAATGTAATTAATGTAGGGACTTTTCTTTCACAAGGAAAACCCTTTTCAGTTTCGTATCATAAAAAAAACTTTAAGTGTGTGCGTAGGTTCTTCAATCCGAATTATAATAGTCGGGTGGATCTTCCAACTATAAAGCTACGAGTGTCTCTTAGCGGGGCTATTTAACTATTTAACTAGTCGCTATTAATTACCGGCAAGCATTCGCCATTAAATATCACGCCCGTGCCTGTGACACCGATCCCTAATTGCCTTGCCCCGGCCCCCAGCACCCAACCAACACCCTACACCCAACAGACCATCAGCTATTAGACTCTACACTGAAATCGTTAAACGCAGGCAAAACATTGCATATCCTTGTAATTTACATAATTATTCTAGAAACTGTTCACAAGCAAGTTATGCGATAAGGCTATTGTTTCAGGGGTTGAAACCTCCCTTCACTCGAGCTCTCTACCCCTTTCTTCTGGATTCTCCCTTTAAACTACCCGACTCCCGTAATACATCAGCCCCAGAGACGTTTTATAATAATATTATAAATTCGCCTAATTATTATTATAATATTATGGATATGAGACGAAAGTTGTTCGAACGATTGTCGCTAGATGGTGTTGACAGCTTGGGAAATTTTTCGCCGGAGGGAATTTTCGCGATCATTTTACCGTTTTAAGCGCACGTAAACCAGTTTATCTCAAATGTAATAATTATTCTCAATTCAAGCCACACTTTTATTTATTTATTTATTTATTAACTGACTTACGTCCAATCTACAATAAAATAATACTAATTTTAAAAAAGTGTACATTATAAGATTAAGGGATGATAAATGAAATCAATTTATGTTTAAACAAATATAAAATATTGTTACTGAAACAGTTCAGTTATGTACATTGAATGCTTTGTATTTTCTTATTATTCATATGTAATGTAAAAGCCCCGAAAAAGGGCGTTAATAAATAAATAAATAAATAAAATAAATAATTCTTTTGTAAAGACAAAATCAGAAATAAACGTAAGAAAATAGAAGTAACAATTCAAGTCAAGTCTTTGCTAGAAATCAAAATACATAGTTATAAAATATCGTCAACTGTTTGGCGACCGTCTAGAATCATTTAGACTTAGGTATACCAAAAAGTTAAGGTCTTCACTTGAGTTGACCAATCTACACATTCTGGACAGAGGTGAATAATATCCATAATAGTGTTGATTGAGGGAAAGCAGTTAATTATTTCTGAGTCCACGGAAAGGTATATTGAAAGGTATGAGTAATGTAGGTGAATCAATAATACACCCACGGGTAGCTTATCTAGACAAAAACCGGATATAATAATTCATAAAGCCTTTTTGGTAGCATTCAAAATTTCAGAGTAATTGAACTATTGCCCCAATAAGAATAATGTTCATATATTTTACTGTTTGCAAAAATATGCAGGTCCCACTCTTTGTGATTGGAGCAAAACATATAAAATCACGTTCAAATAAAGTATGTTGATTCCATCAGCTGGTTTTTTGTTAAATAGCGAAAAATCATTTGAAAAAATATTATTAAGAAGTCTTTCAAAAATGTGTATAATAATATAAACGCACCACTATTTTTTTGCAGTGCAAGGTATTTTCAGTGCACAGGAGGCCCTGATGAAAATAATTCCCCTCAGGGCCTTCGTCGTCTTTGGGGACGCTGTGTGGAAGGTCGTTTTAGGAAAGGAAGGAAAGAAAGTTCTGGGAAGGAAAAAGGTATGAAGGACGGTTTGGATTCTGGGGGTCAGTGTGTCCAGGAGTGACGAACGTATGAACATATCCATCCCACTTTAATGCAAGGCGATGTACCCAAACAGTCCTGCTGGAGAGATCAAAAAGTCTCCCCCAACCAGTCTCTCCCGATCCTGCCACGCAGTTGGTGGGCAGACGCATCCACCTCCAAGATCCACACAAACCTCACTCCATGAATCCGGGCACCCCTGCTAAGTCACCAAACGTAGCGAATCACTTGGGAAAACCTATGGCAGGGTGTTGGTTATCCAAAAATGGTTCTTGGGGCGGCGAATTTTCCCAAATTGATGATATGACTGCAAAGCTTTTCCAACGATGAAACAATGTAATAATTTTCTTAGATTACTAATTCTTCTCATTTACTGTGAGGCTGATTTTACCAAGTGATTCAAACAAAAATAATTCGCCTGGTGGTGTAAAAAATCTGGGTATGCAAACCTTCCACCCTAGAAGTGAAACCTTCAGAAAACTGAAGTAGACGAGAGTGCGGAGACTACGAATGACTACGAATTTTTTAATGTATGTGAAGGATGAGTTTTTCCATATTTTTGTCGTCGATTTCCAGTGCACTTTTCCTTTACATTTGGTCATCATAGTATTTGTGTTTTCTTCTTCGGAGTCGCTAGATGTCGTTTTCTTTCGTGTTTTCTTTTCTTGTTCATTTTGGAGTGGTTTAAAGATTGGAAATTGATTTTACAAATATTTTTTTTTTATTTCGTAAGATTCGGTCAGCTGAATGTCGCCAGGCGCTTTATACCATTAGACTTCAGGAGACTTACGTAGGAACGTAGGTTTATCGTTATATATTGGAACTGAGTACCCGTGAAATAAATAAAAATATTTTATCTCATTCCCTCACAGGCTAAATTCAATTGATGTATGTGTTTGTCTCTTCTTAGTGTCGCTCGCTTCCGTTTCATCGAACTTCAAATCACAACGGTGCTAAAGAAGTTTTCACTTCAATATAATCATCATTTATTTGAAAACGTATTTTTTTACATGAGCTCCACACAGGAGGCCCTGAGGAAAATAATTTCCCTCAAGACCTATGTCATCTTTGGGGATGCTTTGTGGAGGGTTTTTTTAATGAAAGGAAGGAGAGGAGATTTCTGGGAAGGAAAAGGGTTTAAGGGGTGGGTAGGAATCTGGGGTTCAGTATGTCCTGGTCATCCGCCTTCAAGACCTAGACAAACCTCACTCCATGAACCCGGGCACCCCTGCTAAATCACCAAACGTAGCGAACTACTTGAGGTGACCTATGGCAGAGATGTTGGCTATCCAATTAAGGTTCCCGGGGCGGCGGTACCCATCACTTTCACATCACATCTCAGTCGAACACCTTTTTAACAAAATTTGTCAGTTCAGCCATAGGCGGTATTTCCCCGGAAGTTCGGCGGTGTTGAACGCCATCCTATGAAGGGGATCTATTAACTTCCGTCAGGCAACTTTGCTATAACCGTTGTGTAACCGTTTAGCTAAAGTTACACGGTGGTTACAAAGAACGTGTAATTTTTTGTTTGTTTTTCGTTTAGATTTTTAGCAAGAGAAATATACCTTGATGCTTTATACTTACCTGGATTGCCGTTTTATTAAATAACTAGCTGGTACCCGGCATGCGTTGCTATGCCATTTAATAAAGAAATTGTTTCTCCCTGCGTGTCCTTTCCCATTCGTCCCGTTCCCCTTCCGCCTCCCCTTCCTCTCCCGCGTCCCCTTCCCTTCTCGCGTTCCCACTCCGCCTCATCCACCTTTCCTCTCCAGACTCCACTCCCACCCTTCCCCGTCCCGCGAACACCCCTCCCGAGTTTTCCTCCCCCCTCCCAGGTTCCCCTCCCCCCTCCCTAGATCCCCCCCCCCCCTCCAGCATTCCATACTCATTCCCGGTACGTTCAGTTTTCAAACAACTCTCGTGCCACCTATTGCAATTTTTTTATACAAATTTCATGATGCCAAAGCTCACCAGTATACAAACCTCATCCTGACAATAACGAATACAAAAAAAAAGAATTTTCCAATTTGGTGCAGTCGTTCGGAAGTTATGAGCATACATACATTTCGGCGATTCATTTTTATTTATATAGATTACAACAAGTGCCATTTACATCATATAAAAAAAAATTATAATAGATTTTTGTAGAATTGATTTGTGAACCCTCTCTTTTTCAATGAAAAACGTAAAAACGTCGAAAAATGCGATTTTTCAATTTTTTTTTACAATATAACGAATATTTAAAAGCTCCTCTTGGGAAAAGCATTAAAGTGCTGAAAATAGTGCCCTTATCTAAAAATTATTAACAGAAAAACAGCAAAACGGCCGGCGTTTTCTAGGGGTAAGGCTCTTGACTCGCTATCCGAAGGTCACTGGAACGAATCCCGGCGTGGGCAAATAAACTTTATTAGTTTAATTTTTTGTTATTTCACAATTAATTAATTAGTGGATTTTAAGTGGAAGATACTCTCAGTATCGCCGTGGTGTAAGACCACCATTCAGAATTGTAATGTTGTTTGAAATGCCTTTAGCTGTGTTTAGTGACCAGATCTGAATAGCCAATTACTTCCCATTTCCTTCCCCTCTTCACTACCTTCAGCCTCACAACATACCCAATTGGGGATGCCATAGTCTCACAGTCTCCAGACGGGAGCAGCTAGGACTCCTGTGAGGTATTCACATAAAAAAGCAAAAATTTCATGATTCCCAAGAACTCCAATCAAGAATTTTTGCAGAATACGTTTACAACCATTCTTAGGAAACCATACGACTTCCCTACTATACAGATATTTCGGGAATTTAATGTACCATCTATTATAGAATTGTATAAGAGAAACGCCTTATGCCAAATTTATAAAGAATATTTTATTCAAAAAATTCACCCCTCAGATAGCATAAGCAATAGATTCAAAACTAATGGCTTAATAGCCATCCCTATGCTTAGAACGACCACGGCTCAGTACCACTATTTATATTTAGGTGTAAGATGGTACAATATATTATTATCCAATAACAAAATTAATATAACAGATACACTGAATTATGAATTGGTCAAAAAACAAATTCAGTCCCTTAAATTGGATAATGACATATTGTACCCTTAATGTTTACCCTTTATGTAATTAATTAATTTACCCTTACTTAAACAGCAATATTTAATATAAAAAAAAATTGTATTGATATTGTCCTTATATAACTATTTTTGTCTAAATTGTTGACATAATGAACATTATTATTCATATATTTTTTGCAAGAAAATACTCCTCCCATAAACACGAGCTCCTAGAGCTCAACTTATGTAGTAGTAGAATAAAACATGAATTATTTTCTAATCTTGCATGTATTATCATTGTAATGTATAAACAAAAATCTTGAAATAAATAAATAAATAATTAAAAAATAAAAAAAATGTTTTCTTTATAGTTGAAATGCAATGTATTTCATTAAAATATTTATGAATGAGAAATAATACGAATGCTTCGACAAATCGTTATGAGTACATTACAGAACATAGGGAACGTACCCATACTATGTGACCAATTTTTGCCATTTTTACCCCCCCCCCCCCCCCCCACCCCCCGGTGATCAAAATCCTAAGCAAACCGCCGCTCATTTGTACCAAGCGTGACATTTTGAAGACCCCCCCCCCCCCGAAGAAGTTACGTAGTATGGGTACGTCCCCATATGTGTATTGTAGATTATAGTGTTTAAAGAAAATACAAAAGACTTGAAAATACAACTTGACTCGCTCATGACGTGTTTCAACTTATTACAATATTAACCTTACACAATGCTCCTAAAATAGTAGGTAACAACAGAGTTTCGCCTGCAGAGCGATTGACGCCATAATGGAAGAGCAGCCCGAGATGGATTTACCTCCCCTTCCACCCCAACCACCCTCCAACTCGGGCCAGTAGCTGCATGCCGCTACGGGGAAGCTGGAGGCTGTTGTGCCGGCAGCCTTACAGCAGCCGTCTCCATGGCAACGGATCCCTCCCCATCCCCTAACCGCCCACCTCCTTCAGATCACGCGATGTTCCACTTAATCTATTGTTTCCATTGCTATGGCAGTCACACCAGACAGGGATGGATGAGGGATGAATTATTAAGAAATGGGATCTTTAAGGTTGATTTATAGAATATTTATTTAACTTTGTATTTTTACTAGTCAGATGAAAAATAGGGAAAGTACGAGGATAAATCGTTGTTTTTAAATATTTATAAAAGGAACACTATAATTATTATTTCTTCACACTCGATTTTGAAAAAAAATTCTATCATCAATCCCGT
The DNA here is from genome assembly GCA_917880885.1 of Limnephilus marmoratus. Lineage (NCBI taxonomy): Eukaryota > Metazoa > Arthropoda > Insecta > Trichoptera > Limnephilidae > Limnephilus > Limnephilus marmoratus. The sequence continues at coordinate 10,249,250 of OU862922.1, forward strand.
CAGAGCGTTTTACAACTTAATTACGAAATTATCAAAATACACAAGGTTAAAAAAGACTAGTTGCGTGATGTTTAAATAAAAATCACATATTATTTTGTATAGGTACAATATTTCCAACTAGTATTTTTTGAAACTTTTAATATATTTTTTTTTATTTAACCCTATCGAAAAATTTGACGCAAAAAACTGTCATTTTAAAAGGAAAATGGTGCATCTCTTCTCAGTGGTAAATGTATATGTATCGATTTATTTATTTTTTACACGCCCTATTGGGCTTTTACATTCTACTAGTTTATATGTTGAGTATCACAGTTATTTTAAATACTTCAAAATTAAAATAATAAAGAAAATATAATACAATGAAAAAAATGTAACAATAAAAGCATATCTTCTTCTTGGTGTGCCTTGTCAGGTCCCCCCGACGCGACGTTGACGGTCACTCTGGAAAATGTCTCTTTGTCCTGCGCTGCCCGGAATAACTCCTCCACACTTCTAATGCCGGTCCACTCTCGTACATTTCGCAGCCAAGACATTTGTCTCCTACCAGTCCTCGGCCACCCTCTATCTTGCCTTTCAATAAAAGCATATAATAAAATAAAATACATTGGTAAAAATGATAATAAGTCTTACATAAATAGATATTCAATAAAAACAAAAACTGCAGAAATTATATACATATGTCTATTTGTGTCTAGATATGTAAAAGTATTGGAATAAACTGATTATTTTTAAGGTGAAATATATCTCCCAGATCAGAATATTTATCTCTAAGACTGTGAAGTCTCGGAATCGGGGAATTTTGATTGAGTGTCGCCCGGGTCCTGGCATGGTCGATCGAAAAGAATTGATAGGATAACTTTTGGTCATGTCTCATCGTTCCCTAGGACAACTGCAGATCGTTAACGTGCAAACAACAGTTGACCTCGAATATAATTAAGAACACTTGGCCATTGTGAACTGTTACTCACTCGTTGGAATCATGAATGCTAGGGAACGGTGAGAAGTTACCGAAAATTATCCTATCCATCCTTATCGATCGACTGTGCTAGGTGGCTGGTGTTGTTAAAATAAAAGAGTAGTAAATGTCGGCAAGATCTTTTTGGGAATATGGATTTTGATTAATTGTAGCAATTCAAGACATTCTATTTTGTAATGCTGTATTTTATGTAATAGCATTAAATCTGTGTTTATTCTTCTTTCCGAAAGATTTTTTTTTCATAAAGGGACATTTTATCTAGTGGGTAATTACAATCAATGTTTCGTAAGGAATATGCAATTTTAGTTTTTACCCGTGGCTTCGTTCGCAAGGTATTAGGGGGAAATTACTGAATAAAGAATTTCCCCACGGGAATGAAATGTTTTTTCCGGGATAAAAAGTAGCCTATGTCATTTCCCATCCTCCAATTATCTCTATTTAAAAAAATCACGTCGATCGATCGTTCAATTTATATTATTATAGCGAGTTCCCGGTATGCGTTGCTATGCCACTTAATAAAGAAATAATTTCGCCCTGCGTGTCCTTTCCCATTCATCCCGATCCCCTTCCGCCTCCCCCTCCTCTCCCGCGTCCCCTTCCCCTCTTGCGTTCCCACTCCGCCTTCCCTCACCCGCTTACCCGTCCCGCGAACTCCCCTCCCGAGCTCCCCTCTCCCCTCCGGAGATCCCCACCCCCCCTCCCGGGTTCCCCTCCCCCCTCCCGCATTCCATTCAATCAGTCCCGGTAGATCAGTTTTCAAACAGCTCGCGTGCCATCTATTGCAATTTTTTATACAAATTTCATAATGCCAGAGCTCACTAGTATGGTGACCCGACAATTCGTCCTGCGACAATTCATCCGGCGACAGTTCATCCTGCGACAGTTCATCCGGCCGACAGTTCATCCTGCCGACAGTTCATCCTGCCGACAGTTCATCCCGCCGACAATTCATCCGGCGACAATTCATCCTGCCTGATCATTTAGAAGATTTTTATTAAGTAAGTATGCAAAGAGGATATACGGCCGTACAACCAAAATCGATATACTTATATCTGAAGGCATCTTGAGTGGAAATCCGCTGTAAAAATATTTTACTAACAATAATTTCGACTCTCCGAAAAAGCATGCGTGAATATCAAAATACGACATACTTATACGTGCAGTCGGCTTAGCAAAGAACGGTAAAGATTCCTACTTGCATCTAATATAACTTTTCTGAAATTAACACCATCTTTTTAGGGTGAATTGACTGATTTAAAAAAAAAACACAAGAGTCCCAACCGTCTCGAGCCAGTGAGTGCCAATGGCATCCCCAATTTTGGTATGGTGTGATGCTGAAGGTAGTGGTGAGGGGAAGGAGATGTGGAAAACGTACCTTCCTGGCTATTCAGATCTAGTCACCAAACACGGCTAGGTTAGGTTAGGTTAGGTTAGGTTAGGTCAGGTTAGGTTAGGTTAGGTTAGGTTAGGTTAGGTTAGGTTAGGTTAGGTTAGGTTAGGTTAGGTTAGGTTAGGTTAGGTTAGGTTAGGTTGTACGGCCGTATATCCTCTTTGCATACTTACTTGAAGAAAAAATCTTCTAAATGATCAGGCAGGATGAATTGTCGCCGGACGAATTGTCGGCAGGATGAACTGTCGGCAGGATGAACTGTCGCACGATGAACTGTCGCCGGATGAATTGTCGCAGGATGAACTGTCATGGAACCCACCAGTATATATATAGAAATCTTCGTGGGCATGCACACATCAAATCCCCAAAGTTTGAATGAAATAGGTCAAGTCGTCCGGAAGTTATGCGCATACATACATTTAGGCGATTCATTTTTATTTTCATTTTTATAGATACATAGATATATGAGTACCTCATGAATTTAAGTTAAATCTTTTCAATATTGTCGGAGAATATTGTAAAAGGGAGAAATAGGAAACAATTTATATTTTCTTTGTAATTTTATTTTATTCCAAATAAATACACCCCTGCATAAGATGGATGGAAAAGTATCTCAGCTAACAATGTCAGCTAGTCTGCGTTGGTGGAAGAAGTAAGCGCTGACATTGTTACGGGGGCAGCTTTTATTAAACCTGCAGCGACAAAATGCTTCAAATGTCTTGTGAATATTTTATCAATGTTCATAATATTATCATGATGTAATGAAACAATATCCTGCAGCTATTAGACTGGGTTCTGAATACCGCACGTGAAGTATGTAGTTCATTATTTAATCACAAAAGAATTTTTTATTTCACATTTGCGAATTTTATTTGTCAAGCATTTTTGAGCCACAGCGAAAAACGTATATATCTCCGTTTTCTGATATTAGACTTACTAATAGGTAAGCATCTGTACGTAGTGTTATGATAACCCTACACAAATCAGAAAAAAAATTAAACAACAACTATTCTTTCTTTTTTTTTAATGAAAGACAAATAACTTTGTTTACATCACTTATATTTGTACACAATCTACATGTTTCGTGAACGATGTTCACATCATCAGGATCAAATGTATACTAAACTTAAAAATTAAACTTTTTTTTTTATTTAACGCCCGATGGGCTTTTACATTTTGGTAGTACAAATGATTCATGACAGATTATTTAACATATACAGAATAATAAAAATAAAATTTGATAAAAAAGCACACAAGTCATAAAAATACAAAAATACAGCGATTTCATAGGTTTTCAGAAAAACAGATAGGTTAAGGAATAGTTTTGGAATAATAAGTTTTTTAAAAGATCAACAAATTTCGCCAAGTTTATGTCAAATATGTCAATATCACCTAAGGGAACGTACCCATACTACGTGACACGTTTAGGGGGGGGGTCTTCAAAATGTCACGCTCCATACAAATGAGCGGCGGGTTGCTTAGGATTTTGGTCACCGGGGGGGGGGGGAGTTAAAAATTGCAAAAAGTTGGTCACGTAGTATGGGTACGTTCCCTAAGTACTGATTTCCCATAGTGTGAAATCGTTGTATCGGAGAGTGGGCAATGTAGTTCCGCTTATGAATGCTACAGTAGAATAGTGTATTTTGTCGTGTAGTTACTGTCGGTATTCGTAAACATAGATCACATATGGGAGGAAGGGGAAGGGGTAAGATTGAGGGGACTTTATTAATATAGTATAAGTGCTGTAAACAAAGTTATTTGTCTTTCATTAAAATAAATAATGCCATCACAAAGTGAAAACCTTTCCGAAGAAGTTTTCTTCGAAAAATTAACTATTCTTTTCTCTGGGGGTTAATTTTGATTTTAAATTATAATGACCGGTCAGTGGTAGGGTGGGAATCGAGCTTGGGCTCGCGGGCGTCACGTGTTCGATCCTCGGCTGGCTAAGTCCTACATCACAACACAAGCAACATTTTCGGCTTTCTGTGATGGTAGTAGGAGATTTTCAAACATTGTTGGGTTATTCGTAACCCTGGAATGTTTGTCTTTCTTTTAAAAAAAAAAAATATATATATATATATGTATGTGATGAAGTATTCAAATTTGGGAAACTGGTATGTGTATCCCGTCCCGGTAACCATTTATTGGCTCACCAACACCCCTGCCATGGGTCATCCCAAGTGGTTTGCTACATTTGGTAACTTGGCAGGGATGCCAGGGTTCATCGAATGAGGTGCGTCTGATGTGCCTGCCCACCAACTGCGTGGCAGGCACATCGTCTTGTACAGCAGCGGTAGGGATGGATTCGTATATCCGTCACTCCTGGGCACACTGCCCCTAGACTCCTACCCACCTCTCCTGCCTTTCTCCTGCCCATACAATCCACTCCACGGAAATAGGTTTTTGATACTGGATAATGAAGCAATTGTTGCAATAAATTTGGAATAATTTGTTAACATGTTACCCCGTTCGATTGTTAAATCTGCCTACAAACACAGAAAGTTCAAATAAGTTCAGTCTTAAAATGTCAGTTTATTTTGTTATGTGTCGGATGTCCTTGTGATTTATTGACCTGTTTTGTCAATTGATTATTATCAATTGATATCAAAACCATTTTTTAAACGTTATCTTTCTTAATTCTCAAATAGTTTATTCTTTGACAAAGGAATCTGTATATTTTTTTCTCGGTGGGGCTCTCAAGTTTGTTTAAGGGCCATTGCGGTGGTGGTTCCTCATGATTTTTCTTATATTTAGGTATTGATCTAAAAATAATCTGAAACGAAAGACTTTTTTCAGATGTCAGTGCATTCGGGAGCGACGAATGAGTGATTTCCTACCTTCCTCTGCAGTGCAACGCTATGGGTTGAGAGAGTCCGGCTGGAGAGGTCAAAGGGTCCCCCTTAACCGGCCTCTTTCGATCCGTCCCGCCACGCAGTTGGTGGATAAATGCATCCATTGAAAAGACCTGGACAAAGCTCACCCATAAAACCTGCGTACCTCTGCTAATGCCTACAATACACCACATCTGTTTTCAGTCCGATTCCAATTAGAGACCAAAGTCAACGTTTTTCGCTTGACGCGAAAATTAGCACTAAATTTGGTACTATTTTATTATTATTCATAGTTTGTATTTCTAGTTATATTTATAGTTATTGTTTTTATATTTTAGCAGGAGTAGTTCAAGACACGAGCGCGGTGTATATTCATACTGTCGTACTTATAAAATACTGTTCTTAAAACATGTTTTAAATCAGTGAAAATAATTTGTAGTTACAAAAATCATTGTAGTTACATCGCTTAAAAAAAATCATATAGATTATTACGTTCGTTATTATATCTAATATTATAAATTTTAATATAGTTTCTCCTATAAGTGTACTTGTATTCAAACTCCTAAACACATAACTTAACATAATTTCATTTCTTTAGTTGTAAATCTTTTGTAATTCCTCCATCTTGTTCTTGTAATTCCTCCATCTTGTAAATCTGAATGTATTATACATATGTTACCAGGTAATTCGGTAAATCCTATTATAATATACCTATGCTACCAGATTACCTTTTCTACTTTGTCACAAAAAATGTATGTGTACTTATATTTATATATTTTATATACATTTTCTGTATTACACACCTTAGCTTCAGAGAAAAATGAAATTTTCTGTTTTTTTTTTATTTTTAATTTTTTTGTTATGTAATTTTGTACATTTCAGGTATAATATGAACTAAACATGTCAATTTGTCTGTCCTGGAACGGGAATCTTTCCTAGTTGGACAGGCAAAGCTTTCTTATTGTAATTTGTACTTTCTTTGTATCTATAATAAATAAATAAAAATAAATAAATATTCATATCTGCGATTTTAATCGTCATCACTGCAAACAACATATAAACTATGCTATTTGCTGTGATGCCAACTGAAATCGTAGATATGAAAATAGAGATGAAAATAGCGATCGCGTAAAGCGAAAAATATTGACTTTGGTCTCTAATTGGAATCGGGCTGAAAAAAGATGTCGTGTACCTATTGTAGGCATGAGTCAGCAAACTTAGAAAACCATTGATGGATGTGTTTAATCGACCATAACTTTCACCGTTATCTTTAAATGCAATCTTACTAATACACAACGTACGGAAATTTTCGGATTACTTTTAAGATGAGAGATTTTTTCAATTACAAGAATAAAGCTCTTCGAGGTAGTTACCGCAGAGCCTGCTGCATAAACAAGCAATATCGCAGCTTACTTAATCTGCCGAGAGATGTCAGCGCCAGCGCCTGGCGGCCATTATGGAAATCTGATGCAAGAGTGCGGTTTCCCGGAAACCCGTGCAACCATTCGACAAATTTAACAGGTTCGGTAAATATCCCGGACACGACTGTTCCGTAGACAAATATTCCGCACAAATTATTTCGGACAGATTATTCCGCTCATTGAAAACTACTCCAGACGCAGATTATTCCGCACATTAAAAATATTATTTATTATGATAGTACACATACATAATATATAGCTGTGTATTATGAATACATTAATAAGCTATGTATTAATTACACCTCTTCCGACCACAAGCAATCTGCGGGGAAGAGTGGTATTACAATGAGATATATCGATCGTCCAGTTGATTAGTCAGACATCTCCAAATAATCGAAATTTCAGTTAAGTATGCAGTTACGAGTATATGTAAAATGGTGCCCTCTATCTGTTACAATACTGAATTTACACGTAAACACCCCCAAATTTGTAATGCAGAAAAACTTGCTGTGAATTAAACAAAACAAAAAATTTAACAAAACAAAAAAACAACTTCAAATGCACTAAAAAGTAAAAAAAAATAATTTCGTATTCTTCTACAACATACTTTTTCTACTCATCAATATGTAGGTATGATTGTTATTTTTCGAGTTGGTGTCAGTTAGCCAAGGTAGGTTTGTAACTACATACATAGTTATAGGTGAGATGTGCTTGTGTCGCACGCGCGACTTGACGAGGCGAGAGGCGAGAAGCGATAGCGGGGCTGCGACGGGCTCGACAGCTCACCGTCGGGGACTTGACAGCTCACCGTCAAGTGAACACGCCGGGGCCGGGTACCTTGGCTGACACCGACTCCAAAAATAACAATCGTACCTACATATTGATGAGTAGAAAATTATGTTAATTATTAAGTTGTGGAAGAATACGAAATATTTTTTTTACTTTTTAGTGCATTTTTTAAGCCGTTTTTTAGTTTTGTTAAAATTTTTGTTTATTTTTTGATTTTTAGTGAATCTGAAGCACACTAACTAATTTGTCTGAATATGGGTAGACCTACTAAACGTGCTGCTCATATGAGACAGACACTACTTGACCATAATGACGTTACGGTAGGTGACTCAAAGCTCCGGATAGCCTATAAAAGATTCAGCCGAGTATCGTTAATTTGCTCCTAAGAATTGAAGAGTTCCGTTACTTTATCATGGATCCCATAATCAGAACTTAACCAAACTCTCATCAAACAACCCTTGAAGTACATCCTTTCCAATAAAAAAATGAATCATCGAAATCGCTTGGCACGATATTGAGTTATTCGTCCATTTGTCGCGCACATACTTAATGCAAATTTAAAACTTATATGGTTTTCTCATGGATGCCATTGTCAGAACTAGACCAAATTGAAATGGGACCACACGGGAAGCACCAGCTTTCAAATAAAAAAAAATCGTCAATATCGGTTCTCCCAGTCGAAAATTCTGAGGTAACAAACATAAGAAAAACAGTCGAATTGAGAACCTCCTCCTTTTTGAAGTCGTTTAAAAATGTTGATGTTTTCTGGGTCTCTAGTGAGATATTTCAAAATGTCGTACTAATGTATACCGAACCGCTGTGCCTACCGATATTATTTTATAGCATATTTTATGGGAAACACAGATGAGTGTTAATAATATTTGATTTATGGTGAGCATTCGAATATTACTATCCTCATTATCTCAAAACTTAATATTTGAAGATGTCTGGCTAATCAACTGGGCGATCGATATATGTAAAAACATATTGTACAACCTATCTCATCTTATGAGGCACTTCATCATCCTCTTGATAGCTTATTCATGGGATAAGTTGTATTTTTGATTTATTTATTATAGATAGAGTATACTATCAGGTACTCGGCCCATTGATTAGTCGTTGCCTCAATTCTTATTTGTCCAGCAGACCATTTTAGTTTTTGTTCAATCTCCACTTTAAAATTAAAAATAAAGTATACAAAATTATAGTTAATTACTTGACTAAGAATGATTTAAACTAGTGAGACCTTTACATTTACGGAAATAGTTTTATCTTAAACACCTATCATAAATAATGAAAGAAAACCTTCTGCTCCTGTAAAATTTTCTAATGGTCTGTTGGACAAATACGAACTAAGGCGATGTAGTGGTTATGTATATATATAATATGTCGGATAATATAACACGGATAGATCTGAACATTATTTTGAGATAGAAATGAGTAAAGGAAATGCTTTGGCATTCAAAGGTCATTTTTGAAAAAAAAGTCAGTTAGAACCCTATCCAAATGAGTTGACTTTGGATAAGCTACAAGAGGATTGTGAAATACCCTCTATGTATCTAAAATTTCTTTTAAATAAAAATTTAATATAAATGTATAGATAATAATAAACAAGACAAGGGGTGAGACAAGGATGCTCCTATCACCTGTTCTTTTTAACGCTCATATACAAAGTGCGATTGGTGACTTGAGAGAGAATGAGTCACAGAAAAGGTGTAAAGATAAACGGGCAAAAGGTGGATATGATAAGGTTTGCTGACGATATTGCTATGGTTGCTGAAAGCAAAGAAGAACTGCAAGAGGCCTTAACAACCATGCAAAGCATTCTTCAAAACAACTACAACATGAAGATAAATAAAGACAAAACAAAACTGCTGACTGTAGGCCGAACGCAACAACAGATGAGAATAGAGACGTCAGGAGTTCCACTAAAGAACACCAAGGAGTTTGTCTACCTCGGGAGCAAAATAACATGGGACGGTCGGTCTAAGAGTGAGGTCGACACCAGGCTAGGCTTGCATTCAATAAAAGGTCGAAAATAATATAATCGAATAATATAGACCTAAAACTGAGAATACTCCTTATCGAGACCTATGTACGGAGTATCTTGATGTACGGCTGCGAAACATGGTGCCTATCCGAAAGAGACAAACTATAGGCTTTTGAGCTGTGGTCCTATAGAAGACTATTAGGAAATTCCTGGAGAGACCACATTACAAATTACAAGGAGGTTCTCCAAAGAATCGAAGGAGGAAGGCACCTGCCCAGGACCTTGTCCGAAAGGCGTGCAAGATGAATCGGCCATGTAATACGACAAGAAGGCCTCTTGCATGCCATAATGGAGGGTACGACCGAGGGGACAAACTCTAGGGAACGCCCACGCCGAGAGTACCTGGAGGACCTGCTGGTGGACGTGCGCTGCTCGTATTTGTGAATATGTGGTATCTCTCCGGATATAAAAAGCTTGACGGTAATACTTGTTGTATCAAGTGGCTATAATATATTACATATACGACAACATTGCTCTGTCTCGGTTACTTTGTCCCGGTTCCTGGTGGTTTTTGGAATAAGTTCGTATTGGATCTATAAAATGGTCACCAACACTAACTGGGCGAAGCCAAACCAAAAGCCGCCCGCATGGCCTAGCAGCAAAAACCTGTGGAGCGGATTTTTAATAGCTGGTTAACAATAACTACTCCTTAAATATTGTTAAACGCTCTTGCTTAAAATAATCAAAAAGAATCGAGTTTTTTTAAATATCATTTAAGAAAAGTAATTTAAATAAGTGCAGTAGTAGGTACTTATGCAATAATCTGCGTCCAGAATAATCTGTGCCTGGAAAAATCAGACGTGTGCAGAAAAACGGTTCCACGACAACCCAATAAAGTGACATTTCAACACCCCTATGAGAAGTCATTAAAAGTTATGAAAAAAAAATGGAAACCTATAACCTAAATTAATCAATTGTTTTTCATCACTTTTTACGACTTTTCGAATCAGGTGAAGTTGCATGTTGTTGAGTTGTCCGGTGATCCAGAAAACGTGTGTGCGGAATAATACGTGTTCGGAATTATCTGTTTCCGGAATTTCCTCATAGAATTTTTTTTCGCTATACTCGTAGGGAATAATAAAATGAACGAGAAGTGAAATATTATTTTGCTTTAAAGAGGTGCAGTGTGATTTTTTTAAAGTTTTTCAGTTGATAATAAATTTCACAAAAATACAACACAACAATATAAACTGTGAAAAATACCATAAAATTTCCTATTCGTCGCTGTAAATGTGGCTCCTTGGTTATAGCACAATTGTTGACATGTTTAAAGGAAAATAATAATAAAAACATGTATTCATCAACAGGTTTTTACAATTTCATGCATTTTTTTTTTATTAACTTAAGATAACTCAGAAATGCATCACAAATACCATACTAAATGTCCCCATAAGGACGTCAACAACAGAAATTTTTAAACAGTTTGAGGTTCCAAGCATACAAAAAATCTATGCCAAAAACATTCTAGTACATCACAACAAAAATGATTCAGAGGCAGACACCTCACATGCTCATAAAACCAGAGCCAAACAAAGACATACTTAATATACCAAAGTGTAACTCTTCATTTGGACAAAGAAGTTCTGAATTTTTAGCAGTAAAGTTATATAACAAACTCCCACTTAGTATCAAACAAATTAAAACAAAAAATAGCTAAATTAAGAACATTAAATGTTGGCTGAAGGAACTATCGGAAAATGAACTTACTAGTATACTTAAAACATCATCGTAGATGTTTCTGGTAAACCTTATCCAAACAATAAAGTTAAACCATAGAAGTCGCTGAAAACTTATCCAAAGCATAGTCCCCCTCAGCACAGGATCTCATAGTGAGGAGGACTACGAATGTATTTTTTATTTTATATATACACCTAACTAACATGTTTCATATAAAAATGTAAAAAAATAATATATATACAACGTGTCCAGAAACTCGTAGTACAAGCGGGAAACTAGTGAATCTACATCACGTGGAGAACCCAAAAAACTTATTTTTTTCAATCTGGTCATTTCGATTTTTATATTATTTTTTAACTATTTTTCCATTTTTTCGGCAACTAAAGGGTTAAAAAAAATTTACCCCGGTTTATCCTTCCATGCATTTCAAAAGACATTACACAGCTGAAATTAATCCCCTAGTGACCAAATTTTTCAAATTTTACCGAAAAAATTCCAAATTTGTACCCGATTTACTCGAAAACGAAAGGTCAAATCAAAAAAGTTATATCACAAATCGATTCCAAATATGATGTAGATTTATCAGTTTCCCGCTTGTAATACGAGTTTCCGGACACCGTGTAGAATTGCTAAATAAAAAATAAATAAAAAAATTAATTCTATTGACAAAAAGGTATTAAATGCTCAGTTTACAATCAGGATTTCTCCCAAAATGCAGCTGGTTTTCAGTAGTTCCTTTCAGTAGTTTCTTCTTGAGGGAGAGGTCGATTCAGACGGTAGCCGATGGTTTCACCTCTTCCTCACACTCGATAAATGCTGGCGTCCCACAGGGATCGGTTCTGTCTCCGACTTTGTTTTTGTTGCACATCAACGACCTTTTGTTATGTGCACCAATTCGTTGTTGTACAGTTCATGATAGCTTTTTGTTTGACAAGCCCCCAAAGGGCTCACAAACTCCAACAGCTTGTAGGGCTTTGAAGCAAAGAATGGACGGTTACCTCGAGAGTGTTTTCTCTTGGGGTAAAAATAATCTCGTTGAATTTAATGTTTCAAAGACCCAATCTTGTCTGATTACGTCTAAAAGGGATCGAAATGAAAATCTAGTCTCTTTCAACGGAAGCAATCTTCCGAACAGGCCCTCCATTGATATGCTTGGTGTAACCCTAAGTGACCAGCTCAGGAATGGGGGCTCCATCGAAGCCAGAGTAAAGTTAGCCTCCCAAAAACTGGGCGTACTGTACAGGGCCCGCAGATACTTTAATAGTACAAAACTGCTAACCCTGTACAAATCACAAGTGCGCCCCACGGTTGAATTTGGCAGCCACCTCTGGTCTGGAGCTCCAAAATACCTGAAAAATACCCTCGACTCTGTGCAGAAATGGGCGGTCCGTTTGATAGATTCTCCCATCTTAACAGACGGATTGCAATCTTTAGAGCACAGGCGTCGGTTGGGAATGCTATCCTTGTTCTACCGGTATTACAATGGAAGATGCTCCGAGGAACTAGCATCATTGATCCCTTCGGCACCGGTGCATAGTCGGGAAACACGCCAAACGCGTGCCCAACTTTTGTACACAGTTGACATTTGTCACATGAGAACGGATCGTTTCTTCAACTCGTTCTTGTGTTCAACAGCTCGGCTGTGGAATGATTTGCCGGCCTCTGTGTTTCCTCCTTCCTACAACATGGGTCTCTTCAAGAGCAGTGTTCATTCCTTCCTCTCCTCAAAAAGACCCTACACACAGCATCCCATATGACATAGGCCCTGAGGGAAATTATTTTCCTCAGGGCCTCTTGTGTGGAGTTAATGTAAAAAAAAAAGTTCCTTAAATACAAACAAAGTATAGTTTAAAAAAAAAAACATTAATTATGTTAAATAAAAAAGAAAAAGCTTTACAAAAAAAATTATTGTATAATTTATTTGTACGATAACAAAAATCGAAATTTCTTTGACTGACATCTCTGGATAAAAAATTCATACACTAGCAAAGACTCAAACCAAATAACAGAGTTGAATAAAAGCTCTAACGATGATATTTTTTGAAACGTTTAAAATGACAAGTCTTTTCAAATAATGTCGTACGTAGTAATATAAACTAAATAAAGTATTTTAATTAAGTTAACATTCTCTGTACACAAAATTGTACTGCTATGTTATATTTTCAAAAAATCTCTCGCCCTACATCGCATATCCATTAATAGATGTCACTTTTGGTATACGAAGAAAAATTATTTGGAAAATAAGGGTGACAATGTGATAGAATATTGCAACCAACCGCAGACTGATTGAAGGAGACAACCTGTGTAATATATTATGTTTAATCAAACGTACATAATATATAATGCTAGCTTTTAGATTTACATTGTAAAGTGTTAAAAAGCATTGCACACATCCTAACTAGTTCCCAGCACGAGAAATCCCTGTGGGAAAAACATTACGAAATATATTTATGCCAATACGAATCACAGTAGGTACCTAAATAGATAATTTAGAAAATACTTCATAATGACATTTTGTGAAATTAGAACTTTCTTGTTATTAGACCTCGGACTCTCGATGGGGGTTTTGATTTATTGCTTGAAAAGTGCCAGGCGCATGGCCGCACTAGGCATTTATTTTCGAAATCAATTCCAACCACATATTTTTGCTTGCATTTCACGGAAGATCGAATGCAACTGATGTAATTTTACAATTTTCTAATCGCACAATATTTTCCTATTGGCATTTAAACTTTCAACGAAATCAATATGGTTGCACGCAGTTATATGAAAATGATTAAGTCTTAACCTTCGACAAAGGTTATATTTTTAATTAGCGTTCGCTCAGAGGCCGTCAGTGCATTTCTAAGCTCTACAGAAATGAAAAGAACTTGTAGCTTAAGAATGTCCATCTCTTGGTAAGGTCCCTTACACATGCGTTGTCTATGCATTGCTAAACCATTCATCCGATTGCGATGAATTTGGGGATTTGATGGACGCATGCCCGCGATGGTTTCTATATACAAACCGAGCTCTGGTGTCATGAAATAATGCGTTTCTAACCATTCATCCGATTGTAATGAAACTTAGGGGATTTGATGTGGGCATGCCCGCGATGGTTTCTATGATATATATACAGTGGATCCGCGGTAGTCCGAAAAACGTTTTGCAGGACGATGTTGGATTATCGAATTAGTCGGATTATAGAGTACTGCCTAAATCCGGAGTATAGTCCGGATTTTTTTCAATAAGAGTACCTTGTAATCCGACAAATTACAAATCAAAGAATTTATTTGAACTACGAATCATACTACTATACTACTACGACGTACTCATATAATCATACTACGACAAATAGAAAAACACAAATCTTTCATGTTGAGTTCTATATTTTTATATTTTTTTCTATAGGCTGGTCCTTAGATACGGCGCTTAGAAGTAGGTTTTACTTGTAATCTTGCTTGACAAACTGAAGAATATTCTGATCCTGATGTATCGGATTACAGGGGGCGCCGCATTAGCTAGGGGGCGGATTGCGTATTTACAAAACCTATACCGTTTCAGTCGCTTTAAATTTTCAATATCAAAATTTAAATATTTAGAAATAAAATTATTTATTTCTAATATACACATTGGAAAGATTATTTTATCTAGATTTTAGAACAGTTTTTGTTTTTTTATGTTTTGTAATGTATGTTAGGCGGGAGGGGAGAGGGGAATTCGTGGGGGGGGGGGTTCGCGGGACGGAGGAAGCGGGAGAGGGGAGTGGGGAGAGGGAAGGCGGAGTGGGAACGCGTGAGGGGAAGGAGGCGCGGGAGAGGAAGGGAAGGGGAACACAACGAATGGGAAAAGACACGCAGGGAGAAACAATTCTTTATTAAGTGGCATTCATGCCGGGAACTCGCTAGTAGCAAATATATGTATCGTCACAAGTCACAAGTTCCTTGCCAACCTACGCTCAGTCTAGCGATTCCGTATTTTTTGTGAGATCGTTATTGGATAACGGACGTAATCTCCTGTCAGATTTGTGTGATTTTTATGGCTGTTATTTGTGTTTTCTATGTACAACGTACATTAAATGAGTAAATAATCAAGCGTACTTGCAGGAATTCATGTTAAATCGATCTAAACTAAAATATGTGACGTAAAAATCACACAAATCTGACAGAAGACAACGTCCGTTATCCAATAACGATCTCACAAAAAATACGGAATCGCTAGGCAGTTATATTTTTTTTGCCCACCAAACGATTTGGGAATAGTAATACATAATATATTATTTTCAGAATTATGAGAAAACGAATATCTTTTGGTCAGATTTTAGAACTTTAAACAAATGATGAACAAGCGTTCAAGGTACAGGATGAGACTAAATAATAATGAGTAACATCGTGCAATATAATGTCAATATAATAAAGCAACGAAATCATAATCTCGGCTAATACGACTATCAGACCCGTATCAGTTTCCAAAGGTACATAATTCAATTGATAATGTAGAAATATGCTCGCAATTAAATTTGGGGATCAAGTACTTAAAATATTAATGTATATTAGTCGCAATGATGTAGGACAGCGGTCGGCAATTAGTTCGTTTTTTTTACAATTGCTTCACACAGGAGGCCATGAGGAAAATATTTTCCCTCAAGGCCTGTGTCATTTTTGGAGATGCTGTGTGGGTCTTTTAAATGAAAGGAATGAGAGGAAGTTCTGGGAAGGATAAGGTGTAAGAAGTGGGTAGTAATCTGGGGGTCAGTGGGTCCTGGAGTGACGGACGTATGAATCCATCCCTCCCACTGCGGTGCAAGGCGATGTTCCAAAAGCATTCTGCCTGAGTGGTCACAAGGTTTCCCTCAACCAGTCTCTCCCAATCCGACCTGCCACGCAACTGGTGGGCAGACACATCCGACAAACCTCACCCCATGAACCTGGGCACCCATGCTAAGTCACCGAATGTAGCGAACCACTTGGGGTGACCTATGGCAGAAGTGTTGGTTATCCAATAAATGGTTCCCGGGGCGCGTATTTACAAAACCTATACCGATTCAGTCGCGGTAACGACAATTTCCATTTTAAATATACCACTATATTGGTTATTTTTCATCACATTGCAAAAACAAAAATTGTTCTAAAATCTAGTTAAAATAATCTTTCTGGTGTGTATATTTGAAATTAATAATTTTAATTCTAAATATTTAAATTTTAATATTATTCCCATATATTGTAAATACACCTCTATATTAATAATTTTTTATCACTTTGGAAAAACAAAAATTGTTCTTAAATCTAGATAAAATAATCTTTCCAATGAGTATATTAGAAATTAATAATTTTATTTATATATATTTAAATTTAGATATTGAAAATTTAAAGCGACTGAAACGCGTTAGGGATTGTAAATACGCTCCCGGGGCGGCGGTAATATGTTAAAAAAATTGGAGGACCACGCGACCATCGACGTCAATCGTGGGCGTGCGAGCCTGCTTCATCAGTGCGCTTGTGACTCCCCGTCTGATCGCCAGTCGCCATCGTCTAGCCGTCTAGCGTATAGCGCAAATATTCTCAATCATACCTAGAGTATATTATCCCCGCCCCCCTTCGTAACAAAAGAATGTTAAACAATAAACACAGAAAAAGTGCAATAAAAATTACGTGGTTTGAAATATCACTACCGACCGGTTGGTAGCGTGGCATTGCTAGTTAGATCCCCTTACAGAAGAGAGTTAGTCCATTACAGAAGCCACAATTTCCACTTATTATAATGGTTGGATTTTGATATTTTGATTATTAACATTCGGAGATTATTTTTGTATTCATAGCGGAAAAAGCGCCGCAGGTGAAAATTTTTTCTACTGTTCTATCTGTTTCGAAATATCATGACCATTCAGATAGTGTCGTTGCTTATAGTTTTTGCATCCCACTTGGGCGTCGCTCGTTCTTAAAAACTTACATTTATGTTTTCTTTACAAGAACTACAGAACAACAGACCGGTCAGTGGTTGAGTGGGCATAGCGCTTGGGTCCCACCCATCGATATATTAACTATAGATTAGCCCTCCCACACCCAATTCCAATCCCAAAGTGACACCACCTACGAGAAATTTCATAATAAAACTACCCATCGAATTCCGTTGCATCTCTTGCGTGACGTAGTTGTTTTACTAAGAAAAAATTAAACATTTTTTATCGAATGTTACTTTTCTTGATACACTGCCTCGAATTCATATGTTATGTACATATTTTTTTTAGATATTCATATAACTGATTAAATTGTTAATAATAAAGTCCGCGATAACCCATATAAATATTTCTAACTGCCTGAAATTTGTGTGTTAAAAATGATCTTCACAAAGCTAGTAATTCCGTTACCGCGAACTTTTTACCGTTACCGCGCGAAAACAAATTAGCTCCACGCAGATCAACTTAAGGTACAAACCAATGATTCTTGTGATCTTTTGGAATTTATTTTTGATAAATGTTTTCGTAAACCAATATTTTTTGGTTCCAGTGTCATTTTTAAGACCTACACGCCCTGTCTAGATATACTTGGTCGAAGGTCCCACCCGAGCGTCGCGTGTTCGATTCCTCGGCTGGCAAAGTCCTCGATTACAACACAAGCAACATTTGCGGCTTTCTGTGGTGGTAGTAGGAAATTTTCAAACATTGTTGGGTTATTCGTAACCCGGGAATGTTTGTCTTTCTTTAAAAAAAAATATATGCCAAGTTTGGTGGGAAGAAATAATCATTTCAGAGGAATAATCACGTTCAGACACTCTCCCTTCAGGCCTGCGGACCAGAAGTAATCCCTTCGCAGACCACATCTGTCCCGCGGGCCGCTAATTGCCGATGGCTGGTGTAGGAAGACGGTCGCAGTATTAATTCCACAAAATATAAAATAGATAAGGCTAATTCTTGTCGACAAAATCACGCTTAAGCTAGTGTAAATATTTGCATGGAAAATTATTAAATCCACGGTTTATCCGCAAATAAATGGTTTGATTAATTTCTTTTTAATAACTTAAATTTTCTGAATCGATTTTGTGACGTCTAATCTCGATTTTATCCAACTTTATATTTATTCATTCTAGGTTAATTTAAAAAAATATTTATATAAGTACAGATACTTTATTAGTTATAATTAAACAATTGTTTTTTAAAGCCGGCGAGAAATGTTGCGTATTTTCACAATAAAACAATTACTTTTAAATTTGTTCGTGATTTGCAACAAAATTTCTAACTAAATTAGATTCACTTACATGAGATTAGCAGTATTAGCATTAGCATTAGTATGAATATAATAATCTTTTTTATATTATATAAAATATATATATGTTTGCTTGCTTGCTTGCAAGCATGTGTGTATACAAGGTGTCCGGAAACTCGTAGTACAAGCGGGAAACTGGAGAATCCACATCACATTTGGAGTCGATTTTGTGGTTTAACTTTTTTTGATTTGAGCTTTCGTTTTCGAGTAAATCGGGTCCGAAGTTGGAATTTTTTAGGTTAAATTTGAAAAAATTTTTCACTATGGGGTTGATTTCAGCTGTGTAATGTCTTATAAAATGCAACGAAGGATAAACCGGGCTCAAAAATTTTTTTAACCCTTTAGTTGCCGAAAAAATGGAAAAATACAAAAAAAATAATATTAAAATCGAAATGCTTAGATCGAAAAAAATAAGTTTTTTGGGTTCTCTACGTTATGTAGATTCACCAGTTTCCCGCTTGTACTACGAGTTTCCGGACACGTTGTATATGTTGTTTATGTACCTATTGCTATATTATTATGCACAGGAAATGTTTGAAACTTTCGAAATACCTACTTTGCACCCTCATGAAGGTTTCTGGATTATTACAACCACATGAAAATACATCTAAAAAGATTTTTAATTATTACAAAAACGCTTACGAAATTGTCAAAAATCTCACAATTTTAGAATGATATTTTGCAAACCATCTATTGTTCAATCAAAATTCATTTATCGAATAAATTCTTTAAATTAATGAATTTACTTGAAGTACCTACTCACCTATGATACTAATCAAAATCGAATACTATGAATCTATACAAGAATCATAGGTATTTTAAATAGGTTAGATACCAAATTTGATTGATTGTTCTTACAATAAACAAAAATGAATGTTAAAAAATGGCAATAGGTAACACGCGGGCTGTTTGAAAACTTAATGTACCAGGACTGAATATATGGAACGCGGGAGAGGGGACGGGAATCGGGAGGGGAGTTGGCCGGACAGGGAGAGCGGGAGAGGGGAGATGGAAGGCGGGGAAGGTGGATGGGGAAAGCGAGGGAGAGGATACAAGGTGCGGCGGAAGGGGAACGGGACGAACGGGAAAAGACACGCAGGGAGAAACAATTTCTTCATTCAATCAACGCATGCCGGGAACTCGCTAGTGCAATAATAAAAGTTACCAGATTATTTTCTTTTATTAATTTGGTCATTGCATGTCTTCCTGGGCTATCATAGGAAGGACTGGGCTGTCCCAGCAAGACATGCAATTATTAAATCGATAGAAAATATTTAGTCTGATCTCTTTTAATATTGCACTGGTGAGTTCCCGGCATTTTGCCAGCCACGACTTATTCTTCGATCCATTTCGCATCATTGCTTGAGGGTAGGTCCTGTTTTAGATCGACTATTTGGCATTTCATCTGTGTGTAAATTTGTTTGTTACGTTCCGGTTCCGGTTCAAGGTGGTGACCGTTTTAAACCTTCATGCGCCGCGATAGTTGACAGGAATGATCATGTCTGAATATAAGTAGCTATACTTTCCTTTTCTGTGGAAAATTCTTATATATTACGGCAAAATATTGATATACCATTTTTGTTAAAAAAATTAGATTTTAAAAAAATCTCTGGGAAGACGGTACAATTTACAAAAACATCAGTTTGCAAAAAACAAGTAATTACGAAAATAGCATCAGCTGGCTCACGGCGATAATTTAGCATCGGCACACTACGAGTTAAGAGCCCGAAACCCGGATTTGTACCGATTTATTAGATATTTCCCTTAAACACGGTAAGTTTTAAAGCTCTTAAAAAAATATATGTTATTCTTGAAGATTTTTTTTTTTAAATAATCGGAGACGGTTTACATATATATAGTTCCCGTGAGCACTTAGGCCATAGATCCATTGTACTATCTCCCAATTTACCGCAATCCTTTGACAGTAACCCAGTCCCTTTTATAAAGTTCACCAGGTTTGTCATTGGAAATGAAGCTATATCTTCTGGTTCGACAATGTGTCTTCCCAGGTCTCATTTCCCCTCTTCACTCCTCCTTGGTTCCCTGAAGGCCCCACGACGGAAGAGGACTTCATCTCTCCTCTCCACTCCTTAGTTCCCCGAAGGCTCCACGACGGAGAGTCCACCTCCTCTTGTTTCCCTAAAGGCCCCACAAGGGAAGAGTCCACTCCACCTCGGTTCCCTGAGAGCCCCAGTAGGGAAGAGAACTTCATCTCTTCTCCTTGGTTCCTTATAGGCCCCACAGAGGAGAGATCACCAAGATGGTCTCATTTCTCCTCTTCACTCCTACATGGTTCCTCGAAGGCCCCACATGGGAAGAGGACATCATCTCTCCACTTCACTCCTCCTTGGTTCCACAAAGGCCCCGCGCTGGAAGGGTGCCCTTCCCCTTGGTTCCTTGAAGGCCCCACAAGAGAAGAGTTCATGGAGGTGACCTCAGCTCACCTCTCTAGGTTTCTCCTCTTGGTTCTTCCTACGGCCCCAGGAAGGAAATCCACAGAGGTGGCCTCAGCACTCCTAGGTTCCCAAAAGGCCCCTAGTTTTCGAATGGTCCAATTTTTTTTTATCCCACGAGTTACCAGGGAAATAGAAATTCCACTCCAGCAGAGCCCTGAGTGCTGGAGTGAGGTCTAAATACTCCGAGATGCGACCTTGTTTCTCGGAGGCACCGTTCGTGACGCTATTCCCCAGGACATTCAGCCTGAGCACGATAGCTCACACCTTGGCTTGGGATGGCTATTGCAGGTTTGTGTTTCCACTGCCTGAGCGGATGGGTTCGCCATACTCCCTACGCTAGAAGATAATATCTAGACTTTGTCCGCGCCGAAACGCAAATTATATAAAATTCCTTCGATAGAAAAAAATCCCAAAGAATGCTCCAAAAATTATTATTAACACGTTGTTTCAGTTATTTTACAAGTTATATGTATGAAAAAATTCACAGTGTTTCTTTACATGCTGTTTAAGATAATGCCCGCGCACGCATTGCTCTATTTTAAACGAGTCGTGTTTTATTAAACATTCTCGCAATTTTTACATCGATTTTGTCGCTGTAAATGTTAGCGCTCTCCTCTAACATTCGTAATTTCGTATCTCTCCATCTTCTTTTTTTCGGGCCCGGTTGCAGAGCCTTAAATGTTCAGTAAAGATTATTTTTTCAACTGTAAAATACATTGCTTTTAAATAAGATGGGGACGTATCTGACTTGAAAAACCAAATGTCACTGGAGACCTGAATTTCATTTACAAGAAATAATGTCAGGAATCACTGGTTAAAGCAAGTGAAGTACATCGCTTTATAATATGCGCAAATATGTATGATGTACTAGCTTTTGCCCCCGGCTTCGCGCGCGCCACTCGCAAACCACTTGTGTGACCTATTGCAGAGGTGTTGGTTGACCAATTAATGTTTCCCGGGGCGGCGGAACCCATACCCGCCTCCCAAACTTAAAAAAAACTCAAATGAGGGCAAAATAATATATCCACCCCTCCCCCTCTCTCAGCATACCATATCTAGGTAAATAATAATTACATATTTATTTATTTATTTGTACACGCCCAATTAGGGCTTTTAAATATGATAAAATTAAAAATACATTTGTTATAATCAAAGAATTAAGAGATAACAATTAAATAAGTATCAAGTATAGATTTTTTAACTTAAAACAAAAGAGTAGATTATAGGATACACATTCATGTACATTTAAAGAAGTGATTTTCTTGCAGCTTAAAAGCAACAGAATAAAATAAAGGATACACATTCATATACATTCGACACATATTGAAAATTTATGAATATTTCAAATTTATCTAGATAGACATACAGATTTAATAACAATGTTTTTATAGGTTGATAAACTTTCAGTACCGTTGGTGTTCATGTAATATTTATTCCCTGTACTGTGCAGTCGGTTCATTACTGAGTTTGTTTCTGAATTGGTACCTGAATTGTTACAATGGTAAGGTACAATCTGACGAACCGTTCTACTAGGCACATGAAAATTAATCAGCCTAAGGAGTTCAGGGGAGTCAAACATGTTATTAACAATTTTATACAGAAAAAATAGATCAGTACATATTCTTCTTTCTTTTAATGTAGCGAGGTCCATAATTTTCAACAGTGACATGTAGCTAATATTTTCAATAGGAATTCCTAATCTATAATTTATATTTCGTAAAAATTTATGTTGGAATCGCTCGATGGATTTTTCACGAATATTGTAAAATGGATTCCAAATGGTTGAGTTGAATTCTAAATGACTTCTGACAATGGATGAATATAATATTTTTGAA
Source organism: Limnephilus marmoratus (assembly GCA_917880885.1). Classification (NCBI taxonomy): domain Eukaryota; kingdom Metazoa; phylum Arthropoda; class Insecta; order Trichoptera; family Limnephilidae; genus Limnephilus; species Limnephilus marmoratus. The sequence continues at coordinate 10,271,916 of OU862922.1, forward strand.
GTTTTTAAATTTTTGAAATGTTTTGAAGTTCTTAAAATGAAACCCAGCATTTGCATCGCTTTAGTGGTTATATTATTAATGTGAGAGATAAATGATAATTTTGTGTCAAATATTATCCCCAGGTCTTTTACTTCGGGTACAGATACTAGGGCTTGATTGTTCATCCTATATGTGAAAATCAATGGGTTATTCTTCCTATAAAATCTCATATATCATTCAGTTTAGTTACCACATCATTTTGCATGAAACAGGTGCCGCATGCTGAAAGCGAGGTGTTGAAACGGCCCTGAAAAATACATTGGAAGTGCAAATTAGTAGATATTCAAATTCATTTAGTTATCAGATTACAGTTTATCACAATAACCTTTTTATTGATTAATCGGTACACTTCTTTCTCATGATCATCACAATATAATTTAACGAAATTTTTGCGCAAAAAGAACGCTTAATGGATTTAATCTTATCCGAAAAAAGTGACTCTCATCGTGTGGAAAGATAGTTACATAATTATTGTGTCTAGACAAGGTTTAAAAGGGTTATTAAATTGTGTTAATTTATACTCTTTTTGTGTATAGCCTTTCTTGAAAGATTTGGGTTTGTTCATAGACAAAACTATTTATTTATATTCATATTACCGTTTGGAGAGAGTACAAAGAAAATTTCTTCGATACATTCAATTCAAATTGAGACAGCCTGTAATTGAAATCCGCTACAATGCATTAATGTCTGATCTAAACCTACCACTACTTTCTACCAGGCGTACTATTAATGACATTCTTATACTTTTTAAATTACTGAACAATCTCATAGACTGCCCTCAAATGTTAAGTGTTATAAATATTCGTGTCCCTGTTAAATCAACTCGACTCCACCACCTTTTCCACAGTGACAATCATAGCACTAACTATTCCTATCATTCACCGCTAGTGCGTTTTCACCGAACTGCCAATACGTATACAGACCTTTTCGATATTTTCAAAACCTCAACATCTTGCATAAAAGCAAAAATAACTAGTTATTTATGTAACTGATATGTTTGTAAAATGATAAATATTTGTTGTACTAATATGCATCGTATGTATGTACTGTATGTTATTCTATATATATAATGTTTGTAAATGTTCGATACACTTGTATTATGTATGTAATAGCCCTATGTACAGGCGTTTAAATAATAAATAAATATTAAATATGTACGGGCGCAAACAATTCATTTACCTTAATATTTTAAAGCGTAACGTGCAAAAAGTATTAAAAACCAAAAATATTTTAATTGGCGCCATCTGTGAATGCATAGATTATAACGTACGTGACATTTAACCTTAAAGAAGCTCATCGTGAGATTCATTTTGAAAATGAGGAGGATGTGAAAATTTCCGTGCGTCAATAGCTTAGGAAGCAGGGCCGTGCTTTTTACCACACTGGGATACATGCCCCTCAGGGGCGGATCCAGGATAATTATCTGGGGGGGGCACAATGTGCGGATGGGCAAAAAAATCAACAATTACTAGTAGGATTTTTATCTGGGGGGGGGGGGGGGGGCACAATGGGCGGATGGGCAAAAAAATCAACCATTACTGTTAGGATTTTTTTCTGGGGGGGGGGGGGGGGGCACAAGGGACGTACGGGCAAAAAAATCAACAATTACTGATAGGATTTTTTTCTGGGGGGGCACAAGGGGCGGACGGGCAAAAAAATCAACAACTACTGTTAGAAATAAACTTGAAGTATCATAGTATGGTTATTTCCTTTTGGGGTATTATGCCGTGTTGCGCTACCTCCTCCTTTAGCCAACGTTTCGGACAGCGTTACAGTGTCCATCATCAGGGCAGATGTGTAAATGTTAGAGATGAAATGTGTGCTTAAGTTCTTCGAAGCAATACCGTGTCGCCAGCACCAATCCAATGCGGGCTGGCATTACAGTATACTTCAAGATGGTTTTTTCAATTTACCTTTGGTGTAGCCGTCAATTACCGGATACCAAGAACTATTGAGCTTAGCTCCGTCGTCTCTATTAATGTTAATGGGATTTTTATGAATTTCAATTGCCTCTGTAATTAAGCGTGCTCTATAGGTTTTGGGTCTTCCCAGGACTTCAGGAACAAATCCGAAGTAATGGCCGGTTTCAATTAAATGCTCGGCGATTGCCGATTTGTCAGGGTGGCCAAGTTTACATGCTCGAAAGTGTTCCGATATCCTTTTGGAGATCGTCCGCTCTGTCTGGCCAACATAGACCTTATCACATCCGGAACAGCTGAGTTTATATACTCCATCTGTTTCCAGAGGAAACTTGGTCTTTGCAGACCTCAGTAGGTCTTGTATTTTGGTCGTGGTTCCGAAGACAGTCTTGATGCTTTCTTTCCTCAACAGTCTGGCAATTCTGTCTGTCACATTGTGAACATAAGGTAGGAAAGCACAGCCTTTAGACTCTTGTTCAATTCTGTCTTCGTTTGGTGTAGATTTGGCTCTTATTATTTGCCTTGTCTGCCTTGCCGGGTAACCGTTACGCTCCAGCTCATACCCCAAAAGGAAATAACCATAAAGTTTTTGGCCGTGAAAATCTAAAATCATATCTTGAAGTATCATACTTCAAGTTTATTTCTACAAGTACAAGTATGTATAGGAAGGTTTATGAAAGGGTCAAAACAATAGAAAAATTAAATGTTTAATAAAGACAGTTTTAGCTTCGAAGTATGTACTGTGATGGAATCTCCACCTCCACAGTACACAAAAATTCGGGGGGGCACGTGCCCCCCCCCCCCCCTCCCCCCCTAAATCCGCCCTTGCATGCCCTTGTTAAAAAATGGACCAAAACTGTGGAAATGAACAGAGATTTAGTAATTTGAAAATTGACAAACTAATCGGCAATAGTGTGGTTGTATTATTTATTTACGTAATTACATATTAATTTCTTGACAATTGAAAGGAGAAAAATAGGAGGCGTTAGTTTTTGACTGACCCAGTATATTTTTTTATGTGAACACAAGAGATACAACTGCCATCGGAACTATGGCATTAACAATTATTGAGGTATATTGTGATTTAGTTTTTTATTATTTATTAAGGAGAAAATACGGATACAGATATCAATTGGCAAGAATATAAAAAAAACAATTAATAGAGAATTCACCTGCATCCAAACTATTTCTCACGAATTAGTTATGACAATTATTCCGAGGAAGCTGTTAGGAGAAAGCAATGGAAATGAGGGAAGTTGGGAAGTATTATACAACTATATACAAACGTAATTATTTTTTTGTACTTCTTTCATCAATTAAAACAGTTCCTAGGCGTTTCAATCACTTTATATATTTGACTAACTATTTGTTTAAGTGGGATGGATCTATTGCTTGCAAGGCGTAATCTGGTATTCTCGTTTTCCCGGACAGGAGTAATTAACTCTGAGTAATGATGGTTTAACGTGGCATTAAAGTTGTCTAGAGGGCTTGGCGCACCCACTTTTAGCAGTTTTATTGTGTTTTAAAATCATTGATCGTTATACCTACCAAGTTCAGTGCGTCAATGATTGATACACATTTTGTAACTAGATTAGGTTTACTATCCACCCGGATTCATTTTCACACTTCCCTTTTTCATATTGAAGCAACAACACTAATGCAGCAAGTAACTCACCAATTACTCGTGCAATCACTACTCATACCCACTACGAAAAAATTTTCTAAGCTTCACAGAGTTTTAAAAACTACGTTCAGAGTTTTATTTTAATTTAAGGAGAAAATATGGATAAAAACAATTTAATGCATCAATTGGAGAATTCGCCAGTAATCTAACTATTTCTCTCTGATAAGATGATATTATGGCCGCAGATAAATATTATTTTATAAATATTTTTACATAAATTTAAAAGAAAAAAAAATTACCATATTTAGTAAAACAAGAGAAAGTACATTTTCGTTATGTGTTTTTGGGGTGTTATGCCGTGTTGCGCTACCTCTTTCTTTAACCAACGTTTCTGACAACGTTGCAGTGTCCATCATCAGGGCAGATACGGTAGATGTGTTAATGTGGCTAAAAAAGGAGGTAGCGCAACACGGCATAACACCCCAAAAACACATAACGAAAATACTTTTGGCCGTGAAAATCTTAAAACGTTAAGAGAAAGTACAGTTTGACGTAATTATTATAGATTGACACAAAAATTCCTGTAAAAATCTACTCAAATTTCATTACGCCAGAATTAACAGATAAAATTTTTTTGTTGTGTAATCACACATAATTGCATACCCGTAACCGCCTCACAATTTGGGATGCTGTTATGGGTACCACCGCCCCGGGAACCATTTATTGAATAACCAACACCCCTGCCATAAATGGTTCACTAGGGGTGCTCGGATTCATGGGGTGAGGTTTGTCTAGATCTTGGTGGTGAAAGCGTTTGCCCATCTACTGCGTGGCGGGCCGAATCGGGAGAGTTTGATTGAGGGCGCCCTAACCTAGAACTCTGCAGCCGGACTCTGTCGACCCATAGCCTTGCACCGCAGTGGGAGGGATGGATTTATAAGTCCGTCACTCCTACACATATTAACCACCATATTTCCTACCAACCCTTCATACATTGTCTTTCCCAGAACTTCTTCTCCTTCCTTTCGGTAGCCACTGCAGCGACTTAGGTCGAAAAATGGTCCACTTTTATTTTTCTGCATTGATTTCGGTCCAAAAATGGACCACATTTTCCTTCCATTTGTAAAACACTTATTGTAATTATTTAAAACATTTTCTTGGCCATTTATTTTAAAACAAGGCTATTGAAATGCTTTATCTATTACTAGCAGACCCGGCCACACGTTGCTGTGGCTAACGAAACGCAACGCCATTACCCAACCTTTATAAAATCCACACCACCCGCTTGCCAGCTGCCCGCTGCCCGCTGCCCGCTGCCTGAATTGAATATTTGAATTTCTCGGCTTTTCTCTACTATAATAAGGATGTATTATACATATAAACCTTCCCCTTGAATCACTCTATCTATTGTGAAAACCGCATGAAAATCTGTTTCATAGTTTAAAAGATCTATGCGCACATACATTTTGAGCGACTTCATTTTATACTATGTAATAATAATGCAATTCGAGCGATCGCCACTAATTATAGAATGCTTGCAATGCAACACTGGATATTTGAAAAGGGAAAATCAAATAGCTACTTACTCTAGGACATCCATTTTCCAATTTCTTTCGTAGAACGAATTTCAAAAGTACTATAGTACGGCCCGCCAGCCGTTTTAAAACACACAAAAATATGTTTTCTTTGAATTTCTCGGCTTTTCTCTATTATAATTTACACTTATTATACATATAAACATTCCTCTTCAATCACTCTATCTATTGGTGAAAACCGTATGAAAATCCGTTGCGTAGTTTAAAAGATTAACGCGCACATCCATTTTGAGGGACTTCATTTTATACTATGTAATGATAATGATAATGATGTAATGATAATGATGAAATGATGATGATGATGACTAGATGTCGCAAATCCGAACTTCGAGAACGATGTTAAAAATAAATTTTAAAAATATATTTTTCCTGCCGAATTTTTGATCAGCTGTTTAAGGATAAAATCAAGTCTTTTTTCCACAGGTATCGGCCTTTTATTATCAAATATACCAAAGACAATATACAGAAATCGAAAATTTCTACGTTGAATCGAATAAGTATCCCTCACGGCAGTTTCAAGTAAAAAACACTCAGAATTCGCGCATTTATAAACTTTACGATTTTTATCATAAATCCTACAAATATGAGCTAAACGGTAAAATACAGGATATTTCACTGGCTTTAAAGCATTATAATAAGTTTTTATGTCTTCATGAAAAAATGTAAAAAAATTACCTTCTAGGAAACCTCGTGCTTCGAGGCAAATTTATTCATTTCGCGTGAGCGTTCCAGTGGCTAAAAAGACCCACCACACATCATCTCCAAAGACGACATAGGCCCTGAGGGAAATATTTTCCTCCGAACCTATTGTGTGGAGCTATTGTAAAAAAAATACTAACTATTGTCGACATTTTAACAGATTTTTTTATCTGCAGGTTAATGCATTTTTAAGGAAAGTTCATGTTTTTGTAAGGATGATGGTTGATGGTATTTAAAAATATACTTGCATAATAATTTGGATTTTTAGGTAAATTATAAAACTTAAGGAAAACGTTTCCAAGAACAATAGGTAAGTACAATAAATTGTATTGCGGTAACAAATGTAGGTACCGTGTGTGAAAGATAAAGCAAGCGCTATCTGTGTATTAAAAATAATAATAATAATTGTGTTAATATTTGAAGGTAGATAATATTTATGGCAATAATGTCTTAAGGATATGTTGTGGTAGCACTTAGTGGTCAACTATCACTCGCATTTTTTTTTCTGGATCTGGTATTAAGAATTAAGAGCGGAAGTCGCCTCGTGTAGAAATTAATTCTACGAATTTAATGCGTTCTCAAAATAGTTGGGTTATTTGGAGTTTTACCGCAATGTTTTATGTTGTGTAGAAATGTTATAATAAATGTAATTAAAATAATAATTAAATAAATTAGTTTTATACCAATTATTGAATCTATATCTATACTATATTAACTAGTATACTGCATGCAAATGCTTTTGCGGCATGCTTTGTAATGCCATTCATTTCGAAGCAATTACTCAAGAAATACAACAAAACTACAAATAACATGTTTAGTTTCAAAAAAGATGCACATTGTCAGATCTGTTGTTTTTATATAAAGTGCTAAACAATAAAGTAGATAGTCCTGAATTGCTATCCGTCTTAGGTTTAAATGTCCCAATAAGGCGTACAAGGCACACTTCCCTTTTTCATATTGAAGCTTACAACACTAATGCAGCAAGTAACTCACCAATTACTCGCGCAATCACAACTTATACCAACAATACAAAATTACTACACTTAGACATTTTACATGATTCCTTGCAAACACACAAAACTAATTTATTAAATTTCTTGGCGTGATACTTTATTTATTTATTTATAATACAAAAGAAAGAACAAATAACATATTAGGCAGCTTTGTCTGTCCAACTAGGAAAGTTTCCCGTTCCAGGACAGACAAATTGACAGGTTTAGTTCATATTATTCCAATAAATGTACCTACATAATTAGGTACATAACAAACAAACAAAAAATAGAAAAAGTAAAAGTAAGTACATAAAGATTTACAACATAAAGAGTTATTGCTATTATAAACAATATTATAAAGATATGAAGTTATGTTAGGTTATGTGTTTGAAGCGTGAACCTATAGATAAAACATAGTACATTTATAAGAGAAACTATATTAAAATTTACAAAATCAGATATAATTTGTGTATGTAATAATATATTTGTTTTTTTTTTTTTTTTAATTATTTATGCGTTAGAACTACAATGCGTAATAAATTATGTGCAAACATGATTACATATTTTCACTGATTTAAAACATGTTATCAGTAAAAATTATATTATACAACAATACGAATACACTGCGCTCATGTCTTGAACTACTCCTGCTAAAATATGAAAACAATATAAATATAGTTAGAGATATAAAAAGAAACTATGAATATACATCAATCTGATTTAGTGCTACTTTGAAAACGATGTACTTAGTGAAATTGGTGCATTACTTCGAACGTCATACATGTTGTGTTACGTACCTATTTCAAATTTATTATAAATCATCACCGCTATGAGGTACCAAGCATAAATGAACTAATGAACTAATACCGTACAAATACATGTTATAAAATTTAAAACTACTTACACTTAACCTTTCACTAAACCTTAATCAGTTAATTACAATTAGTGAGCATATAATTCTTGATTTTGAAATGTCTCTTTATCCCCCCCCCCCCCTCCCTTTTCTTTATTTTTATTATTATTACTTGTTCATTCACTAATTATGTTTTAAAACCCCTTCACATGCGAAACTATCAAATGACATTCTATAGACTTACGTAATAGGTACACAACCATGTAAAAAAAATTATTTTTTTTTTACAGCACAAGAATCTCAACTGCTCCCTTCTGGAGCCAGTGAGACTATGGCATCCCCAATTGGGGTATGTTGTGAGGCTGAAGGTAGTGGGGAGGGGAAGGAGGTGGGAAGAGGAAGGTTGGAAAGTACCTGGCTATACAGATCTGGTCACCAAACACGGCTAGAGCCATTTTCAAGCAACGTTTCAATTCTGAATGGTGGTCTTACACCAGGGCGATACTGATAGTATCTTCCACTCTGGAACATGCCGCAAATATATTATATATTATTTTAAATGAATTAATTGTGAAATAACACAAATTAATCAAATAAAATTTATTTGCGCATGCCGGGTTCGAACCCGCGACCTCCGGATTGTGGGTCAAGAGTCTTACCCACTGGACTACGGAGGTCGTTAAATACTTTATATGTAACTTGAATTATAATGTACGGTGTATGTATGTCTTAATAAACAAAAAATAAATAAAAATAAAAACCAAAAAAAAATTATCTCTCCCTGCATGTCCATTCCCCTCCTGAGTTCCCCTTCCACCTTCCCCGCCTTCCCCGCCTTCCCCCTCCCTCGTCGCCCTTCCCGCGAACCCCACCTCCTTCGTTACGTTCCCTCCTGCCTTCCCTCCCTGCCGCTAAAATATATGAAATGCACACATTTTCAAAACACTCGCGCTTCACCTGTGGTAATTTTTTAATACAAATTTTAACGCCAGAGCTCACCATTATATATAGAAACACTCTTCTGCTAAAATGCAATGTTCTGTAAAAATTTTGAGTCAGTCCATCGATTATTTTCCGAGATTTGCGGACACAAACATACGAAAACAAACCGCCTTCGATTCGACCTTTGTCTTAATTAACTCCACGCAGGAGGAGGCCCTGAGGAAAATAATCTCCCTCAAGGTCTATGTCATCTATGTGTGGATTTTGATATGTGGATATGAGGGTTTTTTAAGGAAAGGAAGGAGAGGAAGTTCTGCGAAGGAAATAGGTATGAGGAGTGGGTAGTAATCTGGGGGTTAGTGTGTCCAGGAGTGACGGGCGTGTAAATCCATCCCTCCAACTGCGATGCATGGCGATGGGTCGCAGGATTCTGGCCGGACAGGTCAAAAGATCTCCCTCAATCATCTTCCTCGATCCGGCCCGCAGTAGATGGGCAGACGTTTCGGACGGCAAGACGTGGACAAACCTCACCCCATGAATCTGGGTACCCCTGCTAAGTCACCAAACGTAGCGAACCACTTGGGGTGACCAATGGCAGAGGTGTTGGTTATCCACTAAATGGTTCCCGGGGCGGCGGTACCCATAACCGCCTCCAAAATTATATGTTTTATGTAGGTTAAAAAATAATGTTTCAAGCATTGGAATTAACAAAAAAAAATATCTTGTAATTCCAAAAATAGATTATTATGTTTATTATTTGCAAATAAATATTATTACAAACGAACATTGATGTAAATACACCTCCTTTTGTATGATTTTGACACTAAACATCCCCATTTCTCGAACTTTTTTTAAATGAACTTTACCTTTAATTAACTTTATCAGGGTTTTATAAAAAGTTACTAAATTAATCACAGAGTTACAGAGTACAGGTTATACCTATACAAGAGAGAGAGAGAGATTTTGTATCCCATTCATAGCATAGGTAAGACTCCAAGAAATGTTCGATTGAGGAGGGTTTAACAAATTAGGAGTCTAAACACCGTAGGTTTTTTCAAAATTTGCAACAAGTTAAGGACCCGCAACCCGGATTTGTACCGATTTATTACATATTTCCCTTAAACATGTAAGTTTTAAAGCTCTTAAAAAAGTATATGTTATTCTTGAAGATAATATCTAGACTTTGCCCGCGCCGAAAAGCAAATTATATAAAATTCCCTCGATAGAAAAAAATCGCAAAGTATGCTCCAAAAATTCTTATTAACACGTTTGTTTCAGTTATTTTACAAGTTATATGTGAAAAAATTCACAGTGTTTCTTTAAATGCTGTTTAAGATAATGCCCGCGAGATTTTTGCTCGATTTTAAACGAGTCGTGTTTTATTAAACATCTTCGCAATTTTCGCATCGATTTTGTCGCTGTAAATGTCAGCGCTCTCCTCTAACATTCGTAATTTCGTATCTCTCCATCTTCTTCTTTTCGGGCCCGGTTGCAGAGCCTTAATTGATAAACATCTCTTTTCAGAAATCTTCGGGTATAGGTAGATGTGCTGACTAGTTTTTAAAAATCTTTGTGATCTCGTTAGGTATTATTACTAGCGATGGGTGCTTCTGATCATCTTTCATGCATAGCGATCTTCATGCAGGGGTGTTCAGACATCTAATATAACCGCTAGCAGGTATCTGTTGAACCGCGAGCGCTTATGTTTCGTGCCGTTCACACGGCGCAGATAAAATATTTCTTCCTATGGTAGGAGAGGGGGTCAGTTGAATTAGCGAGCGGCCACGGAGTGCGCATTTTTCGTACTGAATCTATCAACTTGACATCTGTCATCCACCGGTCTTGGCAGCTCCGTAATTAAAATGACCCCCTCTCCTGTTTTTGTCGGAGTGGGGGGCGCTTAACTGTTGGTATATCGCCTCAGGAGCGGTTACGGCGTAAGATGTGCATTGTCTATGGTTGATGTGCGCATAAAGCGCTCAGGTGTGAACGGTCTGAAGGGATTGTATGGAGAGCGATATGTGGCGTGCTATGATCTTTTATATTTATATGCTCAATGTGAACGAGCTCTTAAGGTGACAGAGAATTCATAATCTGCTCTTCCATAGATGGTGCGCGTTTGATTATTTTAGGGAAAAATTCATTTTTTTTACGTTATGCATTAAAATTTTAATATGAATTAATTGTTTCCGCCCGTACATATGCAATTTGAATATGAATACACGGTTTGTCCATGAACAAACTCAAATCTTTCAAGAAAGGCTAACAAATGCAATATTGTATCGGTGATTCAATCCAATATTGTATTTGTTAGCCTTTTTGAAAGATTTGAGTTTGTTTATGTGCCAAACTTTTTCATATTCATATTGCATACGTAGATACGAGCGTAAAAATTAATTCATATTAAAATTTTATAGCATAACACGTAAAAAATGTTTTTCCCAAAAATAATTAAACTCGCGCCATCCTTGAAAGAGAAGAAAATTAATTCTTTTAAGTATCACCTTAAGGCTGTCATACCAGCAAATCATAATTTCGATTCCGACTGCACCGCTCACACATCAGCCGTTGCAAGCGGACGTTTTTGGAACTAGATTTCGTTCCGCTAGAAGCCGGGTTTCACGTACCTATAGTTCACGCGAAGCTGGACCTACAGTATGGTTCAGATAAAGATGTTGAATTCTCGCTTCCAGAATTTTAATAAGTAGTAGTTATTTGTAATTTGTGTATTGAAGTGCGTAGACATAAATAGATACATAAACACAGTAGGTATAAAGTAGATACCTACACAAAAAAACAATTTGTTATATTTTTTTAATATTTTGGTTTTTGTTTTTTCATTTTATTTTACGGCCATTAGAGTGGAAGAATTGAAACGTTACTTGAAATGGCTTTAGCCGTGTTTAGTGACCAGATCTGAAAAGTCAGGTACTTCCCCACCTCCATCTTCCCTAACTCCTTCCCCTCCCCCACTACCTTCAGCCTCACAACATACCCCAATTGGGGGTGATAGTCCCACTGGCTCCAGACGGGAGCAGTTGGGACTCTTGTGCGGTATTCATGAAAAAAAGAGTACCTAATATTCAGTTGGATTGTAAAAAATATCTCATTTTGAAATATTTATTCGTGTGCATAATTTTTAATTTTATATTTATGTGAATACCGCACAAGAGACCCAAATGCTCCCGTCTGGAGCCAGTGAGACTATGACATGACTATGGGGTATAGTATGAGGCAGAAGGTGGTGGGGAAGGGCAGGAGATGGGGAAGAGGAAGCGAAGAATTACTTGGCTATTCAGATCTGGTCACCAAACACGGCCAAAGTAATTTTTAGCAACGTTTCAATTCTGAATGGTGGTCTTACACCAGGGCGATACTAAAGTATCTTCCACTCTGGAACGTGACGCAAATATATTATTTTTATATAAAAATAACCCAAATTAGTCAAACAAAATTTATTTGCCCACGCCGGGATTCGATCCCACGACCTTCGGATTGCGAGTCAAGAGCCTTACCTCTTGACCACGCCGGCCGTCAATAAATAGTATCAGTAATTTGGAAGGCGGGTATGGGTACCGCCGTCCCGGGAACCATGTATTGGATTATCAACACCGTACGGGTAGCCCGGGTTCATGGGGCGAGGTTTGTCAGGATCTCGGCGGCGGTGGAATCTGCCCCACCAACTACGTAGAAGGCCGGATCGGGAGAGACCTTTTTTTACAATCGCTCGACACATTGCCTATCTCTTCTTTGGGGATGCTGTGTGAAGGTTCGTTTCAGGGAAAGGGAGGAGAGGATCTTCTGAGAAGGAAAGGGTATTAGGGGTGGGTAGAAATGTGGGGGTCAGCGTGTCCAGGAGAGCGGATGTATGAATCCATCCCTCCCACTGCGGTGCAAAGCGATGTTCCGAGAGAGTAAGGCTGGAGAAGTCAAAGGGACTCCCTCAACCACTTTCTCTAGATCCAACCTGCCATGCAGCTGGTGCGCAGACGCATCCGCCGCCAAGACCTGAAAAAACCTCACCCCAAGAACCCAGGCACCCCTGCTAGTCACCAAACGTTGCGAACCACTAAGGATGACCTACGGCAGACGTGTTGGTTATCAAAAAAATGGTTCCCGGGGCGGTGGTACCCATACCCGATTCTCATGTTTGTTATTTTTGTAATACGAAAAATGGATATAAAAAAGCCTACCCCCCATCCCTCTCAACCCCCTCCCCCTCTCACCCCACAACCTCTAACCACCCTCCACCCCCCCGCCTCTTTTACCCCCCCCCCCTATATAAAAATCAATTGCTGTTTGTTAGTTTCACTAAAACTCGAGAACGGCTGGGCCGATTTAGCTGATTTTGGTTTTGAAATGTTTGTCGTAGTCCAGGAAAGGTTTAAACGTTGAGAAAATATGGAAAAGTTGCGAGGAAGATAGTAAAATCAACAATTTAATTCTCCCATATAAACTGTTCTACATACTTTCCTGTGAATTGCTAACCGTTCATCCGTAGTAGTAGTCCAGTCAATAAATGCTCCAAAAGGAGGTGTAGAGTGCGTGAGCAGGGACCTAAGCGATTCCTCCAGAAACTTGTTTAGGGTGCTTAGGGTGTGAACATACTAAAAGTCCTGACGTCTTGGTTGTGAGCTAGGGGGAAGGGGGGGAGGGGGAGGTCCCAATTTTCGGGTTTCCGCTTATATCTCAAAAACGGTGCGTCACACATGAAAATTTCTTAAGGATAAGTAAAAAAAGCTCATAAAATTATCTACAACTTTTATTCTTTACGTAATTTTCGAAATCACGTCCATTTTTCACGCTCCACAAATGTAGATATTATTGAAAAAAATTATTTTACCTCACATTTTTCATCAAACATTCCTTCATATCGTCTAAAATATTCATCAAAGAAAGAAATTTATTTATAAGAAGTTGTAATAAATTTAATTCCCTTTTAGAATATATATACATATGCAAATAAGTCTCCAACCAGTAAATATTTACAGCAATTTTAAGGTTTTGCGTAAAATGTCGTCATTTTCAGAAAAAGCTGTTTTTATCTTATTACTGACACACCGACGTGCAACGACGATTATGCGACGCTCTTTTAGTAAGGCGTATGATCAGATATGACCATGGAAACCACATTGATGCTATCATTCAAAAGCCGAGAAGGCATAACAGGAGGCAGAGGTATTTTGCACAATGTACTAGAAGTGGTTAGTTGGTATGAGCGCAACTCATGAGATCTGCACTTCCCTTGAAGAGTATTGTGGAGTCTTCACGTCCAGTAACAACACAAGGACCTCGGACAAGCCCACCGAAGTAAAGATGCAGCAGACATTTTCAAACTCAGTCAGTGGTTTGATGCACATCCTCCCTTCCCACAAGCCAATGAAATAATGTCAATTCCCAATGTCTTCTGTCAGCTCGTCGATAAAAAATCACGATGAAAAGGTTGCAGTTGACCCAACATTTCTGTTTCACCGGATGTGTATAAGCAAACGATCAGATGAGGATTTGAAGAAATTCTTTGAGTATGAGTTGGCCCCATTTCCCTTGGCACTGTTCAATGAAGGTGGGATGTGGAAGACAACTAAATCTGTCCTGTACAGCTTATTCGAGCCTACCAAAAAACTGGTCTACTGTCTCAGGTGAACATAGTTGTGGACGGAAAATTTCTACTACACAGAGTAATTTGGCAAAAAGATGCCTTCCTTGTCACAATTTGTGATCGTTACATCAACTACGTCAACCACCACTATCCTGGATGACTCACACTGTGGTATTTGATTGGTACCCAAACCCAGCCAACGGTACAAAATCACAATAACAGATGCGATGATACAGACTGAGAAGGTCAGCTGACATCAATTTGACTTGGAACACTTCAATACCCGTTAAAAAGGAAGATTTGTTATCCAATCCTACCAACAAAAGTAACTTCATCTCTTTACTACAGACGAAGCTTCGGGAGAATGGGATACAGACTCTTCAGGACATGATGCTGACTTCCTTGTTGTGAAGATTGCTGTGGAACATTCCTCTCACAGTTTTGTGAGAAGCTTTCACTTCCTTTTGATTGCTTCCACTCCTCCCACCCAAGATATTCTGCTGCTGACAACGGACGAGGGAAAACCAAAACAATGCCACTGTCCATCCAAAAGATGCAGCACCGTGCATTTGAACACATCCTGTTCTTACATTCATTTACCGGCTGCGACACAACATCTGCAACTTTCAGGAGAAGCAAGGTGGGCTTCTCAAAATTGTACTTGGAGTCAGAATTCATCAAGCAAGCGGCAATGATCTTTATAACCCCTCCTCTACTCACGGCGAGGTTGAAGAGGCTGGAAATAAATGTTTCCTGAAATGGTATGCGGCGCCAAAAAGACAGACCTTCCTTAACCAGTACCGCTTTTAGTCGTTCACAGGGTTGGTGGCAAATATGAAGCCTGACATCAGCTCCCTCCCTCCAACAGAGAACGCAGTTAAACAGCATTCCCAGTGCACCGATTGAGCTGCCCCCTGAATAATGGGGGTGGAAACATGAAGGAGAGACCCTGATGCCAAATACAACAAAAGATCCACCAGCGCCGGAGGTCCTTCTAAATATGATATTTTGCCGCTGCACCAGGGATTGTGCAATTGGCAAATGTGGATGCCGAAAAGCAATGCTGACCTGTTCTGCAGCGTGTCTCCGAGTCTCCTGCCAAGGGAGATGCCTCAATAGCGTGCCTGTTGCCGAGGACGACGATAACGACGACATAGAGCCCATTCAGCAAGAACCATCCAATACTGAGGATGAAGATGCCATGGATGAACAACGCTTGCGAGGACCCCCACGTCCAAGGAGGATGAGAATGTAACATGATGTTATTGAGAACAGTGATAACAATGAGATCTATAATTTTATGTGCTTAATGTAACGAAATAGAATAAACATTATGATTATAAAATACAATTATGTATTTTTCAAGTAATATGATTTTTACCTATTTTATTTAATAACTGGTTTTAAAGTGTGGTCACACATATTATTAGGCGAACGAACAAGTGTTGTGTGTCAGTAATAAGATAAAAACAGCTCTTTCTGAAAATGACAACATTTTACGAAAAAACTTCAAATTGCTGTAAATGTTGAACGGTTGAAGATAAATTTACATATGTCTATATATTCTAAAAGAAAATTAAATTCTTTACAACTTCTTTCGAATAAATTTTTTTCTTTGATGAATATTTTAGACGATATGAAGGAATGTTTGATGAAAAATGTGAGGTAAAATGATTTTTTTCGAAAATATCTACATTTGTGGAGCGAATAACTCGAAAATGGCTGGGATTTCGAAAATTACGTATAGAATAAAAGTTGTAGATAATTTTATCAGCTTTTACTTATTATCAAAAAATTTTCCTCTGCGGCGCACCGTTTTTGAGATATTAGCGGAAACCCGAAAATTGGGACCTCCCCCTCCCCCTCCCCCCCCCTAGCTCACCACCTAGACGTCAGGATTTTTAGTATGTTTACATCCTAAGCACCCTAAACAAGTTTCTGAAGGAATCGCTTAGGTCCCTTCTCACGCACTCTACACCCCCTTCCTTGACTGGACTAAAGGTTTCTGTATATACTGGTGAGCTTATGGCTCTGGCATTATGAAATTTGTATATAAAATTGCAATTGGTGCCACGCAAACTGTTTGAAAACTGAATGTACCGGGACTGAATGTATGGAATGCGGGAGGAGGTGGCGGATGGGAGAGGGGTGAAGGATGAGGGAGGGAAGGGGAGGGGGACAAGGGAGGGGAACTCGGGAGAGGGGGCCGGCGGGATGGGTTGGGGAGGGGAACCCGGGAGGTGGGAGGGGAACTCGGGAGGGGGGAGAGGAAAACGGGTGGGGGTTTAAGGGATAGGGGAAGCGGGCGAGGGGAGTGAGGAGAGGGGAAGGGGACGTTGGAGAGGAA